>OU612045.1:112865998-113553498 GCA_914767935.1 Coremacera marginata
ATTAACATCATTATCACAGTTTATCTAAAAAAAAACACATTTTGAATTTAATAGTCTCATTTGTGTTATTTCTTTATACTTTCTGGACCCTAAGAGGGAGGGAGGGTTTGAACACCTAAAGCTCCGCCCCCCCTAGTCTATGGGCCTGATGTGTATAATCTATATATAAAAAATAAAGTGGAAAAAGTGTCTGTTTCCCTCTGCTACCCGTAACTTGTAACCGATTTAGTGAATAATGTAGATAATGCAGATAATGCGAAGGTTATTGGCTAAAAAATTGAGTTGCTACCTAATTTTTTTTTAGTTTTACAAATTCGGTGAACGAGCACTAAAAAAAATGGGTCACTGAATCTGTTTTCAGAATTTCCAAAATTATGTAAATTTTTTACCGAATTTTTTAAACGAATTAAAAGTACGTATTTTTCATTAGGGGTGTCACGATAGGGTGCTGAGGAGAACTCTAGCTAAAAATGGATCACTGAATCTGAATTCGCTGTCATAATTTCAAAAATTATGGTATTTCTTACCATAGGCTTGCCACCTAAATTTTTAAATTTTTACGAATTCAGTGCTGGGCGAACATAAGCTAAAAATGGGTCGCTGAATCCGAATCCGTCGTCAGAATTTAGAAGTAACGTAATTTTTTCCCATAGAGTTGCCATCTAAAACACTAGGTAAAAAATAATCCCTGAATCTGAGCCCGTTATTTGAGCCTAAAAACGATGTAGTTTTTTTTACTTTTATGAATTCGGTGCAAAGAGAGCACGAGGTAAAAATGGGTATGTAATTTTTTTTCATAGAGTTGCCATTTAATTTGTTTTTTTTTATTATTACGAATTCGCTGGTGGCAGATAAAACATCAAAATTCTCTACAATTTTTAAAAAAGCTATTCCGCTACAGTTCATATAGACATACCCAAACCAGCATTTCTGAATACAGAAACATCACAGACACTTAACTAGCTATAAAAATGTAAGCCTGTTAAAAAGCGAAGCGGGCGCTGGTCCCGCTAGTCTATATATATATAACAAAGTGGAAATAAGCGTCTGTTTCCCTCTGCTGCCCGTAATTTTCAACCAATTTATCTGATTTTTTTTTTTAAGTGTAGATAATTATGGTGCGACAGTTATAGGCTACAAAAAATTAGAGCTGCCACCTACATTTTTTGTTTTTACGAAATCGTTGGGCGAACACTAGGTTACACTTATATTATACCTTAAGCCTGAATGATACTTCATTAAATTGCTCATTTTTTTCATTGAAAATTAAGCTAGAGCAGTTCAAATAGCACGAATGCATGGATTCAATTGGTGTGAGTGAATACGCATATGGTACGAATTGAAGAAAAATTTGTAGGACGGACTGTATTTTATTTTCATTTTTTTTGCCGTTTCTTGCAATTCGTTCTTCGTTAAGTTTCGATCAAATATTTACTGCGCTGTTAATGATTAATTTGACATTTTTAGAGTAAACAAACCTATTTAATATAAATGTATGCTGAATTGGAAGTGATGTGTGTAGCTAATATTCATTTATTTAATGCAGCTGCTCTTAAAAACACCAGATATAAAAAAGTAACAACGTTTATCCTTTTCTTAAAAAATATGTCTGTCCTGCCCACGCGCCACTTGTTTTCAGATTTTAAAATTGGACAATAAAATTAAGTATCATACGGGCATTAAGTTTCGATCAAATAGTTAGTGTGAAATATTTTGCTTTTAATAATTAATTTGACATTTTTAGAGCAAATAAAACTATTTAAGAAAATTCGATGCTAAATTGGAAATGATATGTGTAGCTAAAATTAATTTATTAAATGCAGCTGCTCTTAAAAACACCAGAAATTAAAAAGTTGCTACTATTATCCTTTTCTTACAAAATATGTCTGTCCTGCCCACGCGCCACTTGTCTTCAGATTTTAAAATTGAACAAAAACAATGAAGTAACATACGGGCTTTACCATAGAGATGACAGCTAATTGTTTTACTGTTACGAATTCGGTGCTGGGCGAACACTAGGTAAAAATGGGCCACTGAAACCGCATCCGTTGTCAGAATTTCAAAATTCGGTAATTTTTTATCATTATTTTTTTTATTTGTATGGATTCACTGGTGAAAGACAAAACACCACCATTTTTACAATTTTAAGCATCGACTGGAAAGTTATCCTGCATTGTAAAGACATCTTTTCTATGCACTATATTTTGGAAAAAGCCCTTAGTGAAAATTTTTATCTTTATGTACCCAATAAATACAAACGGCGTAGTTTTAACCTGCCTTGGTATAACCAAAGCCTTTTGCGATTAAAACAACCAGCGAAACAAGGCACACAGTAAATACAAAAAAAACTAACTCGTCTGCAGATTGGTCAACTTTTGTGCTGCGAAGAAAAAAATTTTAATTTTTATCGTACTTTCTCTACAAAAACTACCTAGACTCTATCGAGTTCAACATAAAATGCAATCCTAAAGCGTTTTGGGTTTTCTACAACTCAAAGCGCAGAAGCTCTGGTATTCCCAAAATTATGGAATATCAGGGAACTCAAGCTACTTATGCGCAAGATATATGTGAACTTTTTGCAAACTTTTTCGGATCTGTGTTTAGTGACAACGATCCCAGTACTAGCTCGATTGATTTCTCCCATTTACAGCAAATCTTTGATGTAAGCAATTTAAATATTTCCGAAGAAGAAGTTTACAAAGCTCTTGTCAGCTTAGACATAAATAAATAAAGGCGACTTCTCAAATGTTGTGCACCCTTTCTGTACATTTCCTTAACCATTATTTTCAACATGTCCCTCTCAAGCGGGGTATTCCTTGATGTTTGGAATAGACCCGTTTTCAAAGCTGGTCTAAAAGGGTTGATTGTTAACTATAGACCAATTACAAAGCTATCAGCTATTCCAAAAGCTCTTGACAGTATCGTTAACAAAAGTCTTTTTCAAGAAGTTAAAAATCGCATTTCCAGTTATCAACATGGTTTCTTCACTGGCCATTCGACGTGTAGTAACTTAGCAATTTTTTCAAATTATTGTATTAATACGGTTGAGTGGTGGCCTACAAGTTGACGCGCTTTACACTATTTTCGTGATAGCTTTCGATTGCCTTCCGCATAAAGTACTCCTGCTTAAATTGGAAAACTTAGGCTTTTTTTCGTATTTAATGGAATGAATAATTGATCGTTAAGGTGGATGGGTGCTACTCCCGTATCATTTATGCCAAATCAGGAGTCCCACAAGGTAGTCACCTAGGTGCTTTGTTATTTAACATCTTCATAAATGACGTGGTAAAAAATTTAAATTATTGCAATGTCCTTCTTTATGCTGATGACCTGAAAATGTACTCAGCTACTCAGCGAGATTTCAGGACGACATTAACGCCCTCATATCTTGGTGCTCAACCAATGGTATGTCACTGAACTTCTCTTAATGCAAGATTATGACGTTTTCTCGTAATTTTTCAGGAATTATACCATATCATGGTATCACTAATAAAAGATCTCGGAGCTTACTTTGATTCAAAACTGACTTTCAGCCCTCACTGAGATTACGTAATTTCCAAAGCCAATTCGCAGCTCGGTTTTCAAGCGAAATTCTAAAGAATTCGACGATGCTTTTACCCATAGGATAACCTTTGTCTCCCTAGTTAGATCGATTCTCTATAATCTGGTACCCAATTTATCAGAATGACATAGATCGGATCGAGAGAGTACAAAAAAACTTTACAAAGTTTGCGCTACGTCGCACGTTTTTACACGAAAGCATGCCTCCTTATGAGATGAGATGCCAAATGCTCAATTTACAAAAACTTACCGTGAAATTTAATCGATTAAGCATTCTCTTTTTCAAAGATATTTTAGATGGCAGAATTAATTCACCTCAGCTATTATTTTTAATCCCATTCCACGCTCTCGCTAGACCGCTTTAGGAACAATGCACATTCTACATTCAATTTCATTGAACGAACTATGGTCATTGTGATCCTATCCATAGGTGCCTTAATTTGTGTTATAATGTCGGAACTAAATTGGATTTAGCTAGACCAACCTTGATAGCAGCTCTGAGTGAATTTCTTACTTGATCTCGTAATTTTACTTTGTTATTTTATGATTATAGATATTATATAGATATTCGCTATTATAGTCATATATTGTAATAAATACATTATTCTAGCATAAGTTACTTTCTAATCTGTAAGGGCTTAGCCCAGTAGATCGAATTAAATAAAATAAAATAAAGAATGAAGTAAAATAAACTTTTTTGCTTGTATGAATTCGGTGCTGGGGCGAACATTAGGTAAGAATGGGTCTGAAATTTTTTTTCATAGAGTTGCCATTTAATTTGTTTTTTTATTATTACGAATTCGCTGGTAGATGATAAAACACCACAATTCTCTACAATTTTTAAAAAATGCTCTTCCACTATAGTTCATATAGGCAGACCCGAACTAGCATTTCTGTCCTTCGTTGGCGAAGCGGGCGGGGGTTCGGCTAGTCTATTTAAAAAAAACAAAGCGGAAAAGGTGTCTGTTTCCCTCTGCTACTCGTAACTTTTAACCAATTCAGTTGATTTTTTTTATGTAGATCATGCGAAGGTTATAGGCTAAATAAATTGAGTTGCTAAATTTTTTTATTTTTACGAATTCGGTGAGCGAACTAAAAAAATGGGTCACTGAATCCGTTGTCAGAATTTCAAAAATTGTGTAAGTTCTTACCATAGGTTTGACACCTACATTTTTAAATTTTAACGAATTCAAAATTGCGTATTTTTCCATTGGGCTGTCACTTAAATTTTTATTTTTACGAATTCGGAGCTGGGGAGAACACTAGCTAAAAATGGGTCACTGAATCTGAATCCTTTGTCATAATTTCAAAAATTATGATATTTTTTACCATAAGGTTGTCACCTAAATTTTTACGAATTCGTTGTTGGGCGAGCATACGTTATAAATGGGTCGCTGAATCCGAATCAGTCGTCAGAATTTAAAAGTAACGTAATTTTTTTCCATAGAGTTGCCATCTAAAACACTAGGTAAAAACTTTCCATATGGATGTCAGCTAAATTTTTTTACTTTCTGTAAAATTTGTTCATAGAGTTGCCATTTATTTTGTTTTTTATTGTTACAAATTCGCTGGTAGAAGATAAAACACCAAAATTCTCTACAATTTTTAAAAAAGCTCTTCCGCTACAGTTCATATAGACAGACCCAAACCAGTTTTTCTGAATACAGAAACTTCACAGACTTCACTTAACTAGCTATAAAAATGTAAGCCTGTTAAAAAACAGCCTGGCGAAGCGGGCGGAGGTTCGGCTAGTTGGTATATATTTAAAATCGAAACTGTCTTTTTTGTGCGCCCAGGTTTTGTTTAAACCGCGGTATTTGAAGGGAAGATATTTAAAAATTTTAATTCAAGGAAATTATTTTTTAAAAGTTTTGCGCACAGCATTTAATGTCAGACTTCAGAAAGTTTTTATTAATTTTACATTTTGTCACCATACTCGTCGCATCAGCAATTTACAAAATTTTAAATCGGTCAGCAAAGCAAAGAATCAATCGGCCATCAAAGCATTGATAACGCTTGCACATTATTGCTCTCACAAGCACACAAAATTATGGTTTGAGACATTATGCATGTTGCAACGCACAAAAGGTTCGATGCTACTCATCTTGTTTTACTCTTGTTGCTGCCCTCCCGCACCCATGAGTGATGAAGAAAACTGTTTGCGTTTTGGTTATACTTGCCTTCATTTGTGCACTAAAAACCCACACAACTCATAAAAAACCCCATGAGTTATGATTCGTAATGCACTCAGAAAATGAGTATAAGATACGATCGCAATCGATTAAAATATATATTCCATATTGCATTTTATGCCGATTTATTTTTAGTTTAAGTTCTTTCTTTTCTGAGTTGTCTGATTTATCGATTGACCTTAATTTATATGTGGATTACCTTACTTTATTATATGTGGTGATTTCAATGTCAATCTTTTGTGTTATGATAATATAACTAGATCTATGTATGATAATATTTCGTCTGTCGGACTGTCAATTGTAAATGAAACCTTGCCTTGCTATTATCAAAAAAATTAAAACTTTGCTACCCTCCAAAGTATTGTGGTAAACCTAAAAAATCTTGGCATTGGCAACAAACCAGTAGCTGACTGTACTGTGGATCCGGATGTTCTCAATGATTTTTTCTTAACTAAGAATTCAAGTGTTTATACTTCTGAGGAATTATCAAATGTTCTTGTTCTGCCCAGCTTTCAGTTTAGCAATGTAAACGAATATGAAGTTTTTAAGCATGTCGAATGCTATTGAGGAGGATGGAATTTCGATAAAATTTATCAAACTCATTTCATCCCATGTAGTTAGCCCGCTTACACACATCATAAATCATTGTTTCACAACGTCCCTTTTCCCTCAGCCCTTGAAAACTGCCAAGGTATTACCTGTCGCTAAAAAACCTTCTGCGTGTGAACCCAATGATTTCAGGCATATTAGTATTTTGTCATCTCTGTCTAAGGTATGTAAAGCTATAATGGCTGACCAGATTTCTAAGTTCTTGACTATAAATAACTACTTATCCCTACTGCAGCCTGGATTTCGTTGTGGACATGCTCAACTGCTATTATTAAAGTCCTAGATGATATTCGATCATGATGAAGGCCGAACTACGCTACTCTGCATGCTTGACTTCTCCAAAATATTTGACTCTGTAAATCACTCCTTACTTTGCCAAAAACTTAGGTTTAGTAACACAGAAAGTTAGTGTTGGTAATAGATGTTCTCAAACCAAGTCAGTATGCAGTGGAGTGCCCCAAGGCTCAGTTCTTGGCCCATTGCTCTTTTCAATCTTCATCAATGACATTGTTTCTGTCTGTAAATATAGACTTTAAGGTATAGATTAAATTATACAGATTTAAGATATAGAAATTAAGATTTTATGTAATTAATTACTATAAGAAAAATACTTTGTATAGCAAAAGAACTCGTTCTTATTATACTAATATATTCAATAAATAAGCAATATTCAACATTTGCGTTGCTGCTGCGCAAAACTTCTCACTCGTGAAAACCCCACTTTTTGCGATTGTTTGCTAGTGAACGATTGAGTTCTGCTGGCTTTGCTTTATTTATCGTTTGTGAGAAGTATTGATAATATGTTTATTATAAGGAACGATTTTTGTGAAGTATTTTATTTGAATCATTCTCTGCACTCTGGCTATTACTTGTACCACCGAGGCCCCCCTCCGGACTCAAATCCAGTAAACCAATATGAAATAGTTCGTTTGATATCGCAGTTGTCGGTAAAAATCGTATCGAGATTAACTCTCCACACATCACAGTAGTTAGTCGTGTTATATGAAGAGTTGTTTTACAATAACTATTTTAAGTTTTTGTTTTCTGCCTTCTGATGTAATGTACGAATGGATAGACTATCAATTAAATACCTGCATTTTTAATAATGAAAGAAAAATGTTTTGCAAAAAAATAAGCATGCAGCTTTCATTCCATTTATCAAAGCTTTTGGTTAGTGAAAGTTGGCAATAAGTACCTTTTTATAAAATAGTCTAGATAAAATTAAGCTAATTTATTATTTAATTTTTACTTATCAGCTTCCTTCACGAGATGACGAAATAAGCCCCCCTCCACTACCACCAAGAACAAAAAATTCCATTTCTTCGTATCCAAGAAGTCTAAACAATGAATTTGTGGGAAACAGCAGCTTAATGCTTCCAAAGACAAGCTCTATTATGATAAGGAGAAAGTCCGCAATAGAAAGAAGCGTTGCTTTTACTCCTTTGGTATCAATAATAGCTAAAGTTCCAACAAATCTTGAAACACTACAGTTAAATAACTCCATAAAACAAGAAGACATTTCTCCTGCCTTAAGCTCATCTACAACAACTTCACCTATTACACCTATGACACCAAATTCTCCAAACATTCCAACAGGAAGCACAGTATCCGATCCTTCTTACATATCACGCTTTAAACCAGCATGTTTTGAACATCATTCATTTGCCAGTGGAGAACAGCAGAGGGAATCCAGCAAAGAATTATATTCTGTAACCAATTCTACTTCACAACCTACATCAAAACCTTGTCTAAGCGTAAAATTTTTTGATAAAAGAGGTAATTCAAAAATTGTACATATTTTAAACTTTAAAAAATATATTGTTGTATATAGAAGAAGGAAAAATGTTTTTCTACCCAAGTACAAACCAGGATTAAACTTTACAAGAAGCCTCCAATGTGATACCGTCAAACATTTTAACAAACTTATTTTAAGATATGTTATTGTAAATATCTTAAGTTAAATCATTAAATTATAAATCAAGAAAACTATCAAATATTTGTATCAAATATAACTGTTTGTATGATTTTGCTTATAAAAGTTTATTTATAGAAATAAACTGTTATATGTTGCCGTCAGATCCGTTCATTTTCTGAATAAAAACGACCCTTAATTTTGCAGAGAAGTTTTATTTCCTCTAGAACCAAAAGTATTGAATTAAATCAAACAAATATGGTAATGTACATATTTTAAGTTTAATTTTCGAATACTTCCGGCTGCGCCCACAGCATACAAGATAAAAGGCTTACGTTATCTATTCTAGTGTCGAATTAAACTTAAGTGGATAGTACACTGTTAAAATGCTGACTATGTTTTTAAAAATCTATTTAAAAAAAAACCAAAAAAAGATATGGACTTGAAAAATTTGTATTCTTTATTTGGATTAAAGATTATATACTTGTTAAAAAAAGTATGTCACTGGCCGCCACGCACGGTAGATGTGAAACATTAACGTTATATTATATTGAACAAATAATTATGGGATATGAGGGATTTTAGGAACAAGAGCAAAGAGCATGAAAATTTCATTGAAAATGTTTAATTTAATATCTCATCAGTTATTTTTCTTCCAGCAGCATTTGATTCTATGAAGTTACAATGGGCCGAATGTGTTCCAAGGAGTCTATTCTATAAGGCGTTAAAATAAAATTGTTTGCATTCGTACAAAAGGAACTCGCTAAGTCGACTTTCGCATTTAATTGTTTCCCTTCGAAAAGCGCATTTTTTTTCTCGGCAAACTGAATGCGAATGTCTAAAATGCGAAAAACGGATATTTTGTTTCACAGCTATATTATAAATTAAAAAATGCAAGTCTGTGCCTAAAATTATGTTAATGTATTAAATAAACAATTTACATCTGCACGAATTCTTTCAAAAAAGGAAGACAAAGACGGCGTAATTTAAAATATTGGTGGATTTTATGAAAAGTCATTCTGATCTATTCACGCCATCTTAAGCCCAATAAGAAGAAGCAAAGTTAGCATGTCAAAAATTTATGGAGGTCCCTCAAATCATTGCATATTAACCGCATTGGAGGAGCAAGCAAGTCAGGCTGTCCCTTAGACAGTCTCGCCTTATAGGCAAAAAAAAAAGAATGTCGCCGCCACAAGCTTATCTGCAAAAAGTAATTGTTTTTACCGAACGTAGGGGTCGCGCATGGACATATTTCTTCATAACTTCGGTATTTACCGTCCGATCTTAAATGATGTGTCTCTTGGACTCATTGACCTCAGATGACCCCTTATAGTACTGACCCACCGGACCGCAGTTTCTGCCATATTAAGGTGCCATTTTGATTTCAGAAATGTAAAGCCCGTAAAAAATCATTAAACTTCTAAAAAAAATTTTCGCTATTGACACTAGAAATATTTTTTAAAATTTTTTTTTTAATTTTTTTGCAAAACGTAGAGCAAATTTTTAAATTTTTGTCATCGTATTATTTTTAAAAAAATTGTCGCCTCACACCAGCTAATCTGAAGTATTATTGAAGGATAGTTTCGAAAAAAAATTTTTTTTTGACTGAACGTCTCGCATTGACATGTTTCTTCATAATTCGGAACTTACCGTCCGATCTTAAATAATTATATGTCTATGTTTTTGTCTCAGGGATACCTATTTCTTGTCTCTAGGACTTATTGACCTCAGTTGACCCCTTATAGTACTGACCCACTGTACAGCAGTTTCTGCCTTCTTAAGGTACCATTTTGATTTCAGAAATGGAAAGCCAGTAAAAAATCATAAAATTTTTACGAAAAAAAAACTTTCGCAATCGCCACTAGAAATATTTTTAAAATTTTTTTGCAAAACGTAAGTCAAATTTTGAAATTACAGCTGTCAAATGATCAAAATTGAAGTTTTCTTGACGCAAATATTTTACGATGGTTTGACGAAGTTTAAAAGGAGAAGCCAGTGTTGCAAATAACTGCAAAATAGCAACAGCACAAAAATCTTTGCTTTGCTTTGCTGTTTTCCAGCATAATAAAACAACCTGTTTTCAAGTACATGTTGGAAAAATAAAGATTTTCTTTTAATTAACTTCAACGACTGAAGCAGCAAATGACAGCTATGATCTTATTGTTTGCACATCAAAAGCAATAATATACTCGACTGCAAGAACTGCGGCGATAAGAAAGCAAAGTCAAAGCATTTCAAAGAAAACGTAAACGTAAAACTGCAACAATTGCAAATATGATTCGGATAAGAATGTTTTCGGTGAATTTTTTTAAAAATAATACGATATGACAAAAATTGAAAAATTTGCCCTACGTTATGTTATGTAAGAAAAATTAAAAATAAATTTTAAAAATATTTCTAGTGGGAATAGCGAAAAATTTCTTTAGTACACACTGCTCCTAAAGGATCGGAAGGTTGCATGAAAATGGCACCAAAAACTAAAAATGAGGCTTCATTTGCAATATCATAACGATGAATAATTGTTGGAATTGAAATCCTATCTACTCCTTTTTAGGAGCTGAAGGGTTAATTATTATTTCGCGAATTTTGATTCACATTATTTTTTACCAGAAAAACAAACACATACAACTTACTTTGAGGATTCACTCAAAAGGCAATGAAATCACCTTTCTAACGGTATATCAACAAACACCAACAATTTACCCGTTCCCGAGCTGTGCTTGCGTAAAGATAAAATCCATCGGTTAAAAATAGTAAATTTCAACTTTGAGTGCAATTTTCTCATAATTTTGTGAAGAAAATCAAATTTTTTTTATGTAAATTTCGTAACTCATTCAATTTTTATTTTAATGACATCAAAGCCATAAACAGATCTTACACAATAAAAAAGTTGGCTGTACTTACAAAACAGTACTTATTATAAACCAATGACAGACAATGATGCAGTACAGTGCTATTAGCTGCGTTCCCGTGGTCATTGAAGCGTGGCTCTATTTTGTTCGCAATGCAAAAACAAATATAAGATCCAGCTCTTTTCCTGGCTCTATTTCTGATCTTAAAATGCTACCAAGTTTAAAGTACTTTCGTTTGCGTTTTACAAAATTTTAAAACTATCAATTTTTTAGCTCCAAAATTTTTTATTTAGCCTTTTCTAGCACTTTTTTAAAGAGAGTCTAGCCCTAAATGGATATTTTTTTTGGCAATACTGTTAATGAGTTAAGAACTGAAATTTGTTCGTTAACGTTATTCGTGGAATAAATTACGTGAAAATCAAAATTAGAAAAGAATCTATAGAATCAAAGTTAATGTTTTTATAGTTTCAAAAGTCGACAAATCTTCGAATCTCGCGATAGTTGGGAAATTTAAAGGCCGCATATATTAAACGTGGAAAATTACTGGAGACAACATTTGCCCAGAAGATTGCAATACGGTATGGTCACTTATTAAAAAGTAGTCAATTAGTCATATGGATTCATTGTGGACTTCATAATGGGTGGGTACTGAATTATGTACTATAGACAAGTTGCAACGAAGACAAAGTGATCGTAGAGCTATTGATTTATTGGTATCAAACACGTTATAATTAAAGTCACCCACAATAACTATGTTCGAGTACATTACATAACCCTTTTCACATTGGTCAAGAATTGAATTCAATTTTCAAAATATGTGGGCAATTCGCCGCAAATCGGAAGCGACGAAAGGAAAAACAATTGACGTACCAACGTCTATGTACCGTCAATTTTTTCGTGTTCCCTTTTGATCTCACTTTCATTGCTTTCAAGTCTTGACCAATGTTAAAGGGGTCATATAGGTCAGACATAAACTCTTCAAAGCACACGATATCATGAGGTAGATAAACAACACCAACTAATGGCGTTGTCGTTTCTACCATAAAATGTTGCCTTTTAATTGCCCTCTTCTTTTTTTGTGTTCAATTGTAAAAAAAGTGCAAGCGTCCGATCTTAAATGATGTGTCTCTTGGACTCATTGACCTCAGATGACCCCTTATAGTACTGACCCACCAGACCGCAGTTTCTGCCATATTAAAGTGCCATTTTGATTTCAGAAATGTAAAGCCCGTAAAAAATCATTAAACTTCTAAAAAAAAATTTTCGCTATTGACTAGAAATATTTTTTAAAATTTTTTTTTTAATTTTTTTGCAAAACGTAGAGCAAATTTTTAAATTTTTGTCATCGTATTATTTTTAAAAAAATTGTCGCCTCACACCAGCTAATCTGAAGTATTATTGAAGGATAGTTTCGAAAAAAAATTTTTTTTTGACAACGTCTCGCATTGACATGTTTTCTCATAATTCGGAACTTACCGTCCGATCTTAAATAATTATATGTCTATGTTTTTGTCTCAGGGATACCTATTTCTTGTCTCTAGGACTTATTGACCTCAGTTGACCCCTTATAGTACTGACCCACAGTACAGCAGTTTCTGCCTTCTTAAGGTACCATTTTGATTTCAGAAATGGAAAGCCAGTAAAAAATCATAAAATTTTTACGAAAAAAAAACTTTCGCAATCGCCACTAGAAATATTTTTAAAATTTTTTTGCAAAACGTAAGTCAAATTTTGAAATTACAGCTGTCAAATGATCAAAATTGAAGTTTTCTTGACGCAAATATTTTACGATGGTTTGACGAAGTTTAAAAGGAGAAGCCAGTGTTGCAAATAACTGCAAAATAGCAACAGCACAAAAATCTTTGCTTTGCTTTGCTGTTTTCCAGCATAATAAAACAACCTGTTTTGAAGTACATGTTGGAAAAATAAAGATTTTCTTTTAATTAACTTCAACGACTGAAGCAGCAAATGACAACTATGATCTTATTGTTTGCACATCAAAAGCAATAATATACTCGACTGCAAGAACTGCGGCGATAAGAAAGCAAAGTCAAAGCATTTCAAAGAAAACGTAAAACTGCAACAATTGCAAATATGATTCGGATAAGAATGTTTTCGGTGAATTTTTTTAAAAATAATACGATATGACAAAAATTGAAAAATTTGCCCTACGTTATGTTATGTAAGAAAAATTAAAAATAAATTTTAAAAATATTTCTAGTGGGAATAGCGAAAAATTTCTTTAGTACACACTGCTCCTAAAGGATCGGAAGGTTGCATGAAAATGGCACCAAAAACTAAAAATGAGGCTTCATTTGCAATATCATAACGATGAATAATTGTTGGAATTGAAATCCTATCTACTCCTTTTTAGGAGCTGAAGGGTTAATTATTATTTCGCGAATTTTGATTCACATTATTTTTTTACCAGAAAAACAAACACATACAACTTACTTTGAGGATTCACTCAAAAGGCAATGAAATCACCTTTCTAACGGTATATCAACAAACACCAACAATTTACCCGTTCCCGAGCTGTGCTTGCGTAAAGATAAAATCCATCGGTTAAAAATACTAAATTTCAACTTTGAGTGCAATTTTCTCATAATTTTGTGAAGAAAATCAAATTTTTTTTATGTAAATTTCGTAACTCATTCAATTTTTATTTTAATGACATCAAAGCCATAAACAGATCTTACACAATAAAAAAGTTGGCTGTACTTACAAAACAGTACTTATTATAAACCAATGACAGACAATGATGCAGTACAGTGCTATTAGCTGCGTTCCCGTGGTCATTGAAGCGTGGCTCTATTTTGTTCGCAATGCAAAAACAAATATAAGAACCAGCTCTTTTCCTGGCTCTATTTCTGATCTTAAAATGCTACCAAGTTTAAAGTGCTTTCGTTTGCGTTTTACAAAATTTTAAAACTATCAATTTTTTAGCTCCAAAATTTTTTATTTAGCCTTTTCTAGCACTTTTTTAAAGAGAGTCTAGCCCTAAATGGATATTTTTTTTGGCAATACTGTTAATGAGTTAAGAACTGAAATTTGTTCGTTAACGTTATTCGTGGAATAAATTACGTGAAAATCAAAATTAGAAAAGAATCTATAGAATCAAAGTTAATGTTTTTATAGTTTCAAAAGTCGACAAATCTTCGAATCTCGCGATAGTTGGGAAATTTAAAGGCCGCATATATTAAACGTGGAAAATTACTGGAGACAACATTTGCCCAGAAGATTGCAATACGGTATGGTCACTTATTAAAAAGTAGTCAATTAGTCATATGGATTCATTGTGGACTTCATAATGGGTGGGTACTGAATTATGTACTATAGACAAGTTGCAACGAAGACAAAGTGATCGTAGAGCTATTGATTTATTGGTATCAAACACGTTATAATTAAAGTCACCCACAATAACTATGTTCGAGTACATTACATAACCCTTTTCACATTGGTCAAGAATTGAATTCAATTTTCAAAATATGTGGGCAATTCGCCGCAAATCGGAAGCGACGAAAGGAAAAACAATTGACGTACCAACGTCTATGTACCGTCAATTTTTTCGTGTTCCCTTTTGATCTCACTTTCATTGCTTTCAAGTCTTGACCAATGTTAAAGGGGTCATATAGGTCAGACATAAACTCTTCAAAGCACACGATATCATGAGGTAGATAAACAACACCAACTAATGGCGTTGTCGTTTCTACCATAAAATGTTGCCTTTTAATTGCCCTCTTCTTTTTTTGTGTTCAATTGTAAAAAAAGTGCAAGCGGGTGAAAAAATTCTGTGTTCGTTTCTTAAAATGTAACATTTATATAGGGCAAAAAGGCACATTTGTTGCCCTGCGAAACTTTATCAGGAGAGAGTGTTGCCCTGAAAATCAGCTGATTGCTTTAAACGAAAATATTATGAACTGTGTGTATTAGACAAGGATAAATATATGCATTCATAACTTGACACTTTTGATATTTTATATTGCTATAAATATTTTTGCTATCATATTAAACAATAAACATATAATAATTGTGTTTTTTGGTTCAAAACTGTTTAAATGACTTGTTGGAGTCTCCAACATCATCTTCGGAAGCTGAGGAATATTCTGTGCTTTTCACAAACAGAGAAGAACGAACTCATGTGAAAGATTTTGTGCTGGATGTTATCCATGCATATACGGACAAAGAGGTAATATCTTTTTGTTAAAGATTTTAAAAATAAATTCCTATTATTCTTCTTGTTTTTAATTTTAAAGACAACTTACGGTTAAACCGTGAAAGCGCAAACTACTTGATTGAAAAGTATTCAAGCAGCCTTTGGTATTTCAAAAGGTGGCAGAGTAGAATTTTCTCCTGAAACTCAAATGTTGATGTTTTTGTGGTAGGTGCTGCCTTGTTTTAACAAAATATAATAACTAAACAATATTTTACCTGATTGCAAGTTTTGCAGCAATGAAACTACCATCCGAGAAGTTGGCAATCTCTTCAATAAGTCGGTTTCTAGTGTTCATAAGCTTTTTAATCACGTTTTAACTTTTATTGTTGACGTTATTGCTCCAGAAGAGATTTACTTCCCGAAAAATGCTGCTGCTAAAGAAGAAATTGTCAATCAGTTTAAAAACATTTGTGGATTTCCAAATGTTTTGGGCTGCATCGATGGTAGTTACATAGCAGTAAGAACTCCAAAGAACAAAATTAGATCTACATATATAAATCGGCATGATTCAAAATCGATAACTATGCAAGGCATTTGCGACGCGAATTTGAGATTTTTGGATGTTTTTAAGGGTGTTCCAAGTAAAATGCACGATTCGCGAGTACTGAAGCTATCATTTATTGGCAAGGAGCTGCCTAATTTGTGTTCGCCCGATTATCATCTACTTGGTGACTCCGCATATCCCCTTCGGAGGTATTTGTTAACGTCTTATCGTATCTACGGAAATTTAGCAGAGTCTGAAAGACAATATAAGGCGTATTCTTTTCCTACCGACTTACAAAAGAACATTAGGTAGGATAACTTAATACATGCAAAACAACAACACAAATTCGGATATTTATGCGAGCTCAGCCAACTCGGTAAGCTGCTATCCGACCTAATGTGCAGTGCTGGAAAGTTGAAAAACTGCTCTATTGTGAATGAGCCATGAAAAAATTCTAGAGAAATTTCATGCACACGTCAAAATAGTTTTTTTTTTTTATGCACACATAAACAAAACGAAAAAATATGGAGAAAGTGTAAGTGAAATTGCTTTACTTCAATTTTCATAAAATAAAATATGATTTTTATTTCAGAATGCAAGAAAAACAGCGAAAAAGGTGGTCCCGTGACGAGGCAATTGGGTTTTTGAGGTGTTACCTCGCCCCTAAAGCGGAGTTCCAGCATCCAAAAAAAAAGAGATTGGCCTACGCGATCGTGCTGGAAGACATGGTGTCGTTAGCAATTTCGGTACAAAATATATGTTTTTTAAATTAAAGGAATTCAATTAATAACCTGAATTTTCAGAATTCAGAGAGGACCCCGATATGCTTGGAGTCCAAAATGCGAAGCCTTCTCCAAGCATATAAATCAGCACGCGATAATAACCGCAGTACTGGTGCCAGTCCGTGCTTTGCTCCGTATATGGAGCTAATGGATGAGATTTTTGGCACCAGTCCAATCATCTCAAACGACCACACTGTTCACGTTGGCTACAGGTCGTTTAAAACTCTAACGGTACGTGTGGACTCGGTATCACCATCATCATCGCCGAAAGCGACCTCACCACAAGCATCACCTTCGCTGGTATCAACACCGCTACCAGCACCGTCGCCATCGTCATCAAGTATGGACTCTGCCCAAATTGCGAGCACATCAGGATTGTCTCCATCTCCTTCATCACCGTTAATGCAGAGAAAACGGTCCGCTCGAGACATTTATTATGAAAATAAATTTAAGCTCAGAAAGTTGGAAGCCGAGGAGAAACAAAAAGCGAGGAACAAAGCCATGGAGGACTTGAAAGATATGTTGAGGGAGAAATGGCAGAAAGATAGCGAGCTTGAAATGAAAAAAGTGGCACTGCTTGAAAAAATTGCAAACCGCGAATAAGTACCAATCAAATTTTTTTTTAATAGTTTTATCTTAACTTTTTAAATGCCCGCTTTTTTAATGAACTTAACTGAAATGACTTCGATGACTTTGCTCCTCGCTTTTTGTGTCTCCTTGGATTCCAACTTTCTGAGCTTAAATTTATTTTAAGCTATTTATAAATATTAAAGAATATTTGTGAACTATTTTTAGTATTTCGTTCCTTAACCATTTACGTTTAAATTGATTAATACTAAATTGAAACCTGTCTACTTTCCAATGCAATAAAAATATACTTTTATTGAGACCATATTTTTATTTTGTATTAGCAACGCTTATCGAATGTCCAAAAAGCTAGGAAAGAAAAAACAACAACCACGACGACAACGTACGACAGCATTTGATGTTTGCGTATAAATAATAAAAAAGAGATTTGTGTATATAACTTTGTAGTAGTTTGAAATATTTGCAAATACAGCATTTCGAAAAAGTTAATTTTCATCAAAAAAATCATAGGGGTTAGCTCATGACTTTCGATGAAAGAAACACTTAATTGAATTATGTGTCAAAATGAAGCAATTTTTGTAAATAAATAATATGTCATATGAAAGACTGTGAAAAAGGAAAATTACAACAAAAAAAAAAAGAGGCTTTTTGAAAGCAACATAAAAAAAATTGATTTGGTGAGATAACGGAAAATGTGTTCTTAGTTCTCCAAAGTCATTTAATTGAACAAATGACAAAGAAAATTTAATGAAAATCGATAAACAAATGACTGAGATATTTGCTTGCAAAATTAAAACTTGAAATTTCAATGGTTTTTTCATTCTGAGGCAATAACCTTGCATTAAGAAAATGCATTGCATGGAAAAATTTACAGTTTTTGAGATATCGCAATAATTTTGATGTCAAAATAACAGGAATTTTTTTAACAGACTATCCGTAAAAAATATTAGCAAAAAAGTTTTCATATTCCGTTATTTTTCTTAACCAACGACTTTTCATAAAAAAATTGTTGTAATGAGAACATCTATAGTTTTTGAAATATCACAATAATTTTTATGTCAAAATAGCAACATTTTTTCAACATATACGAGTAGTATTTGTAAGCAATTAACGATCACAACATATATTCACACTTGTTACATAAAAAAATGCTTATTGTAGGGTAACCGTTGGAGATGGTGAAAAATGTCTGAAATATTTACACTCATTGACCTTATTCTAAAATAAATATTGAAAAAATTTACGACAATAATCGATGTTTGCGTATTAATATATAAGATATATATATAACAAGCATATATATTAGTAAATAAATGTATAAAATAAGTAATTCAAACAATATTTTGTTCTCTTAAATAATTAAAAAGGTTTTGCCTCCTGTCAAGAGTTGCATACATGTTTGAATCTTCAAATTCATCTTCAATTGCATACGTGTTTGAGTCGTTTTCTTCGTTGACATCGCACAAGTCATCAAAAGAAATACAAATGTTATGAAGTACACATACGCTGACCAAGATCTTTGTTATTAGTTTTAAATCAGTCTGTTTCGTAAAGTGGAGTAGTCTTCGAAAGCGCCCTTTCAGCAATCCAAAGCTATTTTCCAATACCATGCGTGTTGAGGAATGTATTTCATTGAATTTGCGCTGGCTCTCATTTAAGTTCCCATAATCCTTGAAAGGTGGAACCAGCCATTTCGTTGATGGATAAGCCGAATCACCGATTATAAAGCATGCATTTGGAAACATTTCCTCATAATGGCTTTCTGCATCTTCAAATAATTTTGATCTTCTTAATACTCTATAATCGTGAAGCGATCCCGGTTCCCCACAAGTAATGTCGATAAACTTTTTGTTGGCATCCATTACAGCTTGAAGCACAAGACTATAAGTTTTCTTCCTGTCAAAGTACATTTCCTTCTGATTTTTCAGTGCTTTAATGGTGATGTGCGTGCAATCGATAGCGCCAATTACGCCTGGAATACTTTTTTTTTGATGGAACTTATCAGTATTTTCATTAAAATAACTTCCTTCTGGCCATTTGATATGTTCATGGCTTATACACATTAAGAAGCGGGTGACTCGCAGCACAGTGGACCACGCCGCCGAGGCAGCTACTCCAAACAAATTTGCCAGCTGTCTGAAAGTCTCCGTGTTGCTGACATACCAAACGTACATGTACACTGCTTTTGTTGGTGAAATACGTGTTCTACCACCACCAGATTCGTCAGGAACGCAGTGAGATTGCTAATACTTCACTGAAAATAAGAAATCCAAAAGTTATAACATGCATTCGTTTAATGGCATTTTGTCATTACTTATTATATTATTGTATTATTATTATTATTGTATTATTATTGTATTATATTACTTATTATACTTAGATGCTGCACCGTCTGACGTCGCAACCTCATGTGCATTTTGAAGTCCATTCACTCATTGCATCCAGTGTGCCTTCAAAATTGGAGCACTTTTCATGTTGCTCCACTTCGCTGTCTGTATCTTCCGAGGAGCTGTAACTTGCGAATACCGCTTCCACTACTTCATTAACTTCCATCGCTCCATTGCGCTGCACACCCATGTATAAAGATGCAATCTGTAAACGCAAAATATAATTCATTGATTTTATTTCATATTTTAGAAGAAATAAATATATTTACCAAAGAATCCTCGAAATTACTCATTTTGTTTTGATTTTTCTTATTTTTTTTAATCCAAGTAAACATATGCTTATGACAGTTCTTGCCAGTGTTGGTAAGCAACTAAAAGCAAATTTTATCCGAGTTGCAGTGTTCTTTTGCAACTCGCTTACAAAAGAACACGCCTATAATTATAAGTTTTGCCAAACTCACGTAAAAATTGAAAATGCGTTTGGATTATTGAAATGCCGTTTTCGACAGCTTATGAGATTAGACTTTCACGAAGTAGAAACTATGGGAAAATTCATTATAGCATGCTGTACGCTTCATAATTTGTGTATCAGAAAAAATGACATTTTAGAAGACCAAGAAGAATCCTTTGAATCCGGTTCTAGTCAAACACATTTTTTGAGTGAACATGTTAGTGAAGCTTTGCTAACTGAACTGGGTGAAATAAAAAGAGTACAAATAAAGGAATTTTTGTGTCAAAATTAAAAAAAGAGATCGTTTATTTATTCAGTTCAATAGCTGCCCTTTAGTTAAAACAAAAAAGTTAAAAATAAAAGTTATACTTAAATAAAGTAAGGTGAAACGTTTCCGCTGCACTACTTTTCAGCAATCAGTTTGTTCAACTGATTTTCAATTCTGTCAGCTCTTTCCATCCTTTCCTTGTGCCGGTTTTCTTTTGTCTCTTCTTTTCTTACTGCTATCTTTAGTAGCGTTTCTTGCACGGTTTTGCTTTGGCCTTTCTAGTTTTGGCACTACTCCACTCTGACTTTTTTTAATTTTATTTTGGCTGCTTATCTGGACTGCCAGCTCGATGGAATCATCCATTTGATTTATTTTTTCAAGCTTATCCTCAAACTGCAGATTTTGACGCTTAGCTCCAGAACTAGTGTTATCAACCACTGCTTTCTTTCTTTTCATCACAGTCTTGAATCGCTCTTCGCATTGCTTCCAACTTCTTCCCTCAAATTCCAACAACACCCTCATCCACATGTGTTTCTTCGAGCGGAACTGCTTACAGGGCCCTATGTCCGGCAAGTAGGTTGCGTATTTATCCAGGAGCAACCTGGTTTCTCCTTCTGTCCACACTACAAAAACAAAAAACCATAAAATGTAACTAAAATTTATTAAATATGCAGTTAAATAATAGTACTAAAAAATATATTGCTGCGGCTTGGCCCTTCTGGTTCCATTATTTATCTTTTTTATAATTTTTTATTATTTGATTTTTATTTTTGGCGCACACAAATAAATCAGCTGATTGAGTAAGCAGGGCAGTGTTTTGTGTTCTTTTCTTATAGCCCTATTCTGTTGATTGACAATTGTAAATTTATTGACAACTGTAAAAATGTTTTATTCTTTAATATAAACAAAAGCTCATAACATTACAAAACTGTTAGCAACATAAAAAAAAATATTCAGAACAAATAAATAAGCGAAACATTTTGATTGTTTTCAACCCCTTGGACCAAAAAATAGCACATAAAAGACTAGCTTGTCAATGAATTTACAGTTGTCAATCAACAGAATAAGGCTATTAGTATGCAAAAACCTGCACTTTTTCAGGGTTGAGAGTAACACCTTAAAAATATTGCACTGTGGTAGGGGAACATTTTTTTTGTAGAAACGAGAACACCATAAGATTTTTTTTATATTATAACATATTTCGATAAACAGAGACTTATAATTACCATTATCAGATGACTTGAAAACAACTTTACATTTAATTTGTTTGGAAATGTTTCGTATCGCCTTACAGAGAAGGGTCCCCAGATATCGAGAAATCGCTGCATATATGTTCGTTTCATACCTTGTTGTTCCATGGTTGTTCATAATGAACTGAAATTTGGTTTGGAAAAGAAGTAATAAGTGGTAATGATTTCTCGGCAAAATTTGTATTGAAATCTCCTGCGTAAATTAACGGGAACTTATGGAGATTTTCTTGTAGTATCATTGAACCAGCTGGACTGTAAAAATTAAACGTCGATGTAGAAATTTTATGACATCCGCAATTTTTCAATTTGGTGAAATATATAGAACAACAATAATGAGTTCTCTTCCGTCGACCATACCCATTTGAGTAGGATATATATCACCAACCGCAGCCTAGTACTCGAAAGAAATGTACCGACAAAATATTGGAGATATAAAATTTCATATAACTTATAACATATATTAGGAAGTGCCCACATTTGTTTTAAGCCATCTTCTGGAAGAAAATTTACTTTCAAAATTTGTGGGTGGTTAAAAGGGGTATGGCCAAAAATTTAATCATAATATTGTATTGTCACCAGACTTACATACTACTGTTGGCAAAAAAATATCAGGAATCTGTTTATAAATCAGAAAATCTCTAGTTTTTAGCAATTCTTAAAAATTTATATTTTTTTTTTTATATATTTTTTTTACAAATTACATTTGTGAGCCTTATGCAAAGTAATTTCATGAAGCAACAGATCGCCACAATGACAATATTCTTTACAGAACAACCAACAGCAGACTAGCCAGCTATTTCGTTGGTCGCTACACCAACCCATCAGTAATCTTCCGTGGCTCATAGTCCATTAACTTTGAAAATCTAAAAGATACAACTTTTGCCAAAACCAAAGCGGAATTGCAGATGTGTGCGTTTCAATTTAAAAAGTAATGTTTTTCTACTTCTTAGCATAAAGCAAAGGTTCAAAAAATCGACTACATTAATTCTGCAAAGACTTATGGTTCTTTTTCACTAACATTACTCAAACTTGAATAACTTGATTTTAATTTTTCTTAATTTTACAATGCTTAATTTGAATTTTTGTTTTTATATTGTAAACTGACAATTTAATGGCGCAATATTACCAATTTTTTTTTTGTGAATAGGGCTTTAACGAGTTTCAGTGCCGACAAAGACAACTTAAGAACTATTTTAAAGATAATTAGTAATTACCATTCCGGACTCCAACTTTGCTATCATAATGCACGTAGTTTAAATAAAGCAAAATTGGATTACCTTGAGTATATTTTTAATGATGCTAATATTGATATTGTTTGAATAATGGGTTATAACTAAAAATCTGCACCAATTTTATTTCAGTGTAACTCAGAAAATACTCTTAACACAAAAATAAGATATTCTATGTAGTACGTATAATATATTATTTTAAAAAGAAAAAAATGAATGAATTTCAAAATACGGGCCATTGTCAGCAACACGTCGTAGTTTAGTCAGAATACTTGAGCAAGCACGTTGTACACCATTAGTATCAACTTATTTTAGGCACTTCCGGATGCAACGGGTCAGCTGCTTCACATTTTGGGACTTCCAACCATTTTTATACACTACACTTCTCCAAAAAAAATCCTCAATCGGTCGGCATCGGGGTAAATTTGTTGGATTCTTCTCTTTAGGCACAAAGCAGATATTTTTGTCGACCAAGAACTCCAATGTCGCTTTTGCATAATGTGAATAGGTTTTGTCCGGCCAAAATACGTAATCATAATTTTTATAGTGTTTACGTATAAAAGGAACTAAAATTTTGTCTAAACATTGATTAATGTATATCTCATGATTTATTGCAAGCCCATTTGGTTTAAAGAATGGTTTAGAAATAACCTTAGCAGAAATTGCTATATAGAGCATAACTTTCAACTCAATTTTTTTTTAACTTATACTTTACATTAGAAGGCGTTGTAGACACATCGTTTGTGTAATAAACATCGTTGCCCGGCATTTGCGGACCGCTGAGTGAAAAGTTGCTTTCATCATCCAAAATGAATGATTTTCCACTCAAATTATTGCACATCCACCGACATTGTGATTTCACTTGCCTTATCTGCTCTTCAGTGTACCTTAAACTTTTTTCTGGCTTTAATGTTAAATCTGTTTAACGTTTTGCAGATATGTGGTTGTGAGCATTCGAATTTTCATGCGGCTTGGGTTTGACTTATGAAATTTTTTTTGTTGAACGCAGTCTTCAGCTTCGGAATGTTTTGTGGTGTCGTAATAGTAGGCTTTCTTATAGAACCCAGTTGCCTCTCTATTTTATGAGTGCTAAAGATTGAATAAATCGTTTTTCTGGAGACGCCTTCCGCCATAAAATGCACACACGTAAACTTTTGCCCTTCGTCTTAATGTTTTTTATAAAAATTTACAATTCGCTCTCGGAGGTATTGCTCCTTCGAAGCCATTTTACACACTATTTGAATTTGTACGCTTTTACAAATTAGATGTTAAAAAGATGATGCAACCAATTCGCTAACTGCATAATACTAGCATTTTTAAACTAAAAATAACAAAACTGCAAGCCACTTAAGTCAGTGCAGAATTTTAGTTATAACCCGTCAGGTGAAACTTGGTTCAAGGATGCATTTGATGATAATTTGTGTGAACTTCTGGACTACAAACTAATAAGGAATGATAGACAAACTGGTGCGAGAGGTGGAGGAATTGCTGATTAATGCAAAAAATCACTTCAATTCAAAATTCTATATAGTTCTAATAATACCGATCCAGTAGAGTATTTGATGATCGAAATTGGAGATAGGCTAGAGAAATGCTTGATCGTTTGTGTTTATAATCCATCTAAATCATTTGATCTGGGAAATTTGCTTGTTAAGTTATTAGAAGTAGTACCCCGATACAAAGATATATTATTATGTGGTAATTTCAATATTGACCTCTTACTAAATTAGGCTCGTTCTGAAAATTTAATAAATGATATAAATGCCCTTGGTTTGACGCTATTGAATGTGTTTCCTACTAGGTTTAAAGGAAATAATGTCATACATTATGAGCAGCTGTCATTAGCTGGAATTTCCGATCACGATATGCTTTTTAAAACATATATTGTTAAACTAAATAAGTCTTTTAGTATAGTATTACTTATATATTATTCCGAGATTTTAAGAACGTTGTTAATGAATCTTTTTTACTTCCATGGAATAGTTGCTGGAGTTTCTCCAACATAGACCAAAAAGTTCAACAATTAACTTATTTCATTAACTTCTTATTTGATAAGCATGTTCACCTCAAAAGGGTAAAAAAATCGAAAAAAGTCACCTTTGGTACAATTATGCAATACTAAAGGAAATTGATGATAGACAAAAGGCTTATATTCGATGGAAACGTTGCCAAAACACCTTCTAATTGGGAAAGTTATCGTCTTCTGCGAAACTTTGTTACAGTTGCTACTAGAAATTCTAAAAGACAATACTATCGGTCAAGATTTAGAGCAGATTTGCCTCCAAAAACTTTATGGAACAATTTGAAAACAACTGGAATATGAAGTAAAAATATGCACGAATGTTCTTTCAATGTCAATGAGCTAAACACATACATTTTACAATCTAATCAGCATAATAATATTTCCCAATTTGCAATCAATGACGGTTGTTGTCACAGTCGCCAAAATAAATTTGAATTTAATATGGCAATGCAAGAAGACATTGGCTGCATTCCGCCAAGGCGAGCGCTATTTTAGCGATGGATCATTTTACGCTGGATTTCTCTGAATGCGTTGTTACGTCGAACGTCAGATCTGTTGACAACTGGCGTTTGACGTAGCTTGTTCGCTTGTTTTGCTTTGTTGAATTTAAAACCTAATTTTTTTCTGCTAAAAGGTTTACTTAATGCAACACGTAGTGCTAGAGATGCTAATGGATAATGATCTTGATATTAAGGAGCACATTTCGAACCTCATTCAACCATTGCAAGAAGCAAAGGAGAGTTTAAAACAAAATTTGACAAGCGAATACCTCATTTGAAAGTAATTCAGTTTGAATTAACATCCGAATTACGTAGAAATCGGTTTTATCTCTAATTTTTATCGAAAATTAATCGAAAACCACAAGCAAAACACAAGAAGAAATAAAAAAAGACAAAAAAAAAAATAGTCAAATTTTCAAAGTCAGCAGACAAAGTGAGTATCATTGCTTAAAAATATAAATAATATAAGCAAATATTTATTTTGCACATTTTTTCCCATTTTCGTTCTCCACAACAAATCAAATAAAATTAAAATAAAATACACAAAAAACAAGTGTCAAACGGAATTACGATTGCTTCGTGAGAACGGAGTAATTCACATTCGTAATTCATCGGCCGAATTACTTAATTCAGGCTGCCGTGAAAACATGCTTTAACTGTAAATCAATCAGGTTATAGATCTAACCATAGCTATGCGACAGCTTTTTTAAAAATATTCGAAGACATTCGTCCAAGTTACGACACGGAAGATTTAATAATCTTAGTATTAGACTTTTCTAAAGTTTTTGACAGAGATAAAGAGATAGGAAACGTCGATTTTTTTCAAGGCCATTCGTGCTCTTTTACTTTTTTACCTCACTTTTTATGCATTGTGGTGAAACTCACATATTGTGTACGTTAGTTCACCTCATATTTGTCAAGTGTTGTTTCGGTGCAATTTAGCTTAATTTTATTTTTGCTACACGTGAAAACATTAGAAATATTTACGATTTTTTAATTTATAAATAAAACAATCACAACCGTTGGGTACACTAAATTTGCTACGTATTCTTAAGATAACTCGCAACTTCAAGGATCCCGAAAGCAAGGAATATACTCGAGTTGAAATTGTGCAACGTCAGCCAGCCAGTGACTGATGCCTATGTTAAAATATGCACCACCAAAAATTAGCAGTTCATCAAGCTGTTTGCTACGCTAGAGGAACAGAAAAAAGAGGAAAGAATTTGAACACTTGGCACAAAATCAAAAGCTTCTACCTGGCGGCATGCCTACTTTGCTGGGTGATCCCAAATCCTCAGGTGGATCGGTACATAAAGAGCGTGACACAAGTCACAAAGAAGTCAGTTCATCACGCAAGGAATTTAAGTTAAAGTCGGACTTGAAATTGAAGTGGGATGGGACAGTCCATTTAATTGAAACTATTTTTTATACATCAATATAGTTTATACAGGTTGGCCACATGCGCACTAATAAAGCGTGTCCGCTCTATTCCGGTACACTAGGCCCAGCACCGCAAATGAATGTTTCCAACACAGAGGAGTAGGAGCGAGAAACTGAAATGGAAGTAAATTGTGAAGAAGATGTGGATGGCACTAAAGTGTCATTAAGCAGCAAGGTGCTGAAACATCACGAAGATATGCGACGCCGCACGCCTATGCTGAAAGTACCAAAGGATGCTGCTGGCGGCAAAAAAAAAAGCGCCGCATGGCTGGTGATCTACACTGTGACTATATACACGTCACAATAAGACAGCAAATCGCAGACGCATCGATCCAGTCGTGGTTCTCTCTATTTTTTTTTTATTTTTTTTTTCACTACCAGCTTGTTCCGGACTTTTATCGCATAGTTTCGAAACCCATGGATTTGCAAACGATGCGTGAGAATATAAGACAAAAACGTTATCACAGTCGCGAAGAATTTCTGCCTGATCTAAATCAAATCGTGGAAAACTACGCTCTATAATGGGGCACGCAGCTTATTTACAACAGCTGCACAACGCATGCTGCAGACTTGTTTTGAGTAGAAGCCCATTAATCCGCTGCTCGATGATGATGATCAGGTGGCGCTATCCTTTATATTTGAAAATCTACACAGCAAAATTTAACATATGCAAGAAAGTTGGCCTTTCCTCAAGCCAGTGGATAAGAAACAAGTCAAAGGTTACTATACCTTTGCATGGAATTTCATGGTTAATAGCTTATTGAATAGCTAATAGCAAAGCTTTTCTTTTAATGACTATTATGCTTAGTTTTGTATACCAATAAAAAAATAATAATTTAAATCCAACTCTACATTTTTCCGTCTTCAACCAAATTTGCACCGTTTGTTCGACTGCTATTTTTATTTTTTCTACCAAAAATAAAAACTTAAATTTGACTTATAAAGGTTTAAAATTTAGCAGTCCTTTTTTTTATTAACTACTCGTATAATAATAGTTGATATTTTTAAAACAACTAATTACCACATTTTTTAATCAACAAAAAAAAATCAAAGTAAAAGTCCAACATCCTTTTGATTGTCTCCAAAATTTGGAGATAGTTTTTATTACTTACAGTTTTGTTTATCATTTTACATTGTTTTCATTACTTTCGCAAAGGACTGAGACAGTGACTACAAGCAGTTGATATATCAATTAAAATGTACTTCTAATGTGGATTGGAAAAATAAAAGTGAAATTTTAACTTATATTTTTGATCGAAAAGATAAAAGTAATATTTTAATTATTATATTTGATAGAAATAAAATCGAGGTTAGATTATTGAAATATTGAACACATTTCTGTTAATGCCATCATAATTTCTACATTACGTAAAATAAATGAACCAAAAAATTAAACCAAACTTTTTCACTTTTCACCAAACTTTTCATAGAATTTTTTATATAAAAAAATATTGCTTCTCGTGTCTTACTTGTCGTTGGTTTGCGTTTTCGATATACAAAATAAAGCATTTAATTTACACACACGATAAATTGATTGTGAGTAAATAATAAAAATACATTTCATTTAATTTAAAATTATTATTCCTTCAAATTTTTAAAAATAAAATATAAATAAATGAATGAAATAGCATACATTTTTTTTGACATTTTTATTTTCGATTGTTTTTTTCATAGTTGTTTTTATTGGTATGTTTCTTTTATATAAAATACCCTTCACGTGGTAACTAAAAATCGAAGCTTAAAACTTATAAGTTTTTTTTTCTTGTAAAAATATTTTAAATTAAAAATTGCATTTCAAACTGCCTTTCAATGGCTTAAAATTTATTAGCAACTTAACTGATACAATTAAGTTTTACACAAAAACTTAATTAAATGTTTCAGTCAGTAAAAAACAAGAGTTCCCCATTTGATTGTTTGACGAAACTAATTTTTTTAAAATGTTCTTTTTATATTTTTAACAAAAAAATCTAGATTCAAAAATTATTTATTTGAAAAAATATCCCAATATTCTTTTCTAATTAAAAGTTATTATTAAAAACCTATTTTCATACCATATCGTACCGTTTTTTTTATTATGTATTGTTTTTTTTTTTTGTAATACTTGTATTAAGCAACTGAAATACAGAAAAGTAAGTTGGCTACAATATCTTTAGAGATTTTTCTAATTTGTGGTATTACGAGTATAGCTCCAAAGTGTAAAGACAAAGTTTATCGTTGGAGTAAAATATTAGAAGCACATCGTCATTGCCCAAAGATTCAATACTTGTAAAAAATGTATATGTTCCACAAAATAGGGCAAAATTGTATATGGCATAAGTATAACAAAAAAGAAATCAATGCAAAAATATTTTGTTCTCTTAAAATGTTTAAAATGAGTACGGTTATTCTAAAAATGAGCTAGGGAAGTATACTTACTTACTTACTTAGGTGGCCGTGACAACCCGTGTCCGGATTTCGACCGACCTCATCAGCTCTCGCCAGGCGCCTCTGCTTTGCGCGCGCCTTCTCCAATCGGATACACCAAGTGCGGTTAGGGCTTCCTCAGCCTGGTCCATCCATCGGAGGCATGGTCTCCCTCGTCGTCGTTGACCAGCGACCCTCGCTTCGAGCACCTTTTTCGCTGGAGCTTCGTCGTCCATACGATGGACATGACCCAGCCAGCGTAGTCGCTGCACAGTTATACGCCGAACTACGTCAATGTCTCCGTAGAGCTCATACAGCTCGTGGTTCATTCGGATGCGATAGTCATCGCCGACTCGAACAGGACCGAAGATTTTGCGAAGAACTTTTCTCTCGAACACCCCCAGAGCGGCTGCGTCAGTTTGCGAAACTACCCATGCCTCAGCGCCATAAAGCAGCACAGGTAGAACGAGCGTCTTGTAGAGTGTTAGTTTTGTCGATCGAGAGAGGGCTCTGGAACTTAGTTGCTTACTGAGCCCGTAGTAGCACCTATTAGCAATTATTGTTCTTCGCTTTATCTCCAGGCTGATTTCGTTGTTGGTATTAATGGCGGTGCCAAGGTATACAAACTCCTTGACTACTTCAAAGTTATAGCTGCCGGATGAAACGTGGGAGTCTAAACGCCGAGCTCCCTTGTTTGTAGACAGCATATACTTTGTTTTACCCTCATTTATCGTCAAACCCACTTTGGCTGATTCCTTTTCGATAGCGGCGAAAGCAGCGGTAACATCTCTCTTGGTTCTGCCAACAATATCAATATCATCAGCGTAAGCAAGGAGCTGGACACCTTTATAGAAAATGGTGCCATTACGATGCACACCGGCCTTTCGTACGATCCCCTCCATGATGATGTTGAAGAGATCGCAAGACAGTGGATCGCCTTGCCTGAAACCTCTTTCGGTATTGAAGGTTTCGGAGAGGTCATTTCCTACCTTGACGGAGCTGCGTGTGTTGCTCAACGTCATTCTGCAAAGTCTAATCAACTTTGCAGGTATACCGAACTCAGACATTGTTGCGTATAGGCAATCCCTTCTTGGGCTATCGAACGCAGCTTTAAAGTCGACAAAGAGATGGTGTGTGTCAATTTGATTTTCGTGGGTTTTCTCCAGGATTTGTCGTAGCGTGAAAATCTGGTCTATGGTGGACTTACCAGGTCGAAAGCCACACTGATAAGGTCCAATCAGTGTTTTTGTAATTGGCTTTAATCTTTCACACAGTACGCTTGAGAGAACCTTATATGCGATGGAAATAAGACTGATACCTCTATAACTTGCGCAGATTGTAGGGTCTCCTTTCTTAAGTATAGGGCACAGTACACTGAGGTTCCAATCGTCGGGCATGCTTTCTGCTAGCCATATTTTGCTGATGAGCTGATGCATGCGCCTTATCAATTCATCGCCGCCGGTTTTAAACAATTCAGCTGACAGGCCGTCAGCACCCGCTGCTTTATTGTTTTTGAGTCGTTGGATAGCAACTCGAACCTCTTCATGGCTAGGTGGTGATACTTCCACTCCGTCATCGTCGATTGGTGGCACTGCACTGTGCTCTCGATGGGCGGCATTGGTGGAATCGTCGCCATTAAGTAAATTGGAGAAGTGCTGTCTCCACAATCTAAGCACACACTGTGTATCCGTATTCAGATCTCCATTTTCGTCTCTACAAGTGGATGCTCCGGGCTTGAAACCTTGGGTTAGACGCTTAACCTGTTGATAGAATTTTCGTGCATCCTTCTTGCCCTGGTATACCTCTAGTTCCTCACGCTCACGCTTTTCCTGCTCTCTTTTCTTGCGTCTGAAAAGGCGCCTCTCTTCCTTCCTCTTTTCGCGGTAGTTTTCTCGCACGGCTCGCGTTGCAGCTGACTGCAGCGTTTTTCTATAAGCGGCGTTTTTTACTGCAGTCGCAATGCGACACTCCTGATCATACCATTGGTTCCGAGGTTGCGGGCGCCGGAAACCAATGACTTCTTCAGCGGCAGCGCGCATGGAGTGGGATATATGCGCCCAAAGTCCGCCGGCGTCGTCGAGTCCAGAGGTTGGTTGGTTGAGCTTAACCGAGAGTTGAGCGGAGTAGGCTTCGGCAGTCCGTTGTAATTGCAGCTTAGCGACATCTAGCTTTCGTTGCATTCCTGTGCGTATGTTCTTGGCATTGCATAATCGCATGCGGATCTTGGCTGCAACAAGATAATGGTCGGAGTCAATGTTGACCCCCCGAAATGTACGCACATCTAGAACACTAGAGGCATGCCTTCCGTCGATTACAACATGATCAATTTGGTTTCGCGTTTTTTGATCCGGGGACAGCCAGGTGGCCTTGTGGATGTCGAGGTGCTTAAATCTGGTGCTACTAACTACCATGTTTCGTGCCGCGGCGAAGTCGATCAGTCTTAGACCGTTGTTTGTGGAGGTCTCGTGAAGACTGAACTGACCGACAGTGGGGCCAAAGATGCCTTCCCTTCCGACTTTCGCATTAAAATCGCCGAGGACTATTTTCACGTCATGGACCGGAAGGTGGTCATATACGTCCTCAAGACTAGCGTAGAAAGCGTCCTTGACGGCTTCGTCCTTTTCCTCCGTCGGGGCGTGCGCGCAAATAAGGCTTATGTAGAAAAATTTTGCCTTGATGCGGATCGTGGCCAATCTTTCGTTCACAGGTGTGAACCGGGAAACAAGGTGGCGTAGTTTCCGGCTAACGACGAATCCACATCCGAATTCGCGCTTCTCCGCATGGCAGCTGTAGTAGATATCGCAGTGTGCTTGTTTAGAGCAGCCTTGCCCTTTCCATCGCATTTCCTGGATGGCGGTGATGTCAGATTGTATTGCTTTGAGGGCTTCCGCCAGTTGGATAATGGCACCTTCCCTATAAAGGGTCCGGACATTCCAGGTGCATATCCGTAAATCATTGTCCGTTTTTCGTTTGCGGTGGTCGTCAACGTAATTGGGGTTCTTATCCGAGGCTGGTTTAGTTTTCATTGGGCAGTAGTAATGTGGCGGGACCCAAACCCTGCGCACATTCCATGTTTAAGGTCTATGGATCGACCCGCCGCTCAAATTAGCCGTCAAACTGACGGATGCCAGTTTGCCGTTGCCCAGGGAACACCACTTGGAGGTTTGAGTCGACTTGAGACGATTTCGACATGGATAATGCTGGCCTCGCCAGGTTGAGGCGGTCAGACACGTTGCCATGTGAAGGTTCGCCCCCTGTTCCCCAGGGAAGTATACAGTATAGAAATTTAATAATGAACAGAAAATGAATTTTATTAATATAGATCCAAATGGTATGAAAACAGATTTTTTGTAATCTATAAACTATTCAAAGTTAGACTATTTTGTTAAAAATATGAAATGATGAATCCTTGTTTTTTTAATTAAGAAACAGTTAATTAATTTTTGTGTAAAACTGAAACAGTTCTTGCAAAGAAATTTTAAGCTATTAGAAACTGGGTTCAAAACGCAATTTTGACTATAAATTATTTCTACGACAAAAACAAGTTTTATGTAACTTTTTGCGAAAACATTCAATATTTATAGAAAATAGAAGGTTTTTCTTTCAAATTTATAGAAATGATTGAAATACTTAATTATTTTATAAATGTATTTTGTACAGTTTTATTTGTCTAGTTTATTTTGTGCTTGAATATGATAAAGATTAAACGAAATTAATTATAAACTTAACTCAAACTTATTCAGATCAATAATTTTCTCCAGGGAATTGTAAAAGAGAGAGTTTCTGTTTTTAAGATAAAGTGCAAAAACCTTCAATATTCAATATTCATGAGTGTAAAATAAAAAAAAAATTAGATGTCTTCACCTGTATCTTAAAAACGGAAAGTCCCTTTTACAACACCGAGGAGAAAATGTATTATGATTGGGATGAATAATAATTAAATCTTAATTACAATAATAGCGTTTTTATATAATCATTTAATATGCAGCATTTAAAAATTTATTTGTAAAAATAACGGTTCTTAGTAGTGGAGTGACTGGATTTCGTTGATTAAATTTTTTAAGCGTTGGTTTGCGTAATCTAAAGAAAATAAAATGAATGAAAATAAGAATACAAAATGTGTTGGATATATTAAAATAAGTAACATACCTGTCACTACTTTCGAGCCTATTGAAAAATTTCTCTTTTTGTGTCAGTTCTTCATAGGCTTCGATATTCGGCGTCACACCACAAGACCTGTTCGAGTACCTGTGATGTAGTAAAATTAAACATTTGTATTATTATATTATGTATTAATATTATTTATTATTATCAATAAATAAATTAAATAATAGCTGTGTTTTTTCCAAGCGAGTTGTAAAAAACAAAAGCTTATTGTATGGAAAGTTGCTTTATACTTGCTTAAATAAAACTTGATGTTGCTAGTTGTTTTAACATTTTTCATCCCATTTCAATTTCGATTTAGTATTTTGTTTTTTTAATGGAGTGTGAACCGACTTTTCATAAAACACAGCTATTATTATATATTTATATATATATAGAGGCCATATCTCAATAGGAGAAGAAAAAAAACTAAGTTCTATAGTATAACATTTTTTGAAAACGCATATTTTTATTAAAAACTATAAGTAGTATGATGATGTAAAAATTTTTTTTATCAAATTTTTTATTCTCCTATAAAGTGAAAAAAAAAAATGAGATAGGGCCTTATATATAATATATAATAAGTTGGGGATTGGCTGAATCAGACCACAGTGGGTCCCTTTTCATCCCCTATTTGACGAAGGATGCTACTGCTCGGAGCACTCATAAGTGAGCATGCTCCTTATATAGGCACCCTTTGTCACCTCAAGCATGTCCTTGTAGGTCAGTTGACCAATCTTGGCTTCGTCAATAAATGGACGTCCCAGAATGGTCAATCTTATGCTTGCCAACGCCGGACACTGGCACAAAATGTATGCTGCTGTTTCCGGCTCTTCTAGGCATAACCTACACGCATCGTCCTCGGTCAGAGTCATCTTCCTGAGATGGTACATGTAGGGACCGTGTCCTGTGACCAGTGCAGTAAGCCAGCTTAAAGTCTTCCGATTGTATCGGGTGACTTTTGCTGCCTCACTACTTGACCATTTCACGGCCGCCTTTGATTGCCTGCAATTACCAGCTTCTTCCCACCTTGTACGGTGTTCCGAGTCCGTCCATTGCTTAATAAGGCCTGCCATCATGTTGTCGCCTATGGCGATACGTGGTTCGGGTCCACAGAATTCTTCTGCTGATCCTTCTCTTGCTAAAGAATCAGCCTTTTCATTCTGTTCTATGCCAGAATGTCCTCGCACCCACATAAGTGTGAGCTCATTTGTCTGAGCGCACCTATTGAGTTTGGTAAGACATTCTATGGCCAACCTAGAAGTAATATCTGTCCGTTGCATGCACCTAATCACCGACTGATTGTCAAGGGCAATGACAATTTTCTTGCCATTTACACGTCGATCTATCAAGTGGTCCAGCGCATGCATTACACCAAGCATTTCCGCCTGGTATACAGACACGAACCTCCCCAGCCTCAGTGCACAGGATAGGTTCAACTCCTCTGAGTAGACGCCAGACCCGGCTCTGCCATTCATCAGAGAGCCGTCTGTGAATATACTGATGTCACTACCAGCGGTTTCTCCACAAACGGATCCATCTGTTATTAGAGTTTTATAACAGTTTTCTGTTATTCCTACTCTCTGCCTTCCGTCCATAGGCATACACGTCTCCCTGACATTTCGCTGTGTCATGTGCAGGATGCGCATATGACCATGGAGGGCTGTTGCTCCATGCCACGTAGCATTTCGCAACATCCTGAGTGCGGTTAGCGCTGCCTTTTTTTTTATTTCTAAATCCAACGGTAGCATACCTAACAAAACCTCCATTGCGTTGGTTGGAGTGGTGCGTATTGCCCCTGTTATTCCAACACACGCCAGCCGTTGGACTTTGTCTAGTTGCTTCTTAATGGTTTTCTGACTGACTTTTGTCCACCAGATCATCGAAGCATACGTGATGACAGGTCTACCCATCATAGTGTAAATCCATTTTATAGCCTCTGGGTTTAGCCCCCATTTTAGACCACAAACGCGTCTACACTGAAACAGAACCCTCTTGGCCCCTTGAATCCTGTCTCCTACATGTTCGTTCCAGTTCAGTTTACTATCTAGAGTTACCCCTAGATATTTAACTTTCGTAGACATGTTGATTTCAGCTCCAAAAAGTCTAAGTGGTTCTCTCCTCAGGCCTACCCTCTTTCTAATAAAGAGAATATTGTCTGATTTTCCTGCGTTCACGGTGAGGCCTTGTTCTCGACACCACTCCTCCACCATTCGGAGTGCTACCTTCATGATGTCAGAAATGGTGTCAATGAACTTACCACAGACCACCAACGCAATGTCATCTGCATACCCTATCGTGTGTATGCCCGACTCGTCTAGTCTAGCCAAAAGTGAGTCCACAGTGATGTTCCACAGGGTTGGCGATAACACCCCACCTTGAGGACATCTACTTACTCTACCTCTAGTCTTGACTCTACCGTTCTGCATGTTGACAGCCCTGTGCTTGAGCATATTGTCTACCCAATTTGTTATCATTGGGTTTACATTGCGTTCTGTCAGAGCCTGTCGCAGCCTTCCAAAGCATATTTTGTCGAAAGCACCCTCAATGTCCATAAATGTGGCCATCGCGATGCCTCCTGAAAATAACTCTTTTTCAGCCACTCTAACTAATTTGTGAAGAGCACTCTCAGTAGACATGCCTGCTCTATAAGCATATTGGCATCTACTCAGAGGATTATGCATCAGTGACGTGCTCTCAAGACAGTCAACCATCACTCTTTCCATCGTTTTCAAGAGGAAAGACGTAAGGCTGATCGGTCTGAACGACTTCGCCTCCGCATAATCTTTTTTTCCGGGTTTCGGGAGAAAGACAACTTTCGCCTCTCTCCAGACTCTCGGAACATACCCAGTCGCTAAGCAAGTAACGAATATACCCCACAGCCTAGGTGCGATGAGATCTTCCCCCCATTGCATCATAGCCGGAAATATACCGTCCATCCCTGATGTTTTGTACGGAGCAAATGAGCGTATAGCACTCCTCACCCCGTCCATAGTGATCATTCTTTCGGCTTCCAGTCTGTCAACCCTGTGCATCCCTTTCTTCAGGTTTGTCCATGGGTCATCAGACTTAAAACTTCCAGGAAAATGCACCTCCATCAGAACTTGCATCGACTCTTCCAGGTTCTCTGCCATGGTTCCATCCGTTTTTCGGATCAGTCCCACTTTGGAGACTGGATCCTTTGAAACCATTTTCTGAAGCCTGCATGCTTCTGAAATAGTTTCCATCCCAGAGCAGAAGTCTCTCAACGACTGCCTTTTACGGTGTCGTATGAGGTTCTTCAGTTGCCTTTTCCGTGCCTTGTATTCTGCCCATGTTTCTGGGGTTCTCCCTTTCATGTGCCGATTGAAGGCCTTCCTAACCTTCTTCTTCAGAGATTCGAGTTCCGTACACCACCATGGCGTCGGATCACCCTCGTCTATTGAAGTTGTAGGACATGCCACCTCGTAAGCTTCGACCATGGCCGAACTAAGATGTTTGACATGGCTTTCCACTTCCGCTGTATTCCCTGGTACTTTTATAGCTTTTTGGGTCAGTCTTTCCCTCAACTTCGCCTTATATTTCAACGGATCCGTGTTCTTGGGAATCCTGACCTTCCTGCTACTCTGCTGGCGTCGGATTCCGAACTTGACTTCAAACTAAATTCAAACTGTGGTCCGACATGGTTAGCCTATCCACGACCCTCTAGTTTTCTATTCTGCTCAGAATCTTTCTACAAATAAGAGTGACGTCAATGACTTCCGCTCGCCTTGCATCAACGAAAGTCGGCTGTACTCCTCTATTTGCTACCAACAGATTATACCTCTCCACAAATTCAAGCAGTTGCTCTCCTCTGTCATTGTTGTTGGTGCTTCCCCACGCAGTATTATGCGCGTTGGCATCACATCCAATGATAGATCCAATGCCTCTTTCCTCACAGTACTTTACCAGGTTCTCCACCTCTTTTGAAGGTGGCTGGTCCGGAGAGTCGTAAGGAAGATACGCCGAAGCCATCATACAAGTAACTGTACCATCCCCGATTCTCACAACGGTAAGATCCGGGGAACATAGGTGTAGCATATGTACCGCTAGTATACCATGTCTCACCAGGATACAGGTCCTCCGTCTGCCATCTGCCACCGGTTGGTACAGCGTGGCTTTCCGCTCCAAGAGACCTTTGATTCTATTGTGAAGAATCCAAGGTTCTTGGAGCATTGCTATGTCAATTCCATCCTCCTCCATGCAACGCATCATCATTGCTGATGCTGCCCTACTATGGTGTAGATTGAGCTGACACACCGCGAGGTTTTTCTGGTACGGGTACGGGCCCATTACCCGCCCTGGTGGTTCCTCCCTTGCAGAATTCCCCACCAGCCCCGTACCAGGGGTTGCGTCGAGCTCACCTTGCATCCTTTTGGAGTTTGATGAGAGCTTGATCAAGGCCGCAGTTGAGTTTCCCCCCTGCCAGCCTGATCGCTTCCATCTCATCCGTCCGGCACCACGCAGTGAACTTGACGCCTCCTTCCTTTGCATCTCCGAACTTCGTTGCATTGCTAACTCTCCATTTAGAAGTGTCCGCAACGCACCGGTTCTGGGTCTGCAACCTCCTAAGGATGACCTCCTTGCTTTCGGAAGTACCGTAAACAATGATGAACATCCTTCTAACGTCCTTTAATGCGTATAGTCGTTCGACCCGCAACTCAGCCCCTTCCCATAAGTTCATGAGCTTTGGCACGGTTCGGCACAGCCATACCTCAGATGATGGGTTCTTGCACTTGAGTGCAATAATTCCATCCTCCAAGTTTGCATTGCCAACAAATCCTACATCGCCATCGCTTTCATTGATGGTGTCAAGAGCCTCTAAAAGGGCGGATTTAAATTCCGCCAACTGGGACTCTCCCAACTGACCATCGATGGAGCAATCAACGATGCCCATTAAGAGGTCCTTTTCCGCTACCGTAGCATAGGATGCACGGCCGCTTCCAATAACCCCTTCCGGGTTGAATTTCCCTCCCGCTGAAGCCTTCGACTTCGCGGACGCAACTCTTTGTGTAGGCAAAGGTTTGCTACCGCTCGGTTTCTGGCTATCAGCCCTCCACGATTTCCACTGGCTATCGACTTTTGAGGGTCGTCCACCAACTTCCATCGTCCTTCCTTTATGTGGAAGGCTATCAACCTTTACAGGATGTCACCTTCATTCCCTGGTGTTGCAGCTTCGACAGGTCTGGCTGACAATTCCACTCCTTTCAGAGTTTTATCGTCCACCAGGCCCGGCGGGTTACCTTGCGGCTTCCCGCACCCTTCCACGGTTAAATCCTTTTGGGATTCCACCGCTTCGGGACTCGTCCTCACAGCGCACCCTTCCTTTTTGTTTTTTGTTTTCAGTTTCATAAAATATCCCACGAATTGGGGAGAAAAACGGACCGAACGGACATAGATCCCCATTATCCGCCCTACTGTAACGGCACACTAAGTGGTGGGTTCTGGCGTTCATGTTTGAAGGTGGCGTTGGTGTCGAGGTGTGACGGCTGACAGATGACTTTGACAGCTGACATATGACTTTGACAGCTTACACTTTGACAGCTTATCTTTTATTCAATTCTGACAGTTCCTTTAATTTAAATTTTAACGTGTATCGTTCATTTTAGTTTGACGGGTCGTCGCACATCATATGTGACAAATTACGGTAATTTAAATTCTGACATTTTTATTTTTTTAACTCGGACCATTTTCACTTCATTTAATTCTGACAATCCAGTCACATACCCCTCACATTTTTTTCTTTATTCCAATCTGACATTTCTGATTTATTCACTCGATATTTTTTTTTTTTTTTTTTGAATTAGACAGTTTTATTTAATCCAAATCTGACAGTTTTTCTTTAACTCAGACAGCTGTCACAAGTCCTTTTCCAGCTGTCGCACTTCGACTGCGTCCGTTGTGTATGGTTCAAGTGAATTGGTGAGGTCTGAAAGGGTCACATTGGGTGTGAACTTGTAAATACCCTTAGTAAACAAGTGGGGAAAGACCTTGCGAATTGTACCATCGCATGCATTTGTTCAAGGCAACTTTTAAAACACACCCCAAATGAAAATTTGCAATGTGCCAAAGTAACAATGGCCACAGGCAAATGGGTAACTTCCGCCCGAAGAAATTTCTTTTTCTGGAAAATTGGGGCAACGTGGACTACCTTAGCAGCAACAAACAACGTTGGAAAAAGTAAAGGCCGCCACCCACACCACCACCGTCACAATCTGCGGACATCTGCTACTCGCGGGCAACTGAAAGGTAAGTTTTTTATTTTTGTGCAAAAGTGAGCAAATCAGCTTTAACAATTAGTTTTTCGTTTGCTTCGGAAAGTTCTGCCAAAACGTAGCACCCCTACAACTCCAGCGCCCACAACACGGCACAATACAATAACAGCAACACTGGCCAGAATCGGCGACCACTCGGCAACTATTTTGTAGCGTGCGACCCTAGCACCAGATCATAAACATCAGCAGCACTCAAGGCAGCATTCAACGCAGCCACAAACAACAGCTCGCCAGTGGCATCAGCAAAGCAATTCGACAAAATACGGCACCAGCAGCGGGCATTGCAGACAGCGTGGTAGAAACCAGAAGCCCCTGCAACTGCAACGGCACTACATATAGCCACTTGTATAGCAGTGGCACCGTTGCGTCAAGCGGCAGCGGCCCTGGCAGAAACGGACGGAGGCCACCTACACTGAGCAGCAACAACCACTACCACCGGCAAAAGCGGCAGTAGCGGCAAAGCGCCGACAACAACGACAACCTCCGTGGCTTACACAACCAACACAGCATCGACAGCAGCGCAGGACAACAGGTTTTTTTATTTCAGTTCATGTTATATATTATTTATCATTCGGGCCTCTTAAACATTCAATTGGTGTCTAGTATGATCTACCAGACCCACGTAGAGAAACATTCTCAGTTTCATGAAAGAAACATGTTGATGGAATGACTTGGCTCAGTAGCCGGTAGATATCTAAAAGTAAATACGGATTGTTCTTGAGAAAAAAAAAATACTGTTAAGATTTAATAACACTTAAAAAAAAAAAAATTTACCCTTAAAAGAGAGGTATTGAAAATATAAGTACTATATTATATAAGTATGTATATAAGTCAGGTTTATAAAAAAAAAAAAAAAAAAAAAAGAACTCAACTGTCAAATAATTTAAAGCAAATTTCATTTCAATACAAAATCAAGAATATAAGAATCATAATTTTCTGATGTTAATATCGAATTTAAAAATAATTAATATAATTTTTTTTTAATGTCAAGGCAAATCAATTAGAATAATTAACTGACCATAATATATGAAAACTTTAAAGCGAAACATAATATAATGAAAACTTTTATTTAAAAACTTAACATAATATGATAAACTAAACTTCACATAATACAATTTTTGGTGAAAATATAAATGAAAACTTTTATTTAAAACTAAACTTAAATAAAAATACCAAAAATTTTATTTAAAACTAAACTTAAATATAAATACAAACTTGTATTTAAAACTAAACTTAAATATAAATAAAAACTTTTATTTAAAATTTAACATAATATGATAAACTTAACTTAACTATAAATACACACTTGTATTTAAAACTAAACTTAAATAAAAATACAAAAATGTTATTTAAAACTAAACTTAAATAAAGATACCAAAAATTTTATTTAAAACTAAACTTAAATATAAATACAAACTTGTATTTAAAACGAAACTTAAATATAAATAAAAATTTTATTTAAAATTTAACACAATATGATAAACTTAACTTAACTATAAAGACACACTTGTATTTAAAACTAAACTTAAATAAAAATAAAATTTTTTTTTGGAACTTAACTTAGGTAAAAATAAAAATTTTACTTAAAACGAGTCTTAAACATAATAAAATAAAAATAATATAAGGAACTTTTTCTATTAATATAATGAAATAAAATAAAAAGTTTTTTTTATTAATATAAAAATAAAAACTTTTTATTAAAATAAACCTAATATAAAATAAAAAGTTTTTATTAAAATAAAACTAATATAAAATTAAAAGTTTTTATTAAAATAAAACTTATATTAAATAAAAAGTTTTTATTCAAATAAACCTAATATAAAATAAAAAGTTTTTATTAAAATAAAACTAATATAAAATTAAAAGTTTTTATTAAAATAAAACTAATATTAAATAAAAAGTTTTTATTCAAATAAAACTAATATAAAATAAAAAGTTTTTATTAAAATAAAACTAATATAAAATAAAAAGTTTTTATTAAAATAAAACTAATATAAAATAAAAAGTTTTTATTAAAATAAAACTAATATAAAATAAAAAGTTTTTATTAAAATAAAACTGATATAAAATAAAAATTTTTTATTAAAATAAAACTAATATAAAATAAAGTTTTTTTATTAAAATAAAAATAAAGAAAAATAAAAACTTTTTATTAAAATAAAACTGATATAAAATAAAAAGTTTTTACATGAAAAATTTAATGTGGCATTTTTTCATTTCTATTTTGTTTGTAGCAATTCTTTAAAAAATTAATTTTAAAGAATTACATACTTATGTGAGCTTAATGCCAAGTAATTCCATGAAGCAACAGGTTGCCACAACAACAATGTTCTTTACAGAACAACCACCAGCAGATTAGACAGCTGTTTCGTTGGTCGCTACACCAACTCATCAGTAATCTTCTGTGGCTCATGCAGTCCATTAACTTAGAAAATCTTATAAGCACACCTTCTGCTAAAACCAAAGCGGAATTGCAGTTGTGTGCTTTCCAATTTAAAAAGCAATGTTTTTCTACTTCTTAGCACAAAGCAAAGGTTCAAAAAATTGACTACATTAATTCTGCAAAGACTTGTTGTTGCGCTCTTTGTTTACTTCTTTTCACGATTCCATTCTTTGGCACCAAAAATTCGTTGATATTAAACCATAGATGGCGTGAGAAGTTTTTTTGAAAAAAAGATGACTCATCTTATTTTCTGAGGTCGGGCTCGTACCAGTTTATACATGAAAAATTTAATGTGGCGTTTTTTAATTTCTATTTTGTTTGTAGCAATTCTTTAAAAAATTAATTTTAAAGAATTACATATCCCTTTCAATACCGGCATTCTTAAAACTTGTTAGAATTGATTCAATTTTTCATCACTGGTTAGTTATTAAATGGAAATAGGAAAATTAATCAAAATTTGGAGATATCATCCAAAGGACACTTAGAACAGGACCCGCACATATGTGCGGGTTGGCACTGAAACGAGTAAAAAAAAAAGAGTAAATCGCTGTTTCTATTTAATTTGAATAAATTTTTATTATTTTGATAAAACGAGCTTGTTCTTACAAATTGAATGAAGAAAGGGATTTAAACAAATTTTATTAAATAAGGCAAGTGAAATGTTTTGAAACAAGTCTTTCCTGAAGAAACGCAGAGGTAAACATTGCATTTTTCGCATCTTGTGCGTGTTCGACTCGAACAATCTTTCATGCGACACATTCGCGCGCTTTTAAGTTTATCAACCACTGGCCAGTGACCAGTTAAATCAAACCTCTTACTTTGTCCAGGCAAAGGAGCGCATTTCCGAGGGAGAACAAAATCTTGATCTTCGTCTTCATCAGACGATGTGTCAACGGCATCTCTTAATCTTTTTAAGCTGGCCAGAAGGGCTTCTGCGATGTCCATTCGAAAATTAAGCAAATCTTTAATGGACTTCCGTGAAATATTTTTCGATTTGCAGTCTTCTTTGTATTCCATCCAGCTATTTACAACAGCGAGGTCATTGAAATGAAGTGCTACTTTTAATGTCCATTTTTTCGATTTCATGAAAGTTCTGTAATACTCCATCATCTGATCGCACACATCGACTCCGCCCATATACATATTATATTCTTTTACAACGAGTGGGCACGTAACAGCTACCCTACGCTTTTGTTCCTTGGACCAACTTTCGACAGATGTTGTTGGGTCTTTTCCAAAAGCAGTAGATGCCATGGTAACGCTCTTATTATCTTTCCATTTAACAATGGCCAACCTGTTATCAGCTCTTACTTTTTGGTCCGATTCCCCGCGTTGCATTGATCTGTCACTTTTCAGCATTACCTTATTAATTCTATTCACCTGAATAGTTCCTGTACCGTAAATGTCCATGTCCTTCAACCGATCTAGCAAAGGTATTGTGGTAAAGTATCTATCAAAGAACAAAAATGAGTTTGGTGGCAAAGTCCTTGCCAATCGTAAAACTACACTTGGACCCAGTCCCAAAGTTCGATCGCCTAAAGGGGTTGAGGGCCCTTGATAAATCTCGAAATCGAAAACAGTTCCTGAAAAAAAAAATTCAATATAGTTTTTCGATTTCCGTTAGGAGTTCTTTACCTATTGAAGAAGTAATCACGAAGTTTTTTAGTCCAACTGGGCGAGGTTTATTGCGTACATACTGTCTCAAACCATTTGGGCATCTTCCGAGAAAAGGAATCATTTGCTCATCGACTGAGTAGTTCTGATAGGTTCGAGGAATTTCAAGGCAACGATTTCTTACACAATCTATAATTGGCTGAACTTTCCACAACGCGTTATTTTGTGCACTATTTGGTAGGACTTGAGTATCAACGAAATGTAGGGATTTGCGCAGAAGAAAAAGTCGGTTGCGTCCTATCTGCGATGTTACCAATTCATTCTGAAATCCACGATGCCAGTACATGTTCATTCTTGGTAAGGGAATACAGCCAAAATACAAATGTGCGCCATAAAACTTTTTTATTTCTGCAGCGTTGGTGTTAATTTGTTTACCCATAGTAGATAGCGCATACATGTTTGTAAATTTGGCAGCAGTTTCAAAGTGGTAGTCCTTAAAATACCGCTGAAAGTATTGAATTGGCAGAAGGATTTCATTTGTTGGCAGCTCAGATTCAAGGGTTTCCTTTTCAATAGCTTGAAAAGGTGAAGATTTCCAAAGCATTCTCCTCCGATTTTCCAAGGTTATATTTTCTTCATGCTTACATTCAGCTTGCAGTTCTTTCTGGTTCATATCTTCTTCGTCATCTTCATTATTTGTTATTGTCGAATCTCGATTTGGAAGGGGCTCCTCCTCCTTTGAATCATCTTCGTCTGAAAAACCTTTAACATCTGATCCTTCCGCCAGAATTCTTAAAATGTTTTCGATATCATCGTCGTTGTTCAAACTAAAAGTTTTGCCTGAAATGTTGCATGAAATAACTGCTTTAAATACCAACCCACACAAATGTGTTACTCTATTACGAAACTTAAATATAAATAAAAACTTTTATTTAAAATTTAACACAATATGATAAACTTAACTTAACTATAAAGACACACTTGTATTTAAAACTAAACTTAAATAAAAATAAAATTTTTTTTTTGGAACTTAACTTAGGTAAAAATAAAAATTTTACTTAAAACGAGTCTTAAACATAATAAAATAAAAATAATATAAGGAACTTTTTCTATTAATATAATTAAATAAAATAAAAAGTTTTTTTTATTAATATAAAAATAAAAACTTTTTATTAAAATAAACCTAATATAAAATAAAAAGTTTTTATTAAAATAAAACTAATATAAAATTAAAAGTTTTTATTAAAATAAAACTTATATTAAATAAAAAGTTTTTATTCAAATAAACCTAATATAAAATAAAAAGTTTTTATTAAAATAAAACTAATATAAAATTAAAAGTTTTTATTAAAATAAAACTAATATTAAATAAAAAGTTTTTATTCAAATAAAACTAATATAAAATAAAAAGTTTTTATTAAAATAAAACTAATATAAAATAAAAAGTTTTTATTAAAATAAAACTAATATAAAATAAAAAGTTTTTATTAAAATAAAACTAATATAAAATAAAAAGTTTTTATTAAAATAAAACTGATATAAAATAAAAATTTTTTATTAAAATAAAACTAATATAAAATAAAGTTTTTTTATTAAAATAAAAATAAAGAAAAATAAAAACTTTTTATTAAAATAAAACTGATATAAAATAAAAAGTTTTTACATGAAAAATTTAATGTGGCATTTTTACATTTCTATTTTGTTTGTAGCAATTCTTTAAAAAATTAATTTTAAAGAATTACATACTTATGTGAGCTTAATGCCAAGTAATTCCATGAAGCAACAGGTTGCCACAACAACAATGTTCTTTACAGAACAACCACCAGCAGATTAGACAGCTGTTTCGTTGGTCGCTACACCAACTCATCAGTAATCTTCTGTGGCTCATGCAGTCCATTAACTTAGAAAATCTTATAAGCACACCTTCTGCTAAAACCAAAGCGGAATTGCAGTTGTGTGCTTTCCAATTTAAAAAGCAATGTTTTTCTACTTCTTAGCACAAAGCAAAGGTTCAAAAAATTGACTACATTAATTCTGCAAAGACTTGTTGTTGCGCTCTTTGTTTACTTCTTTTCACGATTCCATTCTTTGGCACCAACAATTCGTTGATATTAAACCATAGAAGGCGTGAGAAGTTTTTTTGAAAAAAAGATGACTCATCTTATTTTCTGAGGTCGGGCTCGTACCAGTTTATACATGAAAAATTTAATGTGGCGTTTTTTAATTTCTATTTTGTTTGTAGCAATTCTTTAAAAAATTAATTTTAAAGAATTACATATCCCTTTCAATACCGGCATTCTTAAAACTTGTTAGAATTGATTCAATTTTTCATCACTGGTTAGTTATTAAATGGAAATAGGAAAATTAATCAAAATTTGGAGATATCATCCAAAGGACACTTAGAACAGGACCCGCACATATGTGCGGGTTGGCACTGAAACGAGTAAAAAAAAAAGAGTAAATCGCTGTTTCTATTTAATTTGAATAAATTTTTATTATTTTGATAAAACGAGCTTGTTCTTACAAATTGAATGAAGAAAGGGATTTAAACAAATTTTATTAAATAAGGCAAGTGAAATGTTTTGAAACAAGTCTTTCCTGAAGAAACGCAGAGGTAAACATTGCATTTTTCGCATCTTGTGCGTGTTCGACTCGAACAATCTTTCATGCGACACATTCGCGCGCTTTTAAGTTTATCAACCACTGGCCAGTGACCAGTTAAATCAAACCTCTTACTTTGTCCAGGCAAAGGAGCGCATTTCCGAGGGAGAACAAAATCTTGATCTTCGTCTTCATCAGACGATGTGTCAACGGCATCTCTTAATCTTTTTAAGCTGGCCAGAAGGGCTTCTGCGATGTCCATTCGAAAATTAAGCAAATCTTTAATGGACTTCCGTGAAATATTTTTCGATTTGCAGTCTTCTTTGTATTCCATCCAGCTATTTACAACAGCGAGGTCATTGAAATGAAGTGCTACTTTTAATGTCCATTTTTTCGATTTCATGAAAGTTCTGTAATACTCCATCATCTGATCGCACACATCGACTCCGCCCATATACATATTATATTCTTTTACAACGAGTGGGCACGTAACAGCTACCCTACGCTTTTGTTCCTTGGACCAACTTTCGACAGATGTTGTTGGGTCTTTTCCAAAAGCAGTAGATGCCATGGTAACGCTCTTATTATCTTTCCATTTAACAATGGCCAACCTGTTATCAGCTCTTACTTTTTGGTCCGATTCCCCGCGTTGCATTGATCTGTCACTTTTCAGCATTACCTTATTAATTCTATTCACCTGAATAGTTCCTGTACCGTAAATGTCCATGTCCTTCAACCGATCTAGCAAAGGTATTGTGGTAAAGTATCTATCAAAGAACAAAAATGAGTTTGGTGGCAAAGTCCTTGCCAATCGTAAAACTACACTTGGACCCAGTCCCAAAGTTCGATCGCCTAAAGGGGTTGAGGGCCCTTGATAAATCTCGAAATCGAAAACAGTTCCTGAAAAAAAAATTCAATATAGTTTTTCGATTTCCGTTAGGAGTTCTTTACCTATTGAAGAAGTAATCACGAAGTTTTTTAGTCCAACTGGGCGAGGTTTATTGCGTACATACTGTCTCAAACCATTTGGGCATCTTCCGAGAAAAGGAATCATTTGCTCATCGACTGAGTAGTTCTGATAGGTTCGAGGAATTTCAAGGCAACGATTTCTTACACAATCTATAATTGGCTGAACTTTCCACAACGCGTTATTTTGTGCACTATTTGGTAGGACTTGAGTATCAACGAAATGTAGGGATTTGCGCAGAAGAAAAAGTCGGTTGCGTCCCATCTGCGATGTTACCAATTTATTCTGAAATCCACGATGCCAGTACATGTTCATTCTTGGTAAGGGAATACAGCCAAAATACAAATGTGCGCCATAAAACTTTTTTATTTCTGCAGCGTTGGTGTTAATTTGTTTACCCATAGTAGATAGCGCATACATGTTTGTAAATTTGGCAGCAGTTTCAAAGTGGTAGTCCTTAAAATACCGCTGAAAGTATTGAATTGGCAGAAGGATTTCATTTGTTGGCAGCTCAGATTCAAGGGATTCCTTTTCAATAGCTTGAAAAGGTGAAGATTTCCAAAGCATTCTCCTCCGATTTTCCAAGGTTATATTTTCTTCATGCTTACATTCAGCTTGCAGTTCTTTCTGGTTCATATCTTCTTCGTCATCTTCATTATTTGTTATTGTCGAATCTCGATTTGGAAGGGGCTCCTCCTCCTTTGAATCATCTTCGTCTGAAAAACCTTTAACATCTGATCCTTCCGCCAGAATTCTTAAAATGTTTTCGATATCATCGTCGTTGTTCAAACTAAAAGTTTTGCCTGAAATGTTGCATGAAATAACTGCTTTAAATACCAACCCACACAAATGTGTTACTCTATTACGAAACTTAAATATAAATAAAAACTTTTATTTAAAATTTAACACAATATGATAAACTTAACTTAACTATAAAGACACACTTGTATTTAAAACTAAACTTAAATAAAAATAAAATTTTTTTTTTGGAACTTAACTTAGGTAAAAATAAAAATTTTACTTAAAACGAGTCTTAAACATAATAAAATAAAAATAATATAAGGAACTTTTTCTATTAATATAATGAAATAAAATAAAAAGTTTTTTTTATTAATATAAAAATAAAAACTTTTTATTAAAATAAACCTAATATAAAATAAAAAGTTTTTATTAAAATAAAACTAATATAAAATTAAAAGTTTTTATTAAAATAAAACTTATATTAAATAAAAAGTTTTTATTCAAATAAACCTAATATAAAATAAAAAGTTTTTATTAAAATAAAACTAATATAAAATTAAAAGTTTTTATTAAAATAAAACTAATATTAAATAAAAAGTTTTTATTCAAATAAAACTAATATAAAATAAAAAGTTTTTATTAAAATAAAACTAATATAAAATAAAAAGTTTTTATTAAAATAAAACTAATATAAAATAAAAAGTTTTTATTAAAATAAAACTAATATAAAATAAAAAGTTTTTATTAAAATAAAACTGATATAAAATAAAAATTTTTTATTAAAATAAAACTAATATAAAATAAAGTTTTTTTATTAAAATAAAAATAAAGAAAAATAAAAACTTTTTATTAAAATAAAACTGATATAAAATAAAAAGTTTTTACATGGAAAATTTAATGTGGCATTTTTTCATTTCTATTTTGTTTGTAGCAATTCTTTAAAAAATTAATTTTAAAGAATTACATACTTATGTGAGCTTAATGCCAAGTAATTCCATGAAGCAACAGGTTGCCACAACAACAATGTTCTTTACAGAACAACCACCAGCAGATTAGACAGCTGTTTCGTTGGTCGCTACACCAACTCATCAGTAATCTTCTGTGGCTCATGCAGTCCATTAACTTAGAAAATCTTATAAGCACACCTTCTGCTAAAACCAAAGCGGAATTGCAGTTGTGTGCTTTCCAATTTAAAAAGCAATGTTTTTCTACTTCTTAGCACAAAGCAAAGGTTCAAAAAATTGACTACATTAATTCTGCAAAGACTTGTTGTTGCGCTCTTTGTTTACTTCTTTTCACGATTCCATTCTTTGGCACCAACAATTCGTTGATATTAAACCATAGAAGGCGTGAGAAGTTTTTTTGAAAAAAAGATGACTCATCTTATTTTCTGAGGTCGGGCTCGTACCAGTTTATACATGAAAAATTTAATGTGGCGTTTTTTAATTTCTATTTTGTTTGTAGCAATTCTTTAAAAAATTAATTTTAAAGAATTACATATCCCTTTCAATACCGGCATTCTTAAAACTTGTTAGAATTGATTCAATTTTTCATCACTGGTTAGTTATTAAATGGAAATAGGAAAATTAATCAAAATTTGGAGATATCATCCAAAGGACACTTAGAACAGGACCCGCACATATGTGCGGGTTGGCACTGAAACGAGTAAAAAAAAAAGAGTAAATCGCTGTTTCTATTTAATTTGAATAAATTTTTATTATTTTGATAAAACGAGCTTGTTCTTACAAATTGAATGAAGAAAGGGATTTAAACAAATTTTATTAAATAAGGCAAGTGAAATGTTTTGAAACAAGTCTTTCCTGAAGAAACGCAGAGGTAAACATTGCATTTTTCGCATCTTGTGCGTGTTCGACTCGAACAATCTTTCATGCGACACATTCGCGCGCTTTTAAGTTTATCAACCACTGGCCAGTGACCAGTTAAATCAAACCTCTTACTTTGTCCAGGCAAAGGAGCGCATTTCCGAGGGAGAACAAAATCTTGATCTTCGTCTTCATCAGACGATGTGTCAACGGCTTCTCTTAATCTTTTTAAGCTGGCCAGAAGGGCTTCTGCGATGTCCATTCGAAAATTAAGCAAATCTTTAATGGACTTCCGTGAAATATTTTTCGATTTGCAGTCTTCTTTGTATTCCATCCAGCTATTTACAACAGCGAGGTCATTGAAATGAAGTGCTACTTTTAATGTCCATTTTTTCGATTTCATGAAAGTTCTGTAATACTCCATCATCTGATCGCACACATCGACTCCGCCCATATACATATTATATTCTTTTACAACGAGTGGGCACGTAACAGCTACCCTACGCTTTTGTTCCTTGGACCAACTTTCGACAGATGTTGTTGGGTCTTTTCCAAAAGCAGTAGATGCCATGGTAACGCTCTTATTATCTTTCCATTTAACAATGGCCAACCTGTTATCAGCTCTTACTTTTTGGTCCGATTCCCCGCGTTGCATTGATCTGTCACTTTTCAGCATTACCTTATTAATTCTATTCACCTGAATAGTTCCTGTACCGTAAATGTCCATGTCCTTCAACCGATCTAGCAAAGGTATTGTGGTAAAGTATCTATAAAAGAACAAAAATGAGTTTGGTGGCAAAGTCCTTGCCAATCGTAAAACTACACTTGGACCCAGTCCCAAAGTTCGATCGCCTAAAGGGGTTGAGGGCCCTTGATAAATCTCGAAATCGAAAACAGTTCCTGAAAAAAAAAAATTCAATATAGTTTTTCGATTTCCGTTAGGAGTTCTTTACCTATTGAAGAAGTAATCACGAAGTTTTTTAGTCCAACTGGGCGAGGTTTATTGCGTACATACTGTCTCAAACCATTTGGGCATCTTCCGAGAAAAGGAATCATTTGCTCATCGACTGAGTAGTTCTGATAGGTTCGAGGAATTTCAAGGCAACGATTTCTTACACAATCTATAATTGGCTGAACTTTCCACAACGCGTTATTTTGTGCACTATTTGGTAGGACTTGAGTATCAACGAAATGTAGGGATTTGCGCAGAAGAAAAAGTCGGTTGCGTCCTATCTGCGATGTTACCAATTCATTCTGAAATCCACGATGCCAGTACATGTTCATTCTTGGTAAGGGAATACAGCCAAAATACAAATGTGCGCCATAAAACTTTTTTATTTCTGCAGCGTTGGTGTTAATTTGTTTACCCATAGTAGATAGCGCATACATGTTTGTAAATTTGGCAGCAGTTTCAAAGTGGTAGTCCTTAAAATACCGCTGAAAGTATTGAATTGGCAGAAGGATTTCATTTGTTGGCAGCTCAGATTCAAGGGTTTCCTTTTCAATAGCTTGAAAAGGTGAAGATTTCCAAAGCATTCTCCTCCGATTTTCCAAGGTTATATTTTCTTCATGCTTACATTCAGCTTGCAGTTCTTTCTGGTTCATATCTTCTTCGTCATCTTCATTATTTGTTATTGTCGAATCTCGATTTGGAAGGGGCTCCTCCTCCTTTGAATCATCTTCGTCTGAAAAACCTTTAACATCTGATCCTTCCGCCAGAATTCTTAAAATGTTTTCGATATCATCGTCGTTGTTCAAACTAAAAGTTTTGCCTGAAATGTTGCATGAAATAACTGCTTTAAATACCAACCCACACAAATGTGTTACTCTATTACGAAACTTAAATATAAATAAAAACTTTTATTTAAAATTTAACACAATATGATAAACTTAACTTAACTATAAAGACACACTTGTATTTAAAACTAAACTTAAATAAAAATAAAATTTTTTTTTTGGAACTTAACTTAGGTAAAAATAAAAATTTTACTTAAAACGAGTCTTAAACATAATAAAATAAAAATAATATAAGGAACTTTTTCTATTAATATAATGAAATAAAATAAAAAGTTTTTTTTATTAATATAAAAATAAAAACTTTTTATTAAAATAAACCTAATATAAAATAAAAAGTTTTTATTAAAATAAAACTAATATAAAATTAAAAGTTTTTATTAAAATAAAACTTATATTAAATAAAAAGTTTTTATTCAAATAAACCTAATATAAAATAAAAAGTTTTTATTAAAATAAAACTAATATAAAATTAAAAGTTTTTATTAAAATAAAACTAATATTAAATAAAAAGTTTTTATTCAAATAAAACTAATATAAAATAAAAAGTTTTTATTAAAATAAAACTAATATAAAATAAAAAGTTTTTATTAAAATAAAACTAATATAAAATAAAAAGTTTTTATTAAAATAAAACTAATATAAAATAAAAAGTTTTTATTAAAATAAAACTGATATAAAATAAAAATTTTTTATTAAAATAAAAGTAATATAAAATAAAGTTTTTTTATTAAAATAAAAATAAAGAAAAATAAAAACTTTTTATTAAAATAAAACTGATATAAAATAAAAAGTTTTTACATGAAAAATTTAATGTGGCATTTTTTCATTTCTATTTTGTTTGTAGCAATTCTTTAAAAAATTAATTTTAAAGAATTACATACTTATGTGAGCTTAATGCCAAGTAATTCCATGAAGCAACAGGTTGCCACAACAACAATGTTCTTTACAGAACAACCACCAGCAGATTAGACAGCTGTTTCGTTGGTCGCTACACCAACTCATCAGTAATCTTCTGTGGCTCATGCAGTCCATTAACTTAGAAAATCTTATAAGCACACCTTCTGCTAAAACCAAAGCGGAATTGCAGTTGTGTGCTTTCCAATTTAAAAAGCAATGTTTTTCTACTTCTTAGCACAAAGCAAAGGTTCAAAAAATTGACTACATTAATTCTGCAAAGACTTGTTGTTGCGCTCTTTGTTTACTTCTTTTCACGACTCCATTCTTTGGCACCAACAATTCGTTGATATTAAACCATAGAAGGCGTGAGAAGTTTTTTTGAAAAAAAGATGACTCATCTTATTTTCTGAGGTCGGGCTCGTACCAGTTTATACATGAAAAATTTAATGTGGCGTTTTTTAATTTCTATTTTGTTTGTAGCAATTCTTTAAAAAATTAATTTTAAAGAATTACATATCCCTTTCAATACCGGCATTCTTAAAACTTGTTAGAATTGATTCAATTTTTCATCACTGGTTAGTTATTAAATGGAAATAGGAAAATTAATCAAAATTTGGAGATATCATCCAAAGGACACTTAGAACAGGACCCGCACATATGTGCGGGTTGGCACTGAAACGAGTAAAAAAAAAAGAGTAAATCGCTGTTTCTATTTAATTTGAATAAATTTTTATTATTTTGATAAAACGAGCTTGTTCTTACAAATTGAATGAAGAAAGGGATTTAAACAAATTTTATTAAATAAGGCAAGTGAAATGTTTTGAAACAAGTCTTTCCTGAAGAAACGCAGAGGTAAACATTGCATTTTTCGCATCTTGTGCGTGTTCGACTCGAACAATCTTTCATGCGACACATTCGCGCGCTTTTAAGTTTATCAACCACTGGCCAGTGACCAGTTAAATCAAACCTCTTACTTTGTCCAGGCAAAGGAGCGCATTTCCGAGGGAGAACAAAATCTTGATCTTCGTCTTCATCAGACGATGTGTCAACGGCATCTCTTAATCTTTTTAAGCTGGCCAGAAGGGCTTCTGCGATGTCCATTCGAAAATTAAGCAAATCTTTAATGGACTTCCGTGAAATATTTTTCGATTTGCAGTCTTCTTTGTATTCCATCCAGCTATTTACAACAGCGAGGTCATTGAAATGAAGTGCTACTTTTAATGTCCATTTTTTCGATTTCATGAAAGTTCTGTAATACTCCATCATCTGATCGCACACATCGACTCCGCCCATATACATATTATATTCTTTTACAACGAGTGGGCACGTAACAGCTACCCTACGCTTTTGTTCCTTGGACCAACTTTCGACAGATGTTGTTGGGTCTTTTCCAAAAGCAGTAGATGCCATGGTAACGCTCTTATTATCTTTCCATTTAACAATGGCCAACCTGTTATCAGCTCTTACTTTTTGGTCCGATTCCCCGCGTTGCATTGATCTGTCACTTTTCAGCATTACCTTATTAATTCTATTCACCTGAATAGTTCCTGTACCGTAAATGTCCATGTCCTTCAACCGATCTAGCAAAGGTATTGTGGTAAAGTATCTATCAAAGAACAAAAATGAGTTTGGTGGCAAAGTCCTTGCCAATCGTAAAACTACACTTGGACCCAGTCCCAAAGTTCGATCGCCTAAAGGGGTTGAGGGCCCTTGATAAATCTCGAAATCGAAAACAGTTCCTGAAAAAAAAATTCAATATAGTTTTTCGATTTCCGTTAGGAGTTCTTTACCTATTGAAGAAGTAATCACGAAGTTTTTTAGTCCAACTGGGCGAGGTTTATTGCGTACATACTGTCTCAAACCATTTGGGCATCTTCCGAGAAAAGGAATCATTTGCTCATCGACTGAGTAGTTCTGATAGGTTCGAGGAATTTCAAGGCAACGATTTCTTACACAATCTATAATTGGCTGAACTTTCCACAACGCGTTATTTTGTGCACTATTTGGTAGGACTTGAGTATCAACGAAATGTAGGGATTTGCACAGAAGAAAAAGTCGGTTGCGTCCTATCTGCGATGTTACCAATTCATTCTGAAATCCACGATGCCAGTACATGTTCATTCTTGGTAAGGGAATACAGCCAAAATACAAATGTGCGCCATAAAACTTTTTTATTTCTGCAGCGTTGGTGTTAATTTGTTTACCCATAGTAGATAGCGCATACATGTTTGTAAATTTGGCAGCAGTTTCAAAGTGGTAGTCCTTAAAATACCGCTGAAAGTATTGAATTGGCAGAAGGATTTCATTTGTTGGCAGCTCAGATTCAAGGGTTTCCTTTTCAATAGCTTGAAAAGGTGAAGATTTCCAAAGCATTCTCCTCCGATTTTCCAAGGTTATATTTTCTTCATGCTTACATTCAGCTTGCAGTTCTTTCTGGTTCATATCTTCTTCGTCATCTTCATTATTTGTTATTGTCGAATCTCGATTTGGAAGGGGCTCCTCCTCCTTTGAATCATCTTCGTCTGAAAAACCTTTAACATCTGATCCTTCCGCCAGAATTCTTAAAATGTTTTCGATATCATCGTCGTTGTTCAAACTAAAAGTTTTGCCTGAAATGTTGCATGAAATAACTGCTTTAAATACCAACCCACACAAATGTGTTACTCTATTACGAAACTTAAATATAAATAAAAACTTTTATTTAAAATTTAACACAATATGATAAACTTAACTTAACTATAAAGACACACTTGTATTTAAAACTAAACTTAAATAAAAATAAAATTTTTTTTTTGGAACTTAACTTAGGTAAAAATAAAAATTTTACTTAAAACGAGTCTTAAACATAATAAAATAAAAATAATATAAGGAACTTTTTCTATTAATATAATGAAATAAAATAAAAAGTTTTTTTTATTAATATAAAAATAAAAACTTTTTATTAAAATAAACCTAATATAAAATAAAAAGTTTATATTAAAATAAAACTAATATAAAATTAAAAGTTTTTATTAAAATAAAACTTATATTAAATAAAAAGTTTTTATTCAAATAAACCTAATATAAAATAAAAAGTTTTTATTAAAATAAAACTAATATAAAATTAAAAGTTTTTATTAAAATAAAACTAATATTAAATAAAAAGTTTTTATTCAAATAAAACTAATATAAAATAAAAAGTTTTTATTAAAATAAAACTAATATAAAATAAAAAGTTTTTATTAAAATAAAACTAATATAAAATAAAAAGTTTTTATTAAAATAAAACTAATATAAAATAAAAAGTTTTTATTAAAATAAAACTGATATAAAATAAAAATTTTTTATTAAAATAAAAGTAGTATAAAATAAAGTTTTTTTATTAAAATAAAAATAAAGAAAAATAAAAACTTTTTATTAAAATAAAACTGATATAAAATAAAAAGTTTTTACATGAAAAATTTAATGTGGCATTTTTTCATTTCTATTTTGTTTGTAGCAATTCTTTAAAAAATTAATTTTAAAGAATTACATACTTATGTGAGCTTAATGCCAAGTAATTCCATGAAGCAACAGGTTGCCACAACAACAATGTTCTTTACAGAACAACCACCAGCAGATTAGACAGCTGTTTCGTTGGTCGCTACACCAACTCATCAGTAATCTTCTGTGGCTCATGCAGTCCATTAACTTAGAAAATCTTATAAGCACACCTTCTGCTAAAACCAAAGCGGAATTGCAGTTGTGTGCTTTCCAATTTAAAAAGCAATGTTTTTCTACTTCTTAGCACAAAGCAAAGGTTCAAAAAATTGACTACATTAATTCTGCAAAGACTTGTTGTTGCGCTCTTTGTTTACTTCTTTTCACGATTCCATTCTTTGGCACCAACAATTCGTTGATATTAAACCATAGAAGGCGTGAGAAGTTTTTTTGAAAAAAAGATGACTCATCTTATTTTCTGAGGTCGGGCTCGTACCAGTTTATACATGAAAAATTTAATGTGGCGTTTTTTAATTTCTATTTTGTTTGTAGCAATTCTTTAAAAAATTAATTTTAAAGAATTACATATCCCTTTCAATACCGGCATTCTTAAAACTTGTTAGAATTGATTCAATTTTTCATCACTGGTTAGTTATTAAATGGAAATAGGAAAATTAATCAAAATTTGGAGATATCATCCAAAGGACACTTAGAACAGGACCCGCACATATGTGCGGGTTGGCACTGAAACGAGTAAAAAAAAAAGAGTAAATCGCTGTTTCTATTTAATTTGAATAAATTTTTATTATTTTGATAAAACGAGCTTGTTCTTACAAATTGAATGAAGAAAGGGATTTAAACAAATTTTATTAAATAAGGCAAGTGAAATGTTTTGAAACAAGTCTTTTCTGAAGAAACGCAGAGGTAAACATTGCATTTTTCGCATCTTGTGCGTGTTCGACTCGAACAATCTTTCATGCGACACATTCGCGCGCTTTTAAGTTTATCAACCACTGGCCAGTGACCAGTTAAATCAAACCTCTTACTTTGTCCAGGCAAAGGAGCGCATTTCCGAGGGAGAACAAAATCTTGATCTTCGTCTTCATCAGACGATGTGTCAACGGCTTCTCTTAATCTTTTTAAGCTGGCCAGAAGGGCTTCTGCGATGTCCATTCGAAAATTAAGCAAATCTTTAATGGACTTCCGTGAAATATTTTTCGATTTGCAGTCTTCTTAGTATTCCATCCAGCTATTTACAACAGCGAGGTCATTGAAATGAAGTGCTACTTTTAATGTCCATTTTTTCGATTTCATGAAAGTTCTGTAATACTCCATCATCTGATCGCACACATCGACTCCGCCCATATACATATTATATTCTTTTACAACGAGTGGGCACGTAACAGCTACCCTACGCTTTTGTTCCTTGGACCAACTTTCGACAGATTTTGTTGGGTCTTTTCCAAAAGCAGTAGATGCCATGGTAACGCTCTTATCTTTCCATTTAACAATGTCCAACCTGTTATCAGCTCTTACTTTTTGGTCCGATTCCCCGCGTTGCATTGATCTGTCACTTTTCAGCATTACCTTATTAATTCTATTCACCTGAATAGTTCCTGTACCGTAAATGTCCATGTCCTTCAACCGATCTAGCAAAGGTATTGTGGTAAAGTATCTATCAAAGAACAAAAATGAGTTTGGTGGCAAAGTCCTTGCCAATCGTAAAACTACACTTGGACCCAGTCCCAAAGTTCGATCGCCTAAAGGGGTTGAGGGCCCTTGATAAATCTCGAAATCGAAAACAGTTCCTGAAAAAAAAAATTCAATATAGTTTTTCGATTTCCGTTAGGAGTTCTTTACCTATTGAAGAAGTAATCACGAAGTTTTTTAGTCCAACTGGGCGAGGTTTATTGCGTACATACTGTCTCAAACCATTTGGGCATCTTCCGAGAAAAGGAATCATTTGCTCATCGACTGAGTAGTTCTGATAGGTTCGAGGAATTTCAAGGCAACGATTTCTTACACAATCTATAATTGGCTGAACTTTCCACAACGCGTTATTTTGTGCACTATTTGGTAGGACTTGAGTATCAACGAAATGTAGGGATTTGCGCAGAAGAAAAAGTCGGTTGCGTCCTATCTGCGATGTTACCAATTCATTCTGAAATCCACGATGCCAGTACATGTTCATTCTTGGTAAGGGAATACAGCCAAAATACAAATGTGCGCCATAAAACTTTTTTATTTCTGCAGCGTTGGTGTTAATTTGTTTACCCATAGTAGATAGCGCATACATGTTTGTAAATTTGGCAGCAGTTTCAAAGTGGTAGTCCTTAAAATACCGCTGAAAGTATTGAATTGGCAGAAGGATTTCATTTGTTGGCAGCTCAGATTCAAGGGTTTCCTTTTCAATAGCTTGAAAAGGTGAAGATTTCCAAAGCATTCTCCTCCGATTTTCCAAGGTTATATTTTCTTCATGCTTACATTCAGCTTGCAGTTCTTTCTGGTTCATATCTTCTTCGTCATCTTCATTATTTGTTATTGTCGAATCTCGATTTGGAAGGGGCTCCTCCTCCTTTGAATCATCTTCGTCTGAAAAACCTTTAACATCTGATCCTTCCGCCAGAATTCTTAAAATGTTTTCGATATCATCGTCGTTGTTCAAACTAAAAGTTTTGCCTGAAATGTTGCATGAAATAACTGCTTTAAATACCAACCCACACAAATGTGTTACTCTATTACGAAACTTAAATATAAATAAAAACTTTTATTTAAAATTTAACACAATATGATAAACTTAACTTAACTATAAAGACACACTTGTATTTAAAACTAAACTTAAATAAAAATAAAATTTTTTTTTTGGAACTTAACTTAGGTAAAAATAAAAATTTTACTTAAAACGAGTCTTAAACATAATAAAATAAAAATAATATAAGGAACTTTTTCTATTAATATAATGAAATAAAATAAAAAAGTTTTTTTATTAATATAAAAATAAAAACTTTTTATTAAAATAAACCTAATATAAAATAAACAGGGAACAGGGGGCGAACCTTCACATGGCAAAGTGTCTGATCGCCTCAACCTGGCGAGGCCAGCATTATCCATGTCGAAATCGTCTCAAGTCGACTCAAACCTCCAAGTGGTGTTCCCTGGGCAACGGCAAACTGGCATCCGTCAGTTTGACGGCTAATTTGAGCGGCGGGTCACTCCATAGACCTTAAACATGGAATGTGCGCAGGGTTTGGGTCCCGCCACATTACTACTGCCCAATGAAAACTAAACCAGCCTCGGATAAGAACCCCAATTACGTTGACGACCACCGCAAACGAAAAACGGACAATGATTTACGGATATGCACCTGGAATGTCCGGACCCTTTATAGGGAAGGTGCCATTATCCAACTGGCGGAAGCCCTCAAAACAATACAATCTGACATCACCGCCATCCAGGAAATGCGATGGAAAGGGCAAGGCTGCTCTAAACAAGCACACTGCGATATCTACTACAGCTGCCATGCGGAGAAGCGCGAATTCGGATGTGGATTCGTCGTTAGCCGGAAACTACGCCACCTTGTTTCCCGGTTCACACATGTGAACGAAAGATTGGCCACGATCCGCATCAAGGCAAAATTTTTCTACATAAGCCTTATTTGCGCGCACGCCCCGACGGATGAAAAGGACGAAGCCGTCAAGGACGCTTTCTACGCTAGTCTTGAGGACGTATATGACCACCTTCCGGTCCATGACGTGAAAATAGTCCTCGGCGATTTTAATGCGAAAGTCGGAAGGGAAGGCATCTTTGGCCCCACTGTCGGTCAGTTCAGTCTTCACGAGACCTCCACAAACAACGGTCTAAGACTGATCGACTTCGCCGCGGCACGAAACATGGTAGTTAGTAGCACCAGATTTAAGCACCTCGACATCCACAAGGCCACCTGGCTGTCCCCGGATCAAAAAACGCGAAACCAAATTGATCATGTTGTAATCGACGGAAGGCATGCCTCTAGTGTTCTAGATGTGCGTACATTTCGGGGGGTCAATATTGACTCCGACCATTATCTTGTTGCAGCCAAGATCCGCATGCGATTATGCAATGCCAAGAACATACGCACAGGAATGCAACGAAAGCTAGATGTCGCTAAGCTGCAATTACAACGGACTGCCGAAGCCTACTCCGCTCAACTCTCGGTTAAGCTCATCCAACCAACCTCTGGACTCGACGACGCCGGCGGACTTTGGGCGCATATATCCCACTCCATGCGCGCTGCCGCTGAAGAAGTCATTGGTTTCCGGCGCCCGCAACCTCGGAACCAATGGTATGATCAGGAGTGTCGCATTGCGACTGCAGTAAAAAACGCCGCTTATAGAAAAACGCTGCAGTCAGCTGCAACGCGAGCCGTGCGAGAAAACTACCGCGAAAAGAGGAAGGAAGAGAGGCGCCTTTTCAGACGCAAGAAAAGAGAGCAGGAAAAGCGTGAGCGTGAGGAACTAGAGGTATACCAGGGCAAGAAGGATGCACGAAAATTCTATCAACAGGTTAAGCGTCTAACCCAAGGTTTCAAGCCCGGAGCATCCACTTGTAGAGACGAAAATGGAGATCTGAATACGGATACACAGTGTGTGCTGAGATTGTGGAGACAGCACTTCTCCAATTTACTTAATGGCAACGATTCCACCAATGCCGCCCATCGAGAGCACAGTGCAGTGCCACCAATCGACGATGACGGAGTGGAAGTATCACCACCTAGCCATGAAGAGGTTCGAGTTGCTATCCAACGACTCAAAAACAATAAAGCAGCGGGTGCTGACGGCCTGTCAGCTGAATTGTTTAAAACCGGCGGCGATGAATTGATAAGGCGCATGCATCAGCTCATCAGCAAAATATGGCTAGCAGAAAGCATGCCCGACGATTGGAACCTCAGTGTACTGTGCCCTATACTTAAGAAAGGAGACCCTACAATCTGCGCAAGTTATAGAGGTATCAGTCTTATTTCCATCGCATATAAGGTTCTCTCAAGCGTACTGTGTGAAAGATTAAAGCCAATTACAAAAACACTGATTGGACCTTATCAGTGTGGCTTTCGACCTGGTAAGTCTACCATAGACCAGATTTTCACGCTACGACAAATCCTGGAGAAAACCCACGAAAATCAAATTGACACACACCATCTCTTTGTCGACTTTAAAGCTGCGTTCGATAGCCCGAGAAGGGATTGCCTATACGCAACAATGTCTGAGTTCGGTATACCTGCAAAGTTGATTAGACTTTGCAGAATGACGTTGAGCAACACACGCAGCTCCGTCAAGGTAGGAAATGACCTCTCCGAAACCTTCAATACCGAAAGAGGTTTCAGGCAAGGCGATCCACTGTCTTGCGATCTCTTCAACATCATCATGGAGGGGATCGTACGAAAGGCCGGTGTGCATCGTAATGGCACCATTTTCTATAAAGGTGTCCAGCTCCTTGCTTACGCTGATGATATTGATATTGTTGGCAGAACCAAGAGAGATGTTACCGCTGCTTTCGCCGCTATCGAAAAGGAATCAGCCAAAGTGGGTTTGACGATAAATGAGGGTAAAACAAAGTATATGCTGTCTACAAACAAGGGAGCTCGGCGTTTAGACTCCCACGTTTCATCCGGCAGCTATAACTTTGAAGTAGTCAAGGAGTTTGTATACCTTGGCACCGCCATTAATACTAACAACGAAATCAGCCTGGAGATAAAGCGAAGAACAATAATTGCTAATAGGTGCTACTACGGGCTCAGTAAGCAACTAAGTTCCAGAGCCCTCTCTCGATCGACAAAACTAACACTCTACAAGACGCTCGTTCTACCTGTGCTGCTTTATGGCGCTGAGGCATGGGTAGTTTCGCAAACTGACGCAGCCGCTCTGGGGGTGTTCGAGAGAAAAGTTCTTCGCAAAATCTTCGGTCCTGTTCGAGTCGGCGATGACTAGCGCATCCGAATGAACCACGAGCTGTATGAGCTCTACGGAGACATTGACGTAGTTCGGCGTATAACTGTGCAGCGACTACGCTGGCTGGGTCATGTCCATCGTATGGACGACGAAGCTCCAGCGAAAAAGGTGCTCGAAGCGAGGGTCGCTGGTCAACGACGACGAGGGAGACCATGCCTCCGATGGATGGACCAAGCTGAGGAAGCCCTAACCGCACTTGGTGTATCCGATTGGAGAAGGCGCGCGCAAAGCAGAGGCGCCTGGCGAGAGCTGATGAGGTCGGTCGAAATCCGGACACGGGTTGTCACGGCCACCTAAGTAAGTAAGTAAGTAATATAAAATAAAAAGTTTTTATTAAAATAAAACTAATATAAAATTAAAAGTTTTTATTAAAATAAAACTTATATTAAATAAAAAGTTTTTATTCAAATAAACCTAATATAAAATAAAAAGTTTTTATTAAAATAAAACTAATATAAAATTAAAAGTTTTTATTAAAATAAAACTAATATTAAATAAAAAGTTTTTATTCAAATAAAACTAATATAAAATAAAAAGTTTTTATTAAAATAAAACTAATATAAAATAAAAAGTTTTTATTAAAATAAAACTAATATAAAATAAAAAGTTTTTATTAAAATAAAACTAATATAAAATAAAAAGTTTTTATTAAAATAAAACTGATATAAAATAAAAATTTTTTATTAAAATAAAAGTAATATAAAATAAAGTTTTTTTATTAAAATAAAAATAAAGAAAAATAAAAACTTTTTATTAAAATAAAACTGATATAAAATAAAAAGTTTTTACATGAAAAATTTAATGTGGCATTTTTTCATTTCTATTTTGTTTGTAGCAATTCTTTAAAAAATTAATTTTAAAGAATTACATACTTATGTGAGCTTAATGCCAAGTAATTCCATGAAGCAACAGGTTGCCACAACAACAATGTTCTTTACAGAACAACCACCAGCAGATTAGACAGCTGTTTCGTTGGTCGCTACACCAACTCATCAGTAATCTTCTGTGGCTCATGCAGTCCATTAACTTAGAAAATCTTATAAGCACACCTTCTGCTAAAACCAAAGCGGAATTGCAGTTGTGTGCTTTCCAATTTAAAAAGCAATGTTTTTCTACTTCTTAGCACAAAGCAAAGGTTCAAAAAATTGACTACATTAATTCTGCAAAGACTTGTTGTTGCGCTCTTTGTTTACTTCTTTTCACGATTCCATTCTTTGGCACCAACAATTCGTTGATATTAAACCATAGAAGGCGTGAGAAGTTTTTTTGAAAAAAAGATGACTCATCTTATTTTCTGAGGTCGGGCTCGTACCAGTTTATACATGAAAAATTTAATGTGGCGTTTTTTAAATTCTATTTTGTTTGTAGCAATTCTTTAAAAAATTAATTTTAAAGAATTACATATCCCTTTCAATACCGGCATTCTTAAAACTTGTTAGAATTGATTCAATTTTTCATCACTGGTTAGTTATTAAATGGAAATAGGAAAATTAATCAAAATTTGGAGATATCATCCAAAGGACACTTAGAACAGGACCCGCACATATGTGCGGGTTGGCACTGAAACGAGTAAAAAAAAAAGAGTAAATCGCTGTTTCTATTTAATTTGAATAAATTTTTATTATTTTGATAAAACGAGCTTGTTCTTACAAATTGAATGAAGAAAGGGATTTAAACAAATTTTATTAAATAAGGCAAGTGAAATGTTTTGAAACAAGTCTTTCCTGAAGAAACGCAGAGGTAAACATTGCATTTTTCGCATCTTGTGCGTGTTCGACTCGAACAATCTTTCATGCGACACATTCGCGCGCTTTTAAGTTTATCAACCACTGGCCAGTGACCAGTTAAATCAAACCTCTTACTTTGTCCAGGCAAAGGAGCGCATTTCCGAGGGAGAACAAAATCTTGATCTTCGTCTTCATCAGACGATGTGTCAACGGCATCTCTTAATCTTTTTAAGCTGGCCAGAAGGGCTTCTGCGATGTCCATTCGAAAATTAAGCAAATCTTTAATGGACTTCCGTGAAATATTTTTCGATTTGCAGTCTTCTTTGTATTCCATCCAGCTATTTACAACAGCGAGGTCATTGAAATGAAGTGCTACTTTTAATGTCCATTTTTTCGATTTCATGAAAGTTCTGTAATACTCCATCATCTGATCGCACACATCGACTCCGCCCATATACATATTATATTCTTTTACAACGAGTGGGCACGTAACAGCTACCCTACGCTTTTGTTCCTTGGACCAACTTTCGACAGATGTTGTTGGGTCTTTTCCAAAAGCAGTAGATGCCATGGTAACGCTCTTATTATCTTTCCATTTAACAATGGCCAACCTGTTATCAGCTCTTACTTTTTGGTCCGATTCCCCGCGTTGCATTGATCTGTCACTTTTCAGCATTACCTTATTAATTCTATTCACCTGAATAGTTCCTGTACCGTAAATGTCCATGTCCTTCAACCGATCTAGCAAAGGTATTGTGGTAAAGTATCTATCAAAGAACAAAAATGAGTTTGGTGGCAAAGTCCTTGCCAATCGTAAAACTACACTTGGACCCAGTCCCAAAGTTCGATCGCCTAAAGGGGTTGAGGGCCCTTGATAAATCTCGAAATCGAAAACAGTTCCTGAAAAAAAAAATTCAATATAGTTTTTCGATTTCCGTTAGGAGTTCTTTACCTATTGAAGAAGTAATCACGAAGTTTTTTAGTCCAACTGGGCGAGGTTTATTGCGTACATACTGTCTCAAACCATTTGGGCATCTTCCGAGAAAAGGAATCATTTGCTCATCGACTGAGTAGTTCTGATAGGTTCGAGGAATTTCAAGGCAACGATTTCTTACACAATCTATAATTGGCTGAACTTTCCACAACGCGTTATTTTGTGCACTATTTGGTAGGACTTGAGTATCAACGAAATGTAGGGATTTGCGCAGAAGAAAAAGTCGGTTGCGTCCTATCTGCGATGTTACCAATTCATTCTGAAATCCACGATGCCAGTATATGTTCATTCTTGGTAAGGGAATACAGCCAAAATACAAATGTGCGCCATAAAACTTTTTTATTTCTGCAGCGTTGGTGTTAATTTGTTTACCCATAGTAGATAGCGCATACATGTTTGTAAATTTGGCAGCAGTTTCAAAGTGGTAGTCCTTAAAATACCGCTGAAAGTATTGAATTGGCAGAAGGATTTCATTTGTTGGCAGCTCAGATTTAAGGGTTTCCTTTTCAATAGCTTGAAAAGGTGAAGATTTCCAAAGCATTCTCCTCCGATTTTCCAAGGTTATATTTTCTTCATGCTTACATTCAGCTTGCAGTTCTTTCTGGTTCATATCTTCTTCGTCATCTTCATTATTTGTTATTGTCGAATCTCGATTTGGAAGGGGCTCCTCCTCCTTTGAATCATCTTCGTCTGAAAAACCTTTAACATCTGATCCTTCCGCCAGAATTCTTAAAATGTTTTCGATATCATCGTCGTTGTTCAAACTAAAAGTTTTGCCTGAAATGTTGCATGAAATAACTGCTTTAAATACCAACCCACACAAATGTGTTACTCTATTTTTTGCAAGCAGATATTTCCGTGATCGTTAAAATTTATCTTTGAAAATATTTCAAACACACATTCTTTAATTCAATCACTTTTTAAATTCACCAATTTTTATAATTTTTTTTTTTTTTTATTGACAAAAAATCAACTTACGATATGCACGTGGCTGCTGCTCTGACATGACGTCTTTTCGATGTTAATATAAACGCGACAATAAAAGAGAAATGAAAAACAAGTGCACACAACAAAAGAGAACAGTTTGAATAACGGTAAAATAACTGAATTGTAGGAAGCAAACGATCATACATGTGAAAGAAAAACGCGTGAATATAGCAGAAATTTACCCGCACATATGTGTTAGTGGGTGCTGAAAGGGATATGTGAGCTTAATGCCAAGTAATTCCATGAAGCTTTTTTCAAAAAAACTTTTCACGCCTTCTATGGTTTAATATCAACGAATTGTTGGTGCCAAAGAATGGAATCGTGAAAAGAAGTAAACAAAGAGCGCAACAACAAGTCTTTGCAGAATTAATGTAGTCAATTTTTTGAACCTTTGCTTTGTGCTAAGAAGTAGAAAAACATTGCTTTTTAAATTGGAAAGCACACAACTGCAATTCCGCTTTGGTTTTAGCAGAAGGTGTGCTTATAAGATTTTCTAAGTTAATGGACTGCATGAGCCACAGAAGATTACTGATGAGTTGGTGTAGCGACCAACGAAACAGCTGTCTAATCTGCTGGTGGTTGTTCTGTAAAGAACATTGTTGTTGTGGCAACCTGTTGCTTCATGGAATTACTTGGCATTAAGCTCACATATGTAATTCTTTAAAATTAATTTTTTAAAGAATTGCTACAAACATAAAAAGTTTTTATTAAAATAAAACTAATATTAAATAAAAAGTTTTTATTAAAATAAAACTAATACAAAATAAAAAGTTTTTATTAAAATAAAACTAAAATAAAATAAAAAGTTTTTATTAAAATAAAACTAATATAAAATAAAAAGTTTTTATTAAAATAAAACTAATATAAAATAAAGTTTTTTTTATTAAAATAAAAATAAAGAAAAATAAAGTTTCTATTAAATAAGTTTCTATCTAAACTAATAGAAAATAAAGTTTTTTTATTAAAATAAAAATAAAGAAAAATAAAAACTTTTTATTAAAATAAAACTGATATAAAATAAAAAGTTTTTATTAAAATAAAACTAATAAAAAATAAAGTTTTTTTATTAAAATAAAAAGAAAGAAAAATAAAAACTTTTTATTAAAATAAAACTGATATAAAATAAAAAGTTTTTTTTACTAAACTACAAAATGTAATAAAGATAAATTTAAACATAGGTTTTTTTTATATAAAAAAAAACATTTGTTTAGTTACCGTTAATGAAAGTATATTTAAGGATTAAAAATGTAAATCTATTTCCTTGGTTATTACCTATATAATAATAATATTGTATGTTAAAATGAACCTCTAAGTTCTTTTATTTGGTCGTAGGGGAGAATGCAGGCGTTAGGGGAGGACTAATTACTTCACCCCGGGGTCCTCCATGGTAGGGAGGGATGCGTGGGCTGAGCCTTAACATCTGGCTCGAGTGTTGGTTGGTGGATGGGTGAGCCAGGGGCTCCCAACCTTTTCCGAATTTTTTATAATTTAACAAATTTTTTATTTCCAGGTCCGGTAAATTTTGTTTTTGGTCCGAGTCTCGACGCGATAATTTTTTTAAAAATGCACGTGATTCATTTGTACGGCGAAGGTACGCGGTGTTGGCCGCCACGAACCCCCCATCACTCCCGAACTGCTAGCACATAGGCTAACCAGCACGTGCAGTCGTGGCCAACTTCGGGTCCGCGGGTCACCTGACCAGGGGCGGTGGCGTCGGCTGAGGTAAGCAGGCGCCCTGACTACATTTCTGTGCGAAAGCCACAGGGGCGCATTCACCGTGCGCCCTCAAAACAAATGGAAAGTCAGGGCTGCTGCTTCCCTGGTCGGCCTCACCGCTGAGCATTGCCAGACGCAGTCATTTTTCGTTTTCGTTTTTGGAATTCGGTCGAGGCTCCCTTTCGCTCCGTTACACTACCCTACTAAAATACAACAGGGAGTGGGCTGCCCTGAGGAGACACCATTCGCGATCTAAAACCCCTAGACTCTGCACCACCGGTGCAATCTCCCTCGGCATGGCGTCTACAACCTTAGAAATGGGGGGGTGACTTTTGGTTCGTCGCCCCAAAGGATAGGAGATAGGGGATAGGAGATAGGGCCTTTCTATATGAAGGCTTCGATATAACATATATGCATTTCCACGCCACCTTTCAGGCATGCACTGTGGCGCGTTACCAATTTTTTTTTGGTGTTCGGTTCCCCTGTAGGCCTATATCACCATTATGCTATATGCTGCATGTATGTATATATATATATATATATATATTTATATATTTGAGCTCTTAAGATAAAAAAAAATAGTAAGGGTGGAGCTTCGGCAGGGTACCGAAGCTAAAATACCCCCCCCCCCCCCCTCCCCATATTGAAGTATATTCGAAGTCTTTAGCCACGACATATACGATGACATTCAGTTTTATATACTAACGAAAGTTTTCCTATTTTGATGACGTCATTTTGTATTTGAAGTAGGCGTGGTTTTGATCCGATTTTGCCATATATTATAGAGATGGTTCACATTATATATCAAAGCTAAAGTGCAAAATTTCAAGACATTTCATTCATTTTTGTGGATTTTAAAGAGATTTAACGTTTAAAATAAAGCCAATTTGCATGGGAGGTTGGCGTGGTTTTCATTCCATTTTGCCAAATATCATAGTAGTGGTCTATGCTATATATCAAAGCCTATAAGGAAAATTTCAAGACATTTCTTTAATTTGAGCAGATTTTTAAGAGATTTTACTTTTAAAATAAAGCCACTTTGTATGGGAGGTAGGCGTTTTCCATCCGATTTTATTAGCCAATATTAAGACTGAAGAGCAAAGCTCACCTGCCAAATTTCAAGGCATTTCTTTAATTTTTGTGGATTTTAAAGACATTGTACGGTTACTATAAAGTCACTTTGCATGGGAAGTAGGCATGGTTTTCATCCGATTTAGCCTATTTGCGAACTTGATCTTCCTTTTTTAAAAACAATCTTATATTTTGAATTTCATCGCGATAGCTTTAAAATTGCGGCTGTAATCGTGCCAGACAGACAGACAGACGGACACACGGAAATCGACTCAGGAGATGATGCTTGTGAAGGTGGAAGTCGGAACTCGTTTCCACACACACTAGAGGCACACCCAGTACCAGTCGTGACATTTTTTTCTTTTATTTAAAATTAATTTAATTACTTTTTTGCCTTATCTGGATTATTAACGGAAAAAAACATGAATTAAAGCTTTTATTTTTACACGTCACATTTATTTAATTTATGTATACGCACTATCAGAATACTTCTTAATACATCGCCAGTAAATAAAACAACTATAACTTGGGTAGTTACACACTGAAGCAGCACTGTGGAGAATAAGCAAAATGTAACCTACACCTTAATTAAACTTCACCCGGATGGCAACACTAGCCCGAGGTGAAAAGCGATATGCCAAGAACAATGAAACAGCTGAAACATAAACTCAACACACCATGACTGTGCAGTCAAGCTGGGGTGACTTACACAACGAGTGGCAAATTAAAATTGAGTCTTGCAGCAGCAGCCACACGGGTAAGTCATCTTCAAATAATTAACTCCTGATAAACCTTCCTCCTAATAAACCTTTACTACGCGTTGTGTCATTGAGGACGGCGCTTCCATTCTAAGTCCTACCCATGCGTTGTGTCATTGAGGACGGCGCTTCCATTCCAAGTCCTACCCACGCGTTGTGTCATTGAGGACGGCGCTTCCATTCCAAGTCCTACCCACGCGTTGTGTCATTGAGGACGGCGCTTCCATTCCAAGTCCTACCTACGCGTTGTGTCATTGAGGACGGCGCTTCCATTCCAAGTCCTACCTACGCGTTGTGTCATTGAGGACGGCGCTTCCATTCCAAGTCCTACCCACGCGTTGTGTCATTGAGGACGGCGCTTCCATTCTAAGTCCTACCCACGCGTTGTGCCATTGAGGACGGCGTTTCCATTCTAAGTCCTACCCACGCGTTGTGCCATTGAGAACGGCGCTTCCATTCTAAGACCTACCCACGCGTTGTGCCATTGAGGACGGCGCTTCCATTCTAAGTCCTACCCACGCGTTGTGCCATTGAGGACGGCGTTTCCATTCTAAGTCCTACCCACGCGTTGTGCCATTGAGGACGGCGTTTTCATTCTAAGTCCTACCCACGCGTTGCTCCAGAACGGTTGACGATTCCAACAGCTGACGATGGGTGACATTGGTACATCAGGCCACGAAGAAACTCGGATTGAAAACATTGTAATGACATGAACAAAGATAGGGGAAAATTGACTCTAAGCAAATGAAATATAAATTTATCATTTATCATTAACTCGTGAACTCAAATTTATAGTATATATTATTTTCTTTATTTACAAATGAATTGTTGTGTAATAAACTAGCAAGAATCGATAAACTAACTTAACCCCGTGTATTAAATTTTGTGAACGAACCCTGGACACCGGCGAGTGATACCTCGGCAAGAAAAAAGGTTCGTCACATGCTGATCAAAAATATATATATTTTTCTATACCTGCCACGCCTCCTTCTTGGCGTTACAAACGGAATGACAAAGTTAATATACCCGTTACGCAGTACTCGTTAGGGTATAAATATATCCTGAAAAGAAAAGAAAATAATAAAGTATATCCGTATAGTACTTAAGCAGAAGGAAATTGAGTCAGAGGGCGTGATAAAATGAAAGTCGGTTTAATGATTAAATACGCCCGTTATGGACGTGGCTCCCCTCATACAACTAGGATTGTTGAAATAATGAAGCTTTTGAACTATATCCCGAGCAACACGGGAAATTTACTAGTTCAAAATATATGATGATAGTGACATAAAACAAATAACTCAGAAAATGAATTTTCCGGAAATTAAATATCCGAAAATATTATATTAAAGATGTGTGATACGTAATATTTTATTTTTAAGATTGGGTTCAGATACTTCTCGATTAAAAATTTAAGAATGAAGTATATTGTGACCCTAATAAATAGAGCTAATAAAATATTACGTTTTTGAAATAAGCATGTAAACGAATAAGTTATGAACGAAGGAACGCTCAAGTTCATTTTGGCACAGTCTTCACGTCATAATGGAAGAAAACCTATTATTGCTCAAGAAATTATGCAGTTTGAAACATGTTTATATTTAGAAGCCAACCATTTATAAATTCAAATGATTTTTCACATCAGAGCCGTCCGCGTTTTGGATTTTCATAGAATTCAGAAGAGATTTAGCTATCTCAAGTAGATCTAATTGCTCCTGGGATGCGGTATATACATTTTTGGAAGGGAAAATAACATCTGCACTGCAGCTATAGAAAATATTAAATAATTCATCAAAAAAAAAAAATGATGCATTTCACCGTATTTGGAGTCGCTGGCGCTTTGAAAGCGTCTATGATTCCAGAGCTATATAAAGCGTTCATCCAGAAGCAACAGTATTACTTAAAACTTCAGCAGCTAAACAGACGCTCATCTTTGAAAAGTGTTCGGCTTGATGTGAGCTGCAGTAAGCTTATGTGTACATCTTATTGGCAACGTAGAGTCTACGTTGTAGAAGTGCACAATATCGTTCCAACTCACTGCTACATCATTAAAAATAATGACATTTTTGGAATTTTCTAAGCAATTCCCACTGCTTTTTAGTAAATGAGGAGAGTCATGAAAGAAAAAAACTCTCTCACCTTTTACAATAAAATAAGGATGATCTTCAGTTACTCCTACAATTTTTGCAAAATTTAAGAAATTTGCCCCTTGATCACATACGAAACGACAAGGGTGCAAATTAATACGTTGAAGTTAGTCAATAACTTCAAAAATGTATTTCTTATTATATCTCCTTTGCAAGCCCCATGCAAAAGAAAATACGCAAATGGTTGTTTCTAAGACAATCCACCAATGCCTTGGACCATAAACATCATAGCACTATTGGACGTTCTTGAAGTACGGTTCTCATTTCCGTAGTCTTCAAGCTCTATAATCATGTACTTTAGCCTGTCATACAGCAAATGAACTTTTAATGACTTTTCGTCGCAAGAAATTAAGACAAATCTCTGTTTTGCAGTGAATCCACGGCTTCGAAGCTCTAAGGGCTTAAGGCTACTGTTATCTTAGGACTTAAGGCGATAAGGCCGGAGATTTTGGCCAAGAAGCTACTCGTGAAGAGTTCTTTCTTCAGGCCAATTCATGGGCTTTTTATATATCTATATGATAAAAGGGATAAAAAGTAAACACCCAAAGCAATAGTTTTGAGATGGTCGCCATATCTGCGCCCGTTAGGATGACAACAACTATTCTTTAAGCTGTTTGCAATAATTATTTTTAATTGTAGGGGCAGATTTCCACAAAGCTCTTCAATTCGTTGCTCATCAGTTTTATTACTAATGGCAACTTCACGATTGTTTGACATTTCCACCGAAACCTCGTGTTCCATTTTTAGTTTATCAAAAGCAAAATCCCGTATTTGCAATTGTTGTTTCGTAATAACCAATTCCATATTTTTGATATCAAATTCTTTTTTGCCAAAATTTTGTTTCATTGTGCGAAGATTGCAATTGTCGTTTTAAATTTTGGATTTCGTCTCGTGATTTAATTTTTCGGGGTGTACTTTCGCTTAAACTATTTTCAGTTTAAACATGTCTACCAACAACAGCCATTTTGGAATTTTCATTACACTCGACCGGCAGTTCTTCAGAAAATTGAAGGCTGCCCAATGCCGATCGATTTAATGAAAATGGTTCTACTGAATTTAAATGGGAAAAGAGGTTTACGGACGGTGGATGAATTACCAGTGGGTGGTCTAGATTCAATAATTGTAGAGCTAAACTGAGGAACAAAATCTATATCACTACTACATTAATTTCTACTCCCGAATCTCTCTGCTATAAGCACAGGTAACTCTACGCTAAAATAAATGTTGTAGTCTGGAACTGCATTGCGGTAAAGGTGATTACCACGCCGCATCTTTGTGGAGAAATGCCGAGAACAGACAAACAGCAGCACAGGCCTGTCTCCTATGGGCTCCTTCAAACCTAGAAGTGTGAGAAGATATTCGAAAATATATTTTAGAAAAGAAAATAATTTTAAACATAGTCTTAAAAGTATTTTCTTAAATTTGCGTAATAAATGTCGAGTAACACCGAAATCGAATATTATTTAAACCTAAATAAAGAAATTACACCTAAAAATAACGGAATGGAAAACGGTATGTTGGCAGCCCTGCAATTTAAGTGCTAGAAATGGGCACTTCGAGTATTTAAAAAAAAAAAAGTCAAGTTTAATTCAACAGGTATATTTTTTTCTGAATTTCGGTTCTTTTTAATTTCGGGCTTAGAAACACCCCGAATGCCATAACACCCCGAGCAACGCCGGGTATTTCAGCTAGCATTTTTCTTTAAAAATCCGTCGGTGCTCCTCCCTACTCTGATTCATTAAAAAAAAAAATCATCAAAATCGGTTGAGAAACACAGGAGAAAATGGAACTGAACTGTTTTTCCTCGAATCTAAATTTATAAAATCGAATATTATTTAAACTTAAATAAAAAAAAAAAAACGGAATGTAAAAACGATGTGTTGTTAACCCTGGACTTATTAATTAAATAAAGTTAATAAAAACATTTATACCAACACAAAAACATTTTTTGAAAAATGGTTCAAATTGAGAATGTTTAACCGTCTTTTAAAAAGTGTAATTCCGAAAATTAGCACAAAAAGTAAAAATTCTATCACAAAATTTTACTAATACAACAATATTAGTTTAAAAGGTAAAAAAATGTAAGCTTTCTTGCAGTTTATTAAAATCAAAATTAAAATTTGCTATGAAAAATTAAATTTCTGTTTAATAATTTCACCTGTTTAAGCTTGATTCACAACTTTTAAGGGACATTCCACATAAACGAGAGTTCCAAAATATTTTAATGTTTAAATTTGGTTTCTTTTTGGCTATCTTAAGTTTTTATTGATCTTCATCTTGTGTACAAGTTTTTGGACCTGTGTGAACCTAGTTCGAGTTATCGTTAAAGGCCAAAATATTACTGTTCTCGAAAACGATTTCGACAATTTAAATTATATTAAAAAAAAATATTAGAATCCTTAAAAATTAAACTAATTCCTCATGACTTCGAAAAAAAACATTCAATTCCCAATAACAATTACTACCTATATATTTATACCCTAACGTGTAGTGCGTAAGGGGTATATTAACTTTGTCCTTCCGTTTGTAAGGCCAAGAAGGAGGCGTGGCAGGTATAGAAAAATATATATATTTTTGATCAGCATCACCTCCTGAGTAGATTTCCGTGTGTCCGTCTGTCTGTCCGTCTGTCGACACGATTACAGCCGTAATTTTAAAGCTATCGCGATGAAATTCAAAATATAAGTTTACTTTTAAAAAAGGAAGAACAAGTTTGAAAGTGGGCAAAATCGGATGAAAGCCACGCCTACCTCTTATACAAAGTGACTTTATTTTAACGGTAAAATGTTGTTAAGATCCACAAAAATTAAAGAAATGCCTTGAAATTTAGCACGTAAGCTTTGATTTTCAATATAAATCCTGGCTATGAAATTTGGGAAAATCGGATGAAAACCACGCCTACCTCCCATACAAAGTGGCTTTATTTTAAATGTAAAATCTCTTAAAAATACACAAAAATTAAAGAAATGTTTTAAAATTTTGCACATAAGCTTTAATATTTAATATAAGCCAATACTTTGATATATGGCAAAATCGGATGAAAACAACGCCCACTTCCCATACAAAGTGGCTTTATTTTAAACGTAAAATCTCTTCAAAATCCACAAAAATCAAAGAAATGTCTTGAAATAAATCCTCACTATGAAATTTGGAAAAATCGAATGAGAACCACGCCTACCTCCCGTACAAAGTGACTTTATTTTAACAGTAAAATCTCTTCAAAATCCAAAAACATTAACGAAATGCCTAGAAATTTTGCATGTAAGGTTTGATCTTCAATATAATACATAGCAATGAAATTTGGAAAAATCGGACTAAAACCTCCCATACAAAGTACCTTTATTTTAACGGTAACATCTCTTCAAAATCCACTAACATTAAGGAAATGCCTTGAAATTTGGCGTATAAGGTTTGGTCTTCAATATAAATTCTGACAATGAAATTTGGAAAAATCGGATAAAAACCACGCCTACCTCCCATACAAAGTAGCTTTATATTAACCGTAAAAGCCCTTAAAAATCTGCTTAATTTGCAGAAATATCTTGGAATTTTGCAAATAGGCTTATAATGATGGGGTCCGCCATCTAACGTTTTTTTTCAACTAGTGCTTATTTCGTGAATGGTAACACTTAGCACATGTCTGATTTGACAGATAATTAGTTTTATCCTTCCACTGAACGAATATGGTTGTGTATACGCTTGAACAACGCTGGGAAATATTGCGACATTACTTTGAAAAGCATGGTAATGTTGCAGAATGTGTGCGAAAATTGCGTACGGATTTTGGAATAACAGAAGCACCGTCAGCTCCATATGTTCGTTATCTTGTGAAAAAAGTGAAAGAAACTGGCATCCTCATCGATAAACCAAAGCGTGAAAACAGTGCGTACACCCGAGAATATTGCTGTTGTGACAGAAAGTGTGCGTGAACCGGCATTAACATCAATTCACCGTCGTTCTCAACAATTGAACATTTCGGAGACATCATTGAGACGAATTTTGCATAAAGACCTTGGTATGTCACCATACAAAATCCAATTGGTTCAGGAGTTGAAGCCAACTGACCATCCAATGCGTTTTCGCTTCGCTGAGTGGGCCTGCGATCGACTTACAGAAGATGCCGATTTTGCCAAAAAAATCATCTTTTCAGATGAAGCTCATTTTGATCTTGGCGTGTATGTAAACAAGCAAAATTGTCGCATTTGGGGCACAAAAAACCCGCAAGCATACATTGAAAAGCCGATGCACCCAAAACGAGTCACTGTTTGGTGCGGATTTTGGTCCAAAGGCATAATTGGGCCATTTTTCTTCGAAAATGAGCAAGGAGTGGCCGTTACAGTCAATGGCCATCGTTATCGGGCCATGTTGAACGAATTTTTGTTCACAAAAATTGAAGAGGAGGATATTGGCAACATTTGGTTTCAACAGGACGGCGCTACGTGCCACACAGCCGAAGCTACACTCGATGTTTTGCGCCCTGTTGTTGAAGATCGCATTATCAGCCGCAGAGCTGGGGCCCTACTCTGTATTGCGATGCGACATAAAAAATTCGCAAAATTGCGTAATCGGTACTCCGAATTGCGATAATCGCATCGAATTTTTCGATATTCGAAAGTCCTCATTTTCACGCAAACCTGTAATGCGATAGCAAGTGTCAAAACAACTTGACACACAACTCGACAGCTGCTTGGCTTGCGGAAATCAAATGCGATGTGAGTAAAACATTTTATAGACTACAATTTTTAATTAAATATGTAAAAATTTGAATTACTTTCATTAACAGGGAACTAAACAAGAAAAATGCACACACAAAAACAATACAGTTCGAGATTTTGGTGTATTTTATGGAAAATCACGCAGAAGTTGCAAAGGGCTTGCTAAAAACAGGCAATGCAAAAACCACAGCTAATTCTTTGTGGAAGAGGTTGGCGGAAGACCTTAATGCCGCTGGTCCACCAATGAAAGATGTTGCAGGATGGAAAAAAGTAAGGCAATCGTAAATAAAGTACTTATAATCTAAATCAACAAAAAATGTTTTGCAAGGTATGGTCCGATTATAAGATTCACCTCAAAGCGAAGCTACGGAAAAACAAAAATAGCCTCTCCGAGACCGGTGGTGGTCCAGATAGATACTGTCCGTTAACACCTTTGGAGGAGCAAGTCGAAAAACTATTGTCGATGGAAGAGACAATAGTTGGAGTAAGAGGCGCAGTAAGTTTTGGGGCGTGCTTAGAGGAAGATGGCGTCATCTCGGCTATAAATGCTGATAAGGAAAACAGCGAAAGCGCTATAGAAAACAGTAGTCAATCACCATCAACTTCCAGGAGACGCACCCGACACATTACAGTTTCAGGCGCAAGAGATTCGCTACTCAAAAAACAAGTGGAAAGTCAAAGGCAGTTCCACAAAGAATGTCTAGCAAAGCTTAATGAAATCTACGATGACCTAAAATATATGGGTAGGCAGACCAAAAAAAATTGTAGATATTATGAAAAAGAAATTAGAGTTAGCTGAACAAAAATTTTTATTTAAAAAGCAAGAAGCTGCAGAAAAAAAGACTTCTTAAATAGAAAATTAAAACTCAAAAAGGCAATACTCGAGCTAAAAAAATTGGAAAAGTGAGAAAAGGAATAATTGGTTTTAAGTTATGTACTCTGAAAAAACCTACATGTTTTAAAATTGAACACAATGTTATCATTTTCAAATTGCATTTTTTTTTCTTATAAAATGTTTAAATTTTTAAAATATTCACATACACATTTATAACATATGTTGTTATTTTGACGACATATATTTTAAGCTATTTTTTGATCACAAATTGTTTTTAAATTGAAAACTTAGTGATCAAAAAATAGCATAAAACAACTTTCGTCAAAGTAGCAACATTATATTATAAATTTTTTGTGAATATTTTAAAAATTCAAAAGTTTTATTAAAAAAACTACAACTTGAAAGTGATAATATTGTGTTCAATTTTAAAACATGTAGATTTTTTGATTTTCATTTTATTTAATTTTTTTTACGCCTATGAAATGTGATAAAACGAATATGTTTTTTTTATATATTTTAGAAAAACGAAGTGCATTTACGTTGTGATGTATTTAAACACTTAGACATAAGTATTATTTATTTGAAATAAAAAGACTGAATTGAATTTTTAAACTATTTGATTTCATTTATAAAAATGTCATATTAAAAAAATAACATACTTCCACTATTTCACAATATCAACTATCTTAAAGTGTTTTTTATATTGTCTCTTATTTGTGCTGCTATGGTCCTTGAATTGCATCCATCCGTTGATTCTGGGATGGAAAACGACGAGTCTTCTTCATCAAAATAAATATCGGAGGGTGGTGGAATTTTGTAGGATATGCAGATATTGTATAAAGCACAACACACATTTAGCATCCTTATTACTTTTGAAGGAGCATAATGCAGCTCCCTTGCAGCTAAAAGACACCGAAATCTTGCTTTTAAAACTCCAAATGTTCTTTCAATAATTGTCAGCGCTTTTGAAATATTATCATTGAATTTAGATTCTGGAGAATTGTCGGATGCATTTCGATACGGTGTTAAAAACCATGGCTCTAATGGGTATCCCGAGTCGCCTTAAAAATTACTCAATTAATTTTACATTTTGATCTTTGAACAACATTTTTACCTATAATCCATATTCCTTTCTCTCCGTTCTCATATTTTTGTTTCAGCAATCGTCTTTCTGCTGATAAATTCCATACATGGGAGTCATGGCATGCACCTCCAAATTTACCATCTACAGCCCTGATTACCATGTTGTGGTCACAAATCTGTGTATTTAACAATTTTGTTAAAAGGAAAACATAATTACTCAAGACATAACTACTAACCACCATTGCATTTTTACTATGCTTTAGCTTTCTGTTAAAATATAGGTGTTCATCAGCAACCGGCCGTATCATTTGGATATGTGTTCCATCCACAGCTCCTATAACTCCTGGTAATCCGGAAATGTTGAAAAAAATGCCTTTTAGCACTTCGTTTTTCTTCCTCTGTCATATTAAAATGAATATGCCTTGGATAAAGCACTTATCCATTGCAATGCAAACTTCTGCTAAGCATCTCGACATTGTTTTTTGTGCCAGTCCCAAGTTGAAATCCTGCCCCATTTGTTGCTGATATCCTCCTTGTGCCAAAAATTTGAGTGCAGCAGCCAATTTCAATGTTGGCGTAACAGCTGTTGACTTTTTATTTACTTTTAGCTCCGGCTCAATGGCATTCAATACATAAAGGAACGCTTCTTTATTTAGTCGAAAATTTTGTACAAAGCTGAAAATTAAATATTTATGCCCAAATAAATAACGTGAATGTTAATCAATAAAATTCTGCTACCTTTTGTCATGAAGTGCTAATGTTGGATAATGTGCTATGTTGGATTTATTCCTTAGAGTTCTTCGATCAACTCTTTCTACGGCTCGTTCATCGTCATCCATCCAAATTGCCACGGAATCCATTTTTTTTTTCAACAGAGTTTCGTTCCTCAAAATGCAAAACAGTTCACTTTTTGGATATAATTTGTTGACTTGTTTCCATTTTTTGACATTTCGAATTGTTTTTTCTTAATTTCTAAAAACAGCATTGCCAACTTTTTATTTTTATTTGCGGAAGCAAATGCGATAGCAATTCAGGGTACCGATTTGCGTGCGCATCGCATTTCATTTTCGCATCGCATTGATTTCCGCATCGCAATACAGAGTAGGGCCCCTGATGTCGTTTGGCCACCTCGGAGCTGCGATTTGACACCGTTGGACTATTATTTGTGGGGTGCCCTCAAAGATAAGTGTTACGCCGACAAGCCAGAGACAATTGACGCTTTAAAGGACAATATTCGTGAAGCCATTGGTGAAATACAGCTGCACACAATCGATAATGTGCTTAAAAATTGGACCGATCGTGTAGGCTACTGCATGGCCAGCCGAGGCAGCCACTTGAATGAAATTATTTTCCATTATTAACCGGAAGGATTGTACATTCAAATAAAAAAAGAAATTTGAGAAAATATTCAGCAGATTTCTTTTTTTGCATTTTCAAAAAAAAAAAAGTTATTTGGCGGACCCTTTATATATAATATAGACCATCACTATAAAATTTGATGAAAACCACGCCTACCTTCAATACAAAGTGACGTCATCAAAATTGAAAACCTTTCGTAAATATATAAAACTGAATGACATCGTGTCTGTATGTACCCAAGTTCCGTCCACGTCGTTTATTCAACTCATACATATATTCATCAGTAAAATGTGGAGTTTTCATACAAGAAAAGTGGGTTTGTTTACAAATTCCTCTATGTGGCAATTAAGGGTAAAATTAAATTAAGCGTATGACACAAACATTTTTGCAGATTATACATAGAAATTTTATAGACGTCTAAAGCCTTTGGATATACTTCAGTATGGTCGCGGGGGGGTATTTTAGCTTCGGTACCCTGCCAAAGCTTCATTCCTTACCAGTTTTTTAATAAAATTTTTTAACAGAGGAATGGTCATATTTAGTCATATTTAAATTTTAGATTATTTTTCAAAACTCTTAATTCGAAAGCTGGATTTTGCACAGCTCCCATACCCAAAATTTTATTTAAGTTATCACATCAAAATAAGACTTTCTTTGAAAACCATTACTCAGCTAGATAAATTTCTATAAAAAGAAGAAAATCACTGGTTATATTTTTTTTTTTTGATATTTAAGAACTTAATCAATCATGGGTTTTAATCGTGGATTAAACAGAAAACTTTTTAAGCTTCCATTGTTTTTTTTTATTTTTTAATATAATAAAAAATAATTGTAAAAATACCGAAACTTAAAAAAATTTAATTTTTTATTTTTGTTATGAATATTAAAAATTGCTGAAAATAAAAAAATGTAATTGTTTAGTTCTGTTATGAAAATTTGGTAATTCTCCATAGAATTGGACTGCACAAGATGTTTTAAAAATTTTTTTATATACAATCAAACCTAAATCAGAGCGGAAGTGTTTTATATCTGTCAAAAATTTCTCATGCCCATACGATTTATATGTAGCAAGCCATAATAACGCGGCGGCAACGCTGAGCGGTTGGAAAATCCAATTTTGACAGAGCGTTAGGAATTAAAGTTGGTTACAGTAGGCAAAAAATTTTGATATGACAATTCTTAAAATTATTATTTTTAGAATACACTCTTGAATTAACAACATGGAGGTAAGAATTTTGTTGATATTATAGTATAAGAATAGTTTTAACTGCGGCGGTCACTTGAAATTAGATTTAAAAATAAAATATTCTCTAGTACATGTAATTCGTTCATGTTTTATTTTTGACATTTGCTTGCCACTAACCGCTTTCATTTAGGGATGGTACTTCGGCGTTAAAGCTCAGCGTTAAAATGCTACGCTCAATACGCGCTGATTTAGTTTTGACTGTTAGGTTTTTTTTTCTTAATATGAAAAAAACATATATATTGTGACGAACCTTTTTCTTGGCGAGGTATCACTCGCCGGTGTCCAGGGTTCGTTCACAAACAATTTAGTACACGGGTTTAAATCTAGTTTATCGATTCCTGATGTTTATTATAAAATAGTTAATTTTTAAATAAAAATATAATATATACTATAAATTTAAGTTCACGAGTTAATGATAAATGTGATAAATGATAAATTTGTATTTCATTTACTAAGTGTAAATTTTGCTCAATATGTGTTCATGTCAGTACACTGTTTTCGATCCGAGTTTCTTCGTGGCCTAATGTACTTATGTCATTCATCGTCAGCTGTTGGAATCGTCAACCGTTCTGGCGCAGCGCGTGGGCAACTTTTAGGACAGAATCGTCCGCTTCAATGGCACAACGCGTGGGTAGGACTTAGAATGGAAACGTCGTCCTCAACGGCACAACGCGTGGGTGGGACTTAGGATAGAAACGTCGTCCTCAATGGCACAACGCGTGGGTAGGACTTAGGATAGAACGTCGTCCTCAATGGCACAACGCGTGGGTAGGACTTAGAATATAAACGTCGTCTGCAATGGCACAACGCGTGGGTAGGACTTAGAATGGAAACGTCGTCCTCAATGGCACAACGCGTGGGTGGGACTTAGAATATAAACGTCGTCTGCAATGGCACAACGCGTGGGTAGGACTTAGAATGGAAACGTCGTCCTCAATGGCACAACGCGTGGGTGGGACTTAGGATAGAACGTCGTCCTCAATGGCACAACGCGTGGGTAGGACTTAGAATATAAACGTCGTCCGCAATGGCACAACGCGTGGGTAGGACTTAAAATGGAAACGTCGTCCTCAATGGCACAACGCGTGGGTAAAAGGTTTATTAGGAGGAAGGTTTATCAGGAGTAAATTATTTGTAGATGACTTACCCGTGTGGCTGCTGCTGCAAGACTCAATTTTAATTTTCCACTCGTTATGTACTGCCCCAACTTGACTGCACAGTCATGGTGTGTTGAGTTTATGTTTCAGCTGTTTCGTTGTTCTTGACATATTGCTTTCCACCTCGGGCTAGTATTGCCATCCGGGTGAAATTAATTAAGGTGTATATTACATGTTGCATATTAAACACAGTGTTGTTTTAGTATTTAACTACCCACGTTATAGTTGTTTTATTTACTAGTGATGTATTAAGAAGTATTCCGATAGTGTGTACACATAAATTAAATAAATATGATGTGTAAAAATAAAAGATTTAATTCATGTTTTAGTTAATGATCCAAATAAGGCAACAAATTTTTAATTTTAATAAATTTCAACAGAAAGAAAAGAGGTCATGACTGGTACTGGGTGTGCATCTAGTGTGTGTGGAAACGAGTTCCGACTTCCACCTTCACAATATATTTTGAGTAATTTTCCAAAACCTGTAGTTTGGAAAAGACTTCGCACAGGACTAAATTTTTGTGCCAAGTTGGAGATTTTAGATGTCTTACGAGTATATACCAAGAAAATTCTTGGTTTATTAGAATGTCTGATATACCAAGTGTTAAAGCTCGTAGTTCATGGAAGAACTCAAAGCTTTTGGGCCCAATAAGCTTAAATTTTGCATAAAAAATGTCAACATATTTTTCTACATTTTATAAAATTATATTCGTTCGAGGTATAATTTCAAATATATATTTTGCGAATATCAGCAGCTTTTCCACAAATGCAAATGGTTCTTGTAGTTTAATTCCAATATAATGATTATGTCTTTTATAAGCAAAGTTAATCGTTCATTTGGCCAAAAAATTTTTCATTAATTAAGCGAAGTTTTTTAAATTGGCTTTATTCAAGTAAATTATTATCATTATCTCAGTTTATCTTAAAAAATAAAAATAACATTTTGAATTTAATAGTCGTATTTGTGTTATTTTTCCATATTTTCTGGACCCTACGGGGGAGGGGATTTGAACACCTAAGACCCCCCTTGTCTATGGTCTTGAACTTAATACTCAATTATTCATTCTTAGGCCACTAGTATGAATTACAACTCAACTAAGTTGACTAGATTTAACTAAATTTTTGTCGTAAAACGTTTTACATACATTTTAGTTAACGATGTAGTTTATCTTAATCTTTCAAGAATTTTCAAAATACATAGTTTAACTGAAACGTATGCAATACGTTATACGAAATAAATTAGTTAAATCTAATCATCTTAGTTGAGTTGTAATTCATAATAGGGGCCTTAATTGCAGTCACGAGAAGTTTGTGGAAAAAAATTCTGAGCTCTTAATACACTTGAATATTCAAGTAGAAATGGATATTTATGAAATGATATTAATCGGGGTTGTTGTAGAACCCAACAGCTCTTGGAATCAGAATTGAAACCGACAAATATTTTGCTTAGGTGACATCGGCTAACATAGGTTTCCGTGGCATCTAAAAGAGACACCGAATCCGATTCGAATATAATACCGCCAACTTAGAAACCACGAAACCTAAGCGAAATACTTGTCGATTTCAATTCTGATTCCAAGAGCTCTTGGTTTCTACAACCCTGAATATTAACGCATAAGTTCTTGCACATATTCCGGAAAATCATTGCCCTGTATTGCTGCACGCATTTCACTTAGTAGATGCAGCCGGAAGGCTACATTATGTATGCTTAAGAGGCTGCAGGATACTGAATCATTGGTTACGTTGTACAGATAGGAGCGCGTGTAAAGTTTGCAAGTGTTGCAGTCACTCTTTTCGTCAATGGGTTGCATATCCATCCCATATTTTATGTTCTTTAAATTAAACTGTCCCGCATGTACCAAGGCGCAGCCAAACCGTGCCGTTCGCGTGGCAAATACGCAGACGAACATATCTATGTATGCCCAAGGAAACGCACACCACCAAGTCAGCAGCAAAACCCACACCTATTAAGTAGCGCGGTCGTCTTTGGGCAGCAGATCGGTGCAGGTGTGCACTGTGCACTGTGTCCCAGAATTCTTGTTTGCTTCACAACCACTTAAACCGCCCACAGCAAAGCCACTTACTTACTTACCTTCTTACTTAGGTGGTCGTAACAACCCGTGCCCGGGTTTCAGCCGACCTCATCAGCTCTCGCCAGGCGCCTCTGCTTTGTGCGCGCCTTCTCCAATCGGATACACCAAGTGCGGTTAGGGCTTCCTCAGCCTGGTCCATCCATCGGAGGCATGGTCTCCCTCGTCGTCGTTGACCAGCTACCCTCGCCTCGATGACCTTTTTCGCTGGAGCTTCGTCGTTCATACGATGGATATGACCCAGCCAGCGTAGTCGCTGCACAGTTATACGCCGAACTACGTCAATGTCATCGTTGAGCTCATACAGCTCGTGGTTCATTCGGATGCGATAGTCATCGCCGACTCGAACAGGACCGAAGATTTTGCGAAGAACTTTTCTCTCGAACACCCCCAGAGCGGCTGCGTCAGTTTGCGAAACTACCCATGCCTCAGCGCTATAAAGCAGCACAGGTAGAACGAGCGTCTTGTAGAGTGTTAGTTTTGCCGATCGAGAGAGGGCTCTGGAACTTAGTTGCTTACTGAGCCCGTAGTAGCACCTATTAGCAATTATTGTTCTTCGCTTTATCTCCAGGCTGATTTCGTTGTTGGTATTAATGGCGGTGCCAAGGTAAACGAACTCCTTGACTACTTCAAAGTTATAGCTGCCGGATGAAACGTGGGAGTCTAAACGCCGCGCTCCCTTGTTTGTAGACAGCATATACTTTGTTTTGCCCTCATTTATCGTCAAACCCACTTTTGCTGATTCCTTTTCGATAGCGGCGAAAGCAGTGGTAACATCTATCTTGGTTCTGCTGGCAATATCAATATCATCAGCGTACGCAAGGAGCTGGACGCCTTTGTAGAAAATGGTGCCATTACGATGCACACCGGCCTTTCGTACGATCCCCTCCATGATGATGTTAAAGAGATCGCAAGACAGTGGATCGCCTTGCCTGAAACCTCTTTCGGTATTGAAGGTTTCGGAGAGGTCATTTCCTACCTTGACGGAGCTGCGTGTGTTGCTCAACGTCATTCTGAAAAGTCTTATCAACTTTGCAGGTATACCGAATTCAAACATTGTTGGGTATAGGCAATCCCTTCTCGGGCTATCGAACGCAGCTTTAAAATCGACAAAGAGATGGTGTGTGTCAATTTGATTTTCGTGGGTTTTCTCCAGGATTTGTCGTAGCGTGAAAATCTGGTCTATGGTGGACTTACCAGGTCGAAAGCCACACTGATAAGGTCCAATCAGTGTTTTTGTAATCGGCTTTAATCTTTCACACAGTACGCTTGAGAGAACCTTATATGCGATGGAATAAGACTGATACCTCTATAACTTGCGCAGATTGTTGGGTCTCCTTTCTTAAGTATAGAGCACAGTACGCTGAGGTTCCAATCGTCGGGCATGCTTTCGTCTAGCCATATTTTGCTGATGAGCTGATGCATGCTCCTTATCAATTCATCGCCGCCGGTTTTAAACAATTCAGCTGACAGGCCGTCAGCACCCGCTGCTTTATTGTTTTTGAGTCGTTGGATAGCAACTCGAACTTCTTCATGGCTAGGTGGTGGTACTTCCACTCCGTCATCGTTGATTGGTGGCTCTGAACTGCGCTCTCCATGGGCGGCATTGGTGGACTCGTCGCCAGTAAGTAAATTGGAGAAGTGCCGTCTCCACAATCTCAGCACACACTGCGTGTCCGTATTCAGATCTCCATTTTTGTCTCTACAAGTGGATGCTCCGAGCTTGAAACCTTGGGTTAGACGCTTAACCTGTTGATAGAATTTTCGTGCACCCTTCTTGCCCTGGTATACCTCTAGTTCCTCTCGCTCACGCTTTTCCTGCTCTCTTTTCTTGCATCTGAAAAGGCGCCTCTCTTCCTTCCTCTTTTCGCGGTAGTTTTCTCGCACGGCTCGCGTTGCAGCTGACTGCAGCGTTTTTCTATAAGCGGCGTTTTTTACTGCTATCGCGATGCGACACTCCTGATCATACCATTGGTTCCGAGGTTGCGGGTGCCGGAAACCAATGACTTCTTCAGCGGCAGCGCGCATGGAGTGGGATATAGGCGCCCAAAGTCCGCCGGCGTCGTCCAGTCCAGAGGTTGGTTGGTTGAGCTTAACCGAGAGTTGAGCGAAGTAGGCTTCGGCAGTCCGTTGTAATTGCAGCTTAGCGACATCTAGCTTTCGTTGCATTCCTGTGCGTATGTTCTTGGCATTGCATAATCGCATGCGGATCTTGGCTGCAACAATATAATGGTCGGAGTCAATGTTGACCCCCCGAAATGTACGCACATCTAGAACACTAGAGGCATGCCTTCCGTCGATTACAACATGATCAATTTGGTTTCGCGTTTTTTGATCCGGGGACAGCTAGGTGGCTACTAACTACCATGTTTCGCGCCGCGGCGAAGTCAATCAGTCTTAGACCGTTGTTCGTGGAGGTCTCATGAAGACTGAACTGACCGACATTGGGGCCAAAGATGCCTTCCCTTCCGACTTTCGCATTAAAATCGCCGAGGACTATTTTCACGTCATGGACCGGAAGGTGGTCGTATACGTGCTCAAGACTAGCATAGAGAGCGTTTTTGACGGCTTCGTCTTTTTCCTCCGTCGGGGCGTGCGCGCAAATAAGGCTGATGGAGAAAAATTTTGCCTTGATGCGGATCGTGGCCAATCTTTCGTTGACAGGTGTGAACCGGGAAACACGGTGGCGTAGTTTCCGGCGAACAACGAATCCACATCCAAATTCGCGCCTCTCCGCATGGTAGCTGTAGTAGATATCACAGTATGCTTGTTTAGAGCAGCCTTGCCCTTTTCATCGCATTTCCTGGATGGCGGTGATGTCAGCTTTTATTGTTTTGAGGTCTTCCGCCAGTTGGATAATGGCACCTTCCCTTTAAAGGGTCCGGACATTCCAGGTGCATATCCGTAAATCATTGTCTGTTTTTCGTTTGCGGTGGTCGTCAACGTAATTGGGGTTCTTATCCGAGGCTGGTTTAGTTTTCGTTGGGCAGTAGTAATGTGGCAGGAGCCAATCCAAGGGAACAGGGGGCGAACCTTCACATGTCAACGTGTCTGACCGCCTCAACCTGGCGAGGCCAGCGTTATCCATGTCGAAATCGTGTCAAGTCGACTCAAACCTCCACGTCACTCCATAGACCTTAAACATGGAATGTGCGCAGGGTTTGGGTCCCGCCACATTACTACTGCCCAGTGAAAACTAAACCAGCCTCCTATAAGAACCCCAATTACGTTGACGACCACCGCAAACGAAAAACGGACAATGAGTTACGGATATGCACCTGGAATGTCCGAACCCTTTATAGGGATGGTGCCATTATCCAACTGGCGGAAGCCCTCAAAACAATAAAGGCTGACATCACCGCCATCCAGGAAATGCGATGGAAAGGGCAAGGCTGCTCTAAACAAGCACACTGTGATATCTACTACAGCTGCCATGCGGAGAGGCGCGAATTTGGATGTGGATTCATTGTTAGCCGGAAACTACGCCACCTTGTTTCCCGGTTCACAACTGTGAACAGCAAAGCCACGCTTATAATAAATATATTGATTCACTAACCTTTCTAGTCCATTTGGAATCCTGAAGAAAGTTCCGTCTTCAGATTTTTGGCATCCAGCCAGTCATTTCCTCCACTCTCTTCTTTTTGGAGTATCCATATATTTGCAGTCAATAACGAAAAAAGAAAAGAAGTATTAATATATTTAACATAATTAGATCAGTTTTAAGAAAACCTTTTATAAACGATAAAAACTTATCTTGCTCAGAAAATTAGATTCTTGCAAACGCAAATGTAGCTGTGGTGACAATTGAAGCAATTGAGAGCAATTTTGGCGAATTTTCAAATACGTCACCTTTTGCTACACATTTCTTATGACAGAATACTCAATTTGGCATTATCGATCTTAATGGCGCTGTGGTGAGTATCCCTGGGCAAGGATGATTTGCGGTTGTGGTTTGTGATAGTATTGAGGTTTTTGTGTTAGTATTGGATTCAATTTGACATAAAACAGTACATAAAGCTATCCCTTTCACACAGTCCAAAATTGAAATTTCCTATCTCTTTATCTCTGGTTTTTGATACTGCGAGTCACTTTATTCTATTATTGAAGCTTAAATTTTATTTCGGTTTTTGCAATCAAGCAATTAAATTAATACAAAGCCATCTGACAGGTTGGCAGGAACGTGTTCGTTCCAAGAATATGACATCAAATCTGCAATCTATTGGTTGTGGCGTTCCCCAAGGTTCAATTCTGAGGCTAGCCTATTTTGTGCATATATTAATGACATATTAAAGTCTTGTAAAAACACATCAATACATCTCTATGCAGACGATGCCCAAATTTATCAGTCAATACCGATAGGGCTTGCTGAAGACCTAGTATGCCGAATGAAACCCATGAAAGGTCAGAAATGAATTGTCTAAACCTTAACCCATTAACGAAGAATCATCGAAATCGCTGAGATAAGCTCGTGATTTTTTTATGTGATGTCTTTGAGGTCCCACTGATCACTTTTTTCCTATTAAGAAGATTCAGGAAAATCTACAATGTCCAAGACAGCCTGTTGCGAACCCGCAACGACGACTGATTGCATGCATATAACTTTATAGTATACGAGTATACGTATAGTATAATATTTTTTAGAATATTTAATTAAGTTTTTAAGAAACTTTATTACTAAATTAAATACTAAATTAATTATACTAAATAAAGTTTTTAAGAAACTTTATTTAGTTAATTAATTTCAAAGATTATTTTTAGTTTTTAACATGGTATTCAGCAAAACATTTTGGATGCAAAGTTACATTGCACTTCTTGCACTGAAATACTGTTTGAGAATGATATTCAGCACATCTTATTCGTTCACCACTTGGCGTTTTCCAAATTACGTGTTGAGAAGTAGCAATACGTACCAATTGCCGGGGTCTCTGTGACTCTTCAATATCCATTTCTTCGGATTCGTTTGATTCTGGTGCTACTTCAAACAAAAGTAATTTTCGTGCTATTTCTGACTGAAACTCTATTAGTGTCATTGCTTTATGCCCTTCTGCTTTTGAAATCAAACACTGAAATTTCCAAGCATTGGCTACAGTCGAGTTTACACAATTTGTCCACAACGATTACCATAATTTTTTACCGCGTATAGCTACACGATAATTAGATACTGCATTATCGTGCAGGTCTACGCCGCCAGTGTAAGTATATACTTTTTATATTCGTTGATTAGGCAAGGCTGGGCAACAACCAATATTTTCTTCTGTTGTTTTGACCATCGTGATGTTGGAACTTCCGGATCAGCTGCAACAAAATTCGAAATAACCGTCACTTCTGAATTGTCTTGCCAACGAGCTACAAACAAATTATTTTTAGTCTCGAAGCAATAGTCGTAATCGTGCTTTTTCAACGCTTTGCCAGTAGCCAGTTTTTCTTTAGCACCTTTCAACCGGTTTCCTCTTACAGTTTCCACAGCTGCAAACTTTCGCTCACTAAGTAAACAAAACAATTAATATGACGAAAAAAAGTTATCAAAAAAAAAAAACAGAATGACGGTCTGGATCAGAGACCTGCAGCGAATCGTTTTTTACGATTCTAAATCACTCGTCAAAAACAGAGTGCGAGTGCTCGCGGTTGCGCCATCAACAACCACTTCCACGCGAAGCATTCTCATAACAGCGACGAGTGCCGCTGCTTTCACTCATCGCTCATTAGAAAGACTGCTGAATTATAAGCATATGATTCTAAGCACGCTCAAGGACTCTAGAGTCATTGAATGATTTGCGTGCACTTCAGTATTGGCGTGCATTTCCCTTCTTTTGTTTTGTGTTTTACGTGTTGATTAAGATAAATAGCCAGCTTCTAAGATGGGGATCGCTAGTTCAAAGAATTAAATTGTAGCAAACTTGCTTTATACTTGTATATTGTCTATTATTTGTTCCATGTTGTTATTGTATTGATCAATTTTTTAAATCACTTTCACGCTTGCAATGATGAATTCTGAGAACTTATATGCTTAGGGATGCCATAAGGAAAGCGGCAATCTAAAATAAACAGGACTGCCGATTTTAAAACCTGTAATAGTGTAATATTACTCCCATTTATTTTAATAGAATGTTAATTAAACCTGCCCTTTAAACCAAGTTGTTTTCGTTGAAAATATGTAAATCAATAATTTTTTATGTATGTATTGAACCGATTGCTTCTTGCAACTCCATTTGTTTGATAAAAATTATTGCAGCCATTTTTCACTTAGACATTTAATAAACGCCCAACTATTCAATTTATACTTAATTTTTACACCACTAACAAAGTGTCCAAATCTCAAACGAAAATTAAAACAACCTATATTTTACACGGGAAATTGTGTATGAGCAATTTCAAGGGATTTGCATGTAATCAATTTTCAACTGCACACCTAGAATATATAAAAGACTGAAATCAAGCAGATACTCTTTTGTTTTGCGTTTTGGTACTTCGGTTACACGATTATTTGTTAAAAAAAAATAAAATTTATTTTAATAACTTTGCCGGTAATTTTAAGAAAGATATTTTATTAGACCTTTCTTAAATATGCAATTATATAAACACAAACACAGATGTACAATTTTTTAAAACAATTTCTTAAAGCCAAAAGTTGAAAATATCATTTAAGCATGTACTTATAAAAAAATATTTAGTCTTACCTATTTTAAAAATGCTCAAAGTTGCTGTTACGAAAACGCAACGGGTTAGTAAAAAAAAAAAACAAAACGAAATGGTCATTTCAGCCTTGAAAGGACTTTGACCGAGCTTCTTATGATCAATTGTGTTGTGTGTGATGTTAAATGTTTGCACACAAATGATCGAGAACTGGACCTATATACTTTACGCAGACTACTAACGGCTTATGTTCTCAAGAAGCTTTTCATGGCAGTTTTTACTCTCTGAGGTTTGCCATTGATTGCAGAGAGGTGACGACCGAACAGAAAAATTAATTCAATTGAAAAAACTTTCTGTGTCGGATGGAGGATTCGAACCTGGGTTCTCTGGCGTAAGAGTTACACACTCTACCCAATACGCCACGGCCGCCACTGAAACGGGTTAATACTTTAAAAAAAAAAACAGCTCTGGGCATCTCCTACTTCGATTATGATCTCGAAGATATATATCACTCCTAATTTGGCTGGGTCTACTATTTTACCTAAAAATCGTGTAACTAATTTAGGATTTGAATTGAATTCGAAATTAAATTGCAAAGATCATATAAATCTTATTGTAGTTAAAATAAGTATTATTAGAAAACTTTGGCATTCTGCAGCATATATTCGGCAAGAAATAAAAATGAACCTAGTGTAGTGTAGTAACATATTACATAAGTACACCAACATATGCCAAGAATAAAATCTAAAAATCATAAACAAAATTATTTAGACAAATTCATAATTTTAAACTCCAAAATGTTAACGTAAACATAACGTTTAACTCGAATTCTTTTCAATGCGCTTAGTACCCTTTACGCTTGGGCTGCTAGCATGCCACAAGCATGATCGCGACAGCGGGTGTTGTGTTACAAATGCATTTGCATGAAAAACACAACAACAACAACAAGCTAAAGACTTGAACTATTAATTTGGTAAACACAATTAACAATGATTACGAATTTGAGGGGAAATATGAGGATTTTTGTTAGAGTAAAAATGATTGGTCGATAATAGAATATCAATTTTTAATTTGAAAATATTGGAAATTAAGGAGGAGTCTTAGAAATAGTGGGTAAGCTAGGTTAAGAAAACTAATGTTATTTTTAATATAAATATCAGAAGTCTAACAAATAAAAACCAGATTCTATCTGAATGTGAAACTTGGCTCTTTAGCTAAAATAATTCTTTTAGTAACTCAAAATTAGCGTGGCTTTCTAGCCATATTGTATTGAGCGTTGGTGCGCTCTAAAATCACCAAACACTTTATCACGACAGGCTTTCCTCGTGATAAGTGAAATACTTTAACAAACTAATAAAAACATCGTACATGGCGATCCTGCCAGGAGTGACCTGAAATTTTCTAATATGACAACAATAGATGAAACAAACGACATTTTCTCTAAGTGGGAAAATTATACATTTCCAAACTCAAAAGAATATAATCCTCATAAAAATACTACTGAAGAATACCAACCAGAGCGAACAACAGAACAGGTACCAATATACATTCCAACCGACCTGAGCAACGCTGGTCCAAAACCACTTACAATAAGTGGATACAATGCTGGCAAAAATCCTCTACCTAACCCTCCGCGTGGGTGCCGGCTGGAAATGACTGCTAGTGTCTCTAGTTCTAGGGCGGCGGTTAGCTAATGGGGGCGGGGGGGTGCAGCCCCTGTGCTTGGACTCGCAATAGTCTTAGTGCTGTTGGTGCGTACCCCCCCCCACCGGTATGGGGTATGGGCTGAATCAAGGTATTGTACGACCCGTACCGAGGATTTACTAGGCTGGAGGCACATCAAAAATAGTCCAGTCACTCACGGAGTACTTCGGAAGCCTGGCGACCTCCAGTTCTAACTAGCTTTACCTGGGTACTGCGGATCTCTGCCCGAGCGAACCACCCTTTCTCCGCAACTCGTGGGATCAGTTATGGACAAACAAAAACAAAAAACCAAACAAGAAAACAGCAAAACAGTACAAAAACAAAAACCGGAGTTTGGTCCTTCAAAAAGACCGGAAGAAACCACAAATTCCGTCAACATTACAGCTACGGCACCACCGAACTCAACTGTCTCAAGGGCTTCGTTGCCAACCAGCCGCTTCAATCCGAAGACCGTCTCCACTCCAAAAAGTGGCTTCGGTCAAGAGGCCCAGGGTGCAACCAATAAAGATGATGCACCTTCCTGCAGCAAAGCTTCCGCTCAGCGTACCCTAGGGGGTGGGACTCCTGCAGTGGGATCCACTCATCCAATGTTGGTGAGCGCCAGGGCCAGGAATTCAATCGAATCCACCCCTCGAAGGCAGGTCACAATGAACGCCGCACCGCTTTAAGAATCCTCCGTCACCAGGCCACTGCCCCAACAAGGGAGGACCAGACCTCGAAAGAGGATTTTAAAAAAGTCCAAGAAGACCTAGCCTGGGCCAGGCAAGTTATATCCGACTTCTCGATGGAAGCGTACGACAGATACAAAACTGCCAAACGCCAACGATCTGTGGAGGAACAAAGCACCCACAACTCGGCACCGAAAAGGGCCAAAACTCAAGGGCTCGGTCTGAAGTCCTTCGCAGAAATTGTGAAGGATCGAAGGATAATCGGGGTTCTTGACTCAAGTCATGAAGACGGCAAAATCCCAAAGCACCAGTGGAGATAGGTGCAAGCCGCACTGGCAAAGGTGGCTATGGAGGTCGTACGGGATAACCCAGGAGCACCTCCCCCCTGTTCGGACGCTGGATGGTTCCAAGGCAGCGTGAAACTGACTGCCTGTGCCAACGACAGATCCGCAGAGCTGTACAAAGCCGCGATCGCTAAAGTAGGCGAAGTATACCCGGGTGCGTAACTGAAGGCAGTTGAGGCACGAAACATCCCGTCACGCCCAAGGGCTAGGGGCTGGTTTCCGGTAGCTCCATCAGAGCCAGAGGAAATCTTGGAGATGCTTAAGGTCTTCAACCCAACAATTCCGACACAAAACTGGAAAGTGGCGAAAACAGAACAGTCCAACAAAGCTACCATACAGGTCGTACTAGTTCTGAACCATGAGTGCCTAGATGTGCTCAGTAAGAATGATTACACCGTTTACTACGGGTTCGATACCATCCACCTCAGGGTATACAAGACGGACACGGCAAACCTGGCGGCCTGTACTGAGGCTGATGCTGAGGTTGGGTAGAGACCCAACCTTTATAACCGAAAACCGTAAGGAGGTTTTAGATATTACGCTAGCCTCTGACTTCTTCTCGGACAAAATATGTATCTGTAAAGTTTCGAAGGAGCATTCCTTCTCTGACCACAGATATATTGAGTTTCAGTGGAAGGACTCGAATCCTCCTCTCTTCTGTAAAATCACAAACTTTCAGAAAACAAACTGGGGTTATTACACTAGACTAATTGCTAAAAACCTAGCTCCCAAACCAACCTGTAATCCAACAAATCGAGAGCAGTTGATCGTTACGACCCATAAGAGTGGAGAGAGGACCCCTCCCAGAGGGGTACCTCTGTTGACGTACCTGCGAGCCGAGGAGCCTCCTAGTTCCGAGCTAACTGTACTGCTGGTAAGCAATTGGCCGATGATCGAAACTAGGGATGCTCCGACTCACAAATCCGTCAATGCCAGGGCGATGGCGCTCGGAAAGACGTTATTGAATGCACCCTCAATGTCCAGGAATGCCACTAGCGTATATTCCTTAATTGAGAGTGACTTATCGATAGTCGGAACTAGGGAGTGGAGGGCAGTGTCTGTGGATTTACCCTTGCTGTACGCATGTTGAGCACTTGAAAGTTTTGAGGGTGGATGGTTTGTCGCAGATAAACTTCAATAAGTTTTTCTAGAGTTTTCAACATGAAAGAGATAGGCTGATTGGCCTGATGTCTTTTAGACTGGCATGAGAGGCTTTGCCTGCTTTAGGTATGAAGACTACTTTAGCCTCTCTCCAACCGATGGAAGTGTGGTTTAGTAGTAAGCAACTGGAAAAAATGGTCGAAATCCATGGCATTATGTGCTGTAGGGTATGTTGAAGCTGGGCCGGCACAATTCCATCAGGACCTGGAGATTTAGGGCTGGAATGTGGTCACTGTCCATGTAATCTTCCTTCTGCCTACTATGGAATGCATCAGTTGGTATGAGATTCTCCCGGGAAAGTGGGTATCCATGAGGAGGTTGAGAGATTCAAGGCTTGAATCTGTCCAAGAGCCGTCACTTTTTTGTATATAGCTTGGCGATGTGGGGAACTTGGATACAATTTTCCGTAGTCGAGATGCTTCCGACGTTGAAGCAGCTTTAATACTTAGTACAAAGTACTAAGTTTGAACTTATAGCTGTTCCAGGACGCTTCACTGTTGGTGAGTTTGGCGGTGTTGAATTCCTTCCGGCATTCTCTACGAAGTACCTCCAGTTCACGGGACCACCAAGGTGGTTTATCTAATTCTTTGTGATTTCTGCTAGGACAGGCCTTTTTCAGAGCGTAGGAGCATTGCTTGGTGAAGTGGTTGGAAGACGGGCAGCCGTCTCAACCATACTAACCTAACCTAACCTAAGTGAATACAAAAAGAGGACAAAAATTACAAAACAAAATCAAACACCAACACAACCACCAGTCTCAACAGTAAGAAGACCACGATCGGGAAAAATAGTTAAAGCAAAACAACGAGTACCTGAATTATTTAGAATAATAAGGATAACAACAGACGAAAAACAAAGAAACGAATTATTAAAAAAAGTAAAAACAGAACAATTCAGTTATAAAAACAAAAAAAAAAACAACATGTAAATTTTTCTTAATAATAATTTTATACAAAAAAAAAAGTTTTAGTAAATAATATGTAAATTTTAATCAATAATCATTTTCTCAATAAAAATATATAATTATAAATGTTTCAATAAACTCACAAAATGCACATTAAAGATAAAAAAGATACTATATGATGCAAATACCTAATATAACTTATTTATATAAAGAATAAGCAATGTTTAGTAACGAAAAAAGACAGAATAATTTAAAATGAGAATATAGACAATAATATTGGATCGATTGTTACGACCAACATACACTGCAACAAATAGGTAACTCCTGACCTTAATAAGGACTTATTAAGGACTCCTAGGTCCTTAATAACTTTAGGAGTAATAGCATTATTACCTTATATTACCTATAAAATCAATAAATATTGTACGCAATGTATAAGGAAACCTATTGTTAGAGCTATAGTCAATAATTAAATTCTAAATTCAAATTCATTAGAAAAATCAAATCAAAATCATGAAGAAAGCAACCCTATGCAAATATCAAGGCTGATACGGTATTTTTTTGAATAAACATTGCACAGCATGTACTCACAAAATAATTGACATTGGAAAAATAATATATTTTTCATACGAAAATAACAATTGGCATCAACAGTGTTTCAGATGCAACATATGTGTCTGTAACCAGCCACAACAACAACAACAAAAAAAAAGTCGCAACAAAAGACACCGGTGTCATATTCTCCACACGACAACGGCACTGCATTTTTGGCCGCAACTTGGCATTGAAATTGTTTAACTGCAAAAAGAATAAAAAAAACTGCAAGTAAACAGTTTTTTCTGAGGAGTCAACGACATGGCCTTGGACAAGTGCTTGAGCTGCTGAGTGCTTTTGTTGTTACTTTATATATTTTTTTTGGCTTTTGTTGTTACTTTATATATTTATATATTTATATTTTAATACTAGTGTAGTTGTATTGTAATTGTACATAGTGTATATAAATTTATATAATTAGTAATAATCAACTGTTAAAGTAAGAATCTTATTCAATAAAGTTCAGTTATCTTTTACTAGTGAACGAGGGTAGTTTCTCAGTTTGTTTAAACCCAAAATTGTGCACAAGTACCAAGAGCTTGGGCACAAAACAGGTAACAAGTACAAGGAATTAAAGCATTCAATTGTCTAGGTAACAAGAGCCTGGATACAGCGGTGGACCAAGTAGTCCATCGTGTTCAATAAAAAACATTTGTGCACAAGTACCAAGAGCTTGGGCACAAAAGGGTGTCTAAGGTAACAAGAAACTAGACACGCAGCGGTGAACAAAACAGTTCATCGTGTTCAATAGAAAACATTTGGTGACCCCGACGTGATCACGCCAAGGTGATTAACGATTCTACTAAAGACCAGTTGCAGACTTACCAACAGCGACCATGGCCAATTTCCTCAAGTTTGTGCAGGAGCAGACTCAAACGGGTGCCGAGATTCAACAGCTCATCAGAAATGTCAAAAGGGACTCGTCGGAGAGAAAAACTTTGGCCTACTTTCAAGAACGGGCAAGGCGCCTTGAACAAGCCTGGTTGAAATTTGAAGACGTGGATAACCAAATTCATCTTCTAGATAAGCCACCCTTAGACCATGAATATTTTACGTCTGAATATTACAACCAAATAGAGAATTTGGTACGGCAATATCAGCAAGTGCAGCACCTGAAAAAAGTGATGCCGACACCGATAATCCCATACCAACAAGAAGTATATCAAAAGGTGCACAAGAAAAAGCACAAGCGCTCGATGATGACATCATAAGATTGCTACGCCGGCAATCTGTGACATTTGCCTCAATTCGCCGATTTGTGTCAACATTACCAGCAATAACCGAAAATCAGCCAGCTCAATATTTCGATGTCAAATTAAAAACATTAAGTCATCTCTGGCAACAATGCGAAGACGGAAATCTCGCTATATGGGAAATGTGTGAAAACCCAGAAACATCAGGGTATAATGTTCACGAATATCTGGAGATGGAGGACTTGGTTCAAGAGCACACAATTAATTTATCAATTCAGGCAAAGGAGCGACATAGCCATTGCACAATGAATGTACCAGACTCAATGTCAGCCGAAAACCCAGTGCAATTACCAAGAATCACTATACCAAAATTTGATGGTAATTATATCACCTGTAGACAATTTTACGAATTATTCAGCGAAATTGTCCATAAAAAGCAATGCCAAACATACAAAAGTTTTGGTACCTTAAAATGAATGTAACTGGCGAAGCAGAGAGACTTATAAGTCATCTCACGTTATCCAGCGAGAATTACGAGACAGCATGGAAAATGTTGCAGGATAGATACAACAATCAACAACTCCTGTCCTCCAGCCTTATACAACAAATTGTAGGACATCCTGGTTACTCAACAAGAACTGCATCAGCATTTGATCTAAAAAACATGCACGATACGACACAAGAAGGATTATTGGCACTGGAAAATCTAGGTGTAAATATAACATCTTGGGACCCACTATTGTTACACTTATTAATAAAAAAATTGGGCAATCAAACCCACATTTTATACGAACAATCATTAGATGATCCTAAAGAAAATCAGACAATAAAATCCTTTTTAAAATTCTTAGAAAATCGTTTTCAATCTTTAGAAGCCATAGGTAATAAACCAAAACAAACCTTTGAACAAAAGGGTCATTCCAATCCAAGAAGGCTGACTACGCTCACAACAACTGTTGCTCGATGTGCAGTTTGCCAAGAAAACCATCCACTTTACGCATGCAAGGGATTCATCCATTTATCACCAGAAGAGAGATTAAAAATGGTGCAAAAAAATAAATTATGTGTAAACTGTATGAAGGGCGGACACGGCAGTAAACAATGCACTCTAAGAGGCTGCACAGTATGCGGGCGAAAACACAATAGTTTAGTTCACCTGAACAATGAAGCACTGAAAACCTCAAGAGGTTCATCAGGACAAGGCCATCAAAATCAACCACAATCAAGCAAATGCACGCATTCACCTCCGAACACGGATCCTAAGTTGTCATTAACAACCTTTAGTAATGTCAGCCCTAAGAGCTATGTAATGTTGAGCACCGCCAAGGTAAAACTAAGCCTAGACAATGGAAGAGTTGTAGAATGCCGTGCATTATTGGATTCTGGATCCCAAGTAAACATAATAACAACGAATCTCATAAAAAATCTCGGACTCCACCCCAAGGGCAATTCCACAACAATTCAAGGCATCGAAAATGGACGTTTAAAAATTGAAGGTAGAGTTAACTTCATTTTAGGATCAAGAGAAAACAAGTACACTACTAGAATGGAAGCTTTCGTGCTTCCCCAAATTACATCTATGCAACCATCTTGCGAAATAAAAATTGCGTCATGGCGCATCCCTAAAAACATTAACCTTGCTGATCCAGAGTTCAACACACCAGGTCCCATTGACTTACTGATTGGAGCAGAATTTTATCATCAATTAATTTTTGTTGGACAAATAAAATTAAGTAAAAACTTGCCAACTCTCCAAAATACGGTCTTTGGATGGGTAGTGTCAGGGAAAATAGATGGAACACAACAACAGATTTCAACCTGTAATGTAATAACCACAAACTAGTCTCTTAATGAAGCTTTAAAAAAATTCTGGGAGATAGAAGATGCAGATGAAATAAAGACGACCTTGACTCCAAAGGAAGAACTATGTGAAATCCATTTTGAGAATACTATCCAAAGACGAGGAGATGGACGATTCATTGTTCGCATTCCATTTTCAGAGAATACAGATAAGTTGGGAGTATCTAAGGACATTGCTTTACGCCGATTCTTGTCACTCGAAAAAAGATTATGTAAAGACAATGATCTACGAGAGCAATACACCAGTTTTATGGATGAATATTTGGCATTAGGCCATATGGAAGAAGTAAGGGAAATCGACATTCGAATACCCAATTACTATTTGCCACATCATTGCATTTTAAAACCAAATAGTAGCACGACTAAATTAAGAGTGGTTTTTGATGCGTCATCGAAAACTTCTTCTAACGTATCACTGAACAATCTTCTCCTGGCAGGGCCGACACTACAGAATGATTTATTCACAATACTACTCCGATTCAGAATGCCACGGTTCGTGTTCAAGGCAGATATTGAAAAAATGTATCGCCAGATCCTCATTCATAAGGAAGATCAGAATTTTCAGCTCATCTTTTGGAGGGATAATCCTAATAAGCCGCTGAAAACATACCGGTTGGCCACCGTAACGTATGGGACAACGTCAGCCCCATATTAAGCAATTAAATGCTTACAAACATTAGCGGACCAAGGAAGAAAACAGTATCCCCTAGGTGCAGAAATATTAAAGCAAAACTTTTACGTCGACGACTGCATGGCAGGTTCAAATAGTCTTGTTGGAGTCGGCAGGATTCAAATTAAGGAAATGGTGCGCAAATAATCAGAAGTTATTGGAAGACATAGCTCCAGAAGATCAGGAAATTGAATTAGACTTCGACAAAGATGAAGAAACCCAAATGAAAAGATTAGGCCTAATGTGGCTCCCAAAGTCTGATTTGTTTCGTATCAAATGCAACCAAGCAGAAAATGGTAAGGTAACTAAGAGAATAGTGGCTTCAGATATAGTTCGACTTTTCGACCCATTGGGAATAATGGCACCCATTGTAATAACCGCAAAAATCTTCTTGCAGCGTTTGTGGCAACTTAAATTAGATTGGGATGCAGCGCTTCCACTGGAAATGCATACTCGATGGATCAAGTTTCGTGAAAACATGAATGCGCTCAATGAAATCCACATCCCACGACATGTATATGCACATGATATTCCTAAGGAGGTGCAACTACATGCATTTGCGGATGCCTCTGAGAAGGCTTACGGAGCTGCAGTCTACATTCGGTCGATCAATCAAAGCGGAATAGTAATAGCAAGATTACTTTGCGCTAAGACACGCGTAGCTCCGCTGAAAAAATGTACTATTCCACGGCTGGAACTCTGTGCTGCCAAACTTGCAGCAGAATTTACCGGACGTGTTAAGGCGGCACTAAAGTTAACCAATGTAAAGGTATATTTTTGGTCGGACTCCGAAATAGTATTAAATTGGATCAATCCACAAACCACAAACTTTCATACCTTTGTAGCAAATCGAATTACGTCAATTCAAAATATTTCTGTAGCACTCCAATGGCGACATGTAAGCAGTAAGGAAAACCCAGCCGACATTCTATCAAGAGGCATTTCACCAGATAAATTAATCTCATGCAACCTTTGGTTTTACGGCCCACTCTTCCTGCATGACAATGAATCCTTGTGGCCACCACCATTTCAAAAAAACACTAGTCCCGAATTGGAACGAAGACAAGGCACCATTCATAACTCAGAGGAAGAACTGGGAAGGGAATCAAACACTCAATGCAGCCAAGGCAGAGAACCACAGGTGGAACCAATCACACTACTTGAAGAATTAGGAAGTGAATCAATCAAGCAATGCAGCCAAAGCAAAGAATCACAGATTGAACCAGCTACATTATTTGCTTTAGAAAAGAACTCAGAAGTGAATATAATTGACCAAATAAATCATCGGAATTCATTTAGAAGACTGCAAAGAATAATAAGTTATATGCTACGTTTCAGACAGTTATTATTAATAGGTGTCTTTATTGTATTAGTACACTAAGAACTTAGTTCTTCTAAAGTACAAAGATCAATGACAAATTATTGATTACAGTAATTGATAATTAATTTAGAACTTCAACTTAAACTAAACTTAAAATTAATAAAAGGTTTAAAAAGATATAACAAAATTAAATTACTAAACAAGAAGAAAAGTGAAAAAAAAAGAATACATATAAGAAGCAAGATGATGGAAAGAGATTGAGATAGAGCATAAGAAAGAGATGAAAGAGAACTGACCTTTTATTAAGAATTAGACGATGAAAAATGCCTTTTTATTGAAATTTTGAAAAGCGTTATTGACTGGATCGATTTTAATTGACTAGGTAATGAATTCCAAATTCGTATGGCGTTAATAAAAAATAGTCTCGTGGAGTTAAGGAAGATAAAAGTTGGCAAAATTAGTGCTTGGCTTCTAAGCGATCTACTAAATTGTAGCTTATCAAATAAGTAAAGAGGAGTTTTTGAGTGTATAAGCTTATGTAAGAATATGCAATTTCTGATATTAGAGTAAGTTGATATGTCGCATCCAAGTATACAGGTTTTTAACTCAGCTAAATGATCGAACCTACGTAACCCATAGACATAACGTGTAGCATGATTAAAAGCGATTTTCAATTTAAGCTGGGACCGTGAGTCCAACTTACTATATACAAGATCAGAATACGATATGATAGGAACAATTAGCTGAATCACAAGATAACGTCTTATACCAATGGGAGTGTACTCAGCCGACATTCTAAGATTTCGTAAAATAAAATATATTTTTCGAACTACACCGTTGATGTGATCTGTACATGTGAGAGAAGCATTAACATGAAATCCAAGAATAACAACACTATTAACAATTTGTACAATGTTATTATCCATTAATACTTCAGGAATTGAGCCAGGGTTAATTGTAACTTTAGAGATAGGCAACACATAGGACTTTAAGACATTAAGATGGAGACTATTATTCATAGCCCATAGGCTTATACTGTGAAGATCTTCATTAAGCTTACAGACTAGATCTTCCATAAGATTTGTTTTGCCAGACAAATAAATCTGCACATCATCAGCATAAGCGTGCATTGTTGAATAGGTGCAGCAGCGAAAAATGTCATTCACAAATATGGAGAACAGCAGAGGACCAAGAACCGATCCCTGGGGCACACCGCAGCAAACAGCTCTGAAATTAGAAAAATTGGTGCCAACCTTTACCTTTTGTTTTCTATCTGCCAAATAACTACTTACAAGGCGAATAGCGCTGTCACAAAACCCAAACAGGTATTTTAATTTTTGACATAAAAGCTCATGGCTTACAGTGTCGAAAGCTTTAGAAAAGTCGAGCAAACACAATATAGTTAGTTGGCTATCATCATAAGGGGACCTAATATCATCCAATACTTTAAGCATTGCAGTAGAGCAACTGTGACCTACGCGAAAACCTGATTGGAACGGAGACAAAAGGTTATTTTGACTTAGGAACGACGATATTTGGTTGGAAGACAAGACAAGATACTTATAGGCCTAAAGTCTTTTGTCTCGCAAGCCCCAGTTTTTTTTGCTACCGGCGTTACTATTGCAGACTTCCATAAAGAAGGAAAAGATGATGTGGTAAAACAATGGTTTATTATGTGAGTTAGTGAGCTAAGAACATGCGGTAAAATAATTTTTACAAATTTTAGATTTATGCCGTCTTCTCCAACCGCATTTGATTTAATTTTCAAAACAGCTTTTGCTACTTCATCCTCTGCTACAGCAGAAAACTGAAATATCTGCTCAGCAGGAGGGTCTAAAATATTTGAAGAAGTAGAGGTGCTGGTTTGATTTACACTCAGACTAGAAAGAAAATATTCATTAAGATAGTCAGGTTGAATTTGACAGTTTAATGTTTGTTTATCTACAATGCAAAGATTCTTTAAGTTATTCCAGAGTACTTTAGGTGGAAGAGATGTCTTCAGTTTAGCAGCGCACTTTATTTTTGATTGTCTTATTATAGCAATTGAGGCATTCCTAGCACATCTATAGCTTTCCCATTTCTCAGGTGAAGGGTTTTTTCTCCAAATGCTCCGCAGTATATTTCGTTTTTTTATGGCAAGCTGAACACGATTGGTGAACCACGGACAAGACGTATTTGTTACATTTACGGTTTTAAGAGGAACATGATTAACAAATAATTCATTTATTGCACTTGAAAGTAACGATACCTTATCATCAATATTAGGACACATCATTCCACGATGTTAAAGACAGGTCACATAAGAGAGACTGGGAGTCAATTGACTTGAAATCACGATACGAGAACGTATTTGATATAACAGAATGAGACAGATTGATCCCAAGCGTACAGAAAATTAAGTCATGGTCCGACAAAAAATAAATTTGGTCATACAATGAAACAGTTGAAATGTCAGAAACAATAAAATAATCAAGAAGACTGGGACTATCATTAGACGAAAAACGCGTAGGCATAGTATTGTTTAAAACAGAGAGACCAACAGATGCGATATTGTCATACATACAACGTGTAGAGATGTCGTCACATAAAAGATTGACATTAAAGTCGCCACATAGAACAAAATGGTTAAAGTCAATTGAGTGATCTGACAATTCTGAAAAATAAGAGTCAAGACTATTACACCTATTTGGATTATATACACAGGACACGAAAATATTTATATTGTTATCAGCTAAACATATATTCAGGTACTCAACAGGACTAGAATTATTTGTCTTATTTATTATTTTCGCCTTTAGGTTACATCGGCAGTAAACTGCTACTCCGCCTCCTCTTCTCCCGTGCCTATCATTTCTAAAAATCATATAATTTTTAATATTGTAAACAGAATCCAACACATCACAACAAAACCATGTTTCCGACACACAGATAACATCAACGGACGAGTCCTCAAAAACATATTTTACATAGTCCATTTTTACTGAATTCAGACTCCTAGCATTAAAATGAACAACCTTAAGGCCAGGCTGTCTTTTGCATAAAACTTCCACAAGAATTTTATTATTAACACCATTACCATAGTTACTCAAACGTGACATAACAAGACAGATATATAAAAAAAGACAAAAAGTTACTATACATATTAAACGCAGATCCAACACAATGACTCACAACAAAATAAACAAAAGGCCAGTAGATGTTAGAGAAAGTAAGAATATAAGAACAATAAGTGGTAAAATAATAGAAATTAATGAAGTACAACTGAAATAATGAACTTAAAAAACTTATACGTATAATTATAAAATTTGAATTTTTTGACTGCTGGCAACTCTTAGTTGTCACGAAAGTACTCAATCTGCTCATCATCAGCTTCACTCAAAAATATGTTATTGAGTGCATCAACATCTTCAACCATTATGCCTTCGTCCCGCTCATACCTTTTAACGTGGATCATTCCTCTCCTTACATAGACAGAGCGTATTTTCCTGTCTCGCTTTAGCTTGACAGCACGTTGTAGCAGTTTACGGTCGCGCTTTATTATGCTTTCGTTGAGAAAGCAGCTGGAAGATGACTCAATACCAACATCGCTGAGTAGAAGGTTTCGATTGTTGTTTTTCCTAAAGAGTGCTGCATCTTGAGAATTTTATCACAATGGGAGCAAAAGATGACTCACTTTTGTGCACATTATTATTATTTTTGGCGCGAAATATGCTCTTAAATGACAGGGGCCTACATCCGATCGAGAAACAAAGTTCGTTGTAGATGACCGTTAGATTTTCGTCCTCAACCTCCGGGACTCTCAGCAACACAGCATCCGAAGCAACTTCACGCGGCTCTAACGCACATATTTGTTTGTGTGCGTCACACACTGCAGCTTGGAGTTCAGACACCTCAACTGAAACTGGCCCAGCTTCAATTATGCTGATGCGTTCTATGACACTTGCGAGAGCAGCATTCGTTTTTTCTAATTTTGCAGCCCAACTTTTCTCTACATTTTCAATAACTCTCTTAAATTCATCCCGTATGTTGTTTAGCTCTTGGTTCATGTTTTTTATTAGTAACTCACTCTGCTTCGCAAGACGATCATCCAGAACTTGGAGTGTGATGGCAGTATGTTGGTGACCAGCAAGCGGGGGGTTACACTGCGTTGGTGTCATCGGGAGTGATTTTACACTGGCAGCTTTAGCTCTAGTTGCAGCCATATTAAGACGATATTTTTTTTTTTAAGTTGATATATTTGCACTTGGTTTTGTTTATGTTCGCTTAAATTGGTTTATTCGCTTTAGCAGAGTTATTTTGAAAAGTTTTATGAACAAAAACCGATGCAACTTTGAAATAATATATTTAACAAAATTTGTTATTTTTGTTATTCCACGAAATTTAGAGGAGCTTTTGAAGAACACATACGCTCTCTTCAAGATTAAAACTGAATATGTTAGCCAAGGGTCAGAAGACCCTTGCTAGAATTGTGCGGCTAGAAGCATCACAATTATCATATGATGCCAAACATCCAGCACTTCTACCATATTCACACCCCTTAACCAAACTACTAATGAAGGCGCTGCATCGAGAGAATTTACATATCGGACCGTAAGGTCTTTTGTCAACAACAACACAACAGTTCTGGCCCATCAAGGGAAAAATACTAGCTCGATCAATTGTGCAACGTTGTATGCGTTGCGCCAGAGCTAAGCCAAAGATGCTAAATCAAATAATGGGAAATTTACCAACACGCAGAGTTCAGCCAGCGCGTCCATTTGTGAATTTTTGTGGGCCTATTTGGATCCATTATCGTCTCAGAGGAAAACGACCCCAAAAAAGCTACGTCGCACTATTCATCTGTTTTGCTACTAAGGCAATACATTTATAAATAGTAAGCGATTTGTCAACGGAAGCTTTTATTGCTGCCCTAAGAAGATTCATTAGGCGTCGCGGTTATTGCAGCCACTTATATTGTGATAATGCCACAATCTTTGTTGGCGCAAGAAACCGACTAGATGAATTGACTGAAAACATTTTCTCAAAAAGAGGAACGGAAATGGTACAAAACGAATGTAGCCCATCAACATTACACAATTTCCATCGCAGCCTGGAATACACTTTGACAATTTGGGAAATTCGAAATTAATATCAGATGAATGGAACCTAGTTGTTTATTATGACTTAAACCAGTATTGGAATGAATTTGAGATGTTAAACAATGGCACAAACCTTCTACAGCACTTATGTAGCCAAACAGATCAAAAGAATGCAGAGAAGAAATTCGAAGGTTTAGATATTCAGATCACCGAAACCATCAACCGAATAAACAATAATACAGAAGAACTATATCAGCACAGAAAACAACAATTGTTCTCTTCATGGTCAATGCATTTACTTCTAATTATAAGGAAACTTCAGCGCATCCAATCCTCCATTATTGATGTTATCACTGATACTCATCATGGAAAAATAAGCCATCTTCTTCTATCTCCACAGCAACTAAGACAAGAAATAACAAAAATCAAGACTCACCTGCCACCAACCTCTCGCCTTCCAGCCGAAAACATAGTTCAAATATACAAATTAATGTCTGTTGAAGGAACGTCGTAAATAATCACGCAATATTCAGACTTAAGCTGCCACTAGTTTTTCAAGTCAAGTTCGAGATTTTTAAGTTATTCCCCGTGCCAGCCACAGTCAATAATACCCGCGTTTCCATAGAAATTTCCACGAATTTCCTGGCCATAAATTTGCATCGAGATAAATTTTACCCAATGACCGAAACTGAGGTCTCAACATGCGTCAAAATTGAAGAAACTGAGTTCTTGTGCAACCAAGTTCAGCCGATATTTTCAAGAGTGACGAACAGAGATATTTGCGAAGTAAATGTATTCAACAACAAATCAAACACTGAATGCATATTAACAACAGTCTCAGACAACCCTATCTGGATACATTTATCACACGTTAGCCAATGGATGTACGCAGTGACAAAAAAGACCATGTTTTACGCAGTGTGTAACGACACAACATATTCAGTTACGATTGATGGATCCGGAATAATATCAATACCACCAGGATGTACCCTAAGCCATGAGCTGTTAACAATCAGAGGTCATCACGAATATGTTAGTCAGATACGTTCATCATACACTGTTCTGAGAGAACCAACTACTTTCGAACTACCAGCAACCGATGAACCCGTACAAACCCATTTGCTTCACTACAAAACTCAACAAGCAAAATTAAATGAATTAATACATCAACTCGCATCGCAAACCTTTGAGCTTCCGACAACCGACAATAACAATAATGCTCATCATTTTATTGTGAATTACGTACTTTTGGGGCTCGCAGTCATCATCATAGCATTTCTGATACTACTAACATGGAAGATGAAAGTAACACATAACAGCCGTAAACCGACTGAGCAGCCTATTCCATTGCCACGACGATTTCAGAATTTGGACTTCTCTGTTAATGCCTGAATACAGATTGTTGAGCTCAAGGCTCAACGAGGGGGAGAATGTCTGTAACCAGCCACAACAACAACAACAAAAAAAAAAAGTCGCAACAAAAGACACCTGTGTCATATTCTCCACACGACAACGGCACTGCATTTTTGGGCGCAACTTAGCATTGAAATTGTTTAAGGGAGTCCTCTGGTAATCTATGCCAAATTTTAGCCTTTTTTCAAAATATTGTGGAAAGAGAACGAGTAAAGATATTTTAGTTCCGTTTTTTGATTTGGGTAGCATAATTTATTGAAAAAAATACAAAATTTTGAAAAAGTGAATTTATGGACCGTTCAGAAAGTTCTCGGCCTGGTAACGAGGTTCTTCGGAAAAAAGGTGGGTCCAAATTGCGCACGATTCCAAGTGTAAACATCGTCTGAAAAAAAAAAAAAAAATATTCAGTTACTTAGAATGAATGTCCCTATAGCCCCTACCTCGGAAACAAAAATCCGAAACAATCGGAAACAAAAATTTTTTTAGGGGGGGAGCCGCCACTTTGAAAATGAAAAATCGAATTTCGACCTTTTTTTTGTAGTCTAGTGTAGAAAAAAAATAGTAAACATTATTTTTTCGGCAAGTTTGAGGTAGGGGCTATAGCGGCGTAAATTCTGCGTCGTTTCATGCCTCATATATCAAAATCGGTCAAAAACTGTTTGAGTTATCGTGCGCAAAGTTTTGAAAAACATGGTTTCGAGAAAAACGCGATTAAAGTTTTGACTTCAATTTTGAGGCACACAAATGACATTAACACATATTTTTTTAATACAATACTTACGAATATTAATCGGCAATTCCAGCCCCATAAAGTGTGCCTTCCTCCATCTCATAAAACGAGTTTTCCATGGCTTTTTGGGCTCTGCGGGCTGTGCGACCCTCCTTCGATGATGCGTACGTTTTTAGCTCTGAGCGTTGAAGTCGTTTTCCGTCGCGAGATTCAGCATACATCTCGGCTTGTGGGCCGATGACAATACCCATTGTTGACGCGTAGCTTTCAGCGTTCGAAAATAAACTGAATCTCGTTCGTTTGCTTCTTTCATGTGAACACCTGGGCTCAAAATCATTTCAACCCCTAAATCAAAACATGCATGTATACATACTGCATGTATACATACTGTGTGTGTATATTTTGTAATATTAATACATATTTTGGAAGAATTCCACAGAATTTTCGACTAATGACTGCAGGCAAATAAACAACTTTGCTGATGCGTTATTTTGACGAAAACATACCTACACAAAAATGCCTGTATCTCCTAAACTATCTCGAATTTTGAAAAATCCTTTTGGGAAAATGTTTTTGAGTATCTGAGCAATAGAAATATGAAAAAAAAAAAATTGAAAAAAAATTTTTCGGATTACCAGAGGACCCCCTTAACTGCAAAAAGAATAAAAAAAACTGCAAGTAAACAGTTTTTTCTGAGGAGTCAACGACATGGCCTTGGACAAGTGCTTGAGCTGCTGAGTGCTTTTGTTGTTACTTTATATATTTTTTTTGGCTTTTGTTGTTACTTTATATATTTATATTTTAATACTAGTGTAGTTATATTGTAATTGTACATAGTGTATATAAATTTATATAATTGGTAATAATCAACTGTTAAAGTAAGAATCTTATTCAATAAAGTTCAGTTATCTTTTACTAGTGAACGAGGGTAGTTTCTCAGTTTGTTTAAACCCAAAATTGTGCACAAGTACCAAGAGCTTGGGCACAAAACAGGTAACAAGTACAAGGAATTAAAGCATTCAATTGTCTAGGTAACAAGAGCCTGGATACAGCGGTGGACCAAGTAGTCCATCGTGTTAAATAAAAAACATTTGTGCACAAGTACCAAGAGCTTGGGCACAAAAGGGTGTCTAAGGTAACAAGAAACTAGACACGCAGCGGTGAACAAAAAAGTTCATCGTGTTCAATAGAAAACAATATGTAAAGTTAAATTAAGTAAATTTGATTTCATTGAACAAAATTCACAATTATTTTGTAGAAATTGTAATAAATCGTAAACCAATCTAAACAAAAATTTAAGTATTAATAGAGGAACTTTTAGAAGTTTTTAACGAAGTTCTAAAAATAAAACAAAATATCAAAAAATCTTCCAATATAAAATATAAATCAGAAACAATCGACTTAAAGCTACAATATCTAGATCGATATAAATTACATTTCAATAAAACTTCCGAATCTTTAAATAAACTAGAGGCATATGAATTGAATGATCAATTCTAAAAATTACTAAACGAAACGAAGAATCTTTTGTTAAATCACAAAATAGATAACAAAAACAAATTAACAATGACGGAACTAAATATAGAACTCATTTTGAAAAACATCCCAATTTTCAACGGAAACTACAAGGAATTAAACGCATTCTTAACTTTAGTAGAATTGTGAGACAGCACTTACACTACGCCAGAAAATAAGAAAAAATTAATAAACATTGTAATCAATGTAAAACTAAACAATAATATAAAAACAACACAAGGACATACAGCAAATATAGACACATTCGATAAACTTAAACTCGATCTCACAAATTCATTTAAAAGCAACTTAACGACTACACAAATTCATACACAACTATCTACACTGACCCAACGAAACGGTAAAGTATCAAATTTTAAAGACAAACTACTAAATCTTACATCTGAATTAAACAACTTACAAATAAAGTAATTACCTACCGATAGGTAATCAACAAAAAGATTTAATCATGAAAATGAATGAATCCTATGCATTAACAATTTTTAAAAATGGTCTAAATGACGATCTAAGGAATTCAATCTTTGCAGCTCAACCTAAAACAATAATAGAAGCAACAAATCTAGCGTTAGAACTAGAAAAATTTATAAAAACAAATAACCAATTGTTGTATTTCAGAACAAAGACTTTATTCAACCCGAACACTAGACGACAAAACTATAATAACACAACCAATTATCAAACCTCCTACAGTAGACAACAACATAAGAAACTATAATACACGACTACAAAATTACAGAAACAATAATAAAATTATGCAACAACGCATGCAGACATAACCAAAATAATAACAATCTAAGTTTTAATAACAGTCGAAACAATTTTAGAAATAAAAACCAAAGAAATAATAGCCAAAATACGCAAAGAGGCAATTTTGATTATAACAACACCAACAGAAATTTTAACAATAGAAATTATAATAACAGAATGTACGTCTTTATTAATGAAGACCAGGGAAACGACTATCGATCGACAGAGAAGATCATCCGGGAAAGCACAATTAAAAATATACGAAATATCGGATAATACAACAAACTATACAAAGTAACATGCAGCAATACAAATAAAAATTTGAAAATTTCAATCGATAAAGGTGCAGATATTTCAATCAGCAAAATTGAAAATACAAATAATGATATAGACTTGATGACAAGAGAAAAATGTAAATTAACAGGTATAATGCCCGTATGATACTTAATTGTTTTTGTCCAATTTTAAAATCTGAAACCAAGTGGCGCGTAGGCAGGACAGACATATTTTGTAAGAAAAGGATAAACGTTGTTACTTTTTATTTCTGGTGTTTTTAAGAGCAGCTGCATTAAATAAATTAATATTAGCTACACACATCACTTCCAATTCAGCATACATTTGTATTAAATAGTTTTGTTTACTCTAAAAATCTCAAACTAATTATTTACAGCACAGTTAATATTTGATCGAAACTTAACGAAGAACGAATTGAATGAAACGGCAAAAAAAATGCAAAGAAAATACAGTTCGTCCTACAAATTTTTCTGCGATTCGTACCATATGCGTACTCACTCACACCAATTGAATCCATGCATTCGTGCTATTTGAACTGCTCTAGTTATAATTTTCAAAGATCAATTTAATTAAGTATCATACAGGCTTAAGCTAACACCAAAATTCAAACATTTATCGAAATACTCATATTTTAAACAAGACACACGTCAAAATGAAACTAGATTCAAAAAACTTGTAAAAGAATTAGACATCAGAAAACTGCAATGAATACTTAAAAATAAGTAGTACTCGAGTACTATTCGTTCACAGCTCAGTGATTCCAATCAAAAATTTGGAATCAATCACGCTATTGAATAATGAGCCACTTACTCAAAACTGACTGTGAATGAGTATGAGTAGTTTCCAAAGCATTATTCGGATGTGATTGATTTAAAACAAAATGAATCAAATTTTTGAATCATGAGCCACTTACTCAGAAATTAATATGAATAAGTATAAGTAGTTTCGAAAGTAGTATTCATATTTGTTTCATTCAAAACGGCTCAAAGCTCATTAATATTAGATTTTTTTATGTTTTGATTTAGAGTATTCGTTATATATTGAAGTATTAGAATCACCGTTGATACTAATTGTGTTCATGGCTGAACCTATAAAAATAATTTGTTTTGTTTTTCAAGCTTAGTACATGTAATGATTCAGCGACTCTAGAGCCGATTCTGAAGAAATTAGTATCTAAAATGAATAAATTGAATATAAAAGAACTAGCGCTAGATGAAAAAGATATTATATTTGAAATGATACAAAAAGAAGAATTTAGGAGAATGTATAACATTCTGCAGCAGAAAATAAATAAAAATAATAAAGAATCGCTAAAAATAATGATATTTCAACCCCCAAAAAGAATTACAAACAAAACCATGCAACACAAGATAATACAAGGAATACCATGACACACCACAAGGAAGACACTTAGGTATTAGAAAAACTATCATTAAACTAAAACAACGCTATGTATGGAAACATATGCGCCAAATGGTAAAAAATTATATAAACAAATTTATATATTGCACTCGTAATAAACAGACTAGACACATTAAAGAAAAAGTGACAATAACTGACACTCCGAAAACAAGTTTTGAAACAATATCAATTGACACTGTTGGACCATTAAAAATCTCAAACGAATTTAGGTACATATTGACTATGCAATGTGAACTGACAAAATTTGTTATTGCACACCTAATTGAAACAAAGGATGCAAAACCAATAGTCCAAACACTTGTAGAATAATTGATCTTAAAGTAAAAACGAAATGGCCATTTCAGCCCTTGAAAGGACTTTGACCGAACTTCTTATGACCAATTGTGTTGTGTGTGATGTGAAATGTTTGCACACAAATTATCGAGAACTGGACCTACATGTTTTGCGCCGACTCCGAACGGCTTATGTTCTCAAGAAGCTTTTAATGGCAGTTTTTACTCTCTGAGGTTTGCCAGTGTCTGCAGAGAGGTGACGGCCGAACAGAAAAATTAATTCAATTGGAAAAATTTTCTGTGTCAGATGGAGGATTCAAACCTGGGTTCTCTGGCGTAAGAGTGTAAGCGTAAGAAAAAACGCTTGCGTCTTATTAAAAATACAACAAATTTTCTCAGCACCTTATCATCATGAAACTATAGGAGCACTCGAAAGAAACCACAGGGTACTTAAGGAGTATCTTCTATCCTTTGCTGATGATTCTGAATGGGATAAATGGGTTCCATATTACACATGCGGATATAATACAACATCACGTGTTCAGACATCGTACTCACCATACGAACTCATTTTTGGTAAATTACCAAACATTTCGAATGATTTAACAAAAGATAACGAACCAGTTTACAACCTAGAAAATTATGCTAGCGAATTAAAAGTAAGACTTCAAAATTCCATTAATAAAGGAATAGAATTAATAAAAACTGTAAAAGAAAAACGAAAAATTGACTATGACAAAAGTGTAAATATCTCGAATTTTCAAGAATGAGATTTTGTACTAGTAAGGTTTGAAACTAAGAAAAAATCCTTATCACGGACCATATAAAATAGTACATAGAGAAGGTGTTAACTCTATAATAGAAATAAATGATAAGCATAACAAATTTCACAATAATATGTTAAAGAAGGTAATTCAATGTAAGTATACTAGTTAAGACAATTATACTAATTAAATATATAATGTTGTCAAATTGTAATACTACCCAATAAAATAATTTAACTATGTACTAAATCAAAGAAGTCAAAGTAATAATAGGTCAAATATTGCATTACATTAATTACTACATATATCATTAAACTTACTAAGAAATAGAATTGTATAAATTTAAATTTATTTTTATGACATAATAGTATCCTTGTACAAAACTCCGACATCTTAAAAATTTATCTTTGCAAGTAAATTTTCGCTTAAGGGTGAGGGTGTAGTATACTAACGTACTACATAAGTACAATCGACCAAGATATGCCAACAATAAAATCTAAAAATCATAAACAAAATTATTTAGACAAATTCATAATTTTAAACTCCAAAAATGTTAACGTAAACAAAACGTTTAACTCGAATTCTTTTCAATGCGCTTAGCACCCTTTACGCTTGGGCCGCTAGCATGCCATAAGCATGATCGCGACAGCGGGTGTTGTGTTACAAATGCATTTGCATGAAAAACACAACAACAACAACAAGCTAAAGACTTAACTAGTGCCGATGACATTATGAAGTCAATGCTATTAATTTGGTAAACACAATTAACAATGATTATGAATTTGAGGGGAAATATGAGGATTTTTGTTAAAGTAAAAATGATTGGTCGATAATAGAATATCAATTTTTAATTTGAAAATATTGGAAATTAAGGAGGAGTCTTGGAAATAGTGGGTAAGCTAGGTTAAAACAACTAATGTTATTTTTAATATAAATATCAGAAGTCTAACAAATAAAAACCAGATTCTATCTGAATGTGAAACTTGGCTCTTTAGCTAAAATTATTCTTTTTTTATCTCAAAATAAGCGTGGCTTTCTAGCCATATTGTCTTGAGCGTTGGTGCGCTCTAAAATCACCAAACACTTTATCATGACAGGCTTTCCTCGTGATAAGTGAAATGCTTTAACAAACTTAAAACATCGTACACTAGTAAGAACCCTTATTTTGCCACATATCTCATTTATTGAAATAGTTTATGGCAGTATGGATGCCGCGACACGTAAAAATTGCAATTAGTATTGAATAATGCAGCTCTTTACATATATCCTGTGAGGAAATATAATACAGATAATAAATTGTAGCATTACCAAATTCCTTAACTATAGACACCTTATATTCTTACATAAATTAATATACTAAAGATTAATTTTTCAAGATCGAGTAGAGCACGCAATATTATAGTGCCTGAAAATAAGTACACTCTCAGAAAAAAATTGTTAATTTTAACAAAAAAAAAAAAAAAATAACAATACCACCTTGTTCAAAAAGAAAGGTTCATTCACACTGTGAAGCGGACTTAACTGTCTGGTTCAAAAATCGGAGACCGGACCAGACGAAGAGACCGAGTTGCTATCGCGAAAGACATGCTGGAAATGGTCGAAAACGACGAATCGTTCATCGAATCCATCATTACTGGTGATGAGACATGGGTATACGAGTATGACACGCAAACCAGGCATCAGGCGAGTGAATCAGGCTCAATTTTTTCTTCCATCGTAAAAATCAAAGACACGAAAGAAGTTGTCCGGTTCACAGTGTGAATGAACCTTTCTTCTGGAACAAGGTGGTAATCTTGGTTAACACAGCATTATCAATAGGCAATTGTTAATGTTTTGCTTGAAAAAATAATTGAATTGTTAGTTTTTCGAAATTTAATTTTGATGGTTAAAAAAAGCCATGAAAAGCTTTTGAGAACATAAGACGTTCGGAGTTGTCATAAAACATTAAGGTCCAGTTCTCGATTAATTTTATTTAAACATTTCACAACACACACAACGCAATTGATCATAATTTTCAAGAATGAGATTTTGTACTAGTAAGGTTTAAAACTAAGAAAAAGTAAGTGAATAATTCTGAAGTTAGTAGACGCATTTTAAGCGCGCTCTTAAAAAATCTGCAAAAAATCGGGAAGTTAAACGCTAATAAATTTAAAAAGATACATGCTATATTCAGTCATTCTTGACTCTAAATTTGCAGTAGTTGGTTTAATAAAAATCACTTCAACTGTCATTTATAAATCCAAAATAAAATAAAAATTTGTGCAACATAATATACAACTAAAACTAAAGCACGAACATTTCGTACAATAAATATTGAGTGTAGAACATTGGAATGTAACACGAGCGATCTTAAATAAAATCTGTGCAACATAATAAAAACAATAAAGCACGAACATTTCTTTACAAAAAAAAAAAAAAAAATAAAAAAAAATAACTAAACAAATAGAATCGAGTGTAAAACATTAAAATAAAACACGAACGATATTCTTCTTGATGCGAACTTCTTCTGTTTTGCCGCTGTTTTCTCGTAAGCTACATCGCTGAGCTACAACCTGTTCGCTGTCCGCCCCAAGACTGCTAAATAAAATCAAATAATTGTGGTCCCTCTGTGTTGTGTACGCCCCGTTCTCTACTGACAACGTCTTCTCTGTTTTATCTTTGTTCTGATGTCTCCCTCGCCTATGTTGACGCGTCAACAACGTGAGCATCTCGCTCCCCGCGGTACAGCTAAATTGGATGGCACGCCAAAATCTGGTAGGGAGAGCGCAGATTCAATCTCTACGCAACTCAGCGCTCTGGAACAAAGGCTCAAAGCAAACACGAGAGAAGAATTGAGGCTCTCAGAGGAACGTCTACGGCAGCATACAGACGCACTTTTTAACTCCCTTTCGACCAATTTTTCCAACAACTTCGGTAAAACAGAAAGAGAAGTTGCAGCCATCAACGACAAATATACAGAGCAACATAATAAAATACTTGCGCTTAAAAACGAATTGAGTGCTCTCACCACTCGCTGCGAAGAGCTAGCTGTTCTTTAAAACAAAACAAAAAGCAGCATCAACAACAATAACAGTAACAACAACGTCAACAGCACTCTTGTAGATCACAGCTCAGACGCTGTTTTGTTTGGTTTGCCGTCTCTTCACGGTGAAAATCTCAAGAGCACGTACAATCTTATAAGCAGATCTATCGATTTTCATTCGCCTCAGATAAAAGATATTTTTCGCGTGAAGGCTAACTCTGGTATACAACATCCACTGATAGTTAAGTTCTACACCACCTTCGACAGGAATCGGGCTCTGAAGGCCTTTGGGGAATATCGCAGGCGCTCGAAACAAGCGGTAAATCTACGTAATGTTGGACTTGACCCAGATAATAATGTCTTTATTCATGAAAGCCTTACTGTCGAGGCGCGTAAAATTTTTCAAGCTACGATCACCTGCAAGCGGAGCAAAAAAATTTTTAACGCCTTTTCGTTACGCGGCTCAATCTACATCAGATTGCAGAGAGACGGCGAAAAAATTAAAATCAACAAAATTGATAAATTGCATAGTTATGCGAATGATGTCGTCTCTGGAGAAGTATATGTGCAATGAAAATGCTCTGTATATTAATATATCTGGGGTATTAATTTGCAACTTGTCTATTTTTTACATAATTTCAGCTTCTTTTTCTTCTTCATTGTTTTTTCATTCTATCATTGTCTAATCATTCGTTTACCCTTTTACAATTTACATGTTTGTAGTGCTCTGTATGTCTGTATCTATGTCTGCATTCAATAACGCAGTCTTTAGCGCTGACGATAATCACAAAAGTATGATTGAAATTCTGTGCAAGCAACGCTCTGGCCTAAAGATCGTACATTTTAAGGCTCGAAGTCTTAATGACGTTAAGATGGATTGTGTTAAATATGTTTTTGAAAATTCTTCTGTCGATATAATTTGCGTGTCAGAAACCTGGTTTCACAAGGATGTTAAAGATTCCTTTCTGATTATTAATAACTTTAATCTTTATCGACATGACAGAGTTAGTAAAAAAGGCGGCGGTGTTGCTATATATGCAAAAAAAATACTTACACGTAAAAGTGCTCAGTTCTTCGAGTGATTCTGATGTTGAATATTTGAATGTAGAAATCTCTAACAACGAACTAAAGTTTTTCTCTCATGCGTTTATAATCCCAATCGAAAGTGCAGCCTAGAACCTCTACTAAAAGAAGTTTCAAATTACGCCATAGATTTTCAGCATTATGTTTTGTGCTGTGACTTTAATCTGAATATTCTTGTTAATGATAATTCTTGCATAAACTTAATCAGCAATTTGGCGCAAGTGGGTCTCAATATAGTTATTTTAATTTCTTCAACTCGGTTTGCCAGCAATGCCGGTCCAAGTTTACTAGATTTATTTATTGTTTCCGGTTTATCATCAGTTTACTGTTTGACCAATTATCCATTGTTTCAGATCACGATCTAATTTTTTGTACATTGGACATGGATCTATCTTCTGTTGCCACTGATACCACTTGTTCCTTTCGCAACTTCAAATCTATTGATTATGCATCACTGTTTGTTGACTTGTCTCTAAAAAACTGGACGGATTGTTGGTTCTTTACCTCGGTTGACGAAAAATTAAATTTCTTTGTAAGCAAAATATCTGAAATTTTTAATAATCATGTTCCCCTTTGTACTCGCCGAATCACCAACTCATCTTGCCCCTGTTTCACGTCTTCTGTGAAAATTGCCCTAAAAAAGAGAAGCAAAACCTACAGCAGGTGGAAGCGCAATCCAACTGCGCTGAACTGGGAGGCACACAAACTTGCTAGGAATGAAGCTACCTCAGCCGTTAGATCGTCAAAAAAAAGATTCTTTTTGTCTAAATTAGATCCCTCTTCATTATCTAAACAGCTATGGAATAATTTAAAACACATTGGGATTTCTAATAAAAAGAACGAACCTTGCCAAATTGATCCTAGTGTACTCAACGATTACTTCGTTTCGAGCTCGGGCTCTGCTGATTCTCCAGAATCAATTCATTCAAATATATCTGCTTCAAATTTTTCCACTCAGTTTTATTTTAACGCTGTGTGTGAATTGGATGTCGCACGCTGTGTGTCTAAAATTAGGTCGAATGCTTCCGGTGATGATGGAATATCCATTAAGTTCATTAAAATCATATTGCCTTATGTTATCAGTCCGCTATTTCGCTATCTTGAAGCACGAAATTGTCTATTCCTGCATAAGATCATATACTCGCGTTGTCCACTTTACCTCTTTGTAAAATTTAAGTTCTGTAGGTCTAGCAGAGGTATGAATTTCTTGATTCCGAGCTTCTTTTACAAAAACTCTAGCAGACTGTTTTTCGTCAGTGCAATCAGATTGTGGAATTCTTTGCCTAATCACATTACGATTGTTTCCAACTATAGAGCCTTCAAGCATTTATTTTTTAACTACTTTTCCTAACTCTTATCTATCCTCGTTTTCTTTATCTTATCATAATTAATCATAATCTTGTAATTGTAATCTTTCATAATTACAATTATCTTTAAATTATGACCTTGTCAATTTCTTGTTAAAATTATCAAAATTGTTGATTGTTACTTATAAAATTTATGAATTCATTTTTATTTCTAAATTTTAAATTTACAATTACTTGTTTTTTCTAATTTAATTTTAATTTTCATTTTAATTTTAATTTTCATTTTATTATTAATTTTCATTTTAATTTTAATTATAAAGTTTTAAGCTTATTTGTTATTTACTTGAATCTGCGGCATGCAAAAGAAAACTATTCTTATATGCGTACATATTTGCTCAATAAATACAAATACAAATAAATACAAATAAGAAGCTCGGCCAAAGTTCTTTCAAGGGCTGAAGTGGCCATTTCGTTTTTTTTTTTTGGTTACAAAAATCACCAAAAAATTCATGTCAGAAATGTAAATAAGTCAAAATCAAAACGTCAGAAAATATTAAAAATTAAGTGTCGAAAAAAAAATTGACTGTCAAAAAATGAGAATTTGAAATTTTCCAATTTTAAATAGGAATTTTATTACATCCTTCAATGAGTAAGAACAGAATATAAAATATTTTGGATTTATACATAACAGAATATAATTATTAAATTTTTTTTGGAAAAGAAGCTCGTGCTTTGTGCACAGCCCTAAGAGTGCTGCAATGGTGCCGATGGCGGTTCTAGTCAGGAAGCCTTCTGAAAAAGAAAAAAAGGCATGTAGATATTAAAAAGACACACAAAAATAATCGCATGACTTAGCTTTTAAGCCTGTATTAGTGCTCCAAGATAACGCTCTGCTCTTTTCTTTTTTTGAAATCCAAAATGCTTGCAAACTTTTGTTGCTTTTGCTTATTTTGCTGCAATAATTTAAACCACTTCATTTATTAATAAGATTGGTTTCAAATGTTATTTTTACCTTAATTTTTCGAATTTATTTTCTTGATGCTCGCTAGAACATCAATACATTTTGTATTGAACTGAGTTTTATATTGATTTGACAATAAAATTTTCGAACTCAAAAATATTAACAATCAAATTGTTGAATTTAACAATAAGAAAAAAACAACAATAAAATTTTAAATTTTTTAAAAGAAAAATGAATACTCAAAATCAATAAAAAAGTTTAGCAATGCAATTGTTCAATTTATTAACAATCATTATTGTTCAATTTCAATAATAATTTTAGGAGAGAGTATTTAGTAATCTCAATAATGTTTTTTGTCAGTGCTGTAAAAGAGTGGAACTTATTACCACATAATATAAAGTCCATCGAAAATGCAAAGCACTTTAAATTGGCAGTATTTAGATTTTCACAGTATTAAGAATTCTTTAACTTTTTATTATGTTTATTATTTACTTCTTCTTATTTTTAGATTACTCTGTTATCTCTTGAACGTAAACTTGCTTAGTAATGTAATTATTTCTTTGTCTTTAAGACTAAATGATTCATGGGGTTGTGATATGAGCCGAAATCAGTGATGTTGGAAAATGTATGTTTTGATGAGTAGGTTTATTGATAAAATGGAAAAAGATGAGTATAAACTTTAAGCCGATATTATATAATTACAAATGGAATAGAGATAAATTGAGAACCCTTTGGGTTTTGATATAATTCAAACTGAACATGTTAATATTGAATTCATCAAAATATTAGAAGTAAAATGATACCAATTGATGAGAGCAGTAATCTTGATCATGTTGATAGCTTCCCAGCTGGAGACCAAAGAGACGGAAGTGCCGGAGATCAAAATGTACGAAGTGGTAATTAAAAAGGGGGGACCGTTCCGAAAGGACCGTGGTGGAACGGATGAGTGCGTCCGTTCCGGACGTTCCGTTCAGACGTGTCCATGTCTGCATGTTTGACGACGTCAACATGGCGCCCGCCTTGCACTAGTGCAACTTAAAGAAGATTTTGCAAAAGCTGTAGTGCCTTGATGACAGCTCCCAATTGCTCACGAGGATCACGGTTAGGACCAGATTTCTCACTGTCTCGTCTAGCACCCATTGAGCTACGCATATGTCTAGGTTGCTGTGGTGGATGGCACGTTGGCGCACGAGTACGTTCCTGGGGCTGCATAACTTTTTCTTTGCGACTAGCGGATGGCTGATGTTTGGTCACTCTGTCTGGTTCTGGTGAGGAGACTGAATCACTTAAAGATGCGTATGTACGCCGCTGACCTACGGTCTTCCTGGATGGCAACGACAGTCGATCCGGCCTGAACTGATGAAGCAAAGAGTGTTGCACGTCGCCGCAGACCTTGCACACAGCCTTGGATGTGCACTTTCCAAGCATGTGGGACCTGGCTAGACAATTTGAACAGTGCTCGTACTTCCGAACCGTCTGACGCCGCTGAAGAGTGGACATCCCCAGAAATTGTTTGCAGAACCTTAGAGAATGCGTTGCTTTGCAGACACGACACTGGTACCAACTAAAGAGAAATTTAAAAAACAATTATAAATAAAATGCATTTAGATAGATGTGTGGAATAACCAAGAAGTTGACCACCCATCCCGGAAATATGTGTTGAGACCTTGGTGATTTCTAAAGATAATCGATTTTGAACCTTCTCAGATATGAAGGTTTTCTGGGATCCCTGATCAATGAGGGCACGGAGTGTGTATGTTTCGTCCAGGTGCTGAATATACACGATTGCTGTAGGCAACACTATTCTCTTCTCATTTGATGAAAAATGGGAGTGTATATGTGTGCTTTCTACCGCCTTAGAGACTGATGCGTTTGAATCAAGTGATGATTCTAAGTGCATTAATGCAATTTGGGAGAATTTTGACGTTCATGGCTTCGAATCATCCAATGGATCTACTTGATCTAGATGTAGCATAGAGTGGTGTTGCTGCTTACAGCAGAGACATCGAAAAGAGCTTTTGCACTCTCTTTTGAGGTGAGAATACGATAGACAATTGGAACAGATTTTGTTTTGAGACACAAAATCTATTCTCTCTGGTACTGAGAGATCGTTGAATTCTGGGCAGTGTCTAAGAGCATGATTTTTTTGACACTTTCTACATAAAAAGTTTTTTGTAGTGGGTGTTCTTTCAATGTGAAAAGAATTCACTTGAGCTCTATTTGGGTTGAAATTTTGGGGTGGCCTGTTTTGAGAAAAGGGCGTGCTTTGAATATTTTGCCGGCCTTGATTCTCGGGCCTATTTTGCGAAAAATTTTAATTTGGCCTGTTTTGTGAAATGCTCGGAATGGTGCTTCGATGCTTGGAACTCTTGATGCTATTTATTCTTTCTACGATTTGATACCGAGCTGTGAGAAATTTATCCATTTTTTGCCAGGTTGGCAATTCCTGCCGAGTTTTTAGTGATTGCTCCCATAGTGCAAGGGTTTCTCCTGGGAGTTTGGTTGAACATAAATATATTAAAATTGGGTCCCAATTTTCTACACAAACCCCTTGGGATGTGAGCATTGAAAGGCAATCATTGACAGATGATTGTATCCTCTGAATTGAACTGCTGTTTTCTGCAGATGCCGCTGGGATGCTGAATAACCCGTCTCATCAGCATGAGTTGCTTCAAACGCGGAGCAAAAGGTGATTAAATAATCAGACGCAAATATAAATTTCATTGATACACTCATATTGATTTTGAGATACAATTACAAATCAATAGATCGACATAACTTACCGAAGGTTTTAGAAAATATTTCCAGATCGAACCGATCACTTCGGCCCAATTATTGAGGAGATCGTTCGAAAGATTATCGAATATATTTTCTTTTTATATTTTCAAACTAGCACTTCGGTTGTACTAAATTAGTTGAGAAAGTAAACGAGAGAATTTTTTTTTTTTAAATAATCGAGAAAGAATAATTCGAAATTATCGAATATTTTTTATAAAATTTCAAATAAGCACGTCGGTTGTGCTAAATTTGTTGAGAAGTAACTGAGAGAATTTTTAAATTATCGAGAAAAATAATTCGAAATTATCGAATATTTTTTATAAAATTTCAAATTTGCACGTCGGTTGTGCTAAATTTGTTGAGAAGTAACTGAGAGAATTTTTAAATTATCGAGAAAAATAATTCGAAATTATCGAATATTTTTTATAAAATTTCAAATTTACACGTCGGTTGTGCTAAATTTTTTGATAAAGTAAACGAGAGAATCTTTAAATTATCGAAAAAAATAATTCGAAATTATCGAATATTTTATATAAAATTTCAAATTAGCACGTCGGTTGTGCTAAATTTGTTGAAAAGTAACTGAGAGAATTTTTAAATTATCGAGAAAAATAATTCGAAATTATCGAATATTTTTTATAAAATTTCAAATTAGCACGTCGGTTGTGCCAAATTTGCTGAGAAAAGTAAACGAGAGAATTTTTAAATTATCGATAAGAAATAATTCTAACTTATCGAATATTTTTTATAAAATTTCAAATAAGCACGTCGGTTGTGCTAAATTTGTTGAAAAGTAACTGAGAGAATTTTTAAATTATCGAGAAAAATAATTCGAAATTATCGAATATTTTTTATAAAATTTCAAATTAGCAAGTCGGTTGTGCCAAATTTGCTGAGAAAAGTAAACGATAGAATTTTTAAATTATCGATAAGAAATAATTCGAAATTATCGAATATTTTTTATAAAATTTCAAATTAGCACGTCGGTTGTGCTAAATTTGTTGAAAAGTAACTGAGAGAATTTTTAAATTATCGAGAAAAATAATTCGAAATTATCGAATATTTTTTATAAAATTTCAAATTAGCACGTCGGTTGTGCCAAATTTGCTGAGAAAAGTAAACGAGAGAATTTTTAAATTATCGATAAAAAATAATTCGAAATTATCGAATATTTTTTATAAAATTTCAAATTAGCACGTCGGTTGTGCTAAATTTGTTGAGAAAGTAAACTAGAGAATCTTTAAATTATCGATAAAAAATGATTCGAAATGATCGAATATTTTTTATAAAATTTCAAATTAGCACGTCTGTCGTGCTAAATTTGTTGATAAAGTAAACGAGAGAATCTTTAAATTATCGAAAAAAATAATTCGAAAATATCGAATATTTTATATAAAATTTTAAATTAGCACGTCTGTTGTGCTAAATTTGTTGAAAAGTAACTAAGAGAATTTTTAAATTATCGAGAAAAATAATTCGAAATTATCGAATATTATTTATAAAATTTCAAATTAGCACGTCGGTTGTGCTAAATTTGTTGATAAAGTAAACGAGAGAATCTTTAAATTATCGAAAAAAAAAATTATTCGAAATTATCGAAAATTTTTTATAAAATTTCAAATTAGCACGTCGTTTGTGCTAAATTTGTTGAGAAAGTAACTGAGAATTTTTAAATTATCGAGAAAAATTAATTAGAAATTATCGAATATTTTTTTTTTTAAATTTCAAATTAGCACGTCGGTTGTGCTAAATTTGTTGAGAACGTAAACAAGAGAATCTTTAAATTATCGAAAAAAATAGTTCGAAATTATCGAATATTTTTTATACAATTTCAAATTAGTACGTCGGTTGTGCTAAATTTGTTGAGAAATTACCTGAGAATTTTTATATTATTATAAATTGCCGCCTTAATATAATTCAAATTAGTTTATCAATCACTTGTTTTTAAGTAGTATTTCAATTACTTCATATATAATGCTATTAAACTATTTACAATTGAAGTGGATGCCGCCTTTATATAATTCAAAGTAGTTCATATACTGGTTTATTTTAAACTAGTTTTTTAAAGACAAGTTAGTTTGTTCCTATAGGGATATAATAGCAAATTTACATTTATATGGAATTTAGCATGGTGTGCGTTGGCTTGTTATTTTGTGTGTGATTTGTGTTTGAGGTTATGTTATGATTTACTCACCGCATGACTGAAATTGCGTAACCTATTGTTGGTGTTAAAATTTCCGTTTTATGAAGCCGCAACTTATTGAAAAATTACACAATTTTTTCACGCATTGCTGCATTTACAGCACCAAATATACGCACACACGCACACGTGCTTTGCTGTCACGGACGACGTTGCTGCTACTCTGTTTGTCGCTGCATATATTTGTTTGTGTCTTTCAATTTCTTTAATGTTCACAATTGTTTCTTTTATTTTTTGTTTTTTTTTATACGTTAGACGCGATTAATATTTATTGTATTAATATAAACGATTATAATAAAATATAAAGCTCACTTAAACATACCGTGCCCAAAACCTCGAGCAGCGCAACCTTTCTTGCCGCGTTTTTTTTTTTTTTTCTTTTCTTTGTTACAGTGAAAGTAGTAGAGTAACTAGTTTCTTACCTTGAGTTGAGTTTTCTACTCGTTGGCTTCTTGCGGTGGGTTTGAGGAGTGCATTCACACCGGATATACATTTTGTGATTTTGAAGATTTCTGGGCTAACTCGTAATTAATGTTATGATATATTTTTTCAATTGCAGCAATTGATTATCCAGGCGGGTTGTTTTGTTGACTCGAAGGACCAATAAATGATTCATGGGGTTGTGATATGAGCCGAAATCAGTGATGTTGGAAAATGTAAGTTTTGATGAGTAGGTTTATTGATAAAATGGAAAAAGATGAGTATAAACTTTAAACCGATATTATATAATTACAAATGGAATAGAGATAAATTGAGAACTCTTTGGGTTTTGATATAATTCAACCTGAACATGTTAATATTGAATTCATTAAAATATCAGAAGTAAAATGATACCAATTGATGAGAGCAGCAATCTTGATGATGTTGATAGCTACCCAGCTGGAGACCAAAGAGACGGAAGTGCCGGAGATCAAAATGTACGAAGTGGTAATTAAAAAGGTGGGACCGTTCCGAAAGGACCGTGGTGGATTTCATGAGTGCGTTCGTTCCGGGATGGACACGTCTGCATGTTTGACGACGTCAACAAAGACAATAGTCTTCTCTTTTTCATTTATGTTAAATTTTTTTTTAATTTTGTATAGCCACAAGAGATGTACTATATAAGACACAAGTCTCACTGTGCACTTTAATAAAAATTGAATAAATAATAATTATTATTATTCTTGTTGTTTCGCTCTTAGTTTATTTATTTTTCGTTTATTGCTTATTTTTAAATCTTTATTTATTCTTCTAAATTCATTTCATCCCACTCAAAGCAGTATCCCCCCAATCCCCAGATGCAATACACTTGTGCCAACGTTTTTCCAATTTTTAAAACATGTTGCAAAGACCTCTTCCGGTTTAGAATTCAATTCCTTCTTCGTTTAGGTTTCTATCTCTTCTATCGATTCATTTCATTATTTTGTCATTATTTTAGACTTACTGGTCGTTCGGTTTTTGGTTAACATAAATAATATTATTATTAAAAAATTCGCGTTAATTTTAAACTCCGCGTTAATTCCGCTGAAAAGCCAATAACGTGCTTAGCGGAAACCCGTAATCGCCAACGGGGGTATGTTTTAGTACGTAGGCACATTCTGCCTGTCCCGGCTGATCCGGGCGGGATCTAGAATGTGAATCGTGCATGCATTTAGCACGAGCTATATGTATCTTTAGAAGATTTCGTACCTCTAGTGCGAATCAAAAAAAAAAAAAAAACGGTGCCCACGGAGCACAGTTGTTCATGTCATACAACGTTTGGAATAAAATAGAAGGAGTCGTCGTAGACTAATGAAATTTGATTCGTAAGTTGAAATTAGCTCAATTAGAACAAATGCAAAAATATTTTGTAATCCGTCAAAAACCACGCCTACTTCCCATATAACACACAAATTTAAAACGATATATTTTTTAACCTATATTTTACGAAAGAACGCACCCCCAACAATGTTAACTTAAAACATTTATTCAAACGTGAAGTACTGCAATTGCAGAAATTTTGAATTAATTGAAAATATGAATTAATTTATTCCATTTCACTTAGTTAATAAATAAAATAAATTAAATAAACTAAAATTAAGTATGCTTAAAATATATTTTATTTATAATTTACAAAAAAACAAAACATGAATAATTGTAGTGCCAATGTTATGTCTCAAATATGCTCCAAACAAAAAAAAAAAATGTTATGTTGTCAATTTCTTTGGTGCAGTTTATTTATTTTTATGTGTTGAGATTAAATTTAGGCTTAATTTGCTTTGATTACTTTTACTGTTACGTATGCCACAGATAAATGACAACGAAATGCTAAAACACAAAATGCTTACCGGAAAATGGCTTAAAATCATGGCTGTTTTTGAGAGACATTCACTCGTCCACAAAAATTTAGAAGACTTATATTAGATTATTTTTTATATGTATATGAAACATTCCTAACTTAAATAAGAAGAAAACGAAAAAAAATTACATCAAAAAAATTCCACTTAGAAATCACTCTTGAGTTTAGCAAATAGCCATAAGTTACATTGTGCTAAGTCCGGCGAATACGGTGGTTGCGGAACGATATGGGTCGAGTTTTTGGCAAAATTATCACGAATTACGAGTGCGTTTTTGGTACCAATCGAGAGTTCACTTTTCTGAGGCCTAAACGTTCACTCAAAATAGTTTTTACTGATCCTTCCAATATTCCAAAAAGGTTAGTAAGGTCTTGGACTTTCAATTGACGATTTTACAGCACCAATTCTTTGATTTTGTTGGCGTGTAGCTCATTGTACTGTCTTTACTTAAATGAAACCACATGTCTCGTATTCAGATCTCGGTAAAGTGAGCGAGAGTCATTTATTCAAGTTATCAAGAACCTAGCTTACAATATATGCATGTCGTAAATAATAAGAGGGCTAATATATAATGATAGACACATGTGTGTATATACACTATATGCATAAAGGTAATATACAATAGTAGCAATGGGTACTTACAAACTATTGAAGAGAACGCTTGGCACTTAAAGTACCGTAGCATTAATATTATTATTACTAAGTACATACATAAATACATTATATTTTCCCCCCTTCTAACTTTACTTTTGAACTTTACATTTCGGTCAATTTATTTTTTCATTTTTTTTTTTCGAGGGAAGTATAATATATATAATATATGTAAAATATGTAAAATATTTAAGAAGTTAAGGATATATCAATTTTCACGCATGCATTTTACTATTCAACACTCCTTACATAATTTTTGGTTATAATTCATAACTTTAATTATTATTCGCATTACAAATTCATTTTAGTTATAAACAAGCTTGTTTAATTTATTTACTTTTCGTTTTGATCTTCTCAATAATATAGATTAATGCAATGTTTTATGTTGGCTATTCTTTTTCTTAGGTTAATAAATGTTGTTAATAAACAAGGTTAATAAACAATGAATAAATGTTCTCTTGTTTTAATTAAATTTTGACTAAAAAGTAGCTAGAAATAATTATAAACATTTGCGTAATGCTAAGTAGTGGTAATACCCAAAAATTTACAAAATGAAAAGTTTACTATTTTTTTCCTATTTTGTCTCTTGATTTTACAGGGATTTACTATAATTCTTACGTTTTGACATTAACTAAGTTTTGGTTTTTTTATACTGCACTACACCCACACTGAAGCTTGACAAACTCTCTGTGGTGGCGACAAGTTGCGTTTTTACTTTGATTTACTTTATTAAGGATTTTATATATTCATTTCTGTTATATTCTATTTTCTCTTTTTCTTTTATTATAATTTTTTTTTTTAGTTTTTAGCAATTCTTAAAAAATCTGTGGCGATTGCATCTATCCTTCTATGGTTTAATATCAACGAATTGTTGGTGCCAAAGAATGGAATCGTGAAAAGAAGTAAACAAAGAGCGCAACAACAAGTCTTTGCAGACTTAATGTAGTCAATTTTTTGAACCTTTGCTTTGTGCTAAGAAGTAGAAAAACATTGCTTTTTAAATTGGAAAGCACACAACTGCAATTCCGCTTTGGTTTTAGCAGAAGGTGTGCTTATAAGATTTTCAAAGTTAATGGACTGCATAACCCACAGAAGATTACTGATGAGTTGGTGTAGCGACCAACGAAACAGCTGTCTAGTCTGCTGGTGGTTGTTCTGTAAAGAACATTGTTGTTGTGGCAACCTGTTGCTTCATGAAATTACTTGGCATAAAGCTCAAATGTAATTCTTGAAAATTAATTTTTTTAAGAATTGCTAAAAACTAAATATAAATTCAAAATGCCACAATTTATTTTTCATGTAAAAACTGGTACGAGCCCGACCTCAGAAAATAAGATGAGTCATCTTTTTTTCAAAAAAACTTCTCACGCCTTCTATGGTTTAATATCAACGAATTGTTGGTGCCAAAGAATGGAATCGTGAAAAGAAGTAAACAAAGAGCGCAACAACAAGTCTTTGCAGAATTAATGTAGTCAATTTTTTGAACCTTTGCTTTGTGCTAAGAAGTAGAAAAACATTGCTTTTTAAATTGGAAAGCACACAACTGCAATTCCGCTTTGGTTTTAGCAGAAGGTGTGCTTATAAGATTTTCAAAGTTAATGGACTGCATAACCCACAGAAGATTACTGATGAGTTGGTGTAGCGACCAACGAAACAGCTGTCTAGTCTGCTGGTGGTTGTTCTGTAAAGAACATTGTTGTTGTGGCAACCTGTTGCTTCATGAAATTACTTGGCATTAAGCTCAAATGTAATTCTTGAAAATTAATTTTTTTAAAAATTGCTAAAAACTAAATATAAATTAAAAATGCCACAATTTATTTTTCATGTAAATTTTTTTTTTATATATATACATCGCATCTTTGGTGGGAGGCGAACCCGACATCTTGAAAATAGAAAAAGTTTTCAAGTGTCCACCATTTTTCCAAAAGATATTCGATGAAAATTTAAATTGTACTTATATATTTATTGCCATATTTTTATATATTTTTTATGTGGCTTTTATGGAATTTTTTTCCAGTAGTTGTTGTAATTGTAATTGAAACTGTCATTTGCAATTGTTTCTTTTTTTAATAGAGGCTTCTGTTTGCCTTTGATTTGTTTGTTGGCAACAAAAATAGTTTCACCATTTTGAAATTCTTTTGGCTTAGTTCTATTTTTATTAATTCTTAAATTCCTAAGTTCTTGGTTGCGCTCGATTTGCGCTCTTATATCTTCATGCACCCTGTCACGAAAGTTTGTTAAATTTTGATAATTGATGCGCTCAGTTCTCTTGAAGAACACATCGCTTGGTTTTTTCTTTGTGACAGAGTGAAATGAATTGTTATAACGGTCAACCGCTATGTAAAGAAGTTCCCTTGGCTGTCGTGTCTATCCCCGTGTCTGTTCCCTTGCCGTGTCTTTCACGGCAACTAAATAGCTCTATCAATGTTGAATGGAGCCTTTCAACTTGACCGTTGACCTCACTTTTTTGGGTCGGTGTTTGGTACAGCTGAACGCCTAGTGATCTTATGTAATTTACTATCGTGGGGCTCAAAAAGCTTCTTTCATTATCTGTGACGATCAGTTTGGGTATGGTAAAACAGTGTATAACTTTGGTTAGCTTTGTTCGTAGGTGTATGGCTGATTTATTTTGAATATGGAATAATTTAGCAAACTTCGAGAACTTATCTATGCAGCTTAAAAATTTCTCGCCCTTTAATTCAAAAATGTCAATATGAAGGATTTCGCAAGGATAGGTAGGAGTGGGAGATGATTGAAGTTCAGGTTTATTGGGGTGCCTGTCATATTTATTTATCTTACAAATCTCACAGTTAGAAGTTTATCTCTTAATTAGGCTATTCATGCGAGGGAAATGAAATTTCTCGAGAATTTGTTCTTTATTTTCTCTCGCGTTACGGTGAGCCCTTCTGTGCTCGTCTTCAATGATTTGGCAAACGCGCTCCTGATTAGCAACATCTTCGATTAACCTTTGCGTTATTCGAATTTTGTAGTGGCTTAAATTTTCCAAGTAAATATTTTGGAGCAACTGCAGGCAACATTCGGGAATTTTAATGCCATTTATCACTGCAGGGTTTAAGAGTTCAATTAAGAGCTGTGTGAGATTTGCCCTACTTATTTCTTCCATGGAAATGAAATGCCGGTTGAACCCTGGGTGTGGCTGTTCGTTGCAACGCATAGGGTTCCCTAGCCTTATGACGATTTGATTTCTGAACACATTCAAAGGCACTTCGACATGCGGAATTAAATCCGTGCTATCTTGTTCAGCACTATGCTTGGTGCCTTCGCTGGCCGTATCGGTGCCTGAAATACCCTCGCTTGCAGTGTCTGTCTCGGAATTATTGCATTCACTATGAGTGGGCTCAACGCGTGTAGGGCCGGTCAAGTGGTTTAATTCAGTTTTAAGCCGAGAAAGAGCGTCTGCGACAAGGTTTGACCTGCCAGGCTTATAAATAAGCTGGCAATTGTATTCTTCAATACGCGCCTTCCAACGTTTAAGTTTTGCATTGAAATTTCGGTTTCCCGATGCAAAGGTGAGCGGTTGGTGATCGGTATACACGCGAACTTCTTTTGCGCCATACAGGTACGAGCGTAAATTGTCTAAAGCCCAAACTATCGCTAGCATTTCTTTCTCGTTCGTAGCATACACTTCTTCGGTTTTGTTCAAAGACCGGGAAATATACGAAATTGGCCTATCCTTTCCAGGCTCACCTTGAGAAAGGACTGCCCCAATAGCAAAGTTTGAAGCGTCAGTGTTAAGGTTAAATGGCCGTTCAATGTCTGGAAAAGCTAGAACTTCTGAAGATGATAGAAGAGTTTTTAATTCATTAAATGATTTTGGCCCTGCTTCAGTTTTGTGGCTACTCGCTTCGATTGGTTGGCTTTCACTTGAGCGTTCTCCCTTCTTGTCAAGATTGTCAGTGGTTTCGCAACTTTGGCATGGTCCCGAATGAACCAACGGTAATATGATGTCATACCTAAAAAGCTTTTAGTTCTTTTAAGGTTTCGGGTGGTAAGTTTTGACGCATGGCGGCAACCTGCTTCGCATTGGCACGTATGTCATCAGGTGTTATAACGTAGCCAAGAAATTTCACTTCGGATTTCATAAAGTGTGTTTTCTCAAGGTTGACCTTTAGGTTCGCAAATTGGAGACTTGAAAAGATAGTGTCAATATTTTTAAATGGTCATTTACGTATTTTCCGAAGACGATGATGCCATCGATGTATATATAACAGATTTTGCCTATGAATTCTTTAAGGACATCATCTATCATGCGTTGAAAAATGGAAGGCGCATTCTTAAGACCGAAAGGCAACCTTAAAAATTCATATTTCCCGTTCATTGTCGAAAAGGCAGTTTTTTGTACATCGGACGGTTTCATGGGAATTTGGTGAAAACCAGAATTTAAATCAATGGTCGTGACATATTTTGCTTTACCTAAACTAGTGAGTATTCAATTTATGTCCGGAATAGGGTATGTATCTGGTATGGTGACGGAGTTCAATCGTTTAAGATCGATCACCATTCGATATTGCTTTTCTCCGTTAGTTTTGGCCTTCTTTGGAACCACCCAGACTGGGGAGTTGTACGGAATTTTCGAGGGACGAATAATTCCCTCTTCCAACAACTCATTTACTTGCTTTTCGACCTTATCACGCATGCAGACAGGGTAAGGGTAGCTTTTTGAATAGATTGGTTCATCTGTGGTTGTCTTTATCTCAGCCCTAATGTTTGTTTTCACCATTTGATTATTATTTATTGGTCCAAAGAGGCACTGGTATCTTCTGATAAGACAGTCTAGGGTTTTCTCTGCATCTTTAGGAAGATCACCTTTTGTGGCGTGATTGACTTCTATTGAAACTTTTTCCTTTAGCGGGATTTTAATATCTGGTTTTATTGTTAAAAAATTATTCTTCCTGTCAATTATGGCCTCCAACATTTTTAGGGTGTCATCTCCAATAATACCGTCAAACGTTACAAGGCCTGGCAACACGTAAAATGTTATGACTGAATTATTGCTGATTTTTTCAAAAAATTTTCCTTTAACTTCCTGACAAATTTTTATGTGAACACTAGCAGATTGTACATAGAATGGTTTTTTTAGAGTGACGAAAGAATCTTTTGCAACGGACGGAGAAATAAAATCTTTGTTTGCTCCTGTGTCCACTAGAAACTTGAGCAAAGAACCGTCCCTCGTCACATATTCTAAGTATGGTACGCTGGACTGGCACCTATCATAAAATTTACCTGATCCTCAGCAACTTCCCCATTCTCAATATAATCTTCCGCATTGGGTTCCGGAAGTGTCTCCACGTTAAAGAGCCTTTGCTGTTTTTGAGGGAAGTTATCAGAGATAGCCCTTCTCTTGAATGGGTTATTTCCCTGGAATCTATTGATGTAATTATTACCCCGCGGCCTGTTCATATAATTAACTTGCCGAGATTGGACGGACCGATCGACTTCCATTGCTTCTTGTGGCTTAGGTCTCACGGGTGCGTGTTGTACACTTGTGTTAAATCTTACTCTTAAGGGCCTGTAAACATTATCAAATCATCTAGGAGGTATCGGCTGTCTATTGTCATTTCTTATTAATTGGTTAATGGGGACCGAAATCGTGTTTTGAGCTGCTAGTTTATGCACTGGGTGCCTACGGAAATTAAGATTGTGTATGTCGAGGCATGCAGAGTATGCCTCTGGGAGTGTGCGAGGCTTTTGTACAATCAGCATCCTGGACAGGTCTCCATCCAATCCGCGTATAAAAACATCCAATGCCCTATTTCTATATGTTTCGATCAGTGCGTCGACCGTTTCTTGGGAGTAAGTTTCTGTCTTCATCTTGTTAATGATTAAGGAAAATTGGTGGTTCACTACCGCGTAGAACTCGTCAAGTTTTGAACCCCTTTGGGTTAGCTGGCTGATCTGATGTTCAAGGGTCCTTATGTGCCGTTTATCAGCATAGTGCAGTGATAAGCACGACTTGATCGATGACCAGTCGTCATCAAATATATTATATGAGATCAACGCAGTGTCAGCACATCCCCTGATCTTACCCCGAATACTTTGAAGGATTGCCCTAAATATAGGCTTTCCCTGCACTATTTCATAATCCTTTAGAATATTCTCGACCCAATGCACCCAGGAAACGTATTGCCCAGGGTTTCCTTCAAAAATCTGCAACTCCTTGACGCAGTCTGGGAGTTTGCAGATATCCCTTAAATCTGCTTCTGTTCGTGGTGTGCAGAGTGGAACACTAACGGGTTCCGTGTTGCCCCTACTCTCCTGCTCAAGGGAAGCAATTCGTTGCTCGACTAAACCGAGTTGAGTGGCGCCACGATCAGTTATTTCGAGCAGGTTAATGCGTCGCTCAAATTTTTTCATCTGCTCCATAAGGGAGCTTACAGCCCCACTCATCTCGGTTATGGAATTCTTCATATCTTACATTTTACTAATGTTAGTTAATTATATGAAATTTGTTGATATTACCAATCAATTATTTAGTAGAATATAATAGGTTCCGTCATTTTTTTTTGGTCTTACTTGTCACCAGCTACCTAGCCACAGAATTGTTTTGATTATAATTTTTTATTTTTATTTTTTTCTACATATAATATTGGATCACAACTTAAAGAAAAGACTTACATTAAGACAAACATTGTCTTCGTATGGATGAAGTGTTTTCTCTGAAGTTTTATGTGTTTTTGTTTCTTTGTTTTTTGATCTTGTTTTTCGTAGTTTATTGCTGTGAATTGTTGCAGGTTCCGGTTACGAGATGTTCTAGTAGACACGATAAAAATATCAGCTTCTTTTGCAATTATTTAGTTTTTTATTTATTTTGTTTTTTATAATCACAAGCAACCTACAGAGGCACGAATTGCTTCGCACTAAGTTGATATCACCCAATTGTGATCTTCTATATGGTCTTATGGGCATATCGAAAGGGAGGTGTTGTGTAGCGATTAGCTAAATGTGGTCTCATGGAAACATTAACTTTCGTTCGATAGAACGCTCGCGCACGTAATCACCAAATCACTCGGGTAGAAATCAACCAAGCTTACACCGGCCCTTAAAAATGTTTTTTGGAACCGGCACGGTCCGTGTATAACCCTCGGCTGCAGAGGCTTGTGATTATCAAATCGTCACTTGTTAAACATAAACACATTCAATAACATTGCATCACATTAAAGTTCACATTAAATTTCCAAATAGTGGCTCTTTTTAATTTTATGGAAATTACTTATTTCATTGTGTTGAAATTTATTTTCGAGCAGGGATTCCCACTCGACAATAATAAAACTTGGATTCTTCGCCTATCACGCCAGGATCACACACGAACACTTTTCCGGTCTCTGCACGGGCGCCAGCTAACGATTTTCCATCTCGCACAATTAAAAAAATAGCCCCGCGGGCTATAAATTAAAACAATTACATTTTATGTTTAATTAAATTTATTTAAGGTAAGAAAATAACGTGAGAACAATTACGAAGTTATTAAAGCTAGTGCCGAAACAGAACTGCCCTGCCTGACTTAGAATTATCCTAAAGAAAACTTTATTCACTAATACTATCTTAAAAACTACCTGTGCATGCATACACTGGACCCACGATACGAAGGAAGCTCTCCAGACGCTGACTTGGCTTAAATTGCATGCGCGTGCAGTGCATTATGCTGCACCAGCATAAAGCGGCAGTTTGGACTGTGTTATCTTATATATAACACAGTGTGTAATTTTCTAAGTCATGGCAAAATAACCATATACGGACACCACTACGTGATAAAATAAAAAAAAAGACCCCTGTCTCCCAGTTTTACCCAAAGTCCTCCAGGTTTTTTTTTATGGGCCCCCAAAGAAGTGGGGCCTCGGGGTCATTTTTGGAAAAAAGTGATCATTTTCTCAAGCTCATATCTTGCAAACCGTTCGGAATTTTGATTTACTCTCTGAGGCAAAGCTGTAGCTCTTGTCATAAAGAACAAAAATTGTGAACATATAAAATAAAAAACTTAATCTTCAAGGTCAAAATCGCTAAAAACTTTAAAAAATTCCATTTTTTTTACCTTTGTTCCCTTGTTCAGGTCCATAGGTAGCAAACCGTTTAAAATTCAAGGAAACAATTAACTACAAAAATGAACCTAAGATCTCACTTAACAACTTTTTAGAACATATGAACTTCCTAGGAATGGTTCTTAACACCGTTTAGGTAGCGCTTAGGTAGCCGCAATAGTTAAAAATTTTTTGTTTTTTCTTTACTTCAACATTGGGATACTATACAGCCTTCTCCCGTAAGTGAAAAGGCATGTTGCAGGTTTCATTGTTATACTATTACTGATTTTATTATCTTAGTTCTTAGGTGGTATGGGCTGACATTTAGAGTTAGGGTTGTAACAAAGAGTAGTAGCATGGATATTTAGTAATAATGATTCAGTGTTGTAGGGATTAGTAGTCTCAGCAGGGATGGCACTACAATACTATGCTATCTATTACAAAAATTATAAAAAAAAATATTCGTATTATGTTTATAATGTTGATGGCCCTGGACTTGCAAATCGCACTCTCTTAAGTTGTGGATCCAAATCGTCGTCCGAATCGTCCGAATCAGACTCTGATTCAGAACTTGGTGTCCACAGGCACGCTACTTCCAGACTGCCCTCCATCATCAGCTTTTTCTTCTTCAGATACTTCATTAACATCATACAGGGTTATCTTGTGACTCCACCAACATACCTGAAATGAATTAGAAAAGAAATCAAAAAAGGAATGCAAAACAATGCATCAATAAAATTGATATTACCTCTGCAAGCAATGCGTCGAGTTTTTTGCCTTTGTACCGTTTTTCCATTGGCATTGTGGTTTGGTGAAACCGTTCTCCTTGCTCATCGGATTCGGTAGGGAGTTGTTTGATAAAATCGTCAAAATGAAAATGAAGAAAATGCAGCTTTAATGTCATCGATGTACCGATTTTCTCAAAATAATAGCGCATTTCTTTCACCCCTTCTCTTGCTTCCGGTTCCGCGTCTCGATCCCCTCCCAAGACTCTGGTGCATACACGCTGAAGGTAAATCTATGCCATTGAATGATTATAATCATGAAGCGATGATTCAAAGTTGCTCTTGAATAGCTTTCTAATGTCAGGGCCATTAAGTACGCCTGTTAAATGAAGACAGAAAAGAAAACATTAACAAAGTGGAAATAGTACAATGAGGTGAACAAAAATTCGTTTTAAATTAACTACAATACCTTTTTTAATTTTGTCATCGCTACGCTTTGGGAAAACGCTTTTCAAATAGTCGAATGCGTTTGGACAATTTACAACGGCCACTTCTATGAATTTTTTAACAATTCCCAATTTTATGTGGAGCGGTGGCAGCAAGATGTCTTGAGTATTGTCTATTAAATGTGCATTCCACAGTTTATGTTGTTTCATTTGTTCCTCCACACTTCCTCTTGGTCTCCACGAATTACATTGGTATTGATTCAGAGGTGAGCGCGAATCCCAATTACAAAGAAAACAAAAGAATTTTGGAAAGCTGCCCTTATCGATGAGCCCTTGCAAAATGTTGATGAACTTCAAATCACAGTAAATCTTTCATTTATTTTCATAGTATTTGATTTTTTCCATTATATCTTTCAATGTTTCATAGCTTTATTTCATGTTAATACCCATTGCTAGCGGAATGGAAGATTTTCGGTTCGACACATGCAACAACACTGCTTTCAAGCTTGAAACAGAACCATCAATAAATAATCTCCACTCACTAGCGATGTAGTTCATTCCCATTTTTACCACCAAAGCTTTTACATCGTTGCAGTAAGCGAACGAATTGTCATCATTTAGAGTGTAAAGGCTCTGAAATTCAGCTTGCCGTTTGCGGTACGCCGTAGAGTTCACATTACCATGTGTGAGTTTTCTTTGCTTTAAAAACGCTGTCAAAAATATGGCAAGTCGCTGCGATAGTCCCAATATGGCCAAAATGAATTCCATTTGTGTTATTAGTTGTGGTCCATCTCTTCCCTGTTGGGGCTCATAATCGCTATCAAATGGATCCTCATAAGTAACACCACTTGCTCTAGTCATTGTACATTCTGTACTACGATCTGGAGTTGGCGGCCTTGGTGATACAAAATTTTCAGGTACAAGCAATGGTAGTGTGGCTGTTACAGTTGCTTTATAAGTTTTGTTCCTCTCAGCATATCGATTTAGACCACATGTGTAATTTACGCATGCATAGCAACTGGTTTCATCATGATCACCTGGGAGATTAATCCAGTTTACCGGCTTACAATACTTCATACTATGTTTGCCTCCACTCAACCATGCCATGAGATAGTTATAACATTGGCGACACACTCTATTAGGTGTGTAATTTTCACCGGTCAAGTCTTCTTCGTCGAAAAACAACTTATATGCTCTCTTGAATTCACTAGTTAAAAGATTCTTTTCCTTTTGAAATTTTGTAGAACTTTTTTTTCAGATTTGATGACCGCAAACGTAGCAAAATAAATCAATATTTTCACGAATTATGCTGTAGCACTTTCACTTTTTTTACTTTCACTTTCACCGCTGAGCTCTCGTTGACGTCGCGCTGTGTAATGCCTCGATGTGAGCGTCGTGTCGCTTTTATATTGTGTGCTGCGTCCATTGTTGCGTGTGCTGAGCTTACTGCATTGCCTGTGCTGTTGCGGTCGGTGCGTGATCGCGTGATACCTAAGCGCTACCTAAACGGTGTTAACCCTTGGACAAACACATGGTTCTGGCCAGGTATATCTCATTTTTGAGCGTTAATTAAACATACAAGACATTAAACATGACAAGAGCTACAATGTGAATTCAATGCAGATGTTTGCTTCCAGGTAATTTTTTGATACAAGTTTTTTTGATTTTATATGTTCACAATTTCATCTTTATGACAAGAGCTACAATGTGTTTCCAGGTATTTTTTTATATTTTGGGTTGTTTTTATGTGAATTCAATGCAGATGCTTGCTTTCAGGTAGTTGTTTGATAGTTTGGGCACGGGAACTCACCCACCAGCTTGAGAATTTTTATTAGAATGATCTTACTATCAGTGAAGGTACAGTGCAGTCACACACTCGGCCTCCTGACTGACAATTATTTACGTTCAAAGTTTTGAAATCACCATTTTTTTTTAAGAAATCGCTTATTTTCTTACACTTGAATTGTTTTTAAGCGACATTTTGGCTCCCAGAAAGTACTTTTGTTAGAAAAACCTCACTATCTCCGGTCTAAGAAGGGTTAATGCGGAGTATTATACCTTAAAAAAAAGCTTGAAGTGTTGTCTTTTACTGAGTTTAGGAAGAAATAAGTTTACTAGGGCTGTTTTTTGAGAAAACCAGATTTTTATTAAAAAAGTGAGGTTAAAAAATCTTTTTTTTTTAATTTGACCCAATGAGTTAATAAAAATTAACATATTTATATACAGATTTATAGTTTTCAAAGGTCTTCTCAATGATACCCATCTCAACCAGATCGGATAAGAAATGGGTGAGATATAAGCGATTATATTTATTTATTTATTTATTGGCCAAACAAGGCAATTTACTTATTCTAACTTAATTTAAATTTATTTTTTTTTATTTTATTTCTTCTCCCCTTTCCTTGTTTTGGTGTTCGAAAATGTACGAATTAAAGTGGGCGTAATCCGCCCACCTAAATGACATGATTTCACGAACACGTCAAAAAGGAGGGGCAGAAAGAAAATTAAAAATAAGAGTAAAAGGTACTTTCATAATAGAAAAAGGAGAAGAAAAGAGAGAAGATAAAAGGCTTGGTTAACTAGGAAGAGAGAGAGACTTGGATAGTACTTATTTCCAACAAGTTTAGAGAGGCCATGCTTAAATGTGGTATACATACGGGTAACTATTTATATACACGTAATTTAACTTAAGCCTGCGTTAATTTGGTTAACGAGGAACTTAAACAGGGTGTGCTTGAAAGAGGATTTGGACATGGAAGGTGAGAAGTATACGGAAACGTTATTGAATTCTCTACAGCATCGACTCATGGGTTCGACTGATACTGATACTCAAGCTATAAAGGGCTATATCTCAAGAAGTTGGATCGGCCTCCTTAAAAAACTTGGGGTTTTAATCAGCGCTGTAAGCCCTACCACGCCAAAGAAAATTGGCGCATTTTTCATAAAGTAATTTTGTTCGTAAAAGCAGAAAAAAAAAAAACGCTTTTTGGGCCATTTTTCGCTCATTTTTTAAGGTTTTTTGCGATTTTGACCTTGAAGATGAAGTTTTTTTTTATTTTATATGTTAACAATTTTTGTTGACAAGAGCTACAACTTTGCCTCAGAGAGTAAATCAAAATTCCGAACGGTTTGCAAGATATGAACTTGAGAAAATGATCACTTTTTTCCAAAAATGACACCGAGGCCCCACTTCTTTGGGGGCCCATAAAAAAAAACCTGGAGGACTTTGGGCAAAACTGCGAGACAGGGGTCTTTTTTTTTTGGTCTTTTATCACGTAGTGGTGTCCGTATATGGTTATTTTTTTTCGTGTTGCACTGTGTAATATGTTTTCGAATCAAAATGAAAAAATCGATGTGTACCCTTTCAAATGGTGTTTCAACCCGTGGCCTCTTTGTTATAATATTTTCTTTAGGGACATTTTGTGTTGACTGGCAGCTAAAACATTTAGTTACGAAGTCTGCAATGCTTTTATCTATGTTAGGCCACCAAATCGAACTTCTGGCCAACATTTTAAATCTAACTATACCATCGTGATTTGCATGTAAGGCAGACAATACTTCGTTATGTATCGCTTCGGGTATAACTATTCTGTCCCTGTAATATAAGCAACTGTTATCAGTTGATAAACTGTTTTTTATATTGTGAAATATTTTTTAACTTAATGGACAAGGTACTGGCCAGTTGTTTTGAGTGTATTTAATAACCTTTAATAAGATGTTATCCTTTGCTGTATACTTTTGTATTTTTTCTTCGCTTATAGGCAAATCAGTTGCATTAGCAAAATTACAAATCCTTTCTACTTGTGTTTCATTTGTTACTGGCAAGCGTGACAAGGCATCGGCAGGCGCATTTTGTTTTGCTGGCCTATAGTTAAACTCATAATCATATATAGAGAGCAATACAGCCCAACGCTGCAATCTAGATGACGTTATTTTTGAAGTATCGCGGTTTGGAATTAAGATTTCTTTTAATGCCTCATTATCACAACAAAGAGTAAATCGGTGACCATATATATACTTGCGGAACTTTTCTATTGCAAACATTATAGCAAGTGCCTCTCTATGAATTTGAGAGTAATTACGCTCCGATGTAGACAACGTACTTGATATATATAGGACCGGTTTTTCACACCCATTTACTAAGTGGGCTAATACAGCTCCTACACCATATGGACTAGCGTCACATGTAACAACGATTGGTTTCTCTGGATCATACAATTCGAGCAAATTATTATTAACTAACAATTTTTTGATTTTTGAAATCATTTTTCGGTTTCTTGTGTCCATTTAAATTCAATATTTTTATACAACAATACATACATTTCTTTTAGCTCAGTTGCTAAACTTGGCACAAATGTACAGTAAAAATTGATCATTCCTAAATATGACTGCAGTTGTGTTATATTTTTTGGAGTTGATGCGTTTTACAATACAGCCAATTTTTTCACTATTTGGCCTAATGCCATTTTCCAAAATTGTATGGCCAAGATAATTGATTTTCTTTTTGAAAAATTAACATTTTTCTACATTGATTTTTATATTGAACTCATTTAACTTTTGAAGCACTTCGAAAAGTCTATCTTTGCATTCATCTTTCGTAGCACCGCCTATAAGAATATCATCTAAATAGCATGACGTTTTTTTAATTCCTAACAGCACTCGATCCATAATGGACTGAAAAATAGCGGGGGCACTTGCTACTCCGAATGGGAGCCTAGTGTATTGAAACAATCCCTTATGGGTATTAATGGTAACATATTGTTTTGATGTTTCTGATATTTTTAATTGTTGGTATGCCCCAGATAAATCAATAACACACAAATACTTGCAATTTGCCAAACTAGCAAAAATGTCGTCCATTCGCGGCAATGGGTAATGTTGCATTTCAACAAATCTATTTATGGTTATTTTACAATCTATGCATATTCTTATTTTTTTGTTTGGCTTAGACACGATTACTATAGGCGATGCATATTCGCTAAAAGATATAGGAATTAAAATTCCCTCATCGCATAACCTATTTAGTTCTTCGTCTACATGCTCGCGTAATTTATGGGAAGCTTTTCTAAAAATTGTTTTAGTGTCTGGTTTAAGCACGATAACCGCAGTATATTTTTCGATACATTCATTTGACATATTTTTAAGGACTCGTGGATATTTCTCTTTGATATATCTTAAAATTCTATTACTATCTGAATCAACAGTTTTTATTGCTTTAGAATTAAAAATTTCTCTCCAACCTAGATACAGCGCATTTAACCAATCTCTTCCACATAGAGGCTTAAAATCTCTTTCCGATCGAATTACAACCAATACCAATTCATAACTTTTACCGCAATGCTTATTGCTTACACTTACTTTAATTTTGCCAGCACATTTTAAAGGCTTTCCTGTTACGGAAGTAAATCTTTTAATTAATTAAAACAAGTCCAGTTTTTACTGTAGCAGTTGTCAGAATTGCGTCCCGTTTTACCGCAACGGTAGCATGGCTTGTCATATCTTCTCTCATTTTTACCACGTGAATTGCTCTTGACTTCATAAACGGTGTACGAATTACTCTGCTCTTTCTTCGTTTCCATTTCTCGTGTCTCATCTTCTGCCATTTCCCAATTAAGGGCAATTTCGCATGCTTTTTTAAACGTTAGTCCAGATTCTTTTAGGAATTTGGATCGCAGGTCATTGTCGCGTACTCCACATACAAATTTGTCGCGCAGTGCTCTTTCGAGGAATGACTCAAAATTACACATTTCTGCCAAAGCCTTTAGGTCTACAATAAATTCTCTTATGGACTTAGATCCTTGCTCTGCCTTGTACAATTTAATCGACTCTGCAATTTCATTAATTGATGGCTCAAAATATTTTTTTAAGGCATCTACAAGCTCTTTGTATGTCTTCTTGCACGGATCTTCTGGTGAAAATAATTTCCGTATTATCGAATACGCATCGGCACCAATATAGGTAATAAAAAATGCCACTTTTTTTCCTCACCAACGTCGTTTACAATTAAGAATTGTTGGAGCCGCATTTCGTATTCACCAAAATCGTTACCCATTAGAAAGGGATCATATTACTAACTATAGTTTTAATCACAAGTTTTGCTTCGGCTTTTTGTGAGTTGGCTTCAGAATATTCTGGTTTCGGCATTTATTTACTGCAATCACTCGCTGGATTACCCGTTCCTCTTACTTAATTTGCACGTTGCTAATTCTTTCCTCGTCGCCAAATTGTGCTGTCTTTACTTAAATGAAACGACATGTCTTGTATTCAGATCTCGGTAAAGTAAGCGAGAGTCATTTATTCAAGTTATCAAAAACCTAGCTTACAATATATGCATGTCGTAAATAATAAGAGGGCTAATATTTAATGATAGAAACATGTGTGTATATACACTATATGCATAAAGGTAATATACAATAGTAGCAATGGATACTTACAAACTATTGAAGAAAACGCTTGGCACATAAGATACTGTAGCATGAATATTATTATTACTAAGTACATACATAAATACATTACACTCATCAGATTATGTTGATGGTCGTCCTGGCCGTGCCTCGTCTTCAACGCTTTCTCGACCCTCTTTGAAAATTTTGAACCACTCATAAACTCTTGTTTTCGATAGAGCTTGCTCACCGAAGGTCTTCTGCAATATTTTCAATGCTTCGGCAGCAAAAAATTTTATTCCGCCCACAAAATTTTATGGAACTGCGTTGTTGAATAGTTTCAGACATCAAACACTAATGAATATTTTGACGTGTAATTTGGCAAAGATGTCAGTGACAGTAGTGCCACCTTGGAAATAAAAACATTTGTCTCTGTCGGAATCCCCAAAAAATTTTAACTCAAATTTCCCGTTTTTTTTCTTTGCCCACAGTAGTATGTGTGCTAAATTTCAGCTTAATTGAATACCAACAACCCTCAAGGAAAAATTTAAAGACTACCATTTGGAAGTGATGGAGAAACATTTCTCATCGTATCTTTTGAAAGCTTTGGGCAGTTTTGAATTGATGTTGTTTCTAATCCGCTTCTTGTGCACTTCAGTGTGCAAGCAAGAGAACGCAAATTAAAAAAATTATTGTTTCCAAACCATTTCTTTTGGAAACCGTTTCTTTGTGGCAGCAGAGGCGCCGTAGAGTGTGTGTCCTATATGCCTGAGAACCCTGGTTCAATTTCCACATGAAGCAGAAAGTTTTTTCAATTGAATTAATTTTTCTGTTCGGCCGTCACCTCTCTGCAGACAATCAATGTCAATTACAATACTCTCTGTCATCAAACCTCAGAAAGTAAAAGACTGCCATGAAAACCTTCTTTAGAACATAAGCCGTTCGCAGTCGGCATAAGACTTGTAGGCCCAGTTTTTGGTCATTTTTTTATTCAAAAATAAACTCTCCTGAGTCTCAACGGATCGTACTATCTACACGCTGTGACCAATTTGCACAGAAACTGAGTGAATTCAGCAACAACAACAACAACAATAATAATAGCAGTACCAGCAGTGTTGAAGTCAACGCCGTCCAGGGGTTCGAGTCAGCAGTCAGCAAGTTCAACAGCCTAGCAAGCAGCGAAGCAGCGAGGAGTTCCAATTTCATTGCACGCGCCGTGCATTAAATGCAACGTCAGCGTGCTGGCTTTATATTAAGTATATTATAAGAAATATTGTTAGCTTAAGCTTATTGATATCATTGTTATATTATATTTAGGTTTATTGATTTGTGAATTCAATTTGTATTTGGGTGCCACAACGAGTAGTTGTGGTTAATAAAATATTTTTTTAATATAAACCAAAGGATAAATCTTTAACTGGCGCCCGAGCAGGGACCATTCCAAGTAACGCATAGCTCCATATTGTCTTAGAGAAAACTCGACTTCCCACAAGGGAGAGATAAGTTTGGAGGCTATAGTGAAAAAGTGGTGTAAATCGCTCCTTAGTAGGAACACACAATTATCAACGCGTGTCTCCAAAAAGGACCAAGTGATCCACCCGGAGTGGTTAAATAAATTATAAGATCCGCAAAGGACAACCATAAAAACAGTGCGGAAGTGTTGGGCAAGTGTGCAAAAATAAAAAAACATAAAAAATTTTTTATTAAAAAAAAAAAAAAAAAAAAAACATTGCAGTGAGTGGCTAAAATAAAAAATCAAACAAACGATAACCCGAATTAAAATATAAAAAAGAATCCCAAAATACGCCTATCATATCTACAAAGTTATATAAAACGCAGTAAGCAGACATAAATAAAATGGAAACTTGGTGAATGACAATTTACATATTTTTTGATTTAATAAACTTAATCCCAGAAAGCATAGTACTTAGTCAAATCGTTGAATCGTTTCGAATCATAAAATAAAATATTTTGTATACACAATTTTTATATACTGTGAAATAATTTTTATATACTGTGAAACATGGAAGAATTACAACAAGCAGTAACCAATCTTACGGGGGCAGTTAACGCTGCGCTAGATCAACTGCGCAATGCCGAGGGGAGACTCACTAGGTTAGAAAAAAGTTCTCCACAGAATCTTGAGGGTCGAATAACCAGCCTTGAAGCTCGAGGTTTAGTTCCGATAGTCGAAGGAGTGGAAAGTGGTCATATGCCGCTTTTAGGTCCTCAAAATGAAGCCGAACTTAGAGATATAAGCAGGTTACCTGACAGTGTAAAAGAGTTGCAGACTTTTGAGGGGGATCCAACGAGATATGTGTCATGGGTTCATTGTGTTGAGACCATTTTGAAAGACTACGAAATTGTGCACTATAAGCCCATATATAGGGCCATCCTACTCCATATTCGACAAAAAATAAGAGGAAGTGCCGATTCAGCACTAATCTCTTATAACATCTTTGAAGAAAATTGGAGCGAGATAAAAAGGGTGCTAACCTTGCACTATGCGGACAAGCGTGACATACGCACTCTGGAACATCAGTTGAATCAACTGACCCAGAAAACCTCAAAAATTGATGAATTCTACGCATCAGTTAATCACCAGCTCTCCCTCATAATAAACTAGCTGAAAACTGAAGCGTACTCCCAAGAAACGGTTTGTGCGCTTATCGAGACATATAGGAACCGCTCACTGGACGTTTTCATTCGTGGCCTAAATGGCGATCTCTCGCGAATGCTGATAATCCAGAAACCGCGAACCTTGCCTGAGGCGTACTCTTCTTGCCTCGAGATGCAAAACCTAACATTAAGTAATAACGTTATCCACGCCCACTCCTCTAATAGGGTCACAGTGCCAATTAATAACATGCCCAGCTGGAATGAAAGACCAGCTCTGCCTCCACGTAGATTTAACCACCTACCACAACGACCGTTTGTTAGGCCACAAAGCGAACAGTACCACCAGGCAAACAGGAACTATAATTCGAATCGAAATTTTCAGTCACGGCCGTGGTCCTCCCGACCAGCTTTTGAGAGGACCGAGGTTGAATCAAAACAGGTAAACTATATGAACAGACCTCAGTCCGCTCCAAATTCCTTTAAGAGACGTGCGGTCTCAGAGAATTATCCTAACAAATCTCAAAAGCTCTTCACGACTGTAGCAGAAGGAGAAGAAATTCAAAATGACAGCAATGACGTGGAAGAACTCATAAACTTTGACCATTCAAATTTTATGACGGATGCCTCAGTGGCGTACCTTACCTAGAGTATCTTACGAAATCAGGCTCCATTTTATCATTTCTTATTGATACGGGAGCAAACAAAAATTTTATAAAGCCTTCTTTAGCCATAAGTCCCATTATCTTAAAATCCCCATTCATCGTTCATTGTGCTGCAGGCGACGTAGAAATAGATAGGAAAATCGTTGGAAGATTCTTTGAAAAAAGCGGTAACAATACCCTGGTCACATTTTATGTTCTTCCTGGACTTAATTCTTTTGATGGAATCTTAGGCGACGATACCTTGCGCGAGTGTGAGGCCCTTATAGATAGGAAGAAGAATATATTGACCATTAGACCTGGAGTAAGTATCCCGCTAAGGGTTAGATTTCTAAACAAATTAATCTAACAATTGGTGAAGGAATTTCCGAGTCAGCTAAGAAGAAAATTTACAATCTAATCGAAAAGTATAGAAATTTGTTCGGTCCATTGGAAACGGGTGAGAGGGTTCATACCTCAATTAAAGCAGAAATCAGGACGACGACGGATGAACCTATATACTCGAAAAGTTACCCGTTTCTACAAAACGGAAGAAAATTATGCTACTAGTGAAAAAGAACTGCTAGCCATAGTCTGGGCTCTCGATAGTTTAAGGAACTACCTGTACGGAGCAAAATAGGTGAAGATTTATACTGACCATCAGCCGCTAACTTTCGCCTTGAGCGCAAGAAATTATAATGCGAAACTCAAGCGCTGGAAAGCTCGCATTGAAGAGTATGATCACGAGTTGATTTATCGACCGGGTAAATCTAACTTCGTGGCAGATGCTCTCTCTAGGTTAAAAACAGAGATTAATCACCTGACTGCGTCAACTTCAGTTAACCCAGGACAAGGTAGAATTAGCGATGAATCGAACACAGAAACAGCGAGCGAGGATGGTGGGAGTTCATCTTCAACAGTAACAGCTAGTGAGGGCCATCGAGATCCTTCAATTTCCGAGTCCTCTGCAGCAACCATGCACAGTGCCGAACAGGACAATTCAGATCTAATACCCCATGTAGAATCGCCCCTGAACGTATTTAGGAATCAGTTAATTTTCAGAGAAGGTAACCAAGATGTGATTATAACTGAACAACCACATCCAGGCTATGAAAGGCATTACATTACGTTAAAAACTATAGATAGAGCAACGATTACCGAAAACTTAAAAGCAAGACTAAATCCCAACGTTATAAATGGAATAAAAATTCAGGAAAAATATTTAGGCTTATTGCAGGATATCTACTTAGCGAACTTTTCTAGGTACAAAATCAGAGTATCACAAAGAATAGTTGAGGATGTGGCGAATGAAGAACGACGGTTCATTATTGTAGAAAATGAACACAGAAGAGCGCACAGGAATGATAGGGAAAATAGAGAACAAATCTTAGAAAACTATTATTTCCCTGCGATGTCGGCCATCATAAGAAGATACGTGGCGTCGTGTGAAATATGCAACGCAAATAAATACGACAGGCATCCAATCGTACCAGAACTCCAACCTACGCCCAATCCTAGATACCCTTGTGAGATACTCCATATGGACATTATGGAGATTCAAAACGAAATATTTATGTCTATAATTGACAAATTCTCCAAATTTGCTAATCTTTTCCATTTGAAAGATAGATCAGTTATTCAGATTAGAAACAAGTTAATAAAAGTTTTACACTACTTTACAGTCCCTCAAATTCTGGTCACAGATAATGAAAAGAGCTTCTTAAGCCCAATAGTCACTAATTTCATTAAATCCTTGGGAGTTAAGCTCTATCTGACACCGACGGGTCGAAGTGAGGTAAATGGACAGGTGGAAAGGTTACATTCTACGGTGCTGGAAATATTTCGTTGCCTTAAACCTGAATATCCTTCCCTTAAGGTGAAAGAATTAATATATATATCTGTGGACAGATACAATAACTCGATTCATTCTATAACAAAAAGAAAACCCACAGATATATTTTTCAATCGCTCACAGCGGGTTAATTACCAAAATTTGGTTAATATCCGTTCAAAAATAAATCACGATCTAAGAGGAATGATAAAGAAAAACATGGAAGCTAGAAATAATCGAACGAATCGGAAAAGATTTACGGCTAGGAAATATTCCAAGGGTGATATTGTTTTCGTAGCAATTAAAAGAATTAAAGGAAAAAATAGACCTCTGTATCAGAAGGAGGTAGTAGAGAGAGATAACAGGGTAACGATAATAACTGCTAGCGGCAGAAGAATACACAAAGCTCATATTAAAAATCTTTCACCGAAACGAAGATCATAATCAAACCTATGCTTCCTGGGTAAAATCAAAATTTATGTCACCATAAGTCACTTACACTGCAAATAGCCTTAACCTTCCAAAAGCACTTCATATTACACAAAAAAACAAAAGAATACATAACAGATAAATATGGTCTGTCTAAATGCACTTCATACAAAAAAAAAAACAAAAGAATACATAAAAATTATCTGTCCAAAAGAATTTTATATTACAAAAAAGAATATATGACAGAAAATAATCTGTTCAAATGCATTTCATATTACTTGACAAAAAAAAAAAAAAAAAAAAATATATATCAACAGACAGCGCGACTGTTGGAATGCAAGATTACAAGCAAACGTTCTTGAAAAAAGTACATAAAAGAAATATGATCGCCGTTATGCGACCAAGCATTGTTAAGGAAATGCAAAGCAAAAAATAATATCAAAATCTGATGAAAATAAATCGTATGAAAATTAATAAGAAAATATTCGCAAAAATATGCGCAAACAAAAAAAAAAAAAGAAGGAAATCATTAAAGAATTTAAAGAATATATATAATCTAAGAAAAATTGGGGAATGTATCGAAATTTTTATGAATTACCAAGAAAATTGTCAATCTATCACAGGAAAATAATATATGAAAGCAGATCGTAATGTTGGCAAAAGTGGTGGATGCTTGCATCAGGGTTCGACTCCTTGCCATGTACCAAGCTTGATTATTTTATTTTTCATTTGATTTTTAAATACGCCAGAGAGCGGATATTTATCGATACATTCTTTTGCACAATATATAAATATATAAAATATATAAAAAAGGGGGAACACAAATGTATAAAGGTTATAATTTCAATTTAATAAGACATGCCTTGAGTGGCGACTCTGCTTATTTTATTTCTAGGCCGCTACTGGTGTTGCTGTCCGCTTCGACTCACGGGATAAGCACAATGAAGTATCAAACTCCTGTGGTTACCATACGTGAGGGTAACAGCTGGATTACCAGTGGATCATTCAGCATAGTACACCAGATCAATCTTCAACAATATGAAAATTTGATCCAACAATCGGAGGGTTTGGTGAGCAATGCGGTTAAGAATGAAGAAATGTGACTGCTGCTGACATTTCACCTAAGACAAACACGAGAGAGAATTAATGAACTAAAGAATCCCAAGATAAGACGATCAAGGTCCATCGACTGGCTAGGCTCCGCGTGGAAATGGTTCGCCGGATGCTACTGATTGGAATATGGTTCTAAACAGTCAAGAAGGCATAATCGAAAATAACGAACAGCAATACAAAATAAACCAAGAACTGTTCAAGGCGTCTCGAGAAGTAGCCGAGAAAATAAACCAGGTTGTGAATCGAGTGAACAACGTTAGTCGAGAGGGGGATGTCGGAGTTCTTCACCAAGTGCTGTTATCTAAGGTGCTCATCCTCAAGAAACAAGTCGCTGAAATTATTAGAGCATGCCAGATGGCAAAGAATGACATCGTGAACACCAATTTGCTCGACGCCGGAGAAGTCAATAACATTATCAATGAATTAGAGATTCTTCCCTATGAGAACGTCATCGAGGCCATGGAGTATGGCCGACCATGAGTATATAGCAACGGAACCCTGCTGCTATACGTGGTGTCAATGCCGAAGGTTAAGCCGGAAGTGTATCACATGGTGACAGCGAGGGCAGCGGTACACGATGGTCGACAAATCCAACTTGAGCACAAGAGAATGCTCCTCAACCAACTCGAAACTTATGGTTTGATTGGCAGCTGCTTAACAATCGGAAATTCTTCGGTGTGCGAATCCAAAGCAGTAACAAAACTACCAGAGGACTCTTGTGTGCCCCAAATCTTGAAAGGTGGGCATGCCGAATGTCACTTCATTACCAGAAGTAGCGAAATCGTTGAACTAATTGGAGGCAACACAATATTTGTTTCGAACTTCAACGGCAGCATCAAAAAAGACAACTCATCGATCAAATTGGAGGGAACCTACCTGCTACAACTTCATAATGAAACGGTACAAATTGGAGAAAAGACATTCTCCAGTAAAATCACCAGTAAGTTCCAAGCATTACCTGCAGTCCTTACAAAGGTAACGAGTAAGGGATTAAGGCCCGATATCGATTACGTCCATAATCTTAGCATAGACAACATCGAGCACATTAAAGCAATTAGAACCCAGCAAAACTTGACAACCATCATAGAGTCAGCCATCATTCTTGCCATAGTTGGAGCCCTATATGCATTTGCCACGAAGATCTACAAGAAGGCGCACATACCAGCGATCAACACCCACACCAGGATGCCATCGCCGGCGCCGCGTCATAAAGACTCCATACCAACCGATCTGCGGGACGCAGACATTTAAGAAGGGAGGAGTCAACGCCGTCCAGGGGTTCGAGTCAGCAGTCAGCAAGTTCAACAGCCTAGCAAGCAGCGAAGCAGCGAGGAGTTCCAATTTCATTGCACGCGCCGTGCATTAAATGCAACGTCAGCGTGCTGGCTTTATATTAAGTATAGTATAAGAAATATTGTTAGCTTAAGCTTATTGATATCATTCTTATATTATATTTAGGTTTATTGATTTGTGCATTCAATTTGTATTTGGGTGCCACAACGAGTAGTTGTGGTTAATAAAATATTTTTTTAATATAAACCAAAGGATAAATCTTTAACTTTGATCACTCTTCGGATGCAGTTCTCTTTGAATTGCCTTTTTCCCAAGTAGAGAATCTGAAGAGCAGCTTTAATTTAATCTGCCGTTCTATTGAGTTTCTTTCATCACCTGTTAGAGACATATTTAGAGTGAAGCAGAAAAACAATAATAATAAAAGCTATGTGGTGTAACGAACCTCTGATCGTTACAACAAACTCGCTGAGGTATCCTCAGAGGCTGTCCAGGGTTCTTACAAGCTCAACCAAGGTTTTCTGGTTGAGGGTTCCTCGTTGACGAGGGATGGTGTGTGGGTGTGTCCACGGGTAGTTGTCTTCTTTTATTCCTTTGAATTTGAGTCGGGGTATGTGGGACGGCTGGTGGATCTGACACTATATCTGGCGTGTCGATCTGCGGTAGTGACCTCTGCAAAGGTCGTGGCGTTGTTGTCACGATGACCCAGAAACTTATGGCTCCTCTCGGGGTAGCTTTTCTCAGGTTGCGTGACTGTACTTTTTCCTCTGTTAGTTGGCTTCTTATTTTAATGCCGCTATCTCGTTATTGCGTACTTATGTGCCTGGCTCTTGTCCGTCGTCGTGTCGGGGAAATATGCGTTAGTTGAAAATGTGTGTGGGTGAGCACTCGTGGAGAACGAGAGTGAGAGAACACATGAGAGGGCCGATATCCATTACGGCGGCCCGAGATACCCCAGTGTCTACTCAAAGGCAAAAGGAAAACTCACCAGAGTCACTCGTGTAGAGCAAGAGTGAGAGAACACGTGAGAGGGCCGATATCCATTACGGCGGCCCGAGTTACCCCAGTGTCTACTCAAAGGGAACCTCACTCGTTAAGACCGTGAGGGGGAGCACACGTGAGAGGGCCGATATCCGTTACGGCGGCCCGAGTTACCCCAGAGTCTACTCAGCGGAAAGAAAAACTCACAGAGTGTCACTCGTGTAGAGCGAGAGTGAGAGCACACATGAGAGGGCCGATATCCGTTACGGCGGCCCGAGATACCCCAGTGTCTACTCAATGGGAGAGGGATAGGGAGAGAAAGGAAAGGCACGTTGTTCCTCGTCGATAGCCACAGCACAACTGACTTACGATGCGGCGATCGGTTGGTTGCTAAGCTGGATGCGGGAAAAAATGAAGACGTCTGAATTGCTTGGTGGTCCGTACTCGACTGACTTTTTATTCAAAACTCAATCACTTAATATCCTCTTAAACATACTATGTGTGGCAACTTGTTGCCTTAGTTTTAGTGATAGCAATAATGTTTGTGTGTGTATATTCATGGAAAACTTAAACTAATTGATTTCACTAAGATTTGTTTATTAGCTTATTAATATGATAATATGTTAATAGTTAATATGATTAACTAAATAAATGAGCAAATACAAATTGTAATGTGGTAATAGTAACAACATAATATTACCATTTAAATAACATTGTTTTTGATAGTAATTCATATGCAGGTTTAAGCTTAGTAAGTAGAAGAGATAAACTTAGAATAACTTCGCTTCATGCTTAGTGGTTTAGTTCAGTGATTTAAATGTATTATACATTGCATAGAATATTTGTTTAATTATCAAATAACATAAATAATATAATGTCTTAATTATTGGTTAGCGTGCATATAATATATGTTGACTCATTTATCAACATGAGCGTCATACACAGTATATGTTGCTAACGTCTGCATTCTCTTGCCTGTTGGAATGTGTGTAGATGTGGTGGTGTAGATGTGTGCGCAGCTATGGTTGCAGCTCTGTCTCCGAGTTTGTTGTGCAGCATGCTCCGTATACCATGTTGCTCGTGCTCTGCCTGTAGCGGCTTACGTCGTTGTTGCTACACATGTTGCTAGCTGGTATGTATACTGCGGGGCTCGTTACGTAGGTTTACAGTGGGCCTATTTCGTGGCATGACCACTGTTAATGGTTTTGAGTTCTAACCATGTTGGGTGCCTTTTCTCGGCCTCTGCGGCACTGCTTGTTTCACTTCTGGCTTCTTCAGGGCGCCATGTGTCGATCCATGTGTATGTCGAACCATTTGTGGGCCTATTTCAGTTCACTGAAATAGGTCATCACAGTGGTGATTGTAAAATTTTACACATCATACGATAGAAACAGATTTCTTAAAGCTTTTGGTGAGTTTCGACGGCAAGCAAAGAAAGAAATTAATCTCAGAGGCTGTGGTATTGACTCCGACAACAATGTGTATTTGCATGAGAGTATTTCTGCAGATACAAGAAGAATTTTACAAACCGCGATTGTCTGAAAGCGCAACAGAAGTATTTTTAATGTATTTACGCTGCGCGGAGCCGTATTTATCAGAATGCAAAAACGTGGCGAGGGGATTCGTGTCAAGAGCATTGAAGAGTTGCAGAATGCTGTATGTACTGATGATTCTGGACAGGGATAAGCTTTGTAATATTTGTGTTGTTTTATTATATGTTGTTTTATTATAAATGATATTTTTTTTTGGCTTTTTTATATTTCTTTGTGTATACAATGTTTTCAATCTATTTCTGTATCTTCTTTTTCTTGTTACTATCTGATTTACTTCCTTTCACTTGCTTTCATGCTTACATTTGATTGTAAGCGTCTTGATTGTGTACGTAACTGCTTTGAAAATTCTGCCTTTGATGTCATCTATGTCTCTGAAACAATTAACAATTATAAAATTTTTCGAAATGATCGAATTAATAGGAATGGCGGGGGCGGTGCAATATACTGTAAAAACAATCTTAATGTTAAACTGTTTGATATGCCCAGTGGTTCTGAGGTAGAGTTTCTAAATGTTGAAATTTTTGATAACCGTACTAAAGTTTTTTTGTCTTGTGTATATAATCCGTATCGTCATTGTAGCTTGGATCAATCGTTTTTTGCGGTGTCTAACTGTGCAATAGAGTACGATATTCTTATCATGTGCGGAGTTTTTACTATCAATATTTTAGTCCAGGATAATCTTGTTGATCAGTTTTATGATAGATTTTCTGAGGTTGGTCTCCATATAGTTAATACTAGAATACCCACTCGCTATGCTAGTAATGCTGCTCCCAGCTTACTGGGCGTCTTTGTTGTCTCAGATGCTTCTTCTGTTTTACTTTTAGACCAATTATCGTTTGTATCAGACCATGATCTCCTGTTCTGTTCTTTAAATATCAATCTGTCAGTAAATGTTGTTGAGAGTTCTATTACTTACCGGAATTATAAAGAAATAAATTATGACGCCTTGTACAATGACCTTCTAAACGTAAATTGGTCCGAGTGTTGGTTCTTTAGCTCAGCAAATGAAAAATTGAGTTTTTTTAATAATTTAATATGCACGTTATTTGATATGCATGTACCTTTAACTACTTGCCGTGTTTCTAACATAAGCTGTTCTTGGTTCACTTGGAATGTTAAATTTGCTCTCAAAGAACGGAATAAATGTTACAATCGTTGGAAAAGAAACCCTTCAATATTCAACCGGGAGCAGTACAAAAGTGCTGCTGTTGTCTTCAAAACGTAGTTTCTTTATGTCCAAACTAAGTTTGTCACAGTCATCTAAGAAGCTTTGGAGTAACTTAAGACATGCTAGAGTTTGTAATGTAACGTCTAATGAGTTTTGTATCGATGCTAATAGTTTAAACGAATATTTTATTGCTAGCTCAGCTAATCCTGAGAATACGGCAGCTGATGATACAAATATTCGTACTCCTGGATGCCCATTTAATTTGGAATTTGTTGCTGTAGGCGAGTGTGATGTTGCTCGTTGTGTGAATAATATTAAATTGAATGCTATGGGCGAGGATAGAGTATCGATTAAATTTGTTAAACTTATTTTACCTTTTGTTCTAAGTCTCTTGATGCACATATTTAATTATTGTCTTACTAGTTCTTGCTTCCCTGATATATGGAAAGTAGCGACAATCATCCCAATAGCTAAAAAGGCCAATGCTTGTGAACTATCTGATTTTCGTCCTGTAAGTCTGTTATCTTGTTTATCAAAGGTATTTCAGTCTCTCATGGCTGCGCAAATTTCTGAACACATCAGAAATCATGATCTTATGTCCTCACTTCAGTCTCAATGGTGTTGCACTAAACTTCGTTAAAAAGGTTAAAAATCTCGGTTTATACATCAACTCCACTCTTTTTGCGATGACCATATAAATTCCGTTGTTTGTAAAGTTTACTACATCCTTCGGAATCTGAGACGAACTGCATCCTTTGTGCCTGTTGATACAGAAGAAAGTTAGTTATCCAGCTTATAATGCCTATAATTTCGTATTCAGAGGTTGTTTACAGTAATCCTGATTCTAGGTGAAGTCATAAGTTACAACTCGCATTTAATAAGTTACAAAAGTTACAAAAGATACGTAAACTTATTTAATAAACTCCAGTTTTGTAGATCAACAACATGCACTTCATAATCCCTGTCCATAATTTTCTGAACTCCAGCAGATTATTTTTCGTGAACGTCATCAAAATATGGAATTCGTTGCCTTCATCAGTCAAATGTATTTGTAGGGGTACCTCTTATACTATATTTTCTTTCTTTTCCTTCTTTCTTTTTTAATTATTAAAGAAACATTGTTGTTAAAAGTGATATATATAGAGTCATGTCCTATAGAGTCATATGTCTATGTTATAATATTCTCAATAATATTTTCTAATTATAATTTATATACCCCAACGCGTACTGCGTAAGGGGTATATTAACTTTGTCATTCCGTTTGTAACACCAAGAAGGAGGCGTGGCAGGTAAAGAAAAATATATATATATTTTTGATCAGCATCACCTCCTGAGTCGATTTCCGTGTGTCCGTCTGTCTGTCCGTCTGTCTGTCTGTCGACACGATTACAGCCGTAATTTTGAAGCTATCGAGATGAAATTCAAAAAATAAGTTTACTTTTAAAAAAGGAAGATCAAGTTCAAAAATGGGCCAAATCAGATGAAAACCACGCCTACCTCCCATACAAAGTGACTTTATATTAACCGTAAAATATCTTTAAAATCCACAAAAATTAAATCAATGCCTTGAAATTTGGTATGTAAGCTTTGCTCTTCAGTTTTAATCTTGGCTATGAAATTTGGAAAAATCGGATGAAAACCACGCCTACCTCCCCTACAAAGTGGCTTTATTTTAAAAGTAAAATCTCTTAAAAATCTGCTCAAATTAAAGAAATGTCTTGAAATTTTGCATATAGGCTTTGATGTATAATATAGACCCTCACTATGATATTTGGCAAAATCTAATGAAAACCACGCCTACCTCCCATACAAATTGGCTCTATTTTAAACGTAAAATCTCTTCAAAATCTGCAAAAATTAAAGAAATGTTTTAAAATTTGACACATTAGCTTTGATATATAATGTAAATCATTTCTATGATATATGGCAAAATCGGATCAAAACCACGCCTACCTTCCATACAAAGTGACGTCATTAAAATAGGAAAACTTTCGTTAATATATAAAACTGAATGCCATCGTGAATGTCGTGGCTAAAGACTTCGGATATACTTCAATATGGCCGCGGGGGGGGTATTTTAGCTTCGGTACCCTGCCGAAGCTCCATTCTTACTAGTTTTATTTGATAACACCTTGCTGGATATTAATTAATTGCTTCTAAATTTAATTTAATATTATTTAATATTTAAGTTTTACATCTTGACTTTGTTTAACTTATAACTTGTTTATAGCTCGATGTTATTATGCTTGTTATTCTTACTGCATTCAAAAGACTAGTCTTATATGTATCTTAACTAAATAAAATAAAATAAAATAAACAAAAAAAAAAAAATTTGTGTTCAAACATTTCACAACACGCACAACACAATTGATCATAAGAAGTTCGGTCAAAGTCCTTTCAAAGGTTGAAATGGCCATTTTCGTTTTTAAACCATTCTTTAAGATTACCAACGATGCTCTCACTAATCAGGGAACAATGTGAAACTACGACGTCATTATGAGCAAGTAAGATTTTGAATTTTTTTTCGTATAACGTATTATAAACATTTCAGTTTAACCATGTATGATAGTTTGTAAATTCTTGAAAAAAAATGTAGTTGAATCTAGTCAACTTAGTTGAGTTATAATATATTACATAATAGGGATCTAAGAATACATGTGGAAGCTGACCTAGGATAACTGCAAATAAACTGCTAAAAGGAAAAATATTTTGAAGTTTTGAACTGAAAAAAGCTGAATTTCCGCCTTAAGTAACGGTAAACCAAACGAGTGCATAATGAAAACAGGGCATTCATCAAGCTGCGGCGCGCTGGTCTTGCGACGTCAAACTGCAAACGTGAGTTATGTGATGCAATAGAAACAATTTTGTAAGTTTTTTCAATTGAAACTTAATTTTATTTATATTTAACTTATGCCAAAATAATTTTAATATTAATCAAAATAATATTAATCAAATCTTTATTGGAAAGTACATAAAAGTACAGTCAATCGACTGCCTTTTTTCCGAAGAGGTTATACTAGCCTGCAACTGGATGGGGCTAAAATACTTTTTAAATTAAAGTCGCTTAAACTGTTCATCACATATGTATTCGGTAAGTTTTATTATTAAACTTTTATTTACATCATAATGAATATTATTTGCCATTGCAGAAGCAGTTCGTAGCGAAACAATGGGGTTTGCTCAATTTGAAGACGCTATGAAGAAGGCAATTCGTTTGGCCTAACAACGCATCTACAAAGTCTTAAGAAATAAAAATAAATAATGAAACAAGTCATTATATAATTATATTCTTAAAATCTATCTTAAATTAACTTCAATTACTTCATGTCAATTCACATTTCAATTAAATTTATTTTTCATGATAGTAGGCAACAGTGTTGTCACCAGAGATCTGCAGCGGTGTATCGTAATTTTTTGTGACTTAAAATCTACTCATACCAAAAGCGATGCAAGTATGTACACACACCGATTTAAACATCCAACGCCACCGCTTTGACTCAGAACACAAATTGATGCTGCTGTTTGAGTGTGAGTATAAGTACTACTCTGACCCTCTCTTCCGCTGCGCACCCCCTGTGTCGACTGTTGTCTTTCGGAATGAAATTTTGGACTCTTTTATATTCTTCAATATATATTTCATTTAAATGTAATATATAACAAACTTATTTAAAAGCATTCTATGCGTCTAGTTAGATGTAACTAATTACAGCTCTCGTATAAATCTAACACATTGTTTATGCAAAAATTAATGTGTTTAAAAATTCATTTCTTAGTACTGGAAACATTCATCGCAAAGTAAATTTAACTTAATTTTTTTATAAATTGCAATGAGCGGAAATCAAAATGACATCGCTGTGGAAAAAGTAATTCCACGATATAAAAATCAACGCCACCACTTCTACCAGAGAGTATATATAATATAGAGATACCACTTCGCTCTTGAGTATTCCGACTCTCTCAATCTGGTTTCAGATATTAGAGTCCAGAAATTAATCGGTGCTGGCAGAGCAGCCGCCACCATGTTTGTTTTCAGCGCTCAGGCTGATATTGCTAGAGTTTGTGTATAGAGTGCTACAAATGTTGATAGACCACAGACAAATAGAAGTACGCCTTTTTGGAAATTTCGAGTTTGAATATTTTTACAAAAAAAATTCCCAAAAACCGAAAAAAAAAATTTATAAAAATGCAAACAAGAAATGCACTAAGGACAGTTTTGAGCTATTTGGTGCAAAAAATTAAAAAAAACGAAAAAAGGATAAAATAGTTATAGCTGTTGCAACTTGACTTTTTTTCAAAAATCGTTAAAGTACCCATTTCTGGCATAGATTTATAAGTCAAGTAAGCATAGAAAAAAAAAATTAATTTTATTTATTAGATCGATTTATTCGCTTAGTTAGTATAGTTTGCCTAGTTTAGAACATAGAGATTTAAAATAAATTAATAAATTTTGTAAAAAAAAAATTAAAAATTTATTCATTTTAAAGATTGTAAAATTTGATATTATTTTGTCCTTGGGTGCATTTCAATCTAATCAGAAATGAACAAGTTATAGCGATTTTTCTATACCTTCATACTTCAAAATAGACAAAATCATAAAAATATTATTTCTGACTATCGACGAAATCCACCCAAAAAATATCAAACAACAAGCAGCTGAGAAAGCTGCAAAAAAAAATCCAAACAGACAGCAAAAACAAAAACCAGCAAAAAAAATATAAACAAGCCAGCCAGCCGTCGGATTAGAATTCCAAGGAAAATTATCTTCTTGCCAACATTGTTGCGAGATATTTGTGTGTGCTCTATCAACATTTGTAGCACTCTATACACAACCTCTAACAATTTCAGCCTGAGTGCTGAAAACAAACATGGTGGCGGCTGCTCTGCCAGCACCGATTAATTTCTGGACTCTAATATCTGCAACCAGATTCAGAGAGTCGGAATACTCACGAGCGAAGTGGTTTCTCTATATTATATATACTCTCTGCTTCTACACAAACGACAAGAGATGTTGAGCTCAAGCGTTCATTCTAATAACAAATGTATGCAAGAATCGCTCAATTTTCGATCCTAGCTGCGTGTGTGGATAATGAGTTCATATATTTGCATGAAGAAGAAAAGAGCAGTGCAAATGATTACAGGTAATATAAATAGAACTGACATAGTTATCAAAAGTGGTCATATATATATAATAAATAACGGTTGTTTTTTTAACATAAAAATAAATTTTGAATAAGGATTCCGTTTATAAGTAAAGTTTTGCATTGTTTTTATGAGAAAATAAGAGAAGGGGTTATATATATTAACCCTTTAATATGATTTTATTGAACTAAATATGTTTTGTGGATAACCGAATGTGTCGTCTTGCGCAGTTTCTTTTTCGTAGAAATATGTATATCTCAGTAAACAATTACACTAGGGCAGCGGTTCCCAACCAGTGGGTCAGAAGGTTGTAACCAAAGGGTTACAAATGGGTCGCTACTCGATCTACAAATTATCACAAGACATTAGAAAAGATAAAAGACATAAATAAAAAATGAGTATATAATGATTGATTGTGTTTTTTTTATATGCACGAATTTATTGGCATTTTTCATTTTATTGAAATTTCATAAAAATTTATTAAAATTCATTTTATTAAAATTTCATAAAATTTATATTATTAAAATTTCAAATAAATTTATTAAAATCGCTAAATTTTAAATTTAAAATTTTTGTTGTCATATTTTCCTTTTTATTTAAAAACCATTTTTTTCCTTTTCCAATTCTGTTGAATGCCAAATAACATAAATTATGAAATGGACTCGCTCGCAGAACTCGCGCGAACCAGTTTGTTTTACATTTTAAAAATTATATGGTATAACATAGAATGCCCATGCAAAATATATTGCTTGCACTTTTTATGGTAAGAATGGAATTTGACAGATGGTATAAAATAATTAATTGCCAGTGTGGAATGGGGTTACACACATCAATCATAAAGTCAATTTTCATTCTTTATTATTTTTCATTTAATGCAGACGTGCCTTTAATGACACAGACGATTGCATAGGATACATTGCATTGCAAGTTTCATTAAAAAACGTAAAAATAAAAGAGTTTGGATGCAAAGTGATTTAAAAAAAAAACTATCAAATGAATCTTTTAAAAGTGTTAAAATTTTCTGCAATTTTTGATAAGCTTCAATAAACTCTTCCAAAAATTCTCTGTCCTCTCTACCTTTTTTTTCACCGCTTCTTTGTTTTCTGCAGACATGATTGCCGCACGAAAAAAACAAATGAACTGCCAAAAGATTTTCAATCAAACACTTATACCTCCGACACATTGGCAGACTTAAACTTGTTTAAATCGCTTTTCTAGTTTAATTTTCTGCCAATCTATGCTTAGAACTCGTTTAGTCAAAACTAGTTTCTTAAAGTCGTTTATCGCAGCTCAACGAGTTTAAACAGCTGATTTTTACATTCCTCTTTCTATATTTTCGTTGATAACTACTGTGCTTTCACTCGAGCACACGCACTGGTTTTACATACGCACGATTATAGTGTTGTTCGCTCACCCATTGCATTATTCGCAATTATTTTTCGTTATTTTCTTAAACTAGTTAAGAAAAATAATGAGTGTGTCATCCCCAGTGGTTATATTTTAAACTACAAAAGATAATCAAGATTATCTATGCCAATGTGTCTAAGCTATTACACACATAAAGCCGCTGGACAAGCATTGGAAAATGTCAAAATAATTTTATTTTGGTCAATCAACATATAAATGATTGATATAGAAAAATTTACCGTGCAAGGTTTGCATAGGGAATAGCATTAATGTACACTAACGCATGCTTGATGTCCAATGATTGACCGTGTAAAGTCCGCATTAAGAGCTTTCCAGTGTATCATAGTGCTATTTCTCTCTGCTCAGTGTGAATTGTAATATCTATTTTGTCGGTAGGGTAGTGTCGCTTATCTTTATCATTGTTGAAGCTAACCAGTATTGCCAAATAGTCCGGTGTATTGGACTTGTAACGATTTTCAGTGGCGACATGTTATAACTTCGTTACCTTCGATGTTCGACAATTTGTCGAAAAACAGAATACTACAAGACGTCACGATTTCACAAAATGTTAATCCGTTATCGTGTTTTACTCAAAATTTACAAAAATTTCATTAATAGATTAAAAAAGAAAGTACTCTTAAAATTCTTTTTTTTAACATGCTGATTCACTGACACTTGCGAACGAACAAATACTGCTGCGAACAAATAAATCAAAACAGCTTTCATGCAATTGAAGTATTATTATTACTTATTATTAACTTAAAATTTAAAATTGGAAGCTAATTGTTTGATACAGCTTTGGCAGCGTGGGCCTTAAGCTTAACTTAAAACTAAACTAGGAATATATTCTTATTGTTCTATAATTTATGGTACATTATTAGAAATTATATGGATAATTCAATTATTATATAAAATTTTGAAGTAGTGATGTATTAGAGTAATACAATAGTGAAGATATGCTTTAAAATTATATGCTATGTGTCCATATGTTTAATTTGTTTTAGATGCTTATATAAGTTTTTATAAGTCTGTGATTTTAAGATATTTTATTAATTTTACTATGTTATCTAGATTTGGTGAAGATATTAATGATAGAGGGTCTGTGTTTTGGAAAATTTGTATTCTTGAGATATGAAATTTCGGACAATTTGTAATAAGGTGAGAGATGGTTGTTGGAGTTGTGAGGTTGCAAAAGGTACAGGAAGGAGGAGTGCTATTAGTCATTTAGTGTTGATGAGTTATTTTAGTGTGTCCAAGACGTAGGCGTTCAAATTTGATTATGTCGCTTCTAAATAGGTTTTTGTTGCTTATAAGGTGTATTTCTTTTCAGTTGTTTTTTTAGTATTGATTTGTTTGTACCAATCAGAGGTTGAGTCCCAAAGATGTATATGCTTGGCCTTGAAATTATTTTTTAAGAGTGAGTAAAGTCTTTTGCATTGTAATTGTTTGTCGAAGTCAGTGGGGCTTGATTAGCATTCTTGGCTGATTGATCAGCAAATTCGTTGCCTACTATTGCGGCATGTCCTGGAATCCAAATGAGTCTGATTTTAGGGAAATTATTAGCAAGAGCATTTTTGATAAGTAATGGGTAGTATTCGTAGTTGTCTACGTTGGCAATGGCATCTACAGACGAAAGTGAGTCGGTGCATATTGCACAGTTTGAATTTCTTTTTACGGCGTATTGTATCGCTTCGTGAATAGCAATAATTTCTGCACTATAAATTGAACTATAAGGTGGAAGGTTCGAAATCTTAATGGTTTGGTTTGTAGTGGTTACACTGTAACTGATTTTGTTATCTATCTTAGAGCCTCTTATCTGTTATCTTATATCTATCTTATAAAGAAAAGAGTAGCTAGGGTGTTTATCTTCGATTTCATAAAATAAGTGTCGAAATATTGCTGGATTGGTGTGGGTTTTGGTGAATTTTCTTAAAGTATGATTGATTGTGGACGAGTTGAAGGTCCATGGTGGGTTTGGATTGTTTGTTGAATAGAGAGGGAAAGTTGGTAGGCCCAGTTTATTGCACTTTGTTATGACTCTGTTAATTGCTGCTGTAACTTTTTGAGGGGTGTTTGTGTTTTAATATAGGGTGATTATATCTTCAAGTGGGGTGTTTTTGGACTGCCATAGTGTTTTGAATAGTTTGATCAAAACTAAATCTCTCTGGTCTTCGATTGTAGGGAGGTTCGCTTCAAATAGAAGGTTGTAGATGGGTGTTCAACGAAAAGCGCCTAGAGTTGTTCATATCGCTGCGTTTAATATTGTTCTAATTTTATTTAGTATTGCTTTTGAGGAATAACCGTAAAGATAAATCCCATAACTAATTTTTGAAATAATAAGAGCTTTTATAACGTTTATTAAGCAGTGAGTGTTGCAGTTGAATTTGATGCTAGAGAGGCATTTAATTATGTTCAGTTTTTTTGTCGGCTGTGTTAAGGTTTTGAATATGTATGTTCCATCTATAGCGTTTGTTGAAACTAACCCCTAGAATAAGGAGGTTATCAACTTCCTTTAGCTGCAAGTTGTTGGTATGAATTACGCAAAAGCAGTTGCGTTTCCGGCATATATGTAAGTGTTTGCATTTTGTGGAGGACAGAACTGCTCCTGAGTAGTCGCACCAAGTAGGAATGGCGTAGAAAAGGTTATTTAGATTAATTTGTTGGCTTTTGGCTTTGTTTTGGCGAATAATAAGGTGAAAATCGAATGCGCAGTAGTCTATTTCTTTGTATCTGGAGATTGTTGTACATAGTTTATTGTAGGATATAAGGAATAAGATGACGGAAATTGGGGATCCTTGAGGAATTCCGTTGTCTAATGGGCTGGTACATGAAAGAGTTTTTTCAATTCTTACGATTATTTTTCTCTTTGTCATGAAGTTAATAACATAGTTGATTATATTTGGACTTAATTTCCAATCCTGTAGTTGGTCTATAATAGTGTGGAGTCCGATTCTGTCAAACGCTTTTTCGAAGTCAAGTGAGATTATAGAAATATGTTTATTGTTCGATAAGCAATCCGCGATCTGATGGTCTACATATAGCAAGGTGTCAAATACAGATTTGCCCTTTTTGCATCCCATTTGGTGGCTATCGATTAGTTTGTCGGAAACAAACCTATAGCCTGTTGGCGACTATTTTGTCTAACAATTTGGATAAACAGAGATTAAGTGAAATAGGTCTGTATGATTTCAGTAGTGTCTTATTGGAGTTAGGTTTTAAAATAGAAATGATTAAGCTTGTTTTGTAAGACTGTGGAATATAGTTTTTAAAAATGGTATTGTAGTGATTTAACAAGCGCTGTTTAGTTTCGTTAGAGAGATTTTTTATCATAGGATATGATATTCAATCTAATCCAGACGTGTGTCCCTTTAGTTTGAGAAGTGCTGAGGTGAGTTCTGTAATTGTAATGACTGTATCAATCTTGAGAGCTTGGGATGATGGGTTGATTTTATTTTTTGAGTTTACTGCTGAAGTTTTGCTTTATTCAAATTTAGTGGAGAAATTATTATCGGAAGAGTTGTTGGAATAAAAGTTACAGAATTCAGTTGCTATTGTGTGTTGGTTGATTATTGGTAGGTTAGGTGGGTTAATTGAATTGATGCTGTGGATATTATGTGAAGATTTGTATCCGGTAAATCTTCTTATGTTAGTCCAGATTTTGCCAATTGGGGTTGATGTGTTTATTTTGGATGTGAAGTCGTTCATTGATTCTGTTTTAGCTGTTTTGATTTCTCGTTTGAAAATAGCTCTTGCTTTCTTGAATTTTAGTAGATATCTTGTACATTGTTTCTATTAAAAGCGTTCCAATACTTGTTTTATCATTTTTTAGTTTTTCGAGTTTATTATTCCACCACGGTACAGATAGTTTTGTGGTGTATCGTAATACTTGTGGAATTGATGCGTGTGCGGATTGTAAAACAATTTTTTTTAAGGTAGCTGATTCTTTATTGATGTTTGTGCTTGAGGGGAACTGAGTGCTGAGTAGGTCTGATGTAGCTGTGAATCGTGTCCAGTCTGCTAGTTTTATTTTGAGTTTAGGTTTGGTTTTTAACGTCTTTATTTTGCTTTGGGGGAATAAGGATATAATAATCGGAAAGTGGTCGCTCCCTGAGAGGTCGTTGTTAATTTTCCATTTGGAGTGGATTGCAATGTGCGGAGAACAAAATGTAAGGTATATGTGGGAGAAAGTATTATGTGTCGTGAGTTGAGTGGGAGAGTCGTTGTTGAGAAGTATAAAGTTGGATTGGTTAAGGAATCGGTTTAATATATTGCCTTTACGGTTGTTGCTTGGGGATCCCCATGAGCTATGCCAGCTATTGAAATCTCCAGTTGCTTAAGTTGTTGAAGCTAAATCTTTTTTGTGGAGGTATGTATGCAGATACTATTGTAAATTTGACTTGGGAATGTATCTCACAAGCTATTGCGTCAAAGTCGTTATACAGTTGAATTTGTTGTTGTTGTAGTGAGTTATGTACTAGCAGCATAACGCCGCCGTAAGAAGTAGTGGAGGAATTTAATGTGAACATTGAGTAATTGATGGGTGTAGGTATGTTATTAGTGGAGTGGAGGAGAGTTTCTTGGATGGAAATTATTTTAGGAGAGTATCGTTTTATTATAATTTGAAGTTCATTATAAAGGGTCCACCAAATAAATTTTTTTTTTTTTGAAAATGCAAAAAAAAAACTACTGAATATTTTCTCAAATTTCTTTTTTTATTTGAATGTACAATCCTTCCGGTTAATAATGGAAAATAATTTCATTCAAATGGCTGCCTCGGCTGGCCATGCAGTAGCCTACACGGTCCAATTTTTAAACACATTATCAATTGTGTGCAGCTGTATTTCACCAATGGCTTTACGAATATTGTCCTTTAAAGCGTCAATTGTCTCTGGCTTGTCGGTGTAACACTTATCTTTGAGGGCACCCCACAAATAATAGTCCAACGGTGTTAAATCGCAGCTCCGAGGTAGCCAAACGACATCAGCCCTGCGGCTGATAATGCGATCTTCAAAAACAGGGCGCAAAACATCGAGTGTAGCTTTGGCTGTGTGGCACGTAGCGCCGTCCTGTTGAAACCAAATGTTTCCAATATCCTCCTCTTCAATTTTTGTGAACAAAAATTCGTTCAACATGTCCCGATAACGATGGCCATTGACTGTAACGGCCACTCCTTGCTCATTTTTGAAGAAAAATGGCCCAATTATGCCTCTGGACCAAAATCCGCACCAAACAGTGACTCGTTTTGGGTGTATCGGCTTTTCAATGTATGCGTGCGGGTGCAATGTTTGGGTATGTGCCCCAAATGCGACAATCTTGCTTGTTTACATACCCGCCAAGATCAAAATGAGCTTCATCTGAAAAGATGATTTTTTTGGCAAAATCGGCATCTTCTGTAAGTCGATCGCAGGCAATATTTCCCAGCGTTGTTCAAGCGTATACACAACCATATTCGTTCAGCGGAAGGGTAAAACTAATTATCTATCAAATCAGACATGTGTTAAGTGTTACCATTCACGAAATAAGCACTAGTTGGAAAAAAAAACGTTAGATGGCGGACTCTTTATAAGCCTATTTGCAAAATTCCAAGACTTTTCTGCAAATTGAGCAGATTTTTAAGGGACTTTACGGTTAATATAAAGCTACTTTGTATGGGAGGTAGGCCTTTAATATTCCATTGGATGATGGTTAATGACATAATATAATGTAGTTAAGATAAATTTAAAAATTAATGTTTATAAGATTTGATTTGTTAAAAATAGCTTGTAGTTGGAAGGTGAAGTCCAGGATCTAGATCCATTGACATTGTATCTGATGAGTCGTCCTGAATGAGTTGCGATGATTGTAGTTGCAGTGATTTATTTTTTTTTTGTTTTTCTTCTTAAGCTCAGATTTAAGTTTATGGATATATTTCTTGGAAAAATTTTAACTTTTGTTTCTGATAGTCTTTGAATACTGGGTTTATGAGACATTTGTTGTAGATGTTCGTTTGAATTTGTTTCTGGGAGTATGTCGTCATAATTTACAAGTTTTCTTACTAGGGCAGGTTGTATAGTTGATTCATTGTTGGTGGTGTTACGTGTTATGGCGGCATATGTTGCACCTTCTTGTTGGTTGCGTTCTTTGTAGGTAGATATAGCTTTTTTCTGTCTATTTTGTTGAGGGTGATGATTGCTTGAATTTCTTTCTCCTTGATAAATATGGGACATTTTTTATCGAAAGAATTGTGGTTCTGTGTGTCGCATTGCATTTCCTTGCAGTTTATGCAGCATTTTGATTCATTGCATTCTTCTTTGAACTCAATGTTAATGTGGTGTTTGTTTGCGCAGTTGGGACAAATTTTTTAATTTTTGCATGTTTTTCCAATGTGTCCGTAACGTTGACAGTTATTGCAACGAAGCGGGAGCGGTATGTATGGTCGGACTCTTACCTTTTCGTATCCGATTGAGATTTCGGTTGGGAGAGTTGGTGTGGAAAAAGTGATTACAATGATACCGATTTCTTGCAGTTAAAAATGTGGAACGCTTCACGATTTTGCGTGTCATCCTTGCGCAGGGGCCATGCTAATCTTCTCTGTATCGTTCCAATTTTAGTATATGTTCTGCCGAAGCAAGAACAGCAATTGAACTAAAAATATCAAACATATTAATAAGTGTTTTACTCAATATTGTATTTAACATTATTTAAACTATATATTCTTTTGAGACTATATACATTTTAGCTGCTTATTGTAATTTTAAAAAGAAATGTTTTGATAAAAAGCAAATATCAATAAATTTTATTATGTTCTAAAATATCGCAAGTGCTTAGAATACTGTAAGAGAAGTGAGTTCTGATTATAGAGATCTTATATATAGAAAAGATTCTGATGTGTTTTTTAAAAAAAATTTGTGTAATTATTTTAATAACTGGAATATTCGGTGTGATTATTTAATAATATGAGAATTTAATTCAAAGAATTCACGGAAAATATTTATATTTTCTCCTTGGAATAAGGTTTTTTGAAAAATTTGATAAGTACCTGTGTTTGGTACGAGACAGTGTCTGGTACGAAAAAGTAACATGATTAAAAAAAAAATTTTAAACAAGTAAAACATTTGAAAACATTTGTGATAGCATGTTCACACACATGCCGAAAAGCCTCTTTTCAGAAAAAGGTGTTCACACTTGAAAAGCAGCTTTTTATTTGACAGACAGTAGCCATATGTTTGTTATTATAGCGATTTGTTTCATTGTGCTTGGATTAGCAAATAAAATTCTTTAAAATAACTTCTTCTTGCAAAAAAAAATTTCATTTATTTGGATATCGATGGCTACTGCGTTATATTTGGCTTTAATAATTTTCTAATTGGAAAGAAAGTTTGTCTATAAATCACAACAAATGAAAACAGACAAACGAAATGTCAAATATCTGTGACAACTTGGATTTTTGTAATAGATTTTGACTTTACTTCAACGAACAGACTTTCGTACCATTGTTGTTTTCTAACTTTTCAGAGTTTTTTGCTGAAAAGCAAACAAATATCAGCTTTTCATTTGACAGTTCTTCTATGGCGAAAAACTTAATATCATGTAGCTTTTCAGCTGAAAAGCCATTATTGTTCGAAAAGCGGCTTTTCGGCCTTAGTGTGACCCACCGCGTACTGCGTAAGAGCTATATTAACTTTGTCATTCCGTTTGTAACGCCAAGAAGGAGGCGTAGAAAAATAGAAGGTATAGAAAAATATACATATTTTTGATCGGCATCACCTCCTCAGTCGATTTCCGTGTGTCCATCTGTCGACACGATTACAGCCGTAATTTTAAAGCTATCGCGATGAAATTCAAAACATAAGTTTATTTTTAAAAAAGGAAGATTAAGTTCGAAAATGGGCCAAATCAGATGAAAATCACACCTACCTCCCATACAAAGTGACTTTATTTTAACCGTAATATGTTATTAAATCCACAAAAATTAAAGAAATGCCTTGAAATTTGGCACGTAAGCTTTGATCTTTAATCTTTTTCTTGGCTATGAAATTTGGAAAAATCGGATGAAAACCGCGCCTACCTTTAATACAAAATGACGTCATCAAAATTTAAAAACTTTCGTAAATATATAAAACTGAATGACATCGTGTCTGTACGTACCTAAGTTCCGCACATGTCGTTTATCCAACCCATACATATATTCTTTGGTAAAATGTGGAGTCTTTATACTAGAAAAGTGGGTGCGGCATTTTGCTTTGTTTACAAATTACTCTATGTGGCAGCTAAGGGTAAAATAGAATTAAGCGTATGACACAAATATTTTTGCAGATTATACATACAAGTTTTATAGAAGCCTAAAGACTTCGGATATACTTCAGTACGACCGCGGGGGGTGTTTTAGCTTCAGTACCCTACCGAAGCTCCATTCCTTACTAGTTTTTTGTTCGTTATATAAGGTACTCAATGAAAGCCATTTGCTTGTTCGTTATTTCTGTTTTCATAGAATCGAATTTTCGTTATATCGGAAAACTACTGTATATTAAATTGTTTTTAGGTCAAATAGGGCATTTAATCCAATTTATTATATTTTGATATAAATTTGAATAAATAAAATTAAAATATTTGTATAATAATTTCAAATACCTGGAAGTAGCTTCAAAAGTTTTTAAACTTGCAAATATTTAATTTATAAAAAAATTGTATTAATTCCAATTTATTTCAAAACACAATAAATTGGATTAAATGCCCTATTTGACCTTAACACAATTCAATATAATTAGAAATACAGAAGTTTTCGATTTAACGAACACAGTGTAGTGGCACAGCATGACCACTATACCGTACATGCCAAACAATTAGTAATAACACAAATTTAACCCAAATAATTTGTTCTCTTTCTTTTATTCTTTCGTACGTTGTACCAATGCTGATCATGTTGCATTCAATCGCAACACTTTTTACTACGGCCAGCGTGAGTAATGCAATCAATGCATTTGCTTTCACACTGACCTAGCCAGCTATGTAAATGCAAGCGCAGCACAAATTCATTGGCTGATATTATCGTCGCAGCCAATAAGAAATTGTGCTGCGCTTATACCAAGAGCGGTAGCAATGCCATAATTTTCAGTTTGCCGAAGTTGGCAGTTAGTGCAAATTACAGTTAGAACACATATCCTTCCCTGCCCTGACACATATCTTTTACAACAGTGATAGTCAGGCCAATTCGTTAAATCGATTTTTTCGCTAAACAGAGTACTAGAATTAAATGGCTTAATTTATACTCAAATTATTAGAAGTAGCATTTTAAAAAATAATTTTATTGAAATAAAAATTTTAAGTGATGAGAACGTGCTTGAAAAGTTTTACGCATGAAAATCAGAAATATTTTTTTGGAATTATTAAAGTTACTCCGAGTGAGAAATATATGTTTTTCGATTTTTTACAATTTTTCTTTATTTTTTGTGATTAAACTGCTATAAATTTTAAATTGCTTTTTTTTTATTTTTTGCAGAAAATATCACAGGATTATGCTTAAGCCATCCATGCTGTTTTTTAAAAATTTTGAATTTTGTGGGATTTTTTTCGTAAAAATACTCAAATTCGAAATATTCAAATAGGTAAATTTCTAGCAAAAAAAAAAATCATAACCACCAGGTTAATCAACAAAACAACACAATTCCTTGCATCTGCATTAGATATACTTTAAGAAAATATTTTCATAAGATTTCATTTCATGCTTTTCAAAATTTGGATTTTATTCTAATTTTTGTAATACAACAAGAGAACAAAAAAGGTGTTTTTTCGAAAAGTAAAAAATCACAACTCTGGTAGTTTTCGTCAAATGTTTGTCAAATGTTTCAAGTGTGATAGCTTATTTTAAAAAAATTAAATAGAAAGCTAGCTGCGAACCAGCTTTTTGAAAGTTTATACTTATACAAAAGTTATTAGAACTTTTTGAAAAAATAGCACTTTTTTCCCATATCGCCAACTATTGACGTGTTTCGATGCAAGAGTTTTGCGGTCCTAGGTATACGAAATTTTATTTACATTTATTTCAACATCATACGAAAAAATTCAGACACCCTAATATGAATATATGTATTCTGTTTTTACTACGTTTTATCCTGCTTAAAAAATCACCGATTTTGTATGTTCTTCGTTAAGCTGAGTACGGCTATTTTTCTTTGTTCGTTACGTAAGATACTTAATGGAATCAATTTGTTTGTTCGTTATTTGATATTTTGGTATAATCGAATCGTATTGAAAATAATAACATTTAATAATTTCAAAAAAATACCTGCAAGTTGATTAAAAACCTTTAAGACTTGAAAATATCTAATAGATAAATTAAAATAAATCCAGCCAAAAAATGTAAAAATTGTGCTGCAAATATTTTCTATAAACAAATAGTCATTTTTCTTAATAAGAAAATTAACCTAACCTGCTTACCAAAAAATATTTAATTCATTTCCCCCATAATTTTTCATAAATATGTTTTTTTCAGAAAGGAAATTATTGCCTTTAAGAAACTAAATTCATGAATACTTAAAAACAAGGTTTCATACAAATATGTACCTATGATATATATTAAAAAATTCCGATTGTAAGCTACCTCCAATTGGAATAAATTCAGATAACAAGATTAGAATAATTCATGATGATAGCAACAAGAAAAAAACTCGTAGGTAACTGTACCAACAACAAACACAGATGACTACAACAACACAAATTTAAAAATCCTCGCAAACTATACCAACAACAAGCACAGCAGACTACAAACACAACAAGAACACAACTTGGTAAATCCTAGCTTACTAAAGAATAGCAACAAAAACAAGCAGAACTGCATAAACTGATCGAACGCCGCTTGTTGCTTGGCAGCCAAAAAGCAAAGTATAAAAAATTCCTGCCAATTTATGCTATTCACCTGATCGAGCGATGCTTGTATGTTTTCTAGTTGCTTGGCAGCTAGAAGGCATAATCTGAAAAGCAAACTAAATAAATAACATACAACAAAATTTTGTGGTAAAATTTTATCCAACATGCTTTTATTTTGTAGCATCATCGAAAGCCGAAATGCCGCTGTGAAATTGTCTTCATCCTGACTAATCCTTCATCCTGACTAATGCAGGGCCTTGTCCCGCTGGACTACCGGTCCGGCCCTACGTAACCATCAGATTCCACTCAATATTGCAATGATAAAATATCAGGTTGGCAACTAAGTAATTGCGGATTTTTTTTAGAAAATAAAAGACAATTTTTTCATGAACGAAATAACTTTATTCTGTAATGTATTGCCCATTTTGAGCAATGACCTTTTGCCATCTTTCAGGCAGCATCATAATTCCACGTTCATAAAACTTCTGGTTTTTATCAGCAAAAAACTGAACCAGGTACGATTCGACATCATCATTATTATTGAAATTTTTACCATTCAAGGAGTTTTGCAAAGATCAGCAAGGTCAGGACTATATGGTGGATGTGGCAAAACATCCCAACCAAGCGTCCATAATTTTTGCCGAGTGACCAAAAATCTGTGTAGCCTTGCATTGTCATGGTGGAATACAACACCTTTTCGATTTGTCAATTCGGGCCGCTTTTCTTCAACTGCATTGTTCAATTTTGTTAGTTGTTTAATTAATTTTCATTACGTTTCTTTAAAAATCGCAGATGTATGCGTTGTGTTAAATGATTTTCTTTCAGTTCATGAGGAACCCATATATCGAGTTTTCGTACATAGCAAAGTTGTTTTAAGCGATTTTCAATGCATGTATGTAATACATGAAGCTTCTCTGCAATCTCACGTGTTGTACTGTAACGATCCGAATCGATTATTGCTTTGATTTGGTCGTCATCACCCTATAGGAACAAACTAACTTGTTTTTAAAAACAACTAATTAAAAAACTAATTTAAAATAAACTTGTATATGAACTACTTTGAATTATATTATGGCGGCATCCACTGCAACTCTAAATAGTTTTTATTGCAATATATATGAAGTAATTGAAATACTACTTAAAAACAAGTGATTGATAAACTACTTTGAATTATATTAAGGCGGCAACTACTCTGATTTTGACATCTTTTAATTGCAAATTTTTATTAGATTACGAGTTTATATATATTTAACCATGTTATTTCATCAAATACTATTAACTTTAGACCATCAGTAATAGTTTTCAATTGGTTATTTTAAAGTAATTAAAAAAATAGTTTAAATATAACTAATTTAACAAGTAGTTGAAAATATATGCAGACGAAAGTCAATTGACTTATTTAGCGGACATCACCGTACAAAATATGTTAGTTTGTTCTATGGAAAAAAGTCAGAATTTCAACTAGTTGTGGTTGACAAAAAACTACTTTATCAACTACTTTTTAATTAGTTGATTTTCCTACAGGGCAACTTCAACTGACCGACCAGAGCGCTTTTCATCTTTGAGTGAAAAATCACCAGAACGAAATTTGGCAAACCAATTTTGACACTGCCGTTCTTTTAAAGCTTCGTCACCATAAACAGCACATAACTTTTTGTGAGCTTGCGATGCGTTTTTTCCTTTCCGGAAATAAAAAAGCAAAATATGACGAAAATGTTCTTTTTGATTTTCCATTTTTCAACAGACGCCAAACAAAAACTACAAAACCGATCTAAAAAATTTTTTACTGATTGACAGTTGAAGTACCAACTATCAAATAACAAAATGTGTTTGACATTTCGATTACGTCAGCAAACCTAAAAATTCAACTAAAGCCATCTTTGAGTGAAATCCACAATTACTTAGTTGCCAACCCAATATTTTATTTTGTATTCAAAAGTAGTATAAAATATTTTGTTACTCTTACATATGTGTTAAGCAGAAAGTGAAGGGCATGATGTCTAATAACTTATCGTAATATGAATATAACTATGAACATGATTACTTGAACATTTTTTTATTGTTTCTGCAAGAAATCTGAATGGAACAGAATAGGACACATAAGGGTTAATAAATGAATGACAGGGGCCACTCTCTTGAGAATAGGTCAGCATATAATTTCACTCACGCTCTTTTATTTTAGCACACGAAGGTATCATGAAATACTACACCAGAGAAAGAGGTAACGGAACAATCACCTGATGTTTCGACGCCAAGCTAGAAACGAGCATGACGCCATTAACATCATTTCCCCTCCCAACTTGAGCAATTAGAACCTGGTAGAAGTACTAACGGGATAATTAGGCGACCCCAATGAACACGCATACAGACAAGAGGCAGAAAACCAGAGAGAGAGAAACTAGTAGTACGGTCATGCGCAGTAAATACTTGCGCACAAAGTCAACACCGCCAGTGAGCAATTGAGTGAATAGAAACACTCAAGTGGGCCACTCAAAGCAAAACTATAAAAGGCCAGAGAATCGCTCAATCAAGGAAAAGTCAACACGAGCCGCAGAAGTAAACAGTCTTAGTTGAAAATTAATCCGCAGAAATAAATTAGTGACCGCGCTGCTGAAGTCGGCGTCGAAATAACTACTGACAGAACACAACGCCACCGTCATTGCAATAAGCCTTACGACAGAGCTGCTAACATAGCATTTTCGTATTGTTGCAATCAACAACGCCAGCTTTCGTGCAGTAAACAATGCTTCAAGCGGAAGAGCCGCTTGGCCAACATCGAGGACATCAGTAAATTCCAACGTAAACGATCTCAGCACCAGGGAACGGAAAATACAGTCTCGCAAGGTGAGAAAAGGCTTCAAGAGCCTGTAGTAATCGCTAGAAGTGAAGTGTTATAGTGACTGTGACAAAACCAGAAGAGATCAGGGACTGATTAGTTTTTTATATTAATAAGCAATACCTGGCAAGGTTTTCCTCAATCTCGAGGAAATCACCTCGAGGTGTCACACCCTGCCACTACGTGACTCCACCTGAACGGTATTCTTGTCCTTTTCAAGAAAGCGGTAGCGCGGTATCACACTCAACCGCTTCAATCCAATACCAACCTCACACTCTTGGCCTTCAAGATATTTTCCGTAAAGTAAATTGGCATCCAGCTTCGACTAGTGAGGGCGAGGTATCACACCCAGTCACTATGTCAACCGTCAGAGGACGGATTCCAAACTAAATCAGTCAAAACAGCGATCACCGTCACCTACATCACAGGATCCAGATCACTACATCGACCATCCATCGGTAGCCCTACTGCGAGACCTCAGCAAGGCAAAGCGAGAGGACAAATCTTGTACTTACCAAGACATTAGATGCGCCATGGCCGAACCTACTAGAAGGTTTTGGTGATATCAGTTTAATTTATTTCTTTTCCTAAATTTTGCTATATTAATATTTTATTTACCTATATCGATATATATATGAGAAGTGTCTCACTATATCACCATCTAAATTCCATTTATTAAATTGTTAGTCATAAGATTTTCCCAACTTATTAAATAAAATCGGATAAATATTGTAACGAACACTTGAAATATTTACGTTTGACTTAATGTCCAACAAAACAAATATTGGAACGACCCTGGACAGCCATTGAGTCCGTCCCAGCTATAGACCCTGGAAAAGGGAGTCGTTACAGAATATAAAAAATGCATGCAAATTTATTTCTTCTATTTCAGCTACCCACACACATGCATGCAAACAAAAACAAAAACAAACTTTATCAATGAATTTGTCTTTTTTTGTTTATATACTATACCTTATATACTTCAGTACGGCCGCGGGGGGGTATTTTAGCTTCGTTACCCTGCCGAATCTTCATTCGTTACTAGTTTGATATTTATTTTAATTTTTTTGACATTTAATTTTTAATATAAATTTAAATTTTTTCGCTCTTATTCGCTTTTTCTATTTTTTCGAGTTTTTTCGAGTATTTTTCGATATTTATCGGTAAAAAGTTCGAAAAATTTTCGGAAAAATATAAAATACTACATATCTCGAAGGGGATACTGAGATATGAAGTAATTTCTTAATTTTTTGTTTGAGGAGCCATATCTTAAGTGCCATATCTCGAAGGAGAGAGAAAGTTCATCATGCATTGAATGGTTGCCACATTAAATTAAAAAAAAAACAGTAAAATGTTCCCTGTATCGGGTATTTCCTAACGTCAGATCTCGGTGAACGTACTATTTTATTTGTCCCCAGCCCCGATTGCAGTGTGCTGGTGCTCGGTGCTAGCATGAAGCTAGAGTGCAGCGCACTGTATAGAGCTCCGCTGCTCGGGCTTTTGGGTGCGCACCATTCTAAATCCCGCTGGACAGCATCAACTACATAAGTGACAGTACAGCGCGATCAAGCATTTCACTGAAATTCACGCAAAAAAAACAATCATTACAAACAATTTTCAAATTAAAATTATACAGTCTTTTCCTTATATATTGATCTAGATGCAGTTGAGATTAAAAATTTCTTTTTCTATTTACTTGATTGGCACAAGTATAGAATACAGTCACAAATGTCAAATTGTCAACCCACCATGAATATCTCAATTGGTGAGTTTCATGATATACATAAACACTTGTTTTCTATCAGTAGAGTTTAGCAGAGTGATTGAGCATGACGTCACACCAGTAGAGAATTTCTCAACTAAGTTACATGAACGCACCACAGGATGAGAACTTTTGTTTTAGGGAACGTTTTGCGGTGTGGAAGTCAGATTTTCATATAAAAATCACTTTTTTTTCGCAATTCGGCTAAGATTTCGGTACCAAGGACGATAGACCGAGCTTTTGAATACCTTCCGTCGATTTTCTGCATAATTGTTGATTTGTAGGAAAAAATTCAGGATGAGAACTTTCATTTTGTGTCCTTTTTTTTGGGTTTTACTGAAAAAAAAAATTTGCTGAACCGAGTATTTCACTTCTGGGTCGTTTTACGGTATGAAGGACGATTGATAGCAATTTGGGGACGAAGACACAAAATCATCCTTTTGGTGTCAGCTATCACATGCCAAAAATTCAGGATGAGACCTTTTGTTGTGGGTATGTTTTGGGGTTTGGAATTATGATTTTCATACAAAAATACCATTTTTATCGCACTTCGATTCGAATTTCAGTACCAAGGACGACAGACCTGGGCTGGAGCATACCACCAGTCGATTATCCGTACAAAAATTGATTTTTGTACAAAAACCCAGGATGAGAACATTTGTTTTGGGGTATGATTTGGGGTGTTGATTTCTGATTTGCATACGAAAATTCCTTTTTTTCGCAGTTTGGCCCAAAGTTCGGTACCAAGGACGATAGACCCGGGCTTGAGCATATCACTTGCCGATTTTCCATATAATGATTAATTATTGAGAAAAAAAATCCAGGACGAGAATTTTTGTTTTGGGGTGTGGAAGTCTGATATTCATATAAAAATTAGTTTCTTCGCAATTCGGCTAAGATTTCAGTCCCAAGGACGATAGAACGGAGCTTTTGAATACCTTCAGTCGATTTGCTTTTCATCTTCTGTCCTTTTTTTTTGGTTTTTACTGAAAAAAAAATTTGCTGAACCGAGTATTTCACTTCTGGGTCGTTTTACGGTATGAAGGACGATTGATAGCATTTTGGGGACGAAGACACAAAATCATTCTTTTGGTGTCAGCTATCACATGCCAAAAATCCAGGATGAGAACTTTTGTTGTGGGGCAAGTTTCGGGGTTTGCAATTATGATTTTCATACAAAAATGCCATTTTATCGCACTTCGGTGTGAATTTCGGTACAAAGACGATAGACCCAGGCTTGAGCATACCACCAGTCAATTTCCCGTATAAAGATTGACTGTTCAACAAAAATCCAGGATGAAAAATTTTGTTTTGGGGTATGATGTGGGGTGTTGACTTTTGATTTTCATATAAAAATCCCTTTTTTTCGCAGTTTGGCCCAAATTTCGGTACAAAGAACGATAGACCCAGGCTTGAGCATACCACTATCCGAGTCTTGTCATCGCTGTTATCTGCATGTGACGTGTTTCTACTTCCCTGTAGTGAATCTTGCTTTGTTTTTTGCAACCTGTTGCTGTTGCAAAAAAAAAACCCAAGACTTCGATAAACTTGCACAAAAATCAATACGTTTACTGAAACAATTATTGGAAACCGCTCCAAATGTTATCTGACGAAGAGTCAGATATCGAAGACAATGATGAAGTGATTGTGCAAAATGCTAAAAAAGTTTTAATCCCACCTATTAAGGTGCTATCTAAAAGGTCGGATTTTGTCCGATCAAGGTTGTTTTGTACGGTTTGGAAGGCAAAACAGCAGATGATGTGAAAAATGAGCTTATTGCTATGAGTCTCAAATGTAGAGACGTTAAGATAGTTAATAAAAAATTTAATGACTTTGCAGACACTATTTATATAGTTTATTTTGAGAACGGTTCTGTGAAATTAAATGATCTCTGAAAAAATATCAAAACTTTGTTTCGTACAGTTGTCAGGTGGAACTTTCAACGCAAAATTAAAAAGAAGCCAGTTCAGTGTCGTAACTGCCAAATGTATGGTCACGGTGAAAGAGGATGCAATATAAGAACAAAATGTGCAAACTGTGCTGGAAAGCATAAAACAATCGAATGTCTAACGCTTGACATTGTAAAATGTGCTAACTGCACGAAAAATCACAGATCAATTAACGTTTCATGTCCAAGCCGCGTGGCATTCTTACAATGAAGAGAAAACATAAACAATAGAAATACAACAAACATTTTGTAAATAATGCTCTCGATTTTCCCCCCCCCCCCCCCCCCTTGCATCACAACACGTCCGGCAAACGCAAGCACAAAGCGTAGGTGCAAAAACTACAATAACAACACCATTAGCACCGTGGCATCGTGTTATGCAGCAGCAGCAGCAGATCGGACAACAAGCATCAAACTTATACTACGTTCACATTGAGAGCTAAATGCGCATTTACGAAATTGAATGTATATATTTGTCTCTTTTACTCTTACAAGGAGCATACGGCCACGCATTCTAAATTGCTAATGCGCATTTCGTTAAATGCGCATTTAGCCCTCAGTGTGAACATAGTATTATTCTCGAAGAGTGAAATTTCTCAACTACTCCTTGATCTCATATCCAAATTGAGACCATGCAAATCTAAAGAAGAGCAGCTTAATGCAATAGCTCAATTAGCTGTTAAATATTTATATACTAATAATTAATATGACTAGATCAGAACTAAAAATAATATTTTGGAATTGTAGAAGCATTCGCAATAAATCAATTGAGTTATTTGATCTTTTAGTCCATAACAGAATTGATATTTGTTTGTTATCCGAGACTAGGCTTAATAACAATGAACGTTTATCTCACTCATATTTTAATTGTTTTCGCTTTGATAGACCTTCTAGAAGAGGTGGTGGTATGGGATACATAGAGTTCCAACTGAACTTGTTGAAAATATTGGTCTCGAAATCTCGTTTAATGATACTTCAACTATATGTATCTATAGTGTGCATTTCCCAGGTGGCGCTGTATCACCCAAATTACGTGGAAAGTTTAAAAGCGATTTAAGAAAAATATTAAGCAAATATTAAAAATATATATTATGCGGTTATCTGTAGCTCGTTCCTGTAACGCATACCGATCAGAGTTACTGACTCATATTACCGACTCATATTACCGATTTGACGTCACTCTCACCTCCAATGTTTCTGAACGAATCTGTATCGATTTCTGTTCAATTCGGTCGTTTAAAATCGATAAGCTGTCACCTGTTCCGATTTCATTTCAATGGAACCTTTTAAAAAAGTGCTTCTGAACAAAAAGTGAATCGATAAAAATGTGTCTCTTTTCTCACTGGCTTTGCGGCAAGTGAGAATTCTACCGATTTATCTAATGTCAGTAATGCTGTATATTATTAAGTTATAAATACTCGAAATATACCTTTAGAATGGTTGCTTTCATTATTATGTATATATATAACTAATAAAATTCGAAACTTTGAACTTCGATTCGAGCTTCGAAACTGCAGCGACGTAGGCTGTTGAACTTACTGAAGCATCACCGGCACGTCGGAAAGGGTAAATTTTTTAATGCTATTTTTTAATTTGAATGTTACTGAAACAATAATCCAAATAATCCATTAAATAATTGATTTCCAAATACTTCTAACACACTTCACTATTCACTAAAACATTTTTGATTACCTATTTATTATAAAACTATAGCGCACATAATATGAAATAAATACCCTTAAACAGCTGCTTGTCATTTGACTCAATTTCTTAGCGTTTCTTCTCGATTTGTGTTCTTTTTCATCACGGTCAGAATTTTTACCGATTTAAACGTACAGAAACATTTGTTGTCACGAAATCTGTAACTAGGGATAGCGCATGACGTCACACAGATCGGCAACTTACCGATTTTGTTACAGGAACGAGCTACTGAATAGAAGGCATCGTAACTGGGGTTGCCTAAAAGCTAATGCCTGGGGTAATACACTCGCAGATTTAACTTTGTTCTATCCAGTTGCAATATCATTTCCCAGCAGTCCTATATTTATACCAAGTTCTACTAGAGGTAGTGCTTCTACTCTTGATATTGTGTTGTCTAATGTTCCTGCTCATATTTTGCAGCTATTTGCATTAAATGAATTAAATTCTAATCATCTTCCTGTAAAGTTCGAATTTTCGTGTAGAGCTCCATTTTATGATAATTTTATTTTGGGTTATAAAAATACCAACTGGATAAATTGTAAGTCCAAAATACGAAATTCTTTAAAAGACGTGGTGTTTGAACTAGATGATATATAACGCCCGGTGGAAGTTGATAAAAAAGTTGAGTTAAGTTAACGAAATTTTTATGGATGCTGTTAGATATTCTGTTCCGAAAGTCAATCCTAAAAATTCCTTTCTCAAAATCCCTCAATATATTCAACATGATTAACATGATTAAAATCAGAAATGCATTCAGAAATAACTGGTTACGGTATCGACAGCAGTATTATTATGATATTATGCATAGATATAATGTAGTCATTCGAAATGAGCTTATAAAGGTTCGAAATAAGAATTGGAATAAAAAATTCAATCTTTTGAAAAACATTCCAAGCCATTTTGGAATATTGCTAAGCTTTTAACGAAAAAACATTCGCCACCTCTTTATGTTAATAATGATGTTATTATTTCAAATGAAGAAAAAGACAATGCATTTTCCGAGTATTTTCTTTACAATCACCGTGTTTCAGAAAATCTAGGTATCCAATCACACACTCAGCTTGTCAATAATATTATAAGTCAGTTTAATACAAGCAATGTTGATAGGGTTCATGTGGAGTTTGTGACAGCTGATACTATCAAATCTGATATTGGAATGCTTCGGCCTAGAAAAGCTTCTGGCTTAGATGAAATTTAAAACTCAATGATTAAACAGCTTCCAAATGTGGCTCTGAAGTATCTTTGCTTTATTTTCAATGCATGACTCAAGCTGTGCTATTTTCTTAAAACATGGAAGGTTGCTAAAATCATTCCCATTTCAAAACCAGGGAAGTCTTGAACAAAGTTGATAGATATCGTCCTATCAGCCTTTTAAGCAGTCTGAGCAAAATTTTTGAAAAAATCTTGAAGGTTAAGCTATGGAATTTTTTGGAAAGGAACAGCATCATTCCAGAAGAACAATTTGGCTTTCGGAACTTTCACATCACTTTTCATCAAGTCAAAAGAATTTTCAATCATGTTAAATCAAATGTAAGCCATAAAAAGTCAACTGGCCTAGTGTTATTAGATGTAGAAAAGGCATTTGATTCTGCTTGGCACAATGGTCTTGTTATTAAGTTAACTGATTTGCAATTTCCATATTATCTAACAAAAATTATGCAAAGTTTTCTCTCAAATCGCTATTTTTGTGTTCAGATAGGTAACTCGCACTCCAGTTTTAAAGAAATTCCAGCGGAGGTCTCCCAAGACTCCGTCCTAGGTCCACTCCTATACATAATTTATTACTCAGACATCCCAAAGCACACTTTATGTGAAATTGCCACCTATGCAGATGACACAGGTATATATTTTTCACATGAATTTGGTCATACTTAGGTGACGACATTACAATGCGCTATAAACGATTTAGTCTTGTACTTTAATAAATGGAAAATTAAGATCAATGCTGGTAAGACGCAAGCTATCTTTTTCACTACAAAAAGGAACCCTTGCTACCTTCCCAGCTCACAAATTCAAATTGACAATGTTGCCGTTCCATGGGTGGATAATGTAAAATCCCTTGGTGTCTTTTTTGATAAAAAATTACTTTTTAGAGATCATGTCACGCATACGATCGCAAAATTCAACATTGCTAAAAATCTTCTTTATTCCTTAATTAATAGAAAATCTCATCTTTCTACTGATAACAAAATTATTCTAGTCAAAATTATTTTTTTAAGGTATTTTACTATATGCCTGTCCAGTTTGGGGCATTTGTGCAAAAATGCATCTTAAAAAAATGCCAATTTGCCAAAATAAACTCCTAAAAATGGCACTCGATTTACCTTGGCACTACTCGACTAAAGAGCTACACCAACAAAATAACGTTAACTTATTACAGCACCGAATTGTGAAAACAACAAATAGGTTTAAGATGCTTTGCTCTTTGTCTGATAATAGTTTAATTTACAATTTATATCAATATGATCCCCCTTAACTTGTCTTTATAAGTGTTTGATAATTTGTTATTTATTAACTTAAATGATATATTTTGATTGATTTTTTTTTTTGCTTTTTTTCGAAAAGTCAACGTTTAAAACGTAAGCAAAAATTTTATTAAATTATTGATAATATTCTAGATGTAATGTATTAAATCACAAATCTCTGCACATATTTATATTTAATGTAGTGTAAACAATCATGAACTGTTTTCAACTTCTAAATAAATAATCAATCCATACCACTAGTCGAGAAATCAAGGATGAGTTTTGGGGTAAGTTTTGGGGTGTGGAAGTCTGATTTTCTTATAAAAATCACTTTTTTTCACAATTCAGCTTAGATTTCAGTATCAAGGACGATAGACCGGAACTTTTGAATACCAGTCGTTTTTCGGCATAATTGTTGATTTTTAGGCAAAAATTCAGGATGAGAACTTTTCATCTTCTGTCCTTTTCTTTTTGGTATTTACTGATTTCACTTCTAGGTCGTTTTACAATATGAAGGACAATTGATAGCAATTTGGGGACGCAGGCACAATCATCCTCTTGGCATCAGCTATCACATGCCAAAAATCCAGGATGAGAACTTTTGCTTTGGGGTAAGTTTCGGGTTTTGGAATTATGATTTTCATACAAAAATAACATTTTTTCGCACTTCGGTTCGAATTTCGGTATAGAAGACGATAGACCCGGGCTTGAGCTCACCACCATTCGATTTTCCGTATAAAGATTGATTTTTAAACAAAAATCAGGGACGAGAACTTTTGTTTTGGGGTATGATTTGGGGTGTGATATCGGATTTTCATACGTTAATCCTTTTTTTTTTGCAGTTTGGCCCAAATTTCGGTACCAAGGACGATAGACCGGAGCTTTTGAATACCTCCTTCATAATTCATATTTCCTTCATAATTGTTGATTTTAAGGCAAAAATTTAGGATGAGAACATTTCATCTTCTATCCTTTTTTTTTTTTTGTTTTTCCTGAAAAAAAAATTTTTGCTGAACCGAGTATTTCACTTCTAGTTCGTTTGCGGCATGATGCACGATTGATAGCAAATTAGGAAGGAACAAATTAAGCATATGTATTAATTTTTTGGAGTTAAAATTTCATTAAATACCTTCTCTTGTATATGCGGCGAAATTAAATTAATTAAAATTAAAAAGTTGTGCTGAAGATTTTGGGCTATATTCACAGAAGTCAAAACTTACCCCAAAACAAAAGTTCTCATCCTGGATTTTTTCTCAAAAATCAGTCTTTTTATGGAAAATCGACTAGTGATATGGTCAAGCCCGGGTCTATCGATCTTGGTACCGAAATTTTTGCTGAAGTGAGAAAAATCGTGTTTTATTGTATTTTGAGTTCCATATATTAGTTCCAATTTTGAGTGTGGCTTTAATAAACTTGTCTTACCTTCATGATAAAATTTACAAAATTGTGATTAAAATGTCCTCAATTACTTATTTTGAAAAAGGATTCTCTAATTTATAAAAAGATCTCTAAAATATCTAGAAAGGATATTTCTCGTTAGGTTTTTGTGTTAAAAGTTTGAAGGGTTTTGTATTGGATAATTTCATTAATAAGCTTTTTTAAGCTTTTAGACGGCATTAGCACTAGTATTTGTCTTATTCACTCTGTCGTGTTGACTACGCAAGAAAACAAAAAAGAATCTTTGAAGAGATACACAAACTAGATATGTGAACATATATTAGACAAAAAGAGATTACCTATGAATTCAAGAATAGCTCTTCACGAATATAAAATTGCGGGAAATCTTACCCTATATTTTAAAAATCTGGACTAATATAAAAATTGGTGGGAAACCTTTTATATAAATGCCTTTAGACTTTAAATGGAAAAAAATATTATTTTCAACCATTTCTTTATTGTTCGAATTATTGGTTGATAGATTAGTTCACGAGATATGGTGTCATTGAAAAAAGACTTAAATAGATTACAAAATTAGTTCTAAAAAAAGTTCATTTAATACGCGAAATTCTGAGAAATCTACACTCAAATTTGAAATTTAGTAGTTTTAACTGATTGATTTCATCTTCACACGAGCACAGCTCGATAACGGTTAAATCGATTGGATTTGTTGATATACCGTTAGAAAGGTAATTTCATTGCCTTTAAAATGATAAGGTAGTTTTTCTGCTAGAAACAATAACGTAAGCCAAAGTCGTGAATTATTAATTAACCCTGTAGCTCCTAAGAATGTGAAAATAGACCCCCCATCCCATACGATTTTTTGCTCAGCTCGACATAACCTTTCACATCCGTGAATAGTTGCACTCAGTTGAGGGACACCCTGTATAAATAAAAACATATTTTAAACCTGCGTTTACCTTAACATAAACAACTGAATTTCCCTATTATTTACGTTTCGTTTTTATCGGTTGCAACTGACTCATGGATTGCTATCAAAAAAGTCATAAAAAATGTTAACATAAACTAAATTATTACAAATAGACAAACGTTTACAATTTAACTTACATTTAGAATAGCCATTATTTCCTAAAAAATATTTATTTCAACTTGCGGCAAGGACGTTTGAGAAGGAATAAATAAGATTGCTGCTAGCTGATCAACTCTGAAGCAGGCCGTCGCTTTGCTTGCTATAATTTACTGTAACTTCGCTGCACTGGCGCTTTATGTTTTGATGTTCTGCTCTGCATCATAACATCAACACTGTCTGTTACTGTAGCGAAAAGCATTTTAACTGATGTAGTGCTTATTTCGTTACTGAGCTGCAACATAGAACTTGTGTATGTGATGTCAACGCTACACTAAAATGCAGTGCACTGAAGTACTGTACAGTACTGAAGTGTCGCAGATATAATGTTTTGTGCAGACTAAAGAGCTGCTTTGAAAGGTACGTAGCAAATTTTTCAAAAAACCTTATTCCAAGGAGAAAATAAAAATATTTTCCGTGGATTCTTTGAATTAAATTCTCATATTATTAAATAATCACACCGGATATTCCAGTGATTAAAAAATCACACAAAATTTTCTTAAAAAACACATTAGAATCTATTCTATAAATAAGATCACTATAATCAGAACTCACTTCTCTAGCAGTATTCTAAACACTTGCAATTTTTTAGAACATAGCAACATAGAACATACTTTTTGAAATTACAATAAGCAGCTAAAAAGTATATAGTTGCAAAAGAATATACAGTTTAAATAATGTTAAATACAATATTGAGTAAAATACTTATTTATATGTTTGATATTTTTACTTCAATTGCATGAAAGCTGTTTTGGTTTTTTTTTTTATTTTTTGCTCAATTCAACATTGCAGCAGTATTTGTTCGTTATTGTTCGTATTTATGAAATTTTTGCAAATTTTGAGTATAATCCGATAATGGATTAACATTTTGTGAAATCGTGACGTTTTGTTTTTCGACAAGTTGTCGAACATCTAAGCTTACGAAGTTATAACATGTCGCCACTGAAAATCGTTACAAGTCCAATACACCGGACTATTTGGCAATACTGGTTAGCTTCAACAATGAAAAAGATAAGCGACACTACCCTACCGACAAAATAGATATTTCAATTCGCACTGAGCAGAGAGAAATAGCACTATGATACACAGGAAAGCTCTTAATGCAGACTTTACACGATCAACCATTGGACATCAAGCATGCGTAAGTGTATTTTAATGCCATTCCCTATGCGGACCTTGCACGAAAAATTTTTCTATATCAATCATTTATATATTGATATATTATTGAATATTTGTTTGTATGCAATACTTAAACTCGTTGCTATCTTAATTAAAAAATAAAAAATAAAATTTATGTTTATCTTTATTTATTTATCTTTATTATGTGTGAAAAAATTTATCTTTATGTGTGTAATAGCTTTGACACAATGCCATAGATAATCTTGATTATCTTTTGTAGTTTAAAATATAACCACTGGGGATGACACACTCATTATTTTTCTTAACTAGTTTAAGAAAATAACGAAAAATATAAATGCAATGGGTGAGCGAACAACACTATAATCGTGCGTGTGTAAATCCAGTGCGTGTGCTCGAGTGAAAGCACAGTAGTTATCAACGAAAATATAGAAAGAGGAATGTAAAAATCAGCTGTTAAAACTCGTTCAGCTGCGATAAACGACTTTAAGAAACTAGTTTTGACTAAACGAGTTCTAAGCATAGATTGGCAGAAAATTAAACTAGAAAAGCGATTTAAACAAGTTTAAGTCTGCCAATGTGTCGGAGGTATAAGTGTTTGATTGAAAATCTTTTGGCAGTTCATTTTTTTCGTGCGGCAATCATGTCTGCAGAAAACAAAGAAGCGGTGAAGAAAAAGGTAGAGAGGACAGAGAATTTTTGGAAGAGTTTATTGAAGTTTATCAAAAATTGCAGAAAATTTTAACACTTTTAAAAGTTTCATTTGATAGTTTTTTTTTTTTAAATCACTTTGCATCCAAACTCTTTTATTTTTACGTTTTTTAATGAAACTTGCAATGCAATGTATCCTATGCAATCGTCTGTGTCATTAAAGGCACGTCTGCATTAAATGAAAAATAATAAAGAATGAAAATTGACTTTATGATTGATGTGTGTAACCCCATTCCACACTGGCAATCAATTATTTTATACCATCTGTCAAATTCCATTCTTACCATAAAAAGTGCAAGCAATATATTTTGCATGGGCATTCTATGTTATACCATATAATTTTTAAAATGTAAAACAAACTGGTTCGCGCGAGTTCTGCGAGCGAGTCCATTTCATAATTTATGTTATTTGGCATTCAACAGAATTGGAAAAGGAAAAAAATGGTTTTTAAATAAAAAGGAAAATATGACAACAAAAATTTTAAATTTAAAATTTAGCGATTTTAATAAATTTATTTGAAATTTTAATAATATAAATTTTATGAAATTTTAATAAAATTAATTTTAATAAATTTTTATGAAATTTCAATAAAATGAAAAATGCCAATAAATTCGTGCATATAAAAAAAACACAATCAATCATTATATACTCAATTTTTATTTATGTCTTTTATCTTTTCTAATGTCTTGTGATAATTTGTAGATCGAGTAGCGACCCATTTGTAACCCTTTGGTTACAACCTTCTGACCCACTGGTTGGGAACCGCTGCCCTAGTGTAATTGTTTACTGAGATATACATATTTCTACGAAAAAGAAACTGCGCAAGACGACACATTCGGTTATCCACAAAACATATTTAGTTCAATAAAATCATATTAAAGGGTTAATATATATAACCCCTTCTCTTATTTTCTCATAAAAACAATGCAAAACTTTACTTATAAACGGAATCCTTATTCAAAATTTCTTTTTATGTTAAAAAACAACCGTTATTTATTATATATATATGACCACTTTTGATAACTATGTCAGTTCTATTTATATTACCTGTAATCATTTGCACTGCTCTTTTCTTCTTCATGCAAATATATGAACTCATTATCCACACACGCAGCTAGGATCGAAAATTGAGCGATTCTTGCATACATTTGTTATTAGAATGAACGCTTGAGCTCAACATCTCTTGTCGTTTGTGTAGAAGCAGAGAGTATATATAATATAGAGAAACCACTTCGCTCGTGAGTATTCCGACTCTCTGAATCTGGTTGCAGATATTAGAGTCCAGAAATTAATCGGTGCTGGCAGAGCAGCCGCCACCATGTTTGTTTTCAGCACTCAGGCTGAAATTGTTAGAGGTTGTGTATAGAGTGCTACAAATGTTGATAGAGCACACACAAATATCTCGCAACAATGTTGGCAAGAAGATAATTTTCCTTGGAATTCTAATCCGACGGCTGGCTGGCTTGTTTATATTTTTTTTGCTGGTTTTTGTTTTTGCTGTCTGTTTGGATTTTTTTTTTGCAGCTTTCTCAGCTGCTTGTTGTTTGATATTTTTTGGGTGGATTTCGTCGATAGTCAGAAATAATATTTTTATGATTTTGTCTATTTTGAAGTATGAAGGTATAGAAAAATCGCTATAACTTGTTCATTTCTGATTAGATTGAAATGCACCCAAGGACAAAATAATATCAAATTTTACAATCTTTAAAATGAATAAATTTTTAATTTTTTTTTTACAAAATTTATTAATTTATTTTAAATCTCTATGTTCTAAACTAGGCAAACTATACTAACTAAGCGAATAAATCGATCTAATAAATAAAATTAATTTTTTTTTTCTATGCTTACTTGACTTATAAATCTATGCCAGAAATGGGTACTTTAACGATTTTTGAAAAAAAGTCAAGTTGCAACAGCTATAACTATTTTATCCTTTTTTCGTTTTTTTTTAATTTTTTGCACCAAATAGCTCAAAACTGTCCTTAGTGCATTTCTTGTTTGCATTTTTATAAATTTTTTTTTTCGGTTTTTGGGAATTTTTTTTGTAAAAATATTCAAACTCGAAATTTCCAAAAAGGCGTACTTCTATTTGTCTGTGGTCTATCAACATTTGTAGCACTCTATACACAAACTCTAGCAATATCAGCCTGAGCGCTGAAAACAAACATGGTGGCGGCTGCTCTGCCAGCACCGATTAATTTCTGGACTCTAATATCTGAAACCAGATTGAGAGAGTCGGAATACTCAAGAGCGAAGTGGTATCTCTATATTATATATACTCTCTGGTAGAAGTGGTGGCGTTGATTTTTATATCGTGGAATTACTTTTTCCACAGCGATGTCATTTTGATTTCCGCTCATTGCAATTTATAAAAAAATTAAGTTAAATTTACTTTGCGATGAATGTTTCCAGTACTAAGAAATGAATTTTTAAACACATTAATTTGCATAAACAAACAAATAAACAAATTTTTGCATAAACAATGTGTTAGATTTATACGAGAGCTGTAATTAGTTACATCTAACTAGACGCATAGAAAGCTTTTAAATAAGTTTGTTATATATTACATTTAAATGAAATATATATTGAAGAATATAAAAGAGTCCAAAATTTCATTCCGAAAGACAACAGTCGACACAGGGGGTGCGCAGCGGAAGAGAGGGTCAGAGTAGTACTTATACTCACACTCAAACAGCAGCATCAATTTGTGTTCTGAGTCAAAGCGGTGGCGTTGGATGTTTAAATCGGTGTGTGTACATACTTGCATCGCTTTTGGTATGAGTAGATTTTAAGTCACAAAAAATTACGATACACCGCTGCAGATCTCTGGTGACAACACTGTTGCCTACTATCATGAAAAATAAATTTAATTGAAATGTGAATTGACATGAAGTAATTGAAGTTAATTTAAGATAGATTTTAAGAATATAATTATATAATGACTTGTTTCATTATTTATTTTTATTTCTTAAGACTTTGTAGATGCGTTGTTAGGCCAAACGAATTGCCTTCTTCATAGCGTCTTCAAATTGAGCAAACCCCATTGTTTCGCTACGAACTGCTTCTGCAATGGCAAATAATATTCATTATGATGTAAATAAAAGTTTAATAATAAAACTTACCGAATACATATGTGATGAACAGTTTAAGCGACTTTAATTTAAAAAGTATTTTAGCCCCATCCAGTTGCAGGCTAGTATAACCTCTTCGGAAAAAAGGCAGTCGATTGACTGTACTTTTATGTACTTTTCAATAAAGATTTGATTAATATTATTTTGATTAATATTAAAATTATTTTGGCATAAGTTAAATATAAATAAAATTAAGTTTCAATTGAAAAAACTTACAAAATTGTTTCTATTGCATCACATAACTCACGTTTGCAGTTTGACGTCGCAAGACCAGCGCGCCGCAGCTTGATGAATGCCCTGTTTTCATTATGCACTCGTTTGGTTTACCGTTACTTAAGGCGGAAATTCAGCTTTTTTCAGTTCAAAACTTCAAAATATTTTTCCTTTTAGCAGTTAATTTGCAGTTATCCTAGGTCAGCTTCCACATGCATTCTTAGATCCCTATTATGTAATATATTATAACTCAACTAAGTTGACTAGATTCAACTACATTTTTTTTCAAGAATTTACAAACTAAAGGGTGATTTTTTAAGAGCTTGATAACTTTTTTTTTAAAAAAAACGCATAAAATTTGCAAAATCTCATCGGTTCTTTATTTGAAACGTTAGATTGGTCCATGACATTTTCTTTTTGAAGATAATTTCATTTAAATGTTGACCGCGGCTGCGTCTTAGGTGGTCCATTCGGAAAGTCCAATTTTGGGCAACTTTTTCGAGCATTTCGGCCGGAATAGCCCGAATTTCTTCGGAAATGTTGTCTTCCAAAGCTGGAATAGTTGCTGGCTTATTTCTGTAGACTTTAGACTTGACGTAGCCCCACAAAAAATAGTCTAAAGGCGTCAAATCGCATGATCTTGGTGGCCAACTTACCGGTCCATTTCTTGAGATTAATTGTTCTCCGAAGTTTTCCCTCAAAATGGCCAACTTTTTGTTGCCAAAAATGGAAGAACTGAACTTGGTTGACATGTGGTTTCAACAAGATGGCGCTACATGCCACACAGCTCGCGATTCTATGGCCATTTTGAGGGAAAACTTCGGAGAACAATTAATCTCAAGAAATGGACCGGTAAGTTGGCCACCAAGATCATGCGATTTGACGCCTTTAGACTATTTTTTGTGGGGCTACGTCAAGTCTAAAGTCTACAGAAATAAGCCAGCAACTATTCCAGCTTTGGAAGACAACATTTCCGAAGAAATTCGGGCTATTCCGGCCGAAATGCTCGAAAAAGTTGCCCAAAATTGGACTTTCCGAATGGACCACCTAAGACGCAGCCGCGGTCAACATTTAAATGAAATTATCTTCAAAAAGTAAATGTCATGGACCAATCTAACGTTTCAAATTAAGAACCGATGAGATTTTGCAAATTTTATGCGTTTTTTTTAAAAAAAAAGTTATCAAGCTCTTAAAAAATCACCCTTTATCATACATGGTTAAACTGAAATGTTTGTAATACGTTATACAAAAAAAATTTTAAAATCTAACTTGCTCATTATGACGTCGTAGTTTCATATTGTTCCCTGATTAGTGAGACCGTTGTTAATCTCAAAGAACGGTTTAAAACCGAAAATGACCATTTTAGCCTTTGAAAGGACTTTGAACGAGCTTCTTATGATCAATTGTGTTGTGCGTGTTGTGAAATGTTTGAACACAAATGACCGAGAACTGGACCTACAAGTCTTATGCCGACTTCGAATGGCTTATGTTCTAAAGAAGCTTTTCATGGCAGTTTTTTACTTTCTGAGGTTTGAAGACAGAGAGTAATTTAATTGACATTGTCATTGTCTGTAGAGAGGTGACGGCCGAACAGAAAAATTAATGCAATTGAAAAACTTTCTGCTTCAGGTTTAAATTGAACCAGGGTTCTCAGGCGTATGGGCCACACACTCTACCGCGCCACTGCCGCCACAAAGAAACGGTTTCAAAAAGAAATGGTTTGGAAACAATAATTGTTTTAATTTTCGTTCTCTTGTTTGCACACTGCAACTATTTCCACATGCATTCTTAAGGAAGCGGATTAGAAACAACATCAGTTCAAAACTGCCCAAAGCTTCCAAAAGATACGGTGAGAAATGTTTCTCCATCACTTCCAAATGGAAGTCTTCCAATTTTTCCTTGAGGGTTGTTAGTATTCAATTAATCTGAAATTTAGCACACATACTACTGTGGGCAAAAAATAACGGGAAATTTGAAATTTTTTGGGGATTCCGAAAGAGACAATTGATTTGATTTTCAAGGTGGCACTTCTGTCACTGACATCTGTGCCAAATTACACGTCAAAATATTCATTAGTGTTTGATGTCTGAAACTATTCAACAACGCAGTTCCATAAAATTTTGTGTGCGGAATAAAATTTTTTGCTGCCGAAACGTTGAAAATATTGTAGAAGACCTTCGGTGAGCAAGCTCTATCGAAAACAAGAGTTTATTAGTGGTACAAAATTTTCAAAGAGGGTCGAGAAAACGTTGAAGACGAGGCACGGCCAGGACGACCATCAACATCAACTGATGAGCTACACGCCAACAAAATCAAAGAATTGGTGCTGTAAAATCGTCAATTGAAAGTCCGAGACCTTACTAACCTTGTTGGAATATTGGAAGGATCAGTAAAAACTATTTTGAGTGAACGTTTAGGCCTCAGAAAAGTGAAATAGTTACAATAGAACCTGTAACCCTACACGCAAATAATAAATTATCTCCTGGTAAAGTATACTTGGTGTAATTCCAAGTACACTTTACCGTACGTTTTTTATTAAACTCATGATTTCTATTTTACGACCCCCATCAGTCAGCAAAAAATTTTCAAGCGACATAGCGTGCTTTTCTTGTCATCGGAAATTAAAAATATTTTTCTTTGAAATATTATAAGAAATTACAACAAATTTTTTTTTCTTTTCTTTTTTTTTCTATTTAAACTATATAACTGTTTAAGTGTTGATAAATACATTCTTATAGAAGCGAAGTGCATCGAAAGCGCATCTTAAAAAGTGCATTTAGTGCTAATTGTAAAAAATAAACAATAAAATAGTGTTGAGATCCTGAGTGAATAAGTGTTAAAAAAATGAAGGATCCTCCTGATCTGCCTTCCCTTCAGTGGGACAAATCTAAAATGTCTAACTTTAAAAACCCAGGACCACACTACCTTGTCATGTCTAGAATAAATAGTTCGCACAATCTCTCAAATGTCTCACCCTTTCTAATTAAAAAAGCTATTGATTACACATGCGGTGGTGAGGTCGAACAATGTAAGAAAACAAGAAATGGTCAAATCTTGATAAAAACAAAAAATAATATGCAAGCCAACAAACTAACTACGCTGATAGCACTATCAAACACAATCTCTGTAGAAATATTTGCACATAAGATATTAAATTATTCCAAAGGTGTAATATATTGCAATGACCTAAGAGGAATCCCAGAAGAAAGCATTCTTTTAGAACTAAAAAATCAAAATGTATGTGAAATCAAAAAAATTTTTAAAAAAACCAACGATAAGCTTGTTGAAACAGGTCTTGTTATAATAACATTTGCCACATCACTTTTACCACTTCAGATCAAAATCGGTTACGAAAATGTAAATATTCGACCATATATTCCTCAACCCCTACGCTGTAATAAATGCTTTCGATACGGCCATACGTCCAAATTCTGCAAAAACGCTAAAATTTGCTATAAATGTGCTAAAAACTATCACCTTAATGATGAAGCCAATGAAAAATGCAGTAATAATGACAATTGTATTAATTGCAATACTCACAATATTCAACCCATCAACCATCCAGCTACTGATAAAAAGTGCCCCATATTTGTAAAGCAGTAAGAACTCCAAGCAATAAAAACAACTCACAAAGTTGATCATAGAACCGCCACAGTCATATATAACGAACGTCACCAACATGAAACCTCATTTTCATCAATTACACTTAATCAACAACAACAAGGCAACCAACAATTAAATCAAAAAATAGCCCTAACTCAGTTATGAGAAGAATACCAAATTTACCACATACAACAGCAACAACTGTCAAACGGACTCTAATCAGTTATTCTGATTTACCAAGTGATTCCGAATCAGAATTCCAACCAAAGTCATCTACATCCGGAAATGCTGCCAAACAAAGCAACAAAATTTACCCAAGAAATATTTCTAAACGCCTCCAATCGAAACTAAAGAAAACTAAAAATGTAAAATCTAACAATAAACAGCCAGTTTAGACAATCAATATTGAAGAAACCGTCGATCAACCTATGTATGAATAGACTTTATCTAATTATATTTAAACTACACTTAAAATATTTACATACTTTTTAAACAGTATTTATAATCATAGTAACTCTAACTTAAAACTAACGATTTTTACTTTTAATTTTTTTAATTCTTCTATATATTAATAACAATTAAAATAGAACAATGGAATATCAGAGGATACGCTAACAATTACAATAACTTACTGGTATTAATAAAACAACTTAATCCTAAAGTGATATCATTGCAGGAAACACATATCAAATCCAATGACCCAATACCAATCCCAATTAATTACTCCCTTTATACCCTCAACACAACAAATTCTTACGGGGGCGTAGCCCTTCTTATTCACAATTCAATTCACCACAACACCATTCCACTCAGTGACGACTTCGATGCTGTGGGTGTAGAAATACACTCAACAAGAAAAATTATAATTATTTCCACATATATCTCACCTTCTCGCAATTTCAATAAAAATAACCTAGAAAATTTCTTATTAAGTTCGAATAAAGAATATTGGTAACAGGTGATTTCAATGCATGGCATAATATGTGGGGTTCTCCAGTAAATAACCGCAAGGGCAATATTTTAGCGAAGTTTATTAATCAATCTAACTATGTTATCCTAAATGATGGGTCTCCTACTCATTTCACTACACTCAATACTTTTACACACATTGACGTATCTTTTTGCTCCCCTGACGTAGCCATAGTATTAGATTGGTCAATAGAAAATGATTTGCATGGAAGTGACCATTTCCCAATACTTATAACAGTTTTTCCAACACAGCCACCAGAAGCACAATCAATGAAACCACGATTTAATGTAAAATTAGCCAACTGGCCCCTTTTTGAATATAATTCCCATATTTTAAATCAAAACAGACCTTTTTCTTCCAATATCAATAAAGAAACCGCAACAATCAGGAAAATTATTTTACAGAGCGCACATTTTTCGATCCCTCAATCTAGTCAAAACAAATACGCCCGTACTGTTCTATGGTGGAATAAAAAGCTTCAGAAACTTAGAGAAGAAAAAAACAAATTCTGGCAAGTCTTAAAACCAACAAAACATAATAAACTACAAGAAAACGAATGCCTTATTTAAGAGACAAATAAAAGAAGCGAAAAAAACATCTATTCATAATTTTACTTCGAAAATTAATCCATCCTCTTCAATTGAAAAAATTTGGGCCAACATTAGACATTTTACTGCATACAAATCGACTCATGGTATATATTGCATATATACTCCTAACACAGTTGATTCAGCAATATGTGATCCTAAGGCCATAGCAGATGCATTTTGCTCGTATTGGTCAAAAGAATCAACGGACTCTAACTTTCCACCTAATTTTGTTATTCATAAACAGAGAGTGATGAGCACCTCTTTTAATACCACTTCAAATAAACATGCCTTGGCAATCGAAACTGATATCAACTTAATTGAATTTCAATCAGCTTTAAAATGCCTAAAAGGGAATACTCCGGGACAGGATCGAATTTGTTACTCTATGATACGTAATTTATCGTCATCTATTACAATAAGATTATTGAACCTTTATAATAACATTTTTTGTTCATACATTCCTCAATCTTTCAAAAGCTCAGTCGTCATTCCCATATTAAAGCCTAAATCTGATAAAACTATATTGAAATCTTACCGCCCAATATCCTTAAACTCCTGCTGTGCAAAACTGATGGACAAAATTATAGCTAATAGATTATGGTAGTTCCTTACAAACAACAAACTTATTGATAATAACCAAATACGTTTTAAGAGAAGAAAGTGTACGGTCGATGCTCTTTTATATTTAGAGCACCTTATTACAAACTCATTATCTAAAAATAAGCATATATCAGTTATATCATTAGACTTCACCAAAGCATTCGATAAAATTGGCTTGCACTCGGTCATCGACCAACTACAACAATGGCAAGTAGGTCCAAAAATAAAAAACTATATTCTTAACTTTATGAGTAATCGGAAAATAATAGTCCGAGTTGGCAAGTATTATTCAAACAACAACGCTTTATTCAATGGAATACCACAGGGCTCACCTCTATCAGTCATTTTATTTCTTACAGCATACAACAAGCTATGTGACACTATTAGAATAAACAAAGAAATAAAATTTTGTGCTTATGCAGATGATTTTCACCTCATTATAGAACAGAGGAAAGATAAAAACGTTAATATAAATTTGGATTCTTTATTTGAAAATATTCAAGAATGGTGTAAGTATTCAGGAGCAGTTTTGTCTATTGACAAATGCAAACATTTACATATTTGTCGTAAACATAATTGTTTCTGCAGGATCAGTACTCATAACGTTCAAATTGAATCGGTTGATAAATTAAGAATTCTGGGGATAGTTTTGAACAAAAGATTCAACTGGAACTCTCACATTATTTTCTTGCAACAGTCACATTATTGAACATTATTAAATGTCTGTCAAGCTTAAAATTTAACTGTAATACTCACACATTAGTTTCCGCTGTCAAATCTCTTATAATATCTAAAATCGATTATGGTCTTTTTCTCTATGGATCCGCTCCCGAAACACAACTTAACAAGCTGAACACGCTATTCAACTCTTCTTTGAGAGCAGCCATAAGTGCATATTGTACAACACCAATTAGCAATATCCTTTTCGAGACTGGCATACAACCCATCAAAGCAAGAAGTAAGTTCTTGAGCAGCAAGCTTTTTAAAACATTAATATATAGTAACAACACTCCTATGAATAATCAGCCTTATTGTGAATTCCGCCCGGATTTGTATTCCCACGAAAATTTTCTGTCCCCTCGAACAAAAAAATGGAATTGTGAATTTCGCCCGAGTTAAAGTTCGCCTCGAATTTTCGAACATGAATTTGACATAAAACAGCTGTTTTAGAGGTTAAAGCAAATTAAAAATTCATCTGTGAAAAAGTGAAAACATTAAATTTATTAAATTTTTATTAAAATAAAAACATTTAAAAAATGCACAGCATTGCAGTTAGAATTCTCTGTACAGAGCAGGACTCTGCGGACGCAAATGAAGTACGGGTTTTGCGGAGACGTTTGCGGGATAATTCCAATCCTTTGGAGCTGTATGAACCAATGTAAGTGCTCACGATATTTGGTGTGAATGATTTACGGAATTTGCACATTTTCCATAGATTTTTGCAGAATTACCGGGTGAACAAGCACATTTTTAAGCTCCTTTTGGATGAGCTGACTTACTCCTTGCCACCGTCCAAAAAATCTTTTGGTATTCCGCCGATAGTCAAACTGAGCGCTTGTTTGCGTTTTTTCGGGGAAGGCGGGTACCAAAGAGGAGTTGGTAAGGACTACGAAGTAGGTTTGGCACAATCAAGTTTCAGCATTGTACTCTCAGAAGTTCTCACCGTGTTTGAAGCTTCACTGTGCCCACAATGGATAACTTGGCTGACACCAGAAGAGAAACGTAAAAATGCACTTTACTTTTACGATAAGCACAAAATACCAGGTGTTGTGGGCGCCGTTGATGGCATTCACGTCGAAATCATAGCACCTTCCACAAACAAACATTTATTCTATAACAGAAAGAGTTCATTTAGCTTAAATGTCATGCTCGTAAGTTAAAACTTTTATTGGATTTTCATTTAATTTGTTTTATTAATCATGCAGGTATGTGACAGTGATATGAGAATTCGTTTTATTGACGCTACTCACCCTGGAGCTTCTCATGACTCCTTAATATGGAACACTTCAGAATTAAGAGCCAAAATGGAGCAGGATTTTTTGCGTGGCGACAATAATTGCTGCCTTTTAGGTAACAATTTGTAGTTCTAGTTTAAATAAAACGTAACAAATACAATAATTTAAGGTGATGCAGGGTATGGCTTTTAACTCCTTATAGGACGCCTCAAGAACGTTCGACTGAAGAAAAATACAACAAAGTCCATTCAAAATGCCGGAATATCATAGAAAGGGTAAATGGTGTCCTTAAAAATAGATTCCGATGTCTTCTGGAAAGTCGACAGTTACACTATGCACCATTGAAGGCCATTAAAATAACAAATGTATGCGCCGCTCTACATAATATGTGCGTCCACTTTAAGCTTCCCATAGAAGAGTTCGATGTAGCGCCGGAAGAAAATTCCACCAACGATTTTGATGGTGAGGAACCATCCGAAGTGAGTTTGACATACTCAATTGAAGCTCGGCGTATTCGTGATAACGTCGCAAATTCCTTATAAAAGAAAATACATTTTAATTGAAGTTTTACAAAACATTTGTAAAATGTTTAATTAAAAATAAAGTTTTTTATTAAAAATTATTATTTTTAAAGTTTTTATTCATTTAACATTAAACAAAAAAAGTCACATTTCAGAAATATTCAGGTATTTTTTTTTCTTAAAATCAACTTAAAAAGTGAGATCACAAACAGGTATCATAAAAATATTCTTAAAATCAACTTAAAAAGTGAGATCACAAACAGGTATAAAAATATTCTTAGATTCTCCATTCTATTAGATTCAGTAGATTCTCCATAACATGGTTATGTCGCTTAAGCTCTTCAAGTTCACGTTTTTTGGTGGTATTTAATTCAACAAGGGATCTATAAATTTTTTTTGAGCAATATTCCATTTCTTTTGAATTACTTTTAAGGAGAGCTACTGCTTCAGCTACAATTTCGCATAAATTTGTTTGAATTTCAAGCTCTTTTTCGACAACTTCGCTTGTGGTCATTTTTGTTTTCTTTTTTTGCGTCGACGTCGACGGCAACATTTCAAAATCTTCTTCAAGAGCTTAATCTTCCATTAAGTATCCTGAAGAATCACCACCACAGGGATCCTCATTCTCCTGCTCAGAGCTCCTGTTTCTATTGGATGAAAGCAATCCAAAAGACTCACATCCATCGATGTCTCCCACTGCTTCTTGCATTCCAATGAGCTGGTAAATAATCTCCTCCGCAGGTGATAACTTCCACTGCCTGTTCGGCCCACCTCCTGTTCCTCTCTGTTGTTGCTTATTCGAGGCCGCTTTTTTTCTCACATAACGTTTTTGGTCTGTCCAAACCTATGCGAAACCTTTTTTTAATGTAATTCATTTTAACGACAAATTATTACTTTTTTCCATTCAAAAATTCTCTTAACAGGTGGGCCTGCACTGTTGAGCTCCTTTTGCAGATTCTTCCAAAACATAGAAATTACGTCCCTCTTATCCTTTGCCTTGATAAAGCCTCTAGCCATGTCAGGATTTTCCTGCATTTTGTTGAGGAGCAATTCAGATTGGTGTCTGTTTATCGATTTACTCCTATAAACAATTAAAAAGTCATATTATTTAATTGTTCTCTAATAATTATCAAAACAAACTTACATGTTTACTTTCGTTCGCCAGCAAATTTGTAATGAACAATTCCGCCAAAAATCCGGCGATATTCGCCAAAAAAAAACCTGAACAATAGGGGGATTTTTTCAAACATGCGAAACAATCCGCGCGAAATTCACAATGAGGGAACAATAAATTGGCGAAAAATTACGGGCGGAATGTTTTTCACAATAAGGCTGAATATATTGAAAAGGCACAAAAACATTAAAAAAAATACAAAGTTCCCCTCAACAATTTCAAAAATAATATCATCATGTAAAACGCTTAACTTACCATATTTACCAATGAAACATTTACAATACATGTCACCACCATGGCGCTCTCAGTCCATAGTAAACTTTGAACTTTGCAAATTTAATAAAAATTCGACTCCTCACGAAAATTTTAGACAAGCTTTTAACCAATTGAAAAATGAACTAAATAATCGAACATTCTTATACACTGATGGGTCCAAAATTAGCAATAATACTGGATACAGTGTAACAACAGAGAGTTCAATACTTACTATTTCAAATTGTCCTACTTTTACCACTGTCTGTACTGCCGAAATTATTGCTATTGCATCAGCAATAGATCTGATTAAATCTAGAAGAGGTAAATTTGTTATATGTTCCGATTCTCTGTCCTCCCTTGAAGCAATTGTCAATATAAATAACCATGAGCATTACCCTACCCTGATTAGAAATACACTTTTGAATAAGTTTCCTAAAATTATTCTTGTTTGGATTCCAGGACATACCAATATAATCGGCAATGAATACGCTGATAAGTCAGCGAAACTTGCTACAAATTCACCTGTTTTTACAACTGCCAATTTTAACTCCAAGGATATTATAAAACATATTAAGGAAAAGTTCACCAAGAAGCACTCACTTATGACATGGAATAACACTTCTTCGTGGTATAAAACACACAACACAAACAAATCAAACATAAACAATTTTTTAAAATTCGATCATAATCCAAATTTAACTCGGCTAGATTTAACAAAATTTGAAAGACTTCGTCTTGGTCACACCAAAGTAACACATCAACACTTACTTAATAGTACAATTCCTCCTACCTGTCCTTTTTGCAGCACTAACACACCTATATCTATTCAACATATGTTTTCTAATTGCTCAGCCTTAAGCATCAAAAGAAAACAAATATTTCATAGCAATGATCCACTTTATTGTCTTTTTAATCCAACTGGTCCATATATTGAAAATGTAATCTTATTTATAAAATCTATAAACTTATATCATAACATCTGATATTCAAACCAAAAAAATAAAAAAAAAAAAATGTAAAAAATAAAATAACGAAAAAAAAAATGTCAATAGTTTCTTAAAAGTGTTATTTCTAACACTCATAAGTTCTTATCTCTAATTCTTAGATCCATGAAATGTACAAGTTCAGACTTAAGTTTACGATATGTATTTTTTTATGTATACGAAAATACTTTTATACCAAATCTGAAATTATAGATTATCTTTTAAATTAGCTGTAGGCCTTAGCAGCCATTGCTCTAAATTAACTTAATTTAAGATTTTAATTTTAAATAATGCTTTCATAAATAAATAAATATTTTACGACCCACTTATTGTGTCGCAAACACTTTTAAGCCACAACTTGTGTGGTAATATAATTTCAATTTTTAATATAATTCCTTGAGAACTGCATGTTTGCATTTCCACTTGTAAGTGTCGCAAACATGCCGCACTACTTTTAAAAGTCACAACTTGTGTGGCAATAATAAATTAATATTAAAAATTACTTACAGATTGCTCAAGCGAATTCCTTCGAATCCACTTGAGCAACCAAAAACTTAGTCAGTCAACACAAGTGCATTCTACTGTCCTAATAAAATTCCATGGAAGGAAAAGTGAGCGTACACATAATTGTGCAAGCGAACATACGCTTACACAATTACCCAATCGTTCATTTCTCGATCTTAAGAAAGAAGTGCAGGTAGGTTTGTGTAAATGAACAAACGCTGACCAATCAATAATGCACACAAAGAAAAAAAAAGACAAAAGTAAGAATTTAAAGCCAATTGCAATGGAAAGAAAGTGTTATACGACTTCTGCGTCACTTTCTTTCCTACCAAGAAAATTCTGCTAGAAGAGCAGAAAGTTAGTTAAGAGACCGACGAAGTATAACAATTATTATAATATATATAGTACCGAAAGAAGCAATTTTAATTAGTCTTAAGATAGATTCGAAAAAATAACCTTAATAAAAAATTATCTAAAAACCAAGTTTCTTTTTATTTTATTAAAAAAAAGGTGATTAAATAAATTTAAAGTTAAAAGTGGCGCAGTCGGTAGGATCACCGACACGGGTTAAAGTAAAAGTTGTTAAGAAACAACAATAATTCGTGAGCATTTTTATGCTTAATCGGTGACTAAATAATACAACAAGAACGCGAAAGATCGCTTCTTCATCAAAAAGTGAACTTCGAAAGATCAAAGTTCCACTGGATTCTTCAACATCTTAACGTGTGCAGATCCGAACTCTTCTCTTCAAAACGGGAAAAATACTAAATTTTTAACACAAAAGATTTTGAGAAACTTCTAGAGTAACCGTAGAGAACCACTTTGACAACAGATTGTAGAAGTTCGAAATAAGCAACATTAAGCTACATATTCTGGAAAAATTGTATGGAACAAAGGCAGAGCCAGCCAAAATCAACAAACAAAAGAAAATTCAGCGGGGATAACGAAGATACAGTCGACTTTGCAGACATTTACACGGAAATCATCAGAAAGAGAGACCAAAAACAACAACAGGAATCTACAAAGAAATTGCAAAGATTACCAAGACAACCGAGACCCAATCCAGTAGCGATAGCAACAGTAAGGCCCTACGTTCATCAGGAGTAATAACAAATTTTCAATTATTATTACAAATATATTCATATAGTGTAGATATAATTTTATATGACTCCTATAGAAGATTATTTATATACTCTATCCGAATTATATTCTTATGTTCTCAAGTCTGACTATTATAAACAAATAGCAAATCTAATAAGTGAACTCAAAAAGGAGGTTAGGAGGTTAGAATACAAAAAAAAAATAATAATAATAATTTATAAATAAAAGTAAGCTAAACAGAAAGAAGAAATTTTGAGAAAAAACAATTATATTGCAAGCAAAGAATTCTTTTTCAAATAAAAGCAAAAAGAATTTTTATAAAAGAAAAAAAGTGAAGAAATTTTTTTAAATTAAGGAAGAATTTTTTTTTTAAACAAATAATAAAAATGGCTATTCCACTCTCTGTTAGTATAAGCCCCGTCAAATATTTAAACTCACTCCCTGAGTTCGACGGGAAAAATAGGGATTTACAAAACTTCATAACCCTCATAGACAGAGTACACCCATTTCTACGAACATTTGACGACTCTTCACAACTCCTCTTCTCCGACTTAATTAAGAGCAAATTAAAGGGAAAAGCACAAGAAACCATAGAAATAAATTACCAGGCTACATAATGGGCAGATATAAAAAATATTTTACTGAATAATTTTAGTGACAGACTATCGTGCGATGATTTGTACGACGAATTAAGGGCAACTACCTTCAAGACAAATAGTTTAGATATTTTTAACGAAAAAAAACCCAAACTAAGACGACTGAACAACAAAACCTTGATCATAATAGGAGAAGGAAATACAGCCAACGAATGCGCAGTCAATAACAAACGTACCGCCCTTAACATATTTAAAAGTAAAATACCAGAACCTATGAAAACGATCTTGATCTGTAGGAACCCGACTAACTTAGAATCCGCTATGGATATCTTTTTTCAAGCTGGATATGCATATTTAAACGGAATTCAAAATACCAGACCAACTAACCGACAACAGCAAGGCAACCAGAACCGCCAGCAACAAAATAACTCCCAAACCCAGCAATATTCATATAATTATAACCGACAACAACATAACTATAACAGACAACAAAATAACTACAGCCAACAACAACATACTAACTATAACCGACAACAAAATAACTATAACAGACAACAAAATAACTACAACCAACAACAACATACTAACTATAACAGACAACATAACAACTATAACAGATTACAAAACAACTATACCCAACAACAACAAACTAACTACCACCGACAACAACCGAATAACTTCCAACATTCTAATAATAATAACAGACAATATAATGGACAAAATCCAAGCTTTGAGGCAAATAACAATAGACAACCAGCCCCTGAACCCCGGACGTCAATAACGTAGAAACCCTAAATTTTCCTTCACACGCCTCGGAGGAAAATTACCATTTATAAAAATAAAAACAAAATTAGGATATCTGGATCTTATAATTGATACTGGATCTTATAATTGATTGACACTGGATACCAAATATCTGCAACCCAAAGTGGAATATTCCATCCGAAGATATTTCCATTAAAACACTACAATATACAATTATTACCAAAGAAAAAGTTAGAATACCAACATTTGAAGTATTCAAAGACCCTGAGGGAACGCTAGCGTTCATAATTTGCAAATTTCACGACCAGTACGATGGCTTAATAGGCAACGATATCCTAAGACGTTATAAACTAAAATTGATTACTCAATCCCAGAAGTAATTATAAATAATAAACCATTACCCATTCATTTTCGTGACGAGAAAAACAAAGTAAATTTAATTTTTAATATAGAAAACGGTCTAGTTTGACTAGATGAAAAAAGTGCCCTAACGGGGAAACAATAATCGAAAAGGAGATTTATAGTATAGAAAATTTTAAAACCGAAGTAAAAACTAAAGCATTGTGCAAGAATGAAATCCGAGTAAAGGATACCGAATAACTAAAGTAACAACGGGAAAATGTTTGTGTGTACGACGAAAAGCCATGTGGAGACGCTAATTGAAAAAATCAGGCGAGAACATCTAAATTCAGAAGAACATCGAGAGCTGCTCAAAAGCTTAAAAAAATACAAAGATATATTTTTTCAAGAAGGAACGAATTTATCCGGCACAAATGCAATAACGCATAAAATTCGAACCATTAACTATGTTCCAATTCATACCAAATCTTATAGGTACCCCCACATTCATAAGAATGAAGTAGATAAGCAAATAAAGGAAATGCTAGACAGCCAAATAATTCGGCATAGCAATTCTCCTTACAATGCGCTTATATGGATTGTACCGAAGAAATCCGATTCTAGCGGAAGGGAAAAATGGAGATTGGTCATCGACTATCGAAAACTAAACGAAGTAACGGTTGATGACAAATACCCAATCCCGAATATTGATGAAATATTAGACAAATGGGGAAAATGCCAATATTTTACTACCCTCGACTTAGCGAAGGGGTTTCATCAAATCGATATTACAGAAGAAGACACACACAAAACATCGTTCAGTGTAGAAGGAGGGCAAATTTTTAAGGATGCCCTTTGGTCTAAAAACGGCCCCAGCAACGTTCCAGCGCCTAATGAACAACATCTTAGGAGACCTTATAAACAGAATCTGTCTCGTCTACCTTGACGATATCATAGTTTTGTCTACATCATTACAGGAACATATAAACTCATTAAATTTGGTTTTTGAACGATTAAAACAAGCTAACTTAAAAACTCAATTAGATAAGAGCGAATTTTTAAAGAAGGAAACAGAATTCCTCGGACACATAGTTATGCCTAATGGCATAAAACCAAGCCTTACGAAGATAGAATGTGTAATTAAATTCCCTATTCCAAAAACCCCAAAACAAATTAAAACATTTCTAGGCTTAACGGGCTATAACCGTAAATTTATCAAAGATTATTCAAGAATAGCAAATCCAATGACTCAATTCCTAAAAAATAATTCCAAAATCAACATAGAAAACCCTCAGTACACGGTTTTGAAACATTAAAGCGATTACTAACCAATGATCCAATGCTACAGTTCCCCGATTTCAACAAAAAATTCACTGTTACAACAGACGCTAGCAGTTACGCGTTGGGTGCAGTCCTTTCACAAGACAACCACCCACTATGCTTTGCCAGCCATACGCTTAACGCTCACGAAATCAACTATAGTACTATAGAAAAACAACTACTCGCTATAGTCTGGGCAACCAAATACTTTAGGTCCTATATTTTTGGACGGAAGTTCTTGATCGAAACAGATCACAAACCATTAACGTGGCTATTTTCAATTAAAGAGCCTAATTCCAAATTGATTAGATGGAGATTAGAACTATTGGAATTTGATTACGAAATCAAATACAAAAAGGGAACAAAAAACAACAATGCCGACGCATTGTTCAGAATCGAGCCTATGAATATAAACACATTAGAGCTAAACACTTCACCTAGTTCGATAACAGAAAGCAAATATTCAATCAACATTTTCAAAAACCAAGTCTTAATAAAAAAAATTACATCCGGTTCAGCGAGAACAAGAAGCAAATATTCCGAAATTTTAGGAAAACTATCGAAATCAAAGAACTGGACCTAGAAACGACAATTTTTATCTTAAAAAACCACTTTAAGCCCACACACCTGAATGTTTTTCTAATAGACGACAACTTCTTTCCAATGTTTAAAACTGTATATAAAGAACTCTTCACTAACCTTAAAATAATAAGATGCTTCCAGAAACTTGAGGATATAGAGGACGAAAGTAAACTTACCGAAGTTATTCAAAAAGAACATTTATCTAAAAACTATAGAGATATACAAGAAGTTTTCGAAGAACTAAAAACCCAAATTTATAACCATAAACTTAAGCTAAGGATAACTCAATTTATTAATAACTGCGAAATATGCGCTCTTGAAAAATACGAAAGAAACCCGCCAAAAATTCCCTATAAAATTACTGAAACACCATCCCAACCAAGAGAAGTTATACACATTGATGTCTTCTACACATTAGACAATTAACTCTTTATGACAACAATAGATAAATTTACTAAATTTGCAGCAGCATTTAAAATTAACGGAAGAACCTGGACAGAATTTAAACTCAAATTATTGCAATATATAAGTACATATGGGAACGTTAAAAAAATAATAGTAGACAATGAGCTAGGATTTATAGCTATTCCAATACAACAATTCCTAAGAGATGAGAACATAACAATACAGTATACATCCAACAGCAACCACAATTCAAATGCAGACGTGGAACGCTTGCATAACACTATACGTATTAATGAGCACATAAGGTTGTTACGACATGATGAACGAAATAAAGATGAAACTATTGAAGAAAAGATACTTCGAATTATTAACTACTACAACAACACGATCCACAGTACTACAAAAATAAAGCCTATTGACTTTGTAAATGTAAAAATTCACGAAAGCAAATATCCCGAAATTCACGACCTAATACTGGACAAAACGGAGAAATATATTAACAAACTAAACAAAAATAGAACAGATGTACAGTTAACCGAGGGAATTAATCTAATAAAAGAAATAAGAGGAGGGAAAAACCATAGGAAATTTAGGAAAATAGTTGCAAGAAAAATAGATGACGAACATTTGGAAAACACACGAACTGGGCACAAATATTACAAAACACACATAAAACAAAATAGGAAATATCAAAAGAAGAAAGTCCTACTATAAAAACCAAGTAGTAAACAAAGACCCTTTTCAGATGACGCCCCTGGTGATATTAATAATCTGCACAACAACGGCAGCAAAAATAATCGACATCCAAGATCTGAACAACAACAATGGATTCATACCGGTGAAAATAAAGGAACTAACTCCAATTAAACACTACAGTAAAATTCTGCATATAATCAATACAACAGCCTACGTACAAACCATGGACTTCATACAGGACAATATTCACTCGCTTGAAGAGATGACATTCCAATCCAAACCACTCCTGAACACAGTACACAAGAATTTTGCACTACTAAAAGCTAAAATTGAAGGACTCAACCCGCATTTCCGAAGCAAACGCGGATTTATAGCAGGAACAATGGACAGTGACGATGAGGTTCAAATAACCAACTCACTTAAAATTTTAAGAGAAAGTTTAAGAAACTATGGACGGAAAAATTAATAAATTGCCATACTTAAACAATTTCTTATCAAACCAAATTAAAAATATTACGACACACATTAATTACCAACAAGCTCGCATCGGACTTTATTTTAACAGTTTCAGAGACGTATTACAGAAGAGAATTGCAAGCTTAGAAGACGAAATAACTCTTATGGGACAGGTATATCAATTAAATAATGATATTTCACTTCTACAAGATCACGTAAATGACGTTGGACAAATAATTTTCCCTAGCAAACTTGGAATAATCCCCACAGACATACTAACTAAAACGGAACTCGACCTTATTACGGATTTCAATAGCTATACTAATATCAAAGTATCCATAGCACTTGAAAACGATATCATTATTATAATCCTTCTTATCCCCAACTACTCTAAGGACCCTCTGTCTAAAATTACTCTGGAATCAATTCCCAACATACACAACAAGTCAATTTTGTCAAATGACTACAATATCCTCGTAGATTCAGAAAACAATGTTTACGAAGAATTCATTAAAGAAAACCTCCAGAAAAACTTAGTGCGCATTAATGACGAATGCCTAAACAATATTTTCTGTTTCAAAGAAGCGCAATGCAAAATGCAAACATTAACACAAGAAAACGTGACTGAAATTCTTCTGGGCATACTAATTTTCAAAAATGTCTATTCTTTGCCAATTTCTCATAATTGCAAAGTTAAAATAATGATAAACGGAACTTTCCTAGTAAAATTCGAAAATTGTGAAATAACTCTGCGTAATAAAACGTACTCAAATGTGAAACTTAAAGTCTATGATAATTTTATTTTGCCTAATGCCATAACAAAAATTAAAGGAAGTTCTAATAACACATTACTTTCCGAAATAAAACTAGAATCATTGTATGTTAAACAAATTGAACACGAACAAAACTTAGATAAAATTATATTTCAAAATGAGAAAACAAAAGTTGTAAACATAAGCACAGACATTTTAATAATCATTGTAATACTAATTTTAATACTCTTTATATTATATAAGAAAAAAACGAAAACAATACAAATTTCGTCGGAGCCTCATTCTAACGGTGGGGGAGTTACAATAGAACCCGTAGCCCTACACGCAAATAATAAATTATCTCCTGGTAAAGTATACTTGGTGTAATTCCAAGTACACTTTACCGTACGTTTTTTATTAAACTCATGATTTCAATTTTACGACCCACTTATTGTGTCGCAAACACTTTTAAGCCACAACTTGTGTGGTAATATAATTTAATATAATTTCAATTTTTAATATAATTCCTCGAAAACTTCATGTTTGCATTTCACTTGTAAGTGTCGCAAACATGCCGCACTACTTTTAAAAGTCACAACTTGTGTGGCAATAATAAATTAATATTAAAAATTACTTACAGATTGCTCAAGCGAATTCCTTCGAATCCACTTGAGCAACCAAAACTTAGTCAGTCAATACAAGTGGATTCTACTGCCCTAATAAAAAGCCATGGAAGGAAAAGTGAGCGTACACATAATTGTGCAAGCGAACATACGCTTACACAATTAACCAATAGTGCATTTATCGTTCTTAAGAAAGAAGTGCAGGTAGGTTTGTGTTAATGAACAAACGCTGACCAATCAATAATGCACACAAAGAAAAAAGACAAAAGTAAGAATTCAGAGCCAATTGCAATGGAAAGAACGTGTTATACGACTTCTGCGTCACTTTCTTTCCTACCAAGAAAATTCTGCTAGAAGAGCAGAAAGTTAGTTAAGGGACCGACGAAGTATAACAATTATTATAATATATATAGTACCGAAAGAAGCAATTTTAATTAGTCTTAAGATAGATTCGAAAAAGTAAACTTTAATAAAAAATTATCTAAAAACCAAGTTCTTTTTATTTTATTAAAACAAAAATAGGGTGGTTAAATAAATTTAAACTTAAAAGTTGAAATCTCGGTTGGTACCAAAAACGCACTCGTAATTCGTGATAATTTTGCCAAAAACTCGACCCATATCGTTCCGCAACCACCGTATTCGCCGGACTTAGCACCATGTGACTTATGGCTATTTGCTAAACTCAAGAGTGATTTCAAAATGGAATTTTTGTTGATGTAATTTTTTTTCGTTTTCTTCTAATTTAAGTTTAGAAATGTTTCAATAAGCATTTTGTGTTTTTTGTGTTTTTATTTTGTGGTTTAGCATTTCGTTGTCATTTGTCTGTGGCATACGTAACAGTAAAAGTAATCAAAGCAAATTAAGCCTAAATTTAATCTCAACACATAAAAATAAATAAACTGCACCAAAGAAATTGACAACATAACTTTTTTTTTTTTTGTTTGGAGCATATTTGAGACATAACATTCGCACTACAATTATTCATGTTTTGATTTTTTGTTAATTATAAATAAAATATATTTTAAACATATGTAATTTTAGTTTATTTAATTTATTTTATTTGTTAACTAAGTGAAATGGAATAAATTAATTCACTTTGTGGGCTAAGACTAATTATAAGGTTCTTATTCTGGAAAATATGCTTTTATGTGATTGAATTATGTAAGATGTAGAGTACAAAATTTCTGCAATTGCAGTACTTGACGTTTGAATAAATGTTTTAAGTAAACATTGTTGGGGGTGCGTTCTTTAGTAAAGTATAGGTTAAAAAAATATATCGTTTTAAATTTTTGTGTTATATGGGAAGTAGGCGTGGTTTTTTAAGGATTACAAAATATTTTTGCATTTGTTCTAATAGAGCTAATTCCAATATACGCACCAAATTTCATTAGTCTACGACGACTCCTTCTATTTTCTAACTGTGCTCCGTGGACACCTTTTTTTTTTTTTTTTGATTCGCACTAGAGGTACGAAATCTTCTAAAAATACATATATAGCTCGTGCTAAATGCATGCACGATTCACATTCTAGATCCCGCCCGGATCAGCCGGGACTGACAGAATGTGCCTACGTACTAAAACATACCCCCCGTTGGCGATTACGGGTTTCCGCTAAGCACGTTATTGGCTTTTCAGCGGAATTAACGCGGAATTTAAAATTAACGCGAATTTTTTAATAATAATATTATTTATGTTAACCAAAAACCCAACGACCAGTAAGTCTAAAATAATGACAAAATAATGAAATGAATCGATAGAAGAGATAGAAACCTAAACGAAGAAGGAATTGAAGTCTATACCGGAAGAGGTCTTTGCAACATATTTTGAAAATTGGAAAAACGTTGGCACAAGTGTATTGCATCTGGGGGATTGGGGGATACTACTTTGAGTGGGATGGAATGAATTTAGAAGAATAAATAAAGATTTAAAAATAAGCAATAAACAAAAATATAAATTAACTAAGAGCGAAACAACAAGAATAATTATAATTATTATTTATTCAATTTTTATTAAAGTGCACAGTGAGACTTGTGTCTTATATAGTACATCTCTTGTGGCTATACAAAATTTAAATTAATTTAGCATGAATGAAAAAGAAAAGATTATTGTCTTAAAGACTAAGAAATAATTACATTACTAAACAAGTTTACGTTCAAGAGATAACAGAGTAATCTAAAAATAAGAAGAAGTAAATAATAAACATAATAAATAAAAGTTAAAGAATTCTAAATACTGCGAAAATCTAAATACTGCCAATTTAAAGTGCTTTGCATTATCGATGGACTTTATATTATGTGGTAATAAGTTCCACTCTTTTACATCTCTGACAAAAAACATTCTTGAAGTTACTAAATACTCTCTCCCAAAATTATTATTGAAATTCAACAATAACGATTGTTAATAAATTAAACAATTGCATTGCTAAACTTTTTTATTGATTTTGAGTATTAATTTTTCTTTTAAAAAATTTAAAATTTTATTGTTGTTTTTTTCTTATTGTTAAATTCAACAATTTGATCGTTAATATTTTTGAATTCGAAAATTTTATTGTCAAATCAATATAAAATTCAGTTCAGTACAAAATGTATTTATGTTCAGCGAGCATCAAGAAAATAAATTCGGAAAATTAAGGTAAATATAACATTTGAAACCAATCTTATTAATAAATGAAGTGGTTTAAATTCTTGCAACAAAATAAGCAAAAGCAACAAAAGTTTGCAAGCATTTTGGATTTCAAAAAAGAAAAGAGCAGAGCGTTATCTTGGAGCAATAATACAGGCTTAAAAGCTAATTCATGCGATTATTTTTGTGTGTCTTTTTAATATCTACATGCCTTTTTTTCTTTTTTAGAAGGCGCCCTGACTCATCGCCCATCGGCACCATTGCAGCACTCTTAGGGCTGTGCACAAAGCACGAGCTTCTTTTCCAAAAAAAAATTAATAATTATATATAATTATATTCTGTTATGTATAATTCCAAAATATTTTATATTCTGTTTTTACTCATTGCAGGATATAATTAAATTCCTATTTAATATTGAAAAATTTCAAATTCTCATTTTTTGACAGTCAATTTTATTTTTTGACACTTAATTTTTAATATTAAAATGACATATTTACATTTCTGACGTGCATTTTTGCCATTTTTCGGTAATTTTTGTAACAAAAAAAAAAAACGAAATGGCCACTTCTGCCCTTGAAAGAACTTTGACCGAGCCTCTTATGATCAATTGCGTTGTGAAATGTTTGAATACAAATGATAGAGAACTGGACCTAAATGTTTTATGACAACTCCGAACCATTTTTTAACCATCAAAATTAAATTTCAAAAAACTAACAATTTCAATTATTTTTTCTAATAAAACATTAACAATTGCCTATTGATAATGCTATTTTAACCAAGATTACCACCTTTTTCCAGAAGAAAGGTTCATTCACACTGTGAACCGGACAACTTCTTTCGTGTCTTTGATTTTTACGATGGAAGAAAAAATTGAGCCTGATTCACTCGCCTGATGCCTGGTTTGCGTGTCATACTCGTATACCTATGTCTCATCACCAGTAATGATGGATTCGATGAACGATTCGTCGTTTTCGACCATTTCCAGCATGTCTTTCGCGAAAGCAACTCGGTCTCTTTTTCCGGTCCGGTCTCCGATTTTTGAACCGGACAGTTAAGTCCGCTCAATGATTCTAGAGTCATTCCTTATGATTTTAGAGTCATTAAGAGAAATCGCGTGCAGTGCATCACCGCTGACATATTTTACTATGCATATAATATATTAATTTACTATTATATACATATAATGCAAGCGGAGTCGGCAAATGTATGAAAATAAATCTTAATATCATAACTTAATAAAAAAAAAATTAAAATTTTATTGATAGAAATTGGTAAAAAATTGTGAAAATATTATTGAAAAAAAATATTAAAAATTTTTGGAAACATTTTTTAGCAATAATGAAATTATTAAATAAAATTGTTTCAAAATTAATGAAAAACTATAAAACTCATTTTAAATATTATTAAAAAAATAATAATTAAAAAATTCTATCAAAAGTTCTTAATATATAAATACATACATAAAACTTATTGATTAATATATTAACATCTTTTCAACAAAAACAACTTGGTTTAAAGGGCAGGTTTAATTAACACTTATATGGCATTTATAATTAACATTCTATTAAAATAAATGGAAGTAATATACACTATTACAGCTTTTAAAAGCGACAATCCTATTTATTTCAGATTGCCGCTTTCCTTATGGCATCCCTAAGCATATAGGTTCTCAGCAATTCATCATTGCAAGTTTGAAAGTGATTTAAAAACTTGATTAAAAACTATACAATAACAACAAGAAACAAATAATAGACAACATACAAGTATAAAGCAAGTTTGCTTTAATTTAATTCTTTGAACTAGCGATCCCCAACTTAAAAGCAAAAATGTTAAAAATTTCCGCAAAAATTTTTGATAAACTTCAATAAACTCTGCCAAAAATTCTCTATCCTCTCCAACTTTTTTTTTCACCGCTTCTTTGTTTTCTGCAGACATGATTACCGCACGAAAAAAACAAACGAACTGCCAAAAGATTGTCAATCAAACCCCTATACCTCTGACACATTGGCAGAGTCAAACTTGTTTAAATCGCTTTTCTAGTTTAATTTTCTGCCAATCTATGCTTAGATCTCGTTTAGTCAAAACTAGTTTCCAAAAGTCGTTTATCGCAGCTGAAGGAGTTTTAACAGCTGATTTTTACATTCCTCTTTCTATATTTTCGTTGATAACTACTGTGCTTTCACTCGAGCACACGCACTGGTTTTACACACGCACGATTATAGTGTTGTTCGCTCACCCATTGCATTTATAATTTTCGCTATTTTCTTAAACAAGTTGAGAAAAATAATGAGTGTGTCATCCCCAGGCTATGCAAAGCTAATTGTACCAGTAGCGGTATGCGTTTATAAAATTTTATTTTATGGACCCCAGCGGGCAAAAAACCAGCTACGACAACTCGAGTCCACCTGACTACAGGCCAACAGCAGCTACAGCTGCCGTCACGACAGCGAAGCGCCCCAGCAGCGGCCATAAAAGCGGTCCGCAAAGTGGCCACTAAAATCTGCCCAGCTGACAGCGCAGCACCAATTAAGTTCAACCAATAACATCAGCCCCAACGGCTTTTAAGAGGGAATTTTTTCAATCAATAACAAAAAAATGTAGACTTACTTTCATATATGGAAACATCAGTCAGGGTGCGCTAGTATTAAAATAAATTTGTCAATGAAATTAACTAAGGCCAGTACAAAATTAAGCCTCAATTAAATTTTAATTAATTTAATTAAAATTCTTTTAATTTAAAATTAAGATTATAAAAATTAATAATCCTAATTTAAATTTATTTAAAAAAATAAATTAAATTAATTAAAAATAATATTTTTTATTTAAAAATTATATTAAATAAAAATAAGTTTTTTATATAAAGAAAATGAAAATAAAATTTTATTTATTTAAAACGAATAAAAATAAACAATTGTTCTTTGAAAAAGAAGAAAAAAAAGAAACAAAATTATTTAAATAAAGTTTTTATTTCAAAAATAATAAAATAAAAAAAAAATAAAATTTAATAACAAGTTTTATGTAAATAATAAGATAAACTTAAACATAAGAACTTAATGTAAAACTTAATAAAAATATAATTTTTTTTAGTCCTTGCTATTGTTATTATAATACTATTATTAATTTGCTAACTACTACCTTCCTTATACATGTAACAATATAAAATTAATAACTACATTATATTGAATATAAGAAATAATTGTTAAAAGTAAACAATACGTTCTCTTCATATGGTCGACGGCGTAGAATATTTGCGTTTGGGGAGGACAGTTTTTTATCTGCCCCATTGTCTTCCACGGTAGGGAGTGATGCGTGGGCCGGGTCCCAAACACCAGGTTGTTTGATGGATGGGTGAGCCAGGGACACCCAACCTTTTCGTTTTTTTTTATAAATCCATAGTTTTCCTTTGTTCTTTTTTTCGTTTCAGCTTTACCTTCTTTCGTTTTGGTTTGAGTCGTTGGCGCGATATTTTTTTTTGCACGTGAATTATTTGTGCGAGGAAGGCACGCTTGGTTGGCCACCACGAACCCTCTAACCGAACTGCTGGCACACAGGCAAACCAGCACGTGCAGCCGTGGCCAATCCCGTGTCCGCGGGTCAATTTTTGTTTGTTTTTTAAAATTTCCGAGTGATCGTTTTCCAATCCGTTTCATACCGATTGTAGTATCCCAAAAATATCGTCTAGAGCCGCGGCTATGTTGCATGTATATGACAAAATAAGAGCGTCGAGGGTGCGCTCTCTTCCAATGACGTGGCAAATTTATTCCGTTTTACTGCTGCGCTTTATTAGAAGCTTTAACATAATTTGGAGTTTGTTGTTTATTTTATTTTCTTGTTTGTGTGTTTCTTGTCAGGCGAGCGCACGGACCAAGAGCTTGAATATATGTGTGGCTCGGTTTAGTTTTCTTTTACCTCTTTTTTATAGTCAGCGTTTCTGGTTTAAAGCGCTTCTGCTTTTATTACGAGAAGACTCAAAATACGCTGAATTATTGTGGTTGGCTTCTGTTATCTCCTTTTTCCGGCTAGTATGTTGCAGTTCGGACCTCTTGCTTCGAAATCGACGATTGTTCCTAGATCACCAGCTACAATTAAGGTACGTCCTTCTTTTGGGCTTCTAACCAAAATGTCTGAACACGGTTTCCTTCGGTCTTCGTCGTAACAGTTCCACGCCATTGCCTCCACCTCACCGACAATCAACACCTTTAACAATGGAGAATTAAATTAGTTTTTGTTTGTTGTCTTATCCTACAATTAAGCTCTTTTCTATTTTTTTTTTTTTTATAACTCACATTCTTCTAATTATCTCTAAATATAAATTTTTTTATTCATTGTTTAATTTATTTCGCTGCACGTTAACTTTTCTAATTTTGCAAGTCCGAGTTTCAATTTATTTTCAAATATTAAACTCACTTGTTCCTCATTGTTTCCTCATCAAACGCATTGTTTCCTCATCAAGCAGAACTTTCGAAAATGTACAGCAACTCTTTCAGGTGGTTTTCTTCTTTTCGAGTTCTCCATATACATATTTTTTGACTTTTTTTTATGCTCTCTTTGACCTTGACCTCTCTTTGCCCTCTCTTTGATTTGACACCGTTCTAATAACTCTTGTTTTATTTGTTTTATTTTTTTTAACGTCGTTCACATGAGCGGCACAACGGACACAGCACCCTTTGCATATCTTACTAAGGCCTTTAAGCCGCAACAAAACATTGGCGTTCTGAGGAGAGGATTCCGCCCCGACAGAAAGTCAATGGAAACGGTTGGGCTTGATCCCCTACGATATACGCCCTGCCTTATATCAATTTAACGATTTTTACAAATACCACACCATTGAGGAATTTTCGTTGTTCAGCTTAAAGATTTCGAATGTATCTTCATTTTATCGGTTGCTCTGAGGAGCGCCCAACGTAGGAGTTCGCCCACCCTTGAGATTTCTTGCTGCGCCTGAAGATGCCGGGTAAAAAAAATTACCGATATGCTCTTTGGTGGCCCACTAGGGTTTGTTTAAAAAAAAAACATTTGATTATTTTGTATCCATAAAGAAACATCATTGCTTTATGTCTTTTATGTGAAAGATATCTAAAGTTTTCCCTTGTAGAGATTCGAGCTCGTACATGTTGTTGCCTATCGATTTTACAACGCGACACTTCGTAAATTTCCTACAGAATTCAGAGTCAATGTTATTCTTAAAATCGCTCAAGATGAAATTTCTTTTATAGTCTTCCTGTCAGGGTCTAAAGTTTACTAGACGCGTACGCTTATTGTACCTTTCTGCACTTTTTTGATAGGCCTTGTGAAGATTTTATTTGATTCTGCTTCTTATAATTTCTAATTTGTCATCTGACCGCAAGCTAAGGAGTTCACAATCGCTTAATCGTCCGAGCTTTCTGGCTAACTTGTATTTCATGCCGTTTAAGAACATTTAATGCCCGAAGAGCGCGAAATACGGGGAGACCCCAGTCGCCTAATGTATTGCGCTGCGAAGGGCACATTAAATTTCTGACAAATACATGTCCCACTCGCGATGATCCTTCTCCAAATATGCTCGTATCGCTGCAAGTACCGACTGATTTACGCGTTCAGATGCGTTAGACTGGGGCGCATAGTCGGCGGTTTTCAGATATGTAATCGCATACGCTTCGAACATACGCTGGAATTCTCAGGCCATGAATTGTTTTCCGTTATTCGAGTGAATGACCTCGGGTACTCCAAACTTGTGAAATATTTCGTGTACCAGGAATTCGGTCACTTTACCCGCCATTGCCTCACGCATTGCTTTTAAAAAAATAATTTTGGTGAAGTGATCTACTACAATAAAAACATACGCATTTCCACTTTTAGACCTAGGGTACTTGCCGAGAAAATCAACATGAATCTTTTGGAATGGCCGTTCACTAACTACTTCGTTCCCAATTCCTGGACGCATATCATGATTCGGTGGCTTCGTGTCCTTACACACTTGACATTTTCGAATGAAGTTTCTAACCTGAATCGTCATCTTGATAACATGTCAGCGTTATCAGCGTTATGTCAGGCTCTTGATAACATGTCAGCGACCACGTTATCTGTTCCCTTTCTGTGCTCTATCTCGAAGTTGTACGCCTGAAGATGCAGAGACCATCGCGCAAGTCGCCCACTCAAATCTTTCAATGTCAGGAGCCACTTTAAACTGGCGTGGTCTGTAACCACCGTAAAAGGCATCATCTCCACGTACGGTCTGAATCGTTTGATGGCTAGTACGGCTGCTAAGCATTCTTTCTCCGTTGCACTATAGTTGGCTTTGCAGCTATTAAGTTTCTGTGAAAAAAACGCAATAGGTCGGTCAATTTTCGCATCATCGACCTGGTATAGCACTGCGCCCACTCCAACCGCTGAAGCCTCACATTGAATCCAGAATCTTCGGTGGAAATCCAGGTAGATCAAAGCTGGAGCCGTAGTCAGTGCGGTTTTTACTTCGTGGATTGCTTTGATCGCCTCCGGAGTAAGCTGAAATTTCACTCCTTTCTTAAATGTATCGCCAATCGGCGCGGCTATTGATGCAAAGTCTTTTATGAATCTTCGATACCAGCTGGCCGTCCCGAGGAAACTTCGCACTTCTTTTGGTGGCCTGGGCAACGGAATCCTGCATATAGCAACCACCTTGTCTGGAGCAGTTCGGAGCGAACCACCTCCTATTACGAACTCGGTTTTAACGATTTCAACTCTTTGAAACAAAAGTGTGATTTTTTTTAGATTTTTTTTTTTTGTGCGTCTCAAAATCCAGTGCAATGACTAACAAATTATCCAGGCATGTGAATACGTTATTTTTTGCAGTCGCTGTGGTATCACGTTGTCCATCAAACGGCAAAGTCTTTGGACAGCGTTGCATAATCCGAAGAGCATAACGACCAATTGGTAGAGGGGCTTCCTTCGTCGAGTGCGATCTGCCAGAAAGCGGATTTGAGATCTACACTGCTGATGTACTGCGTTTAGTCTATCCGGCTGAGGATGCCTTCTATATTCTGAAGTGGATAAGCATCTTTAACAGTTCTCTCATTCAACTTTCTGGCATCGAGACAAAACCGGTTTTTGCCTGGTTTTAGCACTAGGATTGTCCGGTGGCTCCACGGGCTTTCACTCTCTTCAATGACCCCCAACTCTTACATTATGTCAACCTCTTCGTAGACTAGCTCTTGTAGCGCTGGTGAAATAGGGTAATGTCTATCTTTCACCGGCAGCGCACCGTCAATCAATTGGATCGAATGTACTTCCAGATGGGTTCGTCCCAATCCATCCTTTACGTATGTTCGAAATTCACATTTGACCTGTGCTAACCTTGCACGTTGTTCCAGAGTGAGTTCGTGAGCTACCGGACCTTTTCTTTTCTCAGATACTTTCGGCTCTAAAATAGATGTTTGCAGCTTCTCTGCCTGAATTTCGGCTAAGCCTATTATGTCTGGAGCCAACTCGAAAGTTCGCCAAAAGTCGATACCCAGATAAGCTGTTTGCTCCAGACTGGGACATATATAAAATACCATGTGTCGTATCAACCTTTTATAGGTTACGGAAACTTTTATTTCCCAATTACTATTTGGCTGTGACCACTAGCTGTCTTCACGGACGAAAAATACTTTGCATAATTTATGTCTATCTTCTCTACCAACTCCCGGCTGTTTTTGGCAAGCAGGCTAACCGACGCTCCAGTATCTAAAACACCCTTAAGCGTTGTTTCTTCTATCTGTATATCAGCATATATTCGTGGAACCTGAACTTCAGTTTTTGTAACCGCCGACACCACATTTCGGCGTTCGATTTTATTTTGTTCGTACCGTTCTCTGGCCTTCTGAATACGTCTGGTAACTATACGAGTTCCTCCCAGCTGCTTCCCTCCGAATACTCTCACTCGAGCCTCCTCGTACACTCTCACTCGCTCCTTGATTGGTTTAATCTTATATAGGTTTTTATTTTTATTTTTGTAATTTTTTTTTGCATTCTTGATATGTTTACTTTTAATTTCATATCCGGGGCAGATATGATTTCTACAGCTATTGATGCCATTTTATCTCCACTGGGGCTGTCGTGGACCGTAACTCTCCCGGTGGTGTCATGATCCATTTCCCGTTTCCCAGAGAATATTCGGACAGGATGGAGTTATGGCATCTTTAAGGCCGCATTTATAACAAAAAATACGCCTCTGTGTTGTTGGACATTTGGAATGCACATGACTGGGCTGGTGACAGTTCCAGCATATAACAGTGCCTCAAGGCTGCTGATCCTTCGTTGAGCTTTTCCTGAAACTAGGCAGTGGATATCGTGGTGGACCTCACGCCAAGTCACATGTAGTGGGCCTGTAAGTGCTCCAATCAAAAAACAAAATCCTCCACCTCCAAATGCCCCCCTTCTCCATAAAAACTCAAGCCCCATTTATCTATCCTTACCGGGTCCTTGACTGGAGTCGGTCCCGTATGTAAAGTAGTTGAGTTCCTAGTTGAACCTTCTCTTCGTTGATCTCCTAATCGTCCATCGTTATTTTCTCGTCGAAACCCGTTTCAGCTTTCCCTGGGCCATGCATATTGCCGATGGTCTGGATTTTGTTCCTCCCATCTTTTTTCGGACACCTTCCGATTGCCATGGTCATTGCATTTATTTTTTAATAAGTCTCGCTCGACTTCCTGATTCCGTGATTGTTCACCAAGATTTTGTTTAGGACTATTAACTTCCTTTGACCCATGAGAGCTGTTTGGTTTCTGTGTCCTATCTACGTTCCGAGTTAACTCCAAAATTTTGATATCAATCATCTTTCCTAAAATTTGTTCCAGGCCCCTCTTTTGGGTTTCTCTCTGAATTCCCAGTGATTGCGTGATTATTTCGCCTATTTGTGCCTGCATACTAAGAGGTAAATAAGAATCATTCATTTGAAAGTGTTCATTAAGGAGCGGCCTTTGTGACTCCAGACTCTTGTTACTATTTCCTGATGGTTTTTTTCTTTATTTAAAGGAGGAGGAAAGGAATAATCAGCGTTCGTATTTTTCTGTACGGTAGTCTGCTTGGGAATTGTGCACCTGGCACCCGTGTTTTTCTCGTAAGGGCGAGCTGTTTGGGAACTAGCTTCGTCCGTCATATCTTGAATGTTCTACCTACCACCTATGCTGTGAGACAGATCTTTTATAGAATTGTCGCCCTCAATAGCTTCTTTGTTTCCTATTGGCATACGATGCATTTTTGTGTTATTATTTCTTATTAATATCTTAGGTTTTATTTATGTAAAGACCTATAAGGATCAAAGTTAATTTTTTTCTTCGACTTTGTTTACTTATCCGTTCAGCACTATTCATAGCCAACGTGGACTAAAAGAAATTTGTTGCCATAAATTTTCAAATAATGTTGATGAATATTTTCATTAAAAAATAGGATATACATATTTATTAAGGTGGGTACACAGCCAGGAATTGGTGTGGACAGGGCATGCAGCTTTTGTTGTAACTTTCACAATACTTCGCATATATATTTTTTATTTTATGTCGCTATATTCAACTCTAAAATCATAGCATGGTGCTTTGTTTTTTTATTGTGAACTATATTACAATTCGAGTAGATACTAGGCAGTGCGATCTTAATCAAAACAAAAAGATTTTTTTTTAAATTGCCTCCGATTCTCAATACAATTAACCCTTTTTTTTTTTGGTAAGTCTATCGGATATTGGTAAAGTTTCTCCCAACATTTATTTGTTATGATCACAGTTTCTGTCACACCTTACTACTCACTAATCATTGCCAAGTCATCGAAAGATCAAGTTCTTCCAGTTCTGTGGGCATATTGAATCAAAAATTAAAAAAAAAAATAAGTGTTGAAAGAACACTTATTATAATTAGCTGTTCCTCTTTTTTTTTCCTTTTTTTTATGAATAAATTTTCTTGTGGGCCTCCAATCTAATGTTCCTCAAGGCACTCAAAGCCGGGTGCAATTAACCCAGAGATTGTTCTCTCTTTACGCCACCATTCCAAAAATAACTTACAATTGAAGCCGACTGTAATTTTAGATTGGGCGCCATATTGTTACGAACTTTGTTTAACAAATTCGGTGCTGCTTTTCGACCAGCCACACCGAATCGAAGTTCGAACAAGTCGGAATGTCCAACGGACACTCTACTTGGAATTTATTTTATTTTCACCAAAAAGACAAAGAAAAATATATAAATAAACAAATCCTAAAGCTCCATGCGGTGAAATTTGGGTGTAGGTGTTTATTTAATTTTCACCAAAAAGACAAAGAAAAATATATAAATAAACAAATCCTAAAGCTCCATGCGATGAAATTTGGGTGGTAGTGTTCCCTCCCATTCTTTGCTGCGGATTTTGCTTTGTTTGGTTCCCCCACCCCCCTCCCCCCTAATACCCTAATAGCGCACGCTTTGCTACACTACCCTCACATTCCCTTACCCCTCTGGTGGTGCCCCATTCCGGCTTTGCTTACTTCCCCACCTTAATAATAAAGTCAGCTTACCAATTCGTTTTCACATCTTGCTTATGATTTATATTAATACCATTCAATTTAATTTTTTACAAGTTTTAACCTAATAATAAAACATAAAATTTCCTTATTTCAAATTTTAAATATCCAAAATTACTCTTTTACACTTTTCTAGTTTGAAGTTTGGACTCTACATGAATTGACAGCTTCACTATTCCAACCTCAGGAATCACGGCCGCCAGAGATTTTAATCTGGACATAAAATTAATTAAGTTTTATAGTACCCTTTTTTCAATCTCCGGCCTACGAGAGCTCTTTTAGGCCTATACGGGTTGTACTTTCAAAAATAAATGTTGCCTGAAACTGTGGAAAGGATTAAGTGATCTCCAATTCGGTGATCAATAATAAACAATAACAACAAAATATAAATTAAAAAAATTAAAAAATCATTAACGCAAATTAAAGAAACAAGTGTTTCAAACGAATATGGGATAAAAACCAATTTTATTTAAACACCGAACAATGTGAGATATGCGTCAGTGACCCCAAAAATATCGTCGAGGGTGCGCTCTCTTCCAATGACGTGTCAAATTTGTTCTGTTTTACTGCTGCGCTTTATTAGAAGCTTTAAGGCGGTCTTCTCATTCAAAACCCGTTTTTTGGACCCTTTTTAAAAAAATTCTTATTTGAAAACGCAAAGAATAATTGAAAACTTTTTTTATTTATTGTATTACAAAAGGTTCAAAGTAAATAAAAAATTTTTTTTGCCTCGATACGTGGGCTGTTCAAAAAGTAATGAGACTTCAAAGTTGGTGGTGAAAAAAAAAGGTGTCGTCACGGCGGCCACGATTCCGGGTCTCCGGAGCGTCTGAAATGAAAAAAAAAACGGGGTTATAATCCGTATAGATGTAATTCTCGGGTGAACCTCAAGCTTAATTTTGTGATTTTTTTTTGACAAAATGGCGGCCATTCAAAAAAAAAATTTCAATTTCGGGTTTTTTTTTTTTAGTTTAGTGTAAAAAAAAATAGTAAAAAATTTTTTAAAATTATGGTCGAGGTTCACCCGAGAATGGTGACAATTCTGCGTCGATTCCATTTTGTTTCATGAAAATCGGTTCAGTTGAACTGGAGATATCATGGCCGCCAGTTCGAAAAACGTGGGTTCGAGATAAACGCGTTTAAAGTTTGAAGTAATTTTTTTGGGAAAAAAAAAAAAAAATCAAAAATGTTTAAATGCAGTTTTAAAGAGCTGATAATTTTTACTTACAAATATTAGTCGGCGATGCCAGCTCCATACAGGCCACCTTCCTCTTTTTCGTAGAAACTGCTTTCTGCTGCCCTCTCTGCTCTGCGAGCCGTTCTGCCAGCTTTTGATGATGCCGCAGCTCGAGTCTCTGATCGGTTCAATCTGTCTTCATTGCGAGATAGTGCGTATTCGTATGCGTTTTTGCCAATCGCAATACCCATCAAACCCATAATTTTAAGTATGGGTATAAAACCGTCGTTGAAGAGGCACGTTGCAATGAAATTGGCCACTTCGATGGTGCGTGCGCCTGAGTTGATGTGTTTGGGCGAAAGTGACCAAAGAACAGAATTGTAGGACTCATTGGAATTCTGAGTTTCAGATCCAAGGCATCTTTCAAGCAAATTATCTGCCGACAGCGCTTCGTAAGCTGGTTTTATTACCTTAATTAAGAAGGTGATCTTGTCCATCAGACCTTGCTTCACAAAAAAGGCTGTATCTTCTAAAGTATTTCGAATTTCTAAAAATCCTTTTAGGAGCATATTCACAACTACCCAAGCTATAAATAAATGCAAAAATAAAAAGTTGAAAAAAAAAGTTGCTCAATGAGAAGACCCCCTTAACTTAATTTGGAGTTTGTTGTTTCGTTTTTTTTCTTGTTTGTGTGTTTCTTGTCTTATACCTCTTTTTTTATAGCCAGCGCTTCTGCTTTAATGCGTGGGGTGGATTTGGGCTGCGCTCTCTCTTTGGCTGCGCAAGTTTGCTGGACCGAGCTTTGGCGTGCGTAAGATATAATAATAAAACATGGCTTCTGGCTTCTGTTATCTCCTTTTTCCAGCTGGTATGTTGCACTTCGGATCTCTTGCTTCGAAATCGCCGATTGTACCCAGATCACCAGCCACCATTACGGTACGTCCTTCTTTTGGGCTTCTAACCAAACGGTCTGAACACGGTTTCCTTCGGTCTTCATCGTAACTGTTCCACGCCAATGCTTCGGCCTCACCGATAATCAACACCTTTAACTATGGAGAATTAAATTAGTTTTTGTTTGTTGTTTTATCCTACAATTAAGCTCTTTTCTATTTTTTTTTTTTAACTCACTTTCTTCTAATTTTCTCTAAATATAATTTTTTTATTCCTTGTTTAATTTATTTCGCTACACGTTAGTTTTTCTAATTTTGCAAATCCGTGTTTCAATTTATTTCCAAATATTAAACTCAGCGAATTGATTTTACTAGCGCGAACTTTACTTTCCTCATCAAGCAGAACTTGAATTATCTTTTTCTCGACACTTTACCACTGCGCTTTCCCTTCGTTTGCTTGACTTCAAAAATTTACAGCAACTCTTTCAGGTGGTTTTCTCTTTTCGAGTTCTCCATATACATATTTTTTTGACTTTTTTTATGCTTTCTTTGGCCTTGACTTTCATTTTGACACCGTTCTAATTACTCTTGTTTTGTTTTATTTTTTTTTTTAAAAGTCGTTAACATGAAGTGCACTGGACACAGCGCCCTTTGCATATCTTACTAAGGCCTTTAAGCCATTGTTGCGGCTCTTATTTCACTTTTTTATCGCCAAAAAAGTATTCACACTTGTTGTATTTCACAGTGTATAATTTTTCAAGTCATGGTAAAATAACCATATACGGACACCACTACGTGATAAAAGACAAAAAAAAAAGACCCCTGTCTCCCAGTTTTGCCCAAAGTCCTCCAGGTTTTTTTTATGGGCCCCCAAAGAAGTGGGGCCTTGGTGTCATTTTTGGAAAAAAGTGATCATTTTCTCAAGCTCATATCTTGCAAACCGTTCGGAATTTTTATTTACTCTCTGAAGCAAAGTTGTAGCCCTTGTCATAAAGAAAATAAATTGTGAACATATAAAATAAAAAACTTCGTCAAGGTCAAAATCGCAAAAAACTTTAAAAAATTCCATCTTTTTTTACCTTTTTCCCCTGTTCAGGTCCATAGGTAGCAAACCGTTCAAAATTTAAGGAAACAATCAACTACAAAAATTAACCTAAGATCTCACTTAACAACTTCTTAAAACATATGAACTTCCTAGGAATGATTCTTAACACCGTTTAGGTAGCCGCAAAAGTGAGAAATTTCCCGAAAATTTTTTAATTTCATTTGTTTTTTCTTTACTTCAACATTGAGATACTATAAAGCCTTCTCCCGTAAGTGAAAAAGCATGTTGCATGTTTCATTGTTATACTATTACTGATTTTATTAATCTTAGTTCTTAGGTGGTATGGGTTGACATTTAGAGTTAGGGTTGTAACAAAGAGTAGTAGCATGGAAATTTAGTAATAATGATTCAGTGTTGTAGGGATTAGTAGTCTCAGCAGGGATGGCACTACAATACTATGCTATCTATTACTAAAATTATAAAAAAAAATATCCGTATTATGTTTATAATGTTGATGGCCCTGGACTTGCAAACCGCACTCTCTTAAGTTGTGGATCTGACTCTGATTCAGAACTTATGGTGTCCACAGGCACGTTACTTCGAGACTGCCCTCCATCATCAGCTTTTTCTTCTTCAGATACTTCATTAACATCATACAGGGTGATCTTGTGACTCCACCAACATACCTGAAATGAATTAGAAAAGAAATCAAAAAAAGAATGCAAAGCAATGCATCAATAAAATTGATATTACCTCTGCAAGCAATGCGTCGAGTTTTTTGCCTTTGTACCGTTTTTCCATGGGCATTGTGGTTTGGTGAAACCGTTCTCCTTGCTCATCGGATTCGGTAGGGAGTTGTTTGATAAAATCGTCAAAATAAAAATGAAGAAAATGCAGTTTTAATGCCATCGATGTGCCGATTTTCTCAAAATAATTCAGCATTTCTTTCACCCATTCTCTTGCTTCCGGTTCCGCGTCTCCATCCCCTCCCAAGACTCTGGTGCATACACGCTGAAGGTAAATCCATGCCATTGAATGATTATAATCATGAAGCGATGATTCAAAGTTGCTCTTGAATAGCTTTCTAATGTCAGGGCCATTAAGTACGCCTGTTAAATGAAGCCAAAACATAAAGACAGAAAAGAAAACATTAACAAAGTGGAAATAATACAATGAGGTGAACAAAAATTCGTTTTAAATTAACTACAATACCTTTTTTAATTTTGTCATTGCTACGCTTTGGGGCAATTTACAACGGCCACTTCGATGAATTTTTGACAATTCCCAATTTTATGTGGAGCGGTGGCAGCAAGATGCCTTGAGTATTGTCTATTACAGGTGCATTCCTCAGTTTATGTTGTTTCATTTGTTCCTCCACACTTCCTCTTGGTCTCCACGAATTACATTGGTATTGATTCAGAGGTGAGCGCGAATCCCAATTACAAAGAAGACAAAATAATTTTGGAAAGCCGTCCTTATCGATGATCTCTTGCAAAATGTTGATGAACTTCAAATCACAGTAAATCTTCCATTTATTTTCGTAGTATTTGATTTTTTCCATTTTATCTTTCAATGTTTCATAGCTTTCTTTCATGTTAATACCCATTGCTAGCGGAATGGAAGGTTTTCGTTTCGACACATGCAACAACACTGCTTTCAAGCTTGAAACAGAACCATCAATAAATAATCTTCACTCACTACCGATGTAGTTCATTCCCATTTTTACCACCAAAGCTTTGACATCGTTGCAGTAAGCGAACGAATTGTCATCATTTAGAGTGCAGAGGCTCTGAAATTCAGCTTGCCGTTTTCGGTACGCCGTAGAGTTCACATTACCATGTGTGAGTTTTCTTTGCTTTAAAAACGCTGTCAAAAATATGGCAAGTCGCTGCGATAGTCCCAATATGGCCACAATGAAATCCATTTCCATTTGTGTTATTAGTTGTGGTCCATCTCTTCCCTGTTGGGGTCATAATCGGTATCAAATGGATCTTCATAAGTAACACCACTTGCTCTAGTCATTCCTGTACTACGATCTGGAGTTGGCGGCCTTGGTGATACAAAATTTTCAGGTGCAAGCACTGGTAGTATGGCTGTTACAGTTGCTTTATAAGTTTTGTTCCTCTCAGCATATCGATTTAGCAACTGGTTTCATCATGATCACCTGGGAGATTAATCCAGTTTACCGGCTTACAATACTTCATACTATGTTTGCCTCCACTCAACCATGCCATGAGATAGTTATAACATTGGCGACACACTCTATTAGGTGTGTAATTTTCACCGGTCAAGTCTTCTTCGTCGAAAAACAACTTATATGCTCTCTTGAATTCACTAGTTAAAAGATTCTTTTCCTTTTGAAATTTTGTAGAACTTTTTTTCTGATTTCAAAATAAGTCAATATTTTCACAATGCATATTGAAATTGTCAGCTGCCAATGTTGTGTGCGAATTATGCTGTAGCACTTTCACTTTTTTTACTTTCACTTTCACCGCTGAGCTCTCGTTGACGTCGCGCTGTGTAATGCCTCGATGTGAGCGTCGTGTCGCTTTTATATTGTGTGCTGCGTCCATTGTTGCGTGTGCTGAGTTTACTGCATTGCCTGTGCTGCTGCGGTCGGTGCGTGATCGCGTGATATCTAAGCGCTACCTAAACGGTGACAAACACATAGTTCTGGCCAGGCATATTTCATTTTTGAGCGTTAATTAAACATACAAGACATTAAACATGACAAGAGCTACAATGTGAATTCAATGCAGATGTTTGCTTACAGGTAGTTTTTTGATACAAGTTTTTTTTTATTTTATATGTTCACAATTTCATCTTTATGACAAGAGCTACAATGTGTTTCCAGGTATTTTTTTTATATTTTGGGTTGTTTTTATGCGAATTCAATGCAGATGTTTGCTTCCAGGTAATTGTTTGATAGTTTGGGCACGGAAACTCACCCACCAACTTGATAATTTTTATTAGAATGCACTTACTATCAGTGAAGGTACAGTGCACTCACACACTCGGCCTCCTGACTGACAATTATTTACGTTCAAAGATTTGAAATCAACATTTTTTTTAAGAAATCGCTTGTTTTTTTACACTTCAATTGTTTTAAGCGAAATTTCGGCTCCCAGAAAGTACTTTTGTTAGAAAAACCTCACTATCTCCGATCTTAGAAGGGTTAATGCGGAGTATTATACCTTAAAAAAAGCTTGAAGTGTTGTCTTTTACTGAGTCTAGGAAGAAATAAGTTTACTAGGGCTGTTTTTTGAGAAAACCAGATTTTTATTAAAAAGTGAGGTTAGAAAGTATTTTTTTTTTAATTTGCTCCAATGAGTTAATAAAAATTAACATATTTATATACAGATTTATAGCGTTTTCAAAGGTCTTCTCAATGATACCCATCTCAACCAGATCGGATAAGAAATGGGTGAGATATAAGCGATTATATACTCAAGCTATAAAGGCCTATTTAGAAGTTGGATCGGTCTCCCTTAAAAAACTTTGTGGTTTTAATCAGCGCTGTAAGTCCTACCAGGCCAAAGAAACTTGGCGCATTTTTCATAAAGTAAATTTGTTCGTAAAAGCGGAAAATAAAAAAAACGCGTTTAGGGCAATTTTTCGCTCATTTTTTAAAGTTTTTGCTATTTTGACCTTGAAGATGAAGTTTTTTTGATTTTATTTTGATTGATTGAGTTTGTTTTGTTTACAAATTTTGTTCTTTATGACAAGAGCTACAACTTTGCCTCAGAGAGTAAATCAAAATTCCGAACGGTTTGCAAGATATGAGCTTGAGAAAATGATCACTTTTTTCCAAAAATGACACCGAGGCCCCACTTCTTTGGGGGCCCATAAAAAAACCTAGAGGACTTTGGGCAAAACTGCGAGACAGGGGTCTTTTTTTTTTTTGGTCTTTTATCACGTAGTGGTCTCCGTATATGGTTATTTTTTTTTGATGCAATGTGTTTGTAAATGGATTTTTATTTTCACCACTACCGATTTGTGAAAGTTTTACCTCTAAGCTTTATAAAATTGCATTGATTGCACGTATAATAGGATATCATGCAACTACTGGCGGCCATGGCGTAGTGGGTAGAGTGTGTGACTCTTACGCCAGAGAACCCAGGTTCGAATCCTCCATCTGACACAGAAAATTTTTTCAATTGAGTTAATTTTTCTGTTCGGCCGTCACCTCTCTGCAGACAAAGGCAAACTTCAGAGAGTAAAAACTGCCATGAAAAGCTTCTTGAGAACATAAGTCGTTTCACATTACACACAAAACAATTGATCGTAAGAAGCTCGGTCAAAAGTCCTTTCAAGGGCTGAGATGGCCATTTTTTTCTTTCATGCAACTACTTAAAACTATAAAAATTATTTCTACGTTTAAATGCAAATTGAAAGGAAGTAGAAGTAGGGTTCGTATTTGCTCACTCATGAAGTTTCATAAATACAAGTATCGCCTGTGGCCGAAACTCGGCCATATTAAAACCAGTTTTTCTTTTGTTTTTTGAACGCACCAACCCTTAGCCTGAACAGAAGTATTGATCAAAATAAACAATTATAAATGCCTTTATAAATGCCGCCAAGATCATATGATTTGACACCGTTACACTTCTTTCTTTGGGGTTATTTGAAAGAAAAGGTATACACCGATAAGCCAGCAACAATTCAAGAGCTAAAGGATGAGATAATTCGGCACATTAACGGCATAGAACCTCATTTATGCCTCAGCGTCATCGAAAATTTGGACCATCGGATGGAGGTGTACCGCCGAGGTCGCGGCGGCCATTTGGCCGATATTTTGTTCCATACATAATTGAACCATACCAATATTATCATAATAAAAAGAAATGACATTAATATCCTAAATAATTTGTGTTTTATTTAAAATCAACATCGGCCCTTAAAATTTAACCACCCTTTAGCAACCCTTGATAGCAAGGATGTTTAATAGAGCTGTGCCGCTATGTATTTGTTGTTTCTTTCTCATTATCCCATTAGGAAAAAAGGGTTTTTACATTTGCTCAGTTTTACCTATCTTAATGACAATAGATTCGAATAAAAATTATATTGTACACATCTACTCAAAAATACCTTTCCATCGATATAAGTTTTATGTGAATAAGTTGAAGTTAACACAGGTAAGGAGGGATCAGAAACTTTTTTGTTTGCGTATTAATATACAGATGAGGTATTTTTTTTTTTAAGCCTGCTCATACTCATTTTCGTGAAGAGCTGAGCACATTTCTCTTGTTCATGAACTGAAGTAGTAACCGCATAATCACATAACGCTTTGGTATTGTATTTTTATTGCCACGCTGCTTAACATACATACACACAAAAAATTTAAGACATTTTGATGCCTTGAAGTAAACAAAACAAAAAAACCACTTCACCACATCTTGACCAATTCATGACGAAATGAAGAACCAACGAACGACAAGTGAAGCAATGAAGAAGAAGTGAGGACAACAGTTTTTTCACAAGAACAACAAATATTCTTATTCGCCAACTGGTTTTCTCTTCTTCAGTTCATGAAAAAAAAAACTGCTAAGCTCTTCAAGAAAATTAACTGATCACTTTATTTTTTTTAATATTCTTTTTTCTTTTTTTACTTTTACTGAGTAATTACACTCGATTTTCGGGGCATTATCACTTGTAAAATTTTATTTTGATTGGAATTTTAGAATACAATTTTTATTTTTTAATGCAACCTTTTAATCAACTCCTTTTTTTAATTAATTTTATTTTATATACGAAAACGTTTTCGAAAATTAAAAATTGACATTTTTCACAACATGAAATTATTAAATTGAATAATATTGCAATTTTGCATCGGGCTAGTTGGTCTTATGTTTTTTAATGCAAATAAATAAACTTTATTTCATTTTTTTCCATCGACGTTTCGCTGGTTTTTTCCAGCTTTTTTCAGGGATTTTTATTGAATCTTAGAAAAAAAAAATATATATTTAGTCAGTGTTTCAATATTTAAATGGCAAAATGAAACTAACAAAATTTTTAAATTTTACATTGAAAAAAATCAATTACACATTTTTGATATTAAAACATTAGCACAAATTACAACATTAAAACAAACAAAGCATTAAACAGCTTGGACATTAAATAATAAATAATATTAATATTAAAATATTTTTTGTCCAGTGATAACTAAAATTAAATAAATATTGCACAAAGTTTAAATCACAACTAAATAAATTAGATTTATATTATCTTTGTCCTCTTTTGTGTTCATAGTTGTGTTTATTTTTTGTTGAATCCGTAGGCTCTCTAGTGTCAGTCTTTTATTGGCTCTTTTTTCTTTGTCCAGAATTCTTATTTGATCAAAATCAGCTGTGTGCCCTGTTTCTAAAATGTGTTGAGCAAGCCCTGTTGATGTTCTTTCTTTTTTTATGTCTGCCATGTGCTCTTTCATCCTTATTTCGAGTGTTCTCTTAGTTGTCTCAATGTATACCAGTTTGCAATCTTCCCCGATTTTGCCTTTGCAGCCGATCTCGTAGACTACATTGTCTTGGTCTGTCTTGTTTATTTTGTCCTTGGTGTTAGTGAATAGTCTTTCAATTCCCTGTTAGAAAATCAACTAATTTAAAAGTAGTTGATAAAGTAGTTTTTTGTCAACCACAACTAGTTGAAATTCTGACTTTTTTCCATAGAACGAACTAACTTATTTTGTATGGTGATGTCCGCTAAATAAGTCAATTGACTGTCGTCTGCATATATTTTCAACTACTTGTTAAATTAGTTACATTTAAATTATTTTTTAATTGCTTTAAAATAACCATTTGAAAACTATTACTGATGGCCAAAAGTTAATAATATTTGATGAAATAACATGGTTAAATATATATAAGCTTGTAATCTAATAAAAATTTTCAATTAAAACATGCCAACATCAGATTAGTTTCCGCCTTAATATAATTCAAAGTAGTTTATCAATCACTGGTTTTTAAGTAGTATTTCAATTACTTCATATATTGAAGTGGATGCCGCCTTAATATAATTCAAAGTAGTTCATATACTGGTTTATTTTAAACTAGTTTTTTAATTAGTTGTTTTTAAAAACAAGTTAGTTTGTTCCTATAGGGTTGTTTGATAAGGTGCGTGTGCATACGATGCATTATCTTTTTTTATAATTTTATGTAAGCGCGCGCTCTCTGTCAACATCGGAACAAAAGAAACGCTGAAAAATTGTTTGGTATTGCCAGATTGGTCCGTTGTCGATTTTGGGATTTTTGTGTGATCTCGTTTATGTAGTTTCCAGTTAACTAAATTATTGATTAGGAAGTTCGGATAGTCGTTCTTTCTTAGTATTGTTTTTATTTTAATTATGTTTTTGTCTCTGAATTTCACGTCACTAATGTCAATTACTTTATTGATTAAATTCTTTGCTGCGTTTATTTTTTGATTAAGCGGCTGGTTAGAGTGAAAATTTATCATCCTTCCCGACGATGTTGGCTTTGTGTACCAATTTATTATTATTTTATTTTCAATCCTTTGCAGTTTGGTATCTAAGTAAGGTAGTTTTTTGTTGTTTTCTTTTTCGACTGTGAATTGTAGCTTAGTGTGATATTTGTTTAATGTTTTAAGTATTATTTCCATATCTGTTTCTTTTATGACTGCGAATATATCGTCTACATATTTAATAATGAATTTAATGTCAATATTTATTTTCTTTAGTTCCTCTAAAGTATAATCAAGTAGTATGTCCAGTATAATATCAGGTAAGGTTGGAGATAATGGATTTCCCATAGGCATCCCAAATATTTGTTTATATATCTTATCGTTAAATTTAAAATAATTATTATCTTTTAAACAGAATTCAAGTAAAGATATGAATTTTTGTTTTGGAATTTTTGTTTGCTGTTCTATTTTGGTCCATGAGTTTTTATTTTTTTAATCACTAGGTAAATAGGTATGTTAGTGAATAATGAAATTACGTCATATGATACAAGTATTTCGTCATCATTTAAGACTATGTCTTGTATTTTGTCTTTAAGATGGTAAGAATTCTTAATGTTGTATTTGTCAGATATAAGATGTTTTAAAATTCCTCCTATGTACTTAGATAGTTCGTAGCATGGTACATTAAAAGAAGATGAAATTGGTTTCAATGGAGTGTTATTTTTATGTATTTTAGGAAGTCCGTATAGCCTAGGTACTGTGGGAGCCGAGCATGATAGTTTAAATTTATCTTTTCTATCTATGTAGTTGTTTTTGAATAATTCGTTGATTATATTATTGTTTTGTTTTTGTAGCTTAGACGTAGGATCAGCTCTTATAGTTTTGTATGTATTTTTATCTTCTAATAATTGTTGCATTTTGTTTATGTACTCGTTTTTGTACATAACAACCGTTTTGTTGCCTTTGTCAGCATGTGTGATAATTATTTTATCGTTGTGCTTTTTTAGGAATTTCTGAGTGTTTTTGTATATTTTAATAATGAATTTTTCTTTTGTTGTGTTTCTAATACTTCTTTTGTATTTTGCTACCTGGTTAGATACTTTAGATCTGGCAACTTTTTTTTCTTTGTCCTCTTCTACTGTTTGTATGCATTGTTCTATATCTGCTATTGTGTGTATAACACAACAAAAGAAAAATTCATTATTAAAATATACAAAAACACTCAGAAATTCCTAAAAAAGGACAACGATAAAATAATTATCACACATGCTGACAAAGGCAACAAAACGGTTGTTACCCTGTACGAAAATCAACTAATTTAAAAGTAGTTGAAAAAGTAGTTTTTTGTCAACAACAACTAGTTGAAATTCTGACTTTTTTCCATAGAACGAACTAACATATTTTGTATGGTGATGTCCGCTAGATAAGTCAATTGACTTTCGTCTGCATATATTTTCAACAACTTCTTAAATTAGTTAAATTTAAATTATTTTTTTTCAATTACTTTAAAATAACCAATTGAAAACTATTTAATATTCCACTTACTTGAAATACTTACTTGAAAACTTTTTTGAAAATGAATTTAAAAGCATAAACATTTTAAATTTCTATACATCAAAGAGATCATTTATTTGACTGTTTTCAAAAATACATAAATACGTAAATCATGCCAAAAAATCATGCCTGGTCGACACAAATAAATTCTGAAATATAAAATCTGAAAGCAAAATGTAAACAAAGTTAAAAGTGATCAGAGTTTTTTAATGGAAAATTGTGAAATGTCGTTTTTTGTGTTGTTTTAATTGATTTTAAAATATTTCAAAAGTGATTCATGCCAAACTTCATTGCCAGTTAATTAAAAAAAGGACTAGTTACTAGTTAATTACATTCAAGGAGCGCAACAGAAGTACGCTGGAAGTCTGCTTCCAACAGGTGATAGTTTCAGAAGCTGGAGGAACTCTGCGCTTATATGTGAGCATGCGAACCACGGAAGCAGTTTCCAAAAACGGGCACGCCACCGCCCGGGTACATGAGCGAAGGTGCCGATCCAATTGATCGGAATTGTGTGGATACTGCGCATGTTATTAAACACGAGCCAGCTTTTTCATGCTTCATTTTAAAATATGAGCTAAACAAGAGAGTCAGCGGGATTTTCCACGCTTTGCAACCATTAATCATGGTCGATGGACCCACCGATATTTTGCTTAGTGCTTCTTTTAAGTGTCAATCGCAATGAAGTGATGAAACAGACTCGACGCTGCGTAGGGAAAGGCGTGCGTCTTTACTACTGAAGTGATAAAAGTAGTATCTTTTAACTAGTAGATAACTCGTAACTTTTTTTTTTACGTTACGAGTGTAAAGTCAACCGGTCGCTTTTTCGTGCGCTCCACTAAAACAAACATATTTAAAATTATTTTCATTAATTTATACTCTAAAAGTGATTCTAATTGTTAAAGAACAACATACACATTTGTCACTGCACTAAAAAACTTTATTTTTTTGCACCTTTATCAGTTATATAAATTAAATAGTTTACTTTATTTTTCTTCGTTTTTTATTTTGATTTGTACATCTTGATAACATAACAAACCATAATCACTCAAAATAAATTAAAAGACCCGACGTTTTACACTGTTACCGGCTGTGCTCGTAAATATAGACTAAACATGGCTCAATTAGCGGCTTAATAAAATCATTGTACTCTCACAAAAAATCAAAAACCAAATTAAAACTTGTGCCTTCTCAGTTAAACAATTGAGAACAACTGTTATTAAATCTGTGTACGAACTTGTTGCAAGACAAAAAACTAAAAAAGTAAACAAAAGAACGTGCGCGCTAATTGTTGTGATCTTAAACAGATCTCGTTGCAAACCAATATTCCAGATTCTCTTTTCTTTTGTGCTGATGTCGCCCTCACCTATGTTAACGCGTCAACAGCGAGAGCAGCTTGCTCCCCGAGGAACAACAAAATCTGAAGGCACTCCAAAATCTGCTAGCGGCAGCGTTGATCTGCTTGGTGTGCAACTCAGAGCCTTGGAAGAACGTTTGAAGGCAAACACAAGAGATGAACTGAGGCTCTCCGAGGAACGTCTACAACAGCACACCGATAAGCTCTTCAAATCACTCTTGACCGACTTTTCCACCAAATTCAGTAGCTTAGAAAGAGAGGTTGCGGCCACCAACGCTAAATTCTTTGAGAGTGACAATAAAATATCAGCGCTCCAAAACGACCTTAGTGCTCTTACAACTCGCTGCGACGAGCTTGCGGACCTTTTAAATAAAACTATCCACAACAACAACAACAACAACAACAACAACAACAACATCAACAATACCATAGACTACAGCTCAGACGCTGTTTTGTTTGGACTGCCGTTTTCTCAGGGAGAACATCTTAAGAGCAGTTTTAATCTTATTTGCCGATCTATTGATTTTCAATCACCGCAAATAAAAGATATTTTCCGGGTGAAGGCTAAGGCAAATATCTCGAACCCTTTGGTGATTGTGAAGTTCTACACCAACTCCGATCGGAATACTGTAGAAGGATGGTGAGAGAATCAAAATTAATTCCATCGATGAACTGCACAGCCACGCAAGTGATGCCGAAGGTAGCGATATTTTATTATAATAGTATTATATATGCTCTTTTTTCTATTTCTTTATGCTCTGTCTATATAACCTATTACTTTAATAAATTTCTCAATCCTTCTTTCTCTTCACTTCTAACCTTTTGTTTTTTCTCTTCTAACTTAAATGCTTGTTGTGCCTTTATATGTTTAGTTTTTCATGTCAGTATTAAATAACACTCTTTTTAGCACTGAAGAAAATCATAAAGCTATGATTGGTGTTCTTTGCAAGCAACGCTCTGGCCTAAAGATCGTACACTTTAACGCAAGAAGTCTTAAAGATGGACTGCGCTAAATATGTTTTTGAAAACTCTTCCGTTGACATTATTTGCGTGTCAGAAACCTGGTTTCACGAAGATATAAGCGATTCTTTGTTGAATATACAAAATTTTAATCTATTTCGACACGACAGAACTAATAAAAAAGGCGGTGGCGTTGCAATCTATTGCAAAAAACATCTCAACGTAAAAGTGATAGGTAAATCAAGTGGTTCAGATATTGAATATCTGAATGTTGAAATTTTTAATAATACTACGAAAGTTTTTCTCTCGTGTGTGTACAACCCTAACCGTAACTGCAGCTTAGAACCTCTTCTCTCCGATATATCTTCCCTTGCCATAGATTTCCAGCATTTCATCTTGTGTGGGGATTTTAACTTAAATATTCTTGTAAATGATAATCTTTGTTTGAATTTTATAGATAATTTGGCTCAAGTAGGTCTTCATGTTGTTAACAACACTACTCCTACGAGGTTTGCCAATAATGCATGTCCAAGTTTACTTGATGTTTTTGTTGTCTCAGATATATCATTAGTATTGCTTTTCGACCAACTATCATTTGTGTCAGACCATGATCTTATTTTCTGTACATTTGACATTAATCTCTCAGTAGAAGCTATTGATGCCACTTTTTTCTATCGAAATTTCAAGTCTATTGATTATGAATCCCTTTATATTGATTTGTGTCATATTAATTGGAGTGATTGTTGGTATCTTAGCTCGGTAGACGACAAGTCCGATCTCTTTGACAAGCATGTTCCTCTTTCCACTTGCCGTATCAAAAATATTTCTTGCCTCTGGTTCACGTCCTCTGTTCGAATGGCATTAAAAAAGCGCAGCAAAACCTACAGCAGATGGAAGCGAAATCCTTCTGCACTGAACTGGGAGGTATATAAAATAGCAAGAAATGAAGCCACTTCAGCCGTCAGACTATCAAAAAAACTTTTTATCTGTCCAAGCTAAGTCCCTCACTACCTTCGAAACAGTTGTGGAATAATCTAAAAAGCATCGGTATTTCCAATAAAGTGATTGATTCTACCCAAATAGATCCCAATATTCTAAACGATTTCTTTATCTCAAGCTCGGAGCCCAATGAATCCTTCAACGCGGCCAATTACGCTAGATCTGCTTCTGACTTCCCGACAGAGTTCAATTTTATGGCGGTAAGTGAACCAGATGTGGAGCGCTCTATAGCTAAAATAAAGTCAAATGCTACAGATGAAGATGGAATCTCCATTAAGTTTCTGAAACTCTTACTGCCACATGTGCTCAGCCCGCTAGGACATGTCACTCTGCTCTGCCTTCTAGACTTCTCCAAAGCCTTCGATACCGTGAACCATAATATACTTTGTACTAAACTCAAGTATAACTTTGGATTTTCTAATAATTCAGTTCGACTTTTATATAGTTATCTAAGCGGCAGAAGACAGAGAGTGAAAGTAGGCAATAATTTTTCATCGTATATGAATATATCTAATGGAGTTCCTCAGGGCTCGGTTCTTGGCCCTCTTCTTTTTACTATGTTCTTGAATGACATTTTCGACAAGTGCAACAACGTCACAATGCATGCATATGCTGACGATCTTCAGCTGTATTTGTCCAGACCTGTTGGGTTAATAGAAGACTTATGTGTTAGATTAAATGAAGACTTGAACATTGTAACGGAATGGGCTTGTACTAATCAACTCAAACTAAACCCCCTTAAGTCGTACGTCTTACCGATCTCTAAAACTGCCTTATCAAATCTCGATCTTCCCCCAATTTTTCTCAGCGACATCGACTTATAAGTTGTAACAAAGGCAACCAATCTTGGTTTCCGGATAAATTCTTCTCTCTCTTGTGAGGATCACATTAATTCTTGTGTGAGTAAGATCTATTTCGTCTTAAGAAACCTGAGAAGACTGCGGCATTTATTCCCACTGAAACGAGACGCAAACTATTCTTGCAGTTACTGTTGCCCATTATAACTTACTCGGAAGTTGTTTATAGCAATCTTGATTCACGATCATCTCACAAGCTCCTAGTTGCTCTTAATAATGCCGCCCGTTATGTCTATGGGTTAAAGAAGTTTAGCCATGTGTCTCTTTTCAGGACAAAATTACTTGGTTGTTGCCCATTTCGCTACCTTGAAGCGAGAAATTGTTTATTTTTGCATAAGATTTTATACTCGCGCTGCCCACACTATCTTTTTGAAAAAATTCAGTTCTGCAGGTCAAGCCGCAGTATGAACCCCTTGATCCCAAATTACTGTTACACAAACTCAAGCAGGCTTTTCTTCGTCAGTGCAATAAGACTGTGGAATTCTTTGCCGAACAGCATTAAAGCTGTTTCCAACCATAGTGCCTTCAAGCGTTTAGCCTTCAAGCGTTTAATTTTTGAACATTTCTCTTAACTCTTTTCTGTATCCTTTCGCTCCCTACTTTCTCCTATTTTCTCTTCTATATAACTTATTTTAAATATGTTAAGTCCTCTTTCAAATTCATTCTACATCATTTGTTGTTATTTCCTCTTATTATTTTTATCTGATTTTTTATAATTTAAACTCACTTTATTTACTTATTTTTATTGATTTATATAATTTATAAAATAAGATAGTTGATCATTATTAAATCTAATTGTTATTTGTCTTTTTTTGCGGCATTCAAAAGAAATAATTCTTATATGCCAACATATTTTGAACAATAAATCTAAATCTAAAAATCTAAAAATAAGGTGTTTGCTGAATGGTTAAGCAATCAATTTCCGTACAGTGTCCAAATTGTGCAATGTTTGCTAAATACTACCAGTTTCTAATTTGAATATCTTAAATAGTAAAGAATTTTTAATCGTTTCACAGGGTTTTGAGGCAGTTTATCAGTTTTAAAGTGTGTTTAACACGCCTACCTCCCATACAACCCACTATATTAAAAACCATAAAATGTCTATAAAATGGCTTATATATGAGCTACACAAAAAAAAAACTTGTATGTGTATGTTATGTTTTTACTTAGTGTTTTTTACATTTAATTTTTAAGTTTTTTTTTGCAATATTGAGTCTGAAAGAAAGTCTAACTGCATTTTGCTGTATAACGAAACGAACACTTTGATCGTTCCAGACCGGTAAGCGCTACATTTTTTTATACCAAATTGTATTGTCGCTCGCTTCTTCGTTTGTTATAGGTCTTCATTTCATTTTGCAGAAAAATGCAGTAAGGTAACTTATTGTATTTCTGCACAGTATTTAAAAAAATAAAAATAAAACCACCGGACTTAAATCGTTTGAGTGAACGTGAACATTTTGATGTTATTTTTTCTCACTTTGGTCATCTTTTCACAATTTTGTGGAACCAATCATTTCATATGAGATTTTTGTTTTCTCTCATAGTTTGCATAACTAGCGGTGTTATAGTGTTCTAGTTCTCTATGTCTAGTATATATCCGTTACACGTTGCAAGAATAGACAAAATGATTTACAAGGTAGGAGTGACAGTTCTGTTGGCGATTTGAAGTTGTCAAAAACATATCGAAAAGAGAAAACGAAAAAGCAACAAAACAGATGACAAGTTAAACTTTGTATTGATTTGACAACTCCCGATCGCCACTCGTGAGAAAAAAGGTAGTTGTCAAGGCTACCTGGTAAATTATTACGGCTGTTCACAATCAGGTGCAAATGGTCTTGCATCATAGCATTTGGAAAATGGTAGAGTATATTTTTACTCTACACTAACAAAATATACAGAGATGCATTTACTACGCTTGTGTAAATATGCAACACTTAAAACCGATAGTTTATATTTACTATACATATGCAATACTGAACCAAGGAAATAGCTGATTGTCAAAAAAATAAAGTCAAAAAAATAAAAATAAAAAACAAAGATATGGAAAATATGTAAATAAAAAACGAATTAATCGGGAGAAAGCCAATAAAAAATTCATTAAAGTGTCAATGAGCTATCAGTCATTAATTTTATTCTTTTCAACAAGTATTGCAAAGTAAACCGAAAAAGACCGCTCACAGTTGATGGCAAATTTTTACAATTGCATAAATTTACAATGTCAAATACTCAAGATTGTGAATAGCCCTATTGTTTCATGCGGCATATATTTACTATACATGGAGAGTACCCCTACTCTGTTATATTTCTTTTGTATGGAATATTCCGTCGTCACTGTTGCATAGGAAAGTATTTTTGGACTTATTAGAGCACTTTTTTATTGCAAGAGTATGAAATATGTTTATACATTTAATGTAGGAAATACGATTTATTGAAGAGGGAAGTAAAGGGTGATTTTTTAAGAGCTTGATAACTTTTTTTTTTAAAAAAACGCATAAAATTTGCAAAATCTCATCGGTTCTTTATTTGAAACGTTAGATTGGTCCATGACATTTACTTTTTGAAGATAATTTCATTTAAATGTTGACCGCGGCTGCGTCTTAGGTGGTCCATTCGGAAAGTCCAATTTTGGGCAACTTTTTCGAGCATTTCGGCTAACAAACTTTTTGTTGCCAAAAATGGAAGAACTGAACTTGGTTGACATGTGGTTTCAACAAGATGGCGCTACATGCCACACAGCTCGCGATTCTATGGCCATTTTGAGGGAAAACTTCGGAGAACAATTAATCTCAAGAAATGGACCGGTAAGTTGGCCACCAAGATCATGCGATTTGACGCCTTTAGACTATTTTTTGTGGGGCTACGTCAAGTCTAAAGTCTACAGAAATAAGCCAGCAACTATTCCAGCTTTGGAAGACAACATTTCCGAAGAAATTCGGGCTATTCCGGCCGAAATGCTCGAAAAAGTTGCCCAAAATTGGACTTTCCGAATGGACCACCTAAGACGCAGCCGCGGCCAACATTTAAATGAAATTATCTTCAAAAAGTAAATGTCATGGACCAATCTAACGTTTCAAATAAAGAACCGATGAGATTTTGCAAATTTTATGCGTTTTTTTTAAAAAAAAAGTTATCAAGCTCTTAAAAAATCACCCTTTACGATATATTTCTTTTAATCCTTAAAGCATTAGGGATCCAGTGAAACCATAAAGCCCACAGGCTACCAGTAGCGAAATAACTTTGCAGATATATCGACTGTTATTTTATTTTGTATTTATTGAAGTTATTATTCGTCCATATCTCAACAGTTGAAGTAGAAAAAAAATTAATTTCGTAATAAGGGGGCCTCTTGTTTGGATATGGTGCATCTACGGCGATTTTGTTGTTAGAAGACCCTATATCTTTTTTTATGGGGATGATTTTTTGCCAACACATTATATTACATTTCTCAATGGTTTGCAAAATATAACTATGCTAAAATAAAATGTTTTTGAAGAACGTAAAAACAATTGGGAAAAAGGGGGTGGGAAGATTCATAAACATCCTTTCCTCAGAGAAAAATCACGTACCACTTTTAGTTTCGACGCTTCAAGTTGATTTCTCTGAGGAAAATTTTTTGACCTTGAATCACGGTTTTCTCAAAATGTTGATGTGGTGGAGAAATTCGGGTGCCAGATTCGTAATAAGGAGCTTGGGGATAATTAAAAACACTTGTCGGTTTTTACTCACAAAATAATGGGGTCATTTTTGTGCACAATGTAATAAGCCGTATTTAGGTCATAACAGGCCTTCAAAAACGATGTGCCTTTCCTCCTATTTCCCATCCTTTTTTATCTTGAGTAGACACTGGGGTATCAGACTGCCGCTACTGGACCAGTCTTCTCAGTGGTCTCTCACTCTCGCTTTCCACGAGTGAATCTCTTTGAGTCTCTCTCTCTGAGCACAGTCTGGGGCATGATACAATAATTTACAAGGTAGCCTTGACAACTACCTTTTTTCTCACGAGCGGCGATCGGGAGTTGTCAAATCAATAAAAAGTTAAACTTTTCATCTGTTTTGCTGCTTCTTCGTTTTCTCTTTTTCAATGTATTTTTGACAACTCCAAATCGCCAACAGAACTGTCACTCCTACCTTGTAAATCATTATGCCATGCTCTGGGGTATCAAACTGCTGCTACTGGACCAGTCTTCTCAGTGCTCTCTCACTCCCGCTCACCACGAGTGAGTCACCTTGAGGAGGTAAAGTCACAGACGCACATTGTAAACGTTTCATATAAGCTATGCCTATTCATATAAGCTAAACTATTTGCAGTTGCCGCAGAGCAACGAAATTTGGTTTGAACGACTTTTTTTACATAGATTAAGAAATTTTCCAAATATTGTCCAAATCGGACAATGACCACGCCTACCTCCCATAAAAGACAAAGTCAAAAATCTATGTATCTTTGGGCTCCTTCAATATTTTTTAAAACAATTTCGTATTTGGTCTAAAATCACTTCAGAAAACATTCGTACTATATAAATGGCTATAATCAGACCATTATTCGGGCCTACCCTCCATATAACCCGAATTTTAAATATCTCGTATCTTTAAAAATAAACACTTTATTTTATTATAATCACACGCAAATATTTTCAGTAATATAGCAATGGTCTTTACTAAAAATGGGCTAAATCAGACCAGTTTTTGGGGCACCCCTTATAAAACTTCAGTTCTTAAAACCCGAGTACTTTTATCATAATCACTTCATTTGAACAAAATAACATAAAGAACTTTATTTTATCCCAACTAAGTCTTTGCTTAAAATAGCCTGAATTGATACATTGTTTGGGATACTCCCCATATAGCCCACGTTTTTGAAAAACTTTTACTTTAATATTTTATAAAAAAGCCGTTTTTCTAAATAAAGATTCGTTATAAAATATGCTAACTTCATTTTGTGCTACCCCAATTTAAACCAAATTTTCTAAACACCAAATTTTCAACACAAAAAACAATTTGAAATCATTTATTAAAAAAATTTAAAAAAAGTGTGTTCATATATTTTATATATAAAAAAGAAAATAAAAATGAAAGTTAAATTACAAATAGAAAAAATGAAGTATAAGAATTTCTGTAGTTAATCTGTTTTGTTCGAAGTGTCACTTGAAACAAAATCTTCAAAATTTATATCAGAAATGAAGCTATTATGAACATCGACATCTGTATTTTCTTTTATAATATATGGCAATAAATCTTTATAATCATTTCCTTTTGTTTTTGCAATATATCTGTTCGAAGAAATGAGAGGTTATCAGTAATGCAGCCATTAGATCTCAATTGCAATTTTCCCTTGAATTTTTCCTAGTGTGACCTAATCGATATTTTCTAGATTCCTTATGACTAGATTCTAATGCATCTTCAGATAAAAGTTCAATTGGTAAATTAAAAATTTTAATTATTTCACATCCATGAATCAATATTTTGTGGACAGTTATTGGCATATTATGCCAGTGATAATTATCCACATATATTTTAAAAGAATGCTTTAAAAGTGTTCTGAACCTTGTAGTATTTATTTTTTTGCCGCTTGACAGTATTCTCAGAATCAAACTGAAATTTTTTAGTAAACAAATATTTATGTTTGTTATTTCATACACTATTTCAATATTTGAAAAAAACCTTCTGGCACTATTCCCATCGTTTGAATATCCTGTTCCCATATCCTGTTTTTATTTTATCAATAATAAGACCTGCCTATTTTTTGCATATTTCGCAGTTTCGATGCAACTTTCACACATACCAAATCTTATATATGTACCTCAATTATAAGCCATTTTATAACATTTACATTGTTGTGGGTCGGTTGGGAGGTGGACGTGTTCGTTTGTCTTACTGTTTAAAGTCTGAACTGTTTAAAAAAATTATCATTTGACTAGGAATTTGGGTGCATATGAACATGTGTACCAAGTTTCATGTAATTATCTCAACTCCTTCCGATAATTTTACGCTTACGGACCACATCTTTTCAGGTGACATGTTCGGGAGTAGGTTCTACGAAAAAAAATTTTCTTGCATTAATACCCAAGAAATTAAAAATTTAAAATATACTCATTTCTATACAAACATTACTCCTTAAAGCTTAAAAAACTTTTTCCCAAAATGAAATAACGTGATTTTCTATGTAAATTTTACCAAAAATTATACAAAAATACCCTTTACGAAAAATTACGTAAAAATAAAACAACGCAAAATCGCACTTCTATCTTTTTAACATATTTTTGAAACAAGTTGATAAATAACATATAAAAAATTAAAAAAAAAAATGGTTTCCAACACAAAGTTGGAAAATATTTTCCGGTTTTTCAATTTCAGTAAATTTAACATCACTAAAAACGCAATATTTAATGTTAAATAACTTTTGAAATAAAGACAGGATTTAAATAATTAAATTCATATTGAAAGCATAATTATTCAGAAATTTCTAAAACAATCAAACATGATTCATTTCTTTTTAAAATTTATCCCACAGCAGACTCACAAAATATGTAAAGGGTGGTTAAATTTTAAGGGCCGATGTTGAATGTGAACCTCACCTAAACGTCAAGTTTTTTTCTGCATTTCATTTGACATTTCTCAATTTCAGACTAACTCAATTTGAACCATGGAAAGATACACAATCGAGTAACGCGTTAAAGTTATTCAGGCTTATTATGAAAATGGGCGTTCAAATCACAGTGCATATCGTGCACTTCGTGATTTTTTCAGTCAATTTAATGGTCCAAATGTGCGTACAATCGGAAAAATCGTGCAAAAATTTGAGCAAACTAGGTCTGTAGGAGATATGAAAACACGTGCATGCTCGTACAGATCGTACTGCAGAAAGAAGTGTTATCTCACGTGTTGGCGATGTCAATTGGCCGCCAAGATCATGTGATTTGACACCGTTGGACTTCTATCTTTGGGGTTATTTAAAAGAAAAGGTGTACGTCGATAAGCCAGCAACAATTCAAGAACTAAAGACTGAGATAATTCGGCACATTAACGGCATAGAACCTCACTTATGCCTCAGCGTCATCGAAAAATTGGACCATCGGATGGAGGTGACAATAATTTCCTAAATAATTCGTGTTTTATTCAAAATCAACATCGGCCCTTCAAATTTAAGCACATTTATAAATGACTCAATTTACAAATTTTAATTTTAGGCGAAAAACTGCCATCACATATAATTGAATAAAACATATACTTAATAAAAGATCACTTTTCGAAAGTGTAATCAAAATAGTTTTCCACTTCACTGCTGAAATTTTTTAATAATTTTTAAAAAAATTATATTTTTCAAACTAATTTTATATCTGATCTAATTGAAGGATTTATTTAAATAGAAATACCATCAAAAGCATTCGATTCTATATTTTTCAAAAATTCATTTGAACATTTCGTTCGAGAGTTATGATATTTTATCTGTAGAAGTATATGCAAAGACGAAAATTGGTAAATTCACAGAAAAAATAATCAATTTTCAGCGCATGCTGTGTGTTCTTAAATCTTCACGTATTTTCAAAATTTTTGCAGAATTCTCTTAGTTGAAGAATTATCTGTCGATTGGTAAATAATAAGTCATAATATTACAAAAAAAAAATACAAGTTAGTCTTGGCCGCAATTCGCGCCATGCCACATTTGCCACAGCAAATTGACACAAGTCTGCCAGCACCAGTGACACTTCAAGAAGAGCAACATGCTAGGCCACCAGAGTCACCCAAAACTCACAAAGTCACCAGAAAAGATTTTGGTCAAAAACAAGAGCAGCTCCACGTCAGCCTGCCGGCACTAGTCGTATTTCAACAGGTACACTACACCAGGCCACCCGAGCCACCCGACATCGACATGATTTTCACAAATGGTACGTTACAACAACAACAAGAACCTCATGCAACCCCAACAGCGCAGGTAGCACTTCAGTAAAACCACCGCACCAGGCCGCCTGACATTTTAAGACTTTCTGGAAGTAAACCACCCAGGCAAGAAGACGACAACTCTAAACATGCTGAAGGAAAATAAGCTAGAGGTAAAACAGAATATTTTCAACAAAAGGGCCAAATTGAAGTAAAACGCAACCTGCTTGACACTTATTCAGAAAGCGAAGAAGACCATAGTCGCATTAATCTTCACTTTCCTACTGATTATCAGCGCAGTCAGCCTAATCATAGCGATCGCAGGAATCTACCACGTCGCGTCCAATTGCGTCAAAAAAATCGAACCCGCAGCCTGTGTTATCAAAAGAGACCCGCAGGCCCCACTGCGACAACAATTGGGTACAGCAACAACCACGTTGACGATAATTTAGCTGTTTCCTGTCTAAATTATTCGTTACTCCAGAAACAATGCAATAGAAGCATTACACCAGCCTGCATACAACTACTATTCTATTCAACTACTATTCAACTACTATTATAGCTAATACTGTTTAAGCTTTCTTCCCTCCTTATGAAAATTAACGTTTTTTTTTGGTTGGCTTCAGAGTTTTTGTGATTTCGGTTTTTGTGTTTATACGACTTTGATCCTGTTCTTATGCTCTGGAATCCAAACCACTTAACCCAGAGCAGAAAAGAAAAAGTTTCTTATAGAAAATTAAACAGGCTTTTCAACGGGGTATTTTATATTTTTCTGCTATATTAAGTCTTTGAGATATTCACGTTGAAAATAAAATTTTCGGTGTTTTTGTTAAAAATTTTGACTTTTACAAATATTTTTTTTTATATTTGAAGCCATATTTTAAAAAGTGTAGTTTTATCGTAATCTATATTGAATTCCCTTAATTTCGATATCAAAAACATAAACATTCTTCAAGAGGAACAATTAAAATAAATTGAAATAAGCGAACAAGCCATATAGTCATATGCAGTATTTAGCTTCAAGCTTTAGTGCAGGTGGAATACTAAGAGTGTCTCAAATGAGTGTAATCAAATTTGACTGATCCAAAGAAATTCAGGGGGTTCATAAACACAAAGAAGAAATCCGATGGACTACCTTCTGCATTTGGAACTCCTAAGGAATTTACTGACGATCCCGTCAAAATTTGTGGCTTATTTGCCAATCTTTTTAAAGAATCATTCTGTTGAGATTCTTTTAATTCTGATGGAGAGTACTTTGAATATATCAATTCTGCACCTAAAGTTTCTTTGGAACATATATCCTTCACTCCAGAGGATATTTTAATGAATATTGGATCGATTGATGAAGATTTTGGCGCTGGACCCGACGCTGTTCCTGCCGCAGTGTTAACACAATGCGGTTCCGTTTTGAGTCAACCACTTTCTTTATTATTCAATAAATCTATTAACGAAAGTTATTTTCCACTTTTTTGGAAAAAATCATTTATAAGTCCTATTTATAAAAATAAAAAGGGTTGCAGGAACGATGTCAATAACTATAGGCCTATCGCTAAGCTCTCATCGATTCCAAAACTTTTTGAACGGATCGTGTATGATCGGGTCAAAATTCACTGTGGGGAAGTCATAACAACTCGTCAGCATGGTTTTGTAAATGGTAGATCCACTGTGTCTAATTTTCTTGATTTTACAACGTTCTGCTTAACCAGAATTGATTCTGGTAACCAGGTCGATTGTCTTTACACTGACTTTAGTAGCATTTTATAAGCTACCACACAATCTAATCTTATTTAAGCTCGAGTTAATGGGATTTCCACAATATATTGTGAACTGGATTATACGTATTTGATGGAGCAATCTTATCAAATACGTTTCCGAGACGTATTGTCTTCTGAATTTATTGCTGAATCAGGTGTTTCTCAGGGTAGCCACCTAGGTCCACTTCTGTTTATTTTAGCAAACAATGATGCAACTCACATCATCGAACACTCTCATCTGCTTATTTATGCAGATGATATGAAAATATATAGATCGGTTGATTCTAAAGACAATTCAGATCTACTCCAGTCTGATCTGAAATCCTTTGAAGTGTGGTGTTCTAAAAATAGTATGTTTCTAAATCCAGATAAATGCCAAACTATACCTTTTCGAGAAAAGGTCAAAAAGAAAGGGTTTTCGAGAAAGGAAAATCCAGATAAATGCCAAACTATACCTTTTCGAGAAAAAGGAATAAATTTTTTTTTGATTATAACATCAAAGATACTGCCTTAAGTCGTGTATATACCGTCAAAGACCTAGATATATGCAAGGATTCTAAGCTATCGTTTAATATATTATATTTGTGAGCATCTTCAATGCTTGGATTTACAAAACGCTGGGCCAAAGAATTTAATAGCATGATTACAACTACAACGTTGTATTATGCAATCGTGCGTTCTTACTTAGAGTATGCAAGTCAAGTTTGGTCCCCAAGTTACAATGCGCATGTTGATCGAATACAAAGAATCCAAAAACGTTTTGTTCGGTTTACATTTACATTTACATAACATTTACATTGTTGTGGGTCGGTTGGGAGGTGGACGTGTTCGTTTGTCTTACTGTTTGAACTGTTTAAAAAAATTATCATTTGACTAGGAATTTGGGTGCATATGAACATGTGTACCAAGTTTCATGTAATTATCTCAACTCCTTCCGATAATTTTACGCTTACGGACCACATCTTTTCAGGTGACATGTTCGGGAGTAGGTTCTACGAAAAAAAATTTTCTTGCATTAATACCCAAGAAATTAAAAATTTAAAATATACTCATTTCTATACAAACATTACTCCTTAAAGCTTAAAAAACTTTTTCCCAAAATGAAATAACGTGATTTTCTATGTAAATTTTACCAAAAATTATACAAAAATACCCTTTACGAAAAATTACGTAAAAATAAAACAACGCAAAATCGCACTTCTATCTTTTTAACATATTTTTGAAACAAGTTGATAAATAACATATAAAAAATTAAAAAAAAAAATGGTTTCCAACACAAAGTTGGAAAATATTTTCCGGTTTTTCAATTTCAGTAAATTTAACATCACTAAAAACGCAATATTTAATGTTAAATAACTTTTGAAATAAAGACAGGATTTAAATATTTAAATTCATATTGAAAGCATAATTATTCAGAAATTTCTAAAACAATCAAACATGATTCATTTCTTTTTAAAATTTATCCCACAGCAGACTCACAAAATATGTAAAGGGTGGTTAAATTTTAAGGGCCGATGTTGAATGTGAACCTCACCTAAACGTCAAGTTTTTTTCTGCATTTCATTTGACATTTCTCAATTTCAGACTAACTCAATTTGAACCATGGAAAGATACACAATCGAGTAACGCGTTAAAGTTATTCAGGCTTATTATGAAAATGGGCGTTCAAATCACAATGCATATCGTGCACTTCGTGATTTTTTCAGTCAATTTAATGGTCCAAATGTGCGTACAATCGGAAAAATCGTGCAAAAATTTGAGCAAACCAGGTCTGTAGGAGATATGAAAACACTAGTGCATGCTCGTACAGATCGTACTGCAGAAAGAAGTGTTATCTCACGTGTTGGCGATGTCAATTGGCCGCCAAGATCATGTGATTTGACACCGTTGGACTTCTATCTTTGGGGTTATTTAAAAGAAAAGGTGTACGTCGATAAGCCAGCAACAATTCAAGAGCTAAAGACTGAGATAATTCGGCACATTAACGGCATAGAACCTCACTTATGCCTCAGCGTCATCGAAAAATTGGACCATCGGATGGAGGTGACAATAATTTCCTAAATAATTCGTGTTTTATTCAAAATCAACATCGGCCCTTAAAATTTAAGCACATTTATAAATGACTCAATTTACAAATTTTAATTTTAGGCGAAAAACTGCCATCACATATAATTGAATAAAACATATACTTAATAAAAGATCACTTTTCGAAAGTGTAATCAAAATAGTTTTCCACTTCACTGCTGAAATTTTTTAATAATTTTTAAAAAAATTATATTTTTCAAACTAATTTTATATCTGATCTAATTGAAGGATTTCTTTAAATAGAAATACCATCAAAAGCATTCGATTCTATATTTTTCAAAAATTCATTTGAACATTTCGTTCGAGAGTTATGATATTTTATCTGTAGAAGTATATGCAAAGACGAAAATTGGTAAATTCACAGAAAAAATAATCAATTTTCAGCGCATGCTGTGTGTTCTTAAATCTTCACGTATTTTCAAAATTTTTGCAGAATTCTCTTAGTTGAAGAATTATCTGTCGATTGGTAAATAATAAGTCATAATATTACAAAAAAAAATACAAGTTAGTCTTGGCCGCAATTCGCGCCATGCCACATTTGCCACAGCAAATTGACACAAGTCTGCCAGCACCAGTGACACTTCAAGAAGAGCAACATGCTAGGCCACCAGAGTCACCCAAAACTCACAAAGTCACCAGAAAAGATTTTGGTCAAAAACAAGAGCAGCTCCACGTCAGCCTGCCGGCACTAGTCGTATTTCAACAGGTACACTACACCAGGCCACCCGAGCCACCCGACATCGACATGATTTTCACAAATGGTACGTTACAACAACAACAAGAACCTCATGCAACCCCAACAGCGCAGGTAGCACTTCAGTAAAACCACCGCACCAGGCCGCCTGACATTTTAAGACTTTCTGGAAGTAAACCACCCAGGCAAGAAGACGACAACTCTAAACATGCTGAAGGAAAATAAGCTAGAGGTAAAACAGAATATTTTCAACAAAAGGGCCAAATTGAAGTAAAACGCAACCTGCTTGACACTTATTCAGAAAGCGAAGAAGACCATAGTCGCATTAATCTTCACTTTCCTACTGATTATCAGCGCAGTCAGCCTAATCATAGCGATCGCAGGAATCTACCACGTCGCGTCCAATTGCGTCAAAAAAATCGAACCCGCAGCCTGTGTTATCAAAAGAGACCCGCAGGCCCCACTGCGACAACAATTGGGTACAGCAACAACCACGTTGACGATAATTTAGCTGTTTCCTGTCTAAATTATTCGTTACTCCAGAAACAATGCAATAGAAGCATTACACCAGCCTGCATACAACTACTATTCTATTCAACTACTATTCAACTACTATTATAGCTAATACTGTTTAAGCTTTCTTCCCTCCTTATGAAAATTAACGTTTTTTTTTGGTTGGCTTCAGAGTTTTTGTGATTTCGGTTTTTGTGTTTATACGACTTTGATCCTGTTCTTATGCTCTGGAATCCAAACCACTTAACCCAGAGCAGAAAAGAAAAAGTTTCTTATAGAAAATTAAACAGGCTTTTCAGCAGGGTATTTTATATTTTTCTGCTATATTAAGTCTTTGAGATATTCACGTTGAAAATAAAATTTTCGGTGTTTTTGTTAAAAATTTTGACTTTTACAAATATTTTTTTTTATATTTGAAGCCATATTTTAAAAAGTGTAGTTTTATCGTAATCTATATTGAATTCCCTTAATTTCGATACCAAAAACATAAACATTCTTCAAGAGGAACAATTAAAATAAATTGAAATAAGCGAACAAGCCATATAGTCATATGCAGTATTTAGCTTCAAGCTTTAGTGCAGGTGGAATACTAAGAGTGTCTCAAATGAGTGTAATCAAATTTGACTGATCCAAAGAAATTCAGGGGGTTCATAAACACAAAGAAGAAATCCGATGGACTACCTTCTGCATTTGGAACTCCTAAGGAATTTACTGACGATCCCGTCAAAATTTGTGGCTTATTTGCCAATCTTTTTAAAGAATCATTCTGTTGAGATTCTTTTAATTCTGATGGAGAGTACTTTGAATATATCAATTCTGCACCTAAAGTTTCTTTGGAACATATATCCTTCACTCCAGAGGATATTTTAATGAATATTGGATCGATTGATGAAGATTTTGGCGCTGGACCCGACGCTGTTCCTGCCGCAGTGTTAACACAATGCGGTTCCGTTTTGAGTCAACCACTTTCTTTATTATTCAATAAATCTATTAACGAAAGTTATTTTCCACTTTTTTGGAAAAAATCATTTATAAGTCCTATTTATAAAAATAAAAAGGGTTGCAGGAACGATGTCAATAACTATAGGCCTATCGCTAAGCTCTCATCGATTCCAAAACTTTTTGAACGGATCGTGTATGATCGGGTCAAAATTCACTGTGGGGAAGTCATAACAACTCGTCAGCATGGTTTTGTAAATGTTAGATCCACTGTGTCTAATTTTCTTGATTTTACAACGTTCTGCTTAACCAGAATTGATTCTGGTAACCAGGTCGATTGTCTTTACACTGACTTTAGTAGCATTTTATAAGCTACCACACAATCTAATCTTATTTAAGCTCGAGTTAATGGGATTTCCACAATATATTGTGAACTGGATTATACGTATTTGATGGAGCAATCTTATCAAATACGTTTCCGAGACGTATTGTCTTCTGAATTTATTGCTGAATCAGGTGTTTCTCAGGGTAGCCACCTAGGTCCACTTCTGTTTATTTTAGCAAACAATGATGCAACTCACATCATCGAACACTCTCATCTGCTTATTTATGCAGATGATATGAAAATATATAGATCGGTTGATTCTAAAGACAATTCAGATCTACTCCAGTCTGATCTGAAATCCTTTGAAGTGTGGTGTTCTAAAAATAGTATGTTTCTAAATCCAGATAAATGCCAAACTATACCTTTTCGAGAAAAGGTCAAAAAGAAAGGGTTTTCGAGAAAGGAAAATCCAGATAAATGCCAAACTATACCTTTTCGAGAAAAAGGAATAAATTTTTTTTTGATTATAACATCAAAGATACTGCCTTAAGTCGTGTATATACCGTCAAAGACCTAGATATATGCAAGGATTCAAAGCTATCGTTTAATATATTATATTTGTGAGCATCTTCAATGCTTGGATTTACAAAACGCTGGGCCAAAGAATTTAATAGCATGATTACAACTACAACGTTGTATTATGCAATCGTGCGTTCTTACTTAGAGTATGCAAGTCAAGTTTGGTCCCCAAGTTACAATGCGCATGTTGATCGAATACAAAGAATCCAAAAACGTTTTGTTCGGTTTACATTTACATTTACATAACATTTACATTGTTGTGGGTCGGTTGGGAGGTGGACGTGTTCGTTTGTCTTACTGTTTGAACTGTTTAAAAAAATTATCATTTGACTAGGAATTTGGGTGCATATGAACATGTGTACCAAGTTTCATGTAATTATCTCAACTCCTTCCGATAATTTTACGCTTACGGACCACATCTTTTCAGGTGACATGTTCGGGAGTAGGTTCTACGAAAAAAAATTTTCTTGCATTAATACCCAAGAAATTAAAAATTTAAAATATACTCATTTCTATACAAACATTACTCCTTAAAGCTTAAAAAACTTTTTCCCAAAATGAAATAACGTGATTTTCTATGTAAATTTTACCAAAAATTATACAAAAATACCCTTTACGAAAAATTACGTAAAAATAAAACAACGCAAAATCGCACTTCTATCTTTTTAACATATTTTTGAAACAAGTTGATAAATAACATATAAAAAATTAAAAAAAAAAATGGTTTCCAACACAAAGTTGGAAAATATTTTCCGGTTTTTCAATTTCAGTAAATTTAACATCACTAAAAACGCAATATTTAATGTTAAATAACTTTTGAAATAAAGACAGGATTTAAATATTTAAATTCATATTGAAAGCATAATTATTCAGAAATTTCTAAAACAATCAAACATGATTCATTTCTTTTTAAAATTTATCCCACAGCAGACTCACAAAATATGTAAAGGGTGGTTAAATTTTAAGGGCCGATGTTGAATGTGAACCTCACCTAAACGTCAAGTTTTTTTCTGCATTTCATTTGACATTTCTCAATTTCAGACTAACTCAATTTGAACCATGGAAAGATACACAATCGAGTAACGCGTTAAAGTTATTCAGGCTTATTATGAAAATGGGCGTTCAAATCACAATGCATATCGTGCACTTCGTGATTTTTTCAGTCAATTTAATGGTCCAAATGTGCGTACAATCGGAAAAATCGTGCAAAAATTTGAGCAAACCAGGTCTGTAGGAGATATGAAAACACTAGTGCATGCTCGTACAGATCGTACTGCAGAAAGAAGTGTTATCTCACGTGTTGGCGATGTCAATTGGCCGCCAAGATCATGTGATTTGACACCGTTGGACTTCTATCTTTGGGGTTATTTAAAAGAAAAGGTGTACGTCGATAAGCCAGCAACAATTCAAGAGCTAAAGACTGAGATAATTCGGCACATTAACGGCATAGAACCTCACTTATGCCTCAGCGTCATCGAAAAATTGGACCATCGGATGGAGGTGACAATAATTTCCTAAATAATTCGTGTTTTATTCAAAATCAACATCGGCCCTTAAAATTTAAGCACATTTATAAATGACTCAATTTACAAATTTTAATTTTAGGCGAAAAACTGCCATCACATATAATTGAATAAAACATATACTTAATAAAAGATCACTTTTCGAAAGTGTAATCAAAATAGTTTTCCACTTCACTGCTGAAATTTTTTAATAATTTTTAAAAAAATTATATTTTTCAAACTAATTTTATATCTGATCTAATTGAAGGATTTCTTTAAATAGAAATACCATCAAAAGCATTCGATTCTATATTTTTCAAAAATTCATTTGAACATTTCGTTCGAGAGTTATGATATTTTATCTGTAGAAGTATATGCAAAGACGAAAATTGGTAAATTCACAGAAAAAATAATCAATTTTCAGCGCATGCTGTGTGTTCTTAAATCTTCACGTATTTTCAAAATTTTTGCAGAATTCTCTTAGTTGAAGAATTATCTGTCGATTGGTAAATAATAAGTCATAATATTACAAAAAAAAATACAAGTTAGTCTTGGCCGCAATTCGCGCCATGCCACATTTGCCACAGCAAATTGACACAAGTCTGCCAGCACCAGTGACACTTCAAGAAGAGCAACATGCTAGGCCACCAGAGTCACCCAAAACTCACAAAGTCACCAGAAAAGATTTTGGTCAAAAACAAGAGCAGCTCCACGTCAGCCTGCCGGCACTAGTCGTATTTCAACAGGTACACTACACCAGGCCACCCGAGCCACCCGACATCGACATGATTTTCACAAATGGTACGTTACAACAACAACAAGAACCTCATGCAACCCCAACAGCGCAGGTAGCACTTCAGTAAAACCACCGCACCAGGCCGCCTGACATTTTAAGACTTTCTGGAAGTAAACCACCCAGGCAAGAAGACGACAACTCTAAACATGCTGAAGGAAAATAAGCTAGAGGTAAAACAGAATATTTTCAACAAAAGGGCCAAATTGAAGTAAAACGCAACCTGCTTGACACTTATTCAGAAAGCGAAGAAGACCATAGTCGCATTAATCTTCACTTTCCTACTGATTATCAGCGCAGTCAGCCTAATCATAGCGATCGCAGGAATCTACCACGTCGCGTCCAATTGCGTCAAAAAAATCGCAGCCTGTGTTATCAAAAGAGACCCGCAGGCCCCACTGCGACAACAATTGGGTACAGCAACAACCACGTTGACGATAATTTAGCTGTTTCCTGTCTAAATTATTCGTTACTCCAGAAACAATGCAATAGAAGCATTACACCAGCCTGCATACAACTACTATTCTATTCAACTACTATTCAACTACTATTATAGCTAATACTGTTTAAGCTTTCTTCCCTCCTTATGAAAATTAACGTTTTTTTTTGGTTGGCTTCAGAGTTTTTGTGATTTCGGTTTTTGTGTTTATACGACTTTGATCCTGTTCTTATGCTCTGGAATCCAAACCACTTAACCCAGAGCAGAAAAGAAAAAGTTCTTATAGAAAATTAAACAGGCTTTTCAGCGGGGTATTTTATATTTTTCTGCTATATTAAGTCTTTGAGATATTCACGTTGAAAATAAAATTTTCGGTGTTTTTGTTAAAAATTTTGACTTTTACAAATATTTTTTTTTATATTTGAAGCCATATTTTAAAAAGTGTAGTTTTATCGTAATCTATATTGAATTCCCTTAATTTCGATACCAAAAACATAAACATTCTTCGAGAGGAACAATTAAAATAAATTGAAATAAGCGAACAAGCCATATAGTCATATGCAGTATTTAGCTTCAAGCTTTAGTGCAGGTGGAATACTAAGAGTGTCTCAAATGAGTGTAATCAAATTTGACTGATCCAAAGAAATTCAGGGGGTTCATAAACACAAAGAAGAAATCCGATGGACTACCTTCTGCATTTGGAACTCCTAAGGAATTTACTGACGATCCCGTCAAAATTTGTGGCTTATTTGCCAATCTTTTTAAAGAATCATTCTGTTGAGATTCTTTTAATTCTGATGGAGAGTACTTTGAATATATCAATTCTGCACCTAAAGTTTCTTTGGAACATATATCCTTCACTCCAGAGGATATTTTAATGAATATTGGATCGATTGATGAAGATTTTGGCGCTGGACCCGACGCTGTTCCTGCCGCAGTGTTAACACAATGCGGTTCCGTTTTGAGTCAACCACTTTCTTTATTATTCAATAAATCTATTAACGAAAGTTATTTTCCACTTTTTTGGAAAAAATCATTTATAAGTCCTATTTATAAAAATAAAAAGGGTTGCAGGAACGATGTCAATAACTATAGGCCTATCGCTAAGCTCTCATCGATTCCAAAACTTTTTGAACGGATCGTGTATGATCGGGTCAAAATTCACTGTGGGGAAGTCATAACAACTCGTCAGCATGGTTTTGTAAATGTTAGATCCACTGTGTCTAATTTTCTTGATTTTACAACGTTCTGCTTAACCAGAATTGATTCTGGTAACCAGGTCGATTGTCTTTACACTGACTTTAGTAGCATTTTATAAGCTACCACACAATCTAATCTTATTTAAGCTCGAGTTAATGGGATTTCCACAATATATTGTGAACTGGATTATACGTATTTGATGGAGCAATCTTATCAAATACGTTTCCGAGACGTATTGTCTTCTGAATTTATTGCTGAATCAGGTGTTTCTCAGGGTAGCCACCTAGGTCCACTTCTGTTTATTTTAGCAAACAATGATGCAACTCACATCATCGAACACTCTCATCTGCTTATTTATGCAGATGATATGAAAATATATAGATCGGTTGATTCTAAAGACAATTCAGATCTACTCCAGTCTGATCTGAAATCCTTTGAAGTGTGGTGTTCTAAAAATAGTATGTTTCTAAATCCAGATAAATGCCAAACTATACCTTTTCGAGAAAAGGTCAAAAAGAAAGGGTTTTCGAGAAAGGAAAATCCAGATAAATGCCAAACTATACCTTTTCGAGAAAAAGGAATAAATTTTTTTTTTGATTATAACATCAAAGATACTGCCTTAAGTCGTGTATATACCGTCAAAGACCTAGATATATGCAAGGATTCTAAGCTATCGTTTAATATATTATATTTGTGAAAAAGCATCTTCAATGCTTGGATTTACAAAACGCTGGGCCAAAGAATTTAATAGCATGATTACAACTACAACGTTGTATTATGCAATCGTGCGTTCTTACTTAGAGTATGCAAGTCAAGTTTGGTCCCCAAGTTACAATGCGCATGTTGATCGAATACAAAGAATCCAAAAACGTTTTGTTCGGTTTGCTGTAAGGGGCCTAAGTGGAACGGACATATTAGACCTTCCTCTATATGAGGATCGTTTGAAACTGTTAAAAATGCAGTCTTTAAGTGATCGAAGGAAATCTGCAGATATCGTATATTTACACTAGATCATAACAGGTGTATTCGAATCTCCAGAACTCTTTCTCACAGAAATTTTAACACTAACCGTAGAAGCAGTAGAAACTTTAACAGCTTAATTTATTTACCACTTTGTTGAACAAATTAACTGTTGCTTTAAGCCGCATGAGTTCCTTTGTTAACAATTGTAGCATTTTTGGTGTTAATTTATTTGTCAAAAGGTTAACTCAAAACTAGATTAAAAATAGTTGTGTAATTAGATCTATGTATACGCATATTTAGTTGTTATGTTTTGTGTTGTCCCTGAGCCCATTCCATTTATTGGTGGGTACATTTTTCCGACATTAACTTGTTTGTGGTCACTGGTATCGATAACATTGATATTTTTAATGATAACTGGGTCGTGGCTTTAGATGGGTTAATGTTAATGTTAGCTGAACTCTACTGTTATTGCATGAATACAAATCGTGAATTCCAACATTCGTCGAAGAAATGTCCTTCGGTTCTACTGTTATGACAAGCTTGTCTGGCATTAATGCACTCCGGAACATTTTCGGTGTCTTTCATCATACGATTTGTGTGGGGCTGCGAAGTTACTTAAATGAATTTGTAGGTGCTCCAAATCTTCAGCCAATGCAATTAATTCAGCCAAATTCATGAAATCTTTTCTTTTTATGTACCATTAATAGTCCGTCTGGGCATTTCGAAAAATCTTTTCCAGCTTCAGGCCTTCAGAATACCCTGCATGCCGCATGAGATTTTGTATAGCAATAACATAATCTTTGAAGGTCTCTCTAGATTTCTGCACTTATTTCCTTATTTCGCCATCAAGATGTTCAAATTAGCGAGAGTTCAAGAAACATTTTAGAAAACCCCACTCTGGCCAGTGTAAATTGTTATTTCTATGCCATGTCTATGCTTGGTCTTTTAGGAGCTATGGCATTGTTTTCGATATCTAGAACATAAACACTAGATATTTCTTCAACACGATACCTCACAAGTATTAACTTTATAAAAAATATCTTAAAAATTAATTTTAATACTAGTTAAGTTAAATTATAGTTGTAACAAATATATTCAAAATTTTCTTATTTAACGGAGATAAATGTGTCAAAGGAAATTTTTTTTTAAATATATGTATGTGGCTTTTGTGTCGCCACAAAATAAATTATATTTTAAATAAACTATCGCAGAATTCGTACATGTGAAATTTTCTTGTTAGACGTTTTTTGTTAGACAAGCCTTAATCTTAGTGAACCTGGAGGTGAAATATCGCGGGTAAACAGGCTCTTATCCGGTTCTAGTGAGTGTGACAACAATACACCTCAGCAGCCACTGTTTTCTAGCACGATGGTGCAACCTATGCAGACGAAACTTTTATTTAAAATCTTGGCAGTGCATTTATATGCTAATGAAAAGCAAATTATTTGCTACGCGTTTTTCGATGAAGGATCTGCAATCAGGTTAATAAACAAGAGCTTAGCAGACAGGCTCGGACTGAAAGGAAAAACCGAAAACACTGCAGTGGTTCCGAAATAATACTGCGACCGAATCATCTACTTGCGTTGATGTAAAAATCTCTGGTGTTGGCAGTAGCTGCAGGAAATATAATATCAAAAACATTCGTACTGTTGAAAATCTCCAGCTGCCAAAGTAGACGCTCAACATATCAGAATTACCGGCTAAATATCGTGACATGAAAAAGTTGCCAATAAGATACAGATACTGTTCCTGAATTATTAACTGGAATCGATAACACCCATTTAGGAGTCACTCGACGAGTGATAGGTCTACGGACCAGCAGAAGGCCAGCTGCCAGAGCAGCAGCGCAATCGATTATTGTTCACGCAAGATGGTGCTGATAATGATAATTTGGAGCGTATGGTAAAAGATTTCATTGCTTCACAACACACATCGAAAGTGAAGATATTACCAGAGCTAAGTATTTGTTGGAGAAGACTACGGTACGAGTGGAAGCGCATTTCGAAACTGGTTTACTGTGGAAATAGAAGAACAATCAATACTGTATCTCGACAGAGGGGATACAGCGTTATATCAAAAGGTAATTAGTATGTGCTGGGATACCGGTCAAGACGTACTTCGCAATGTCATTCGGAAAGATTGATCCACAACTGTTGAAAGACTTAAAAAGACCAACAACGAGAGAAGTTTTAGGCAGGGCCGTATTAAGACTAGATGCCGCCCCGGGGCAAAGAAAATTTTGCCACCCTTTTTTTAATTTCTTATTTTTAATTTTGGGTAAAACTCAAGTTAACAAGCACTATTTGTTGAACTTGAGCTTAATTTGTTTTTTAGTTTTTATTTATTACATTTCCCTTATAGTCTGCGTCTTAACATTTTGTAATACCTTTAGCGAAGATACGTGTTCATCATATTTTTTAACCATCTAATGCCACATTTTTTGTGTGAGCACCAAAAATCAGATAAGACTAATTTGGGGAGAAGAAAAATGAATCGGAAGTTATTTTTCATTTTGATACTTCGTTAATTTTTTATTGGTGAAAATGTCGACTACGCCTAGAAGCGGGCTTGGGCATGAATACAAATAATAAACAGAAACGTGTGATTTAGATTTTTTATTATAAAACAGGTATTTAACAAACAAAATGGTAATTTGTTGAATAAAAAGTTTAAAAAAATCATTAGCAGGTAAACTATTATTATTATTATGAATACTTGTGAAAATTGAAATAACATTTTTTTTTTTTCGTCAAATTACGTAAATGCTGGTTAAATTTCACGCAAACTGCTTGTATTTCTGATTTACAACTAGGCATTTTTCACATTGCTCCCCCCTCCGATTTATCAAGAAATTCACACCAATGAATAGCGTTACCATCATATCTCTTTAAAAGAGGACATGTTCTCTTTTTTTCTCGAGATCTTTTTATAATTGCATTATCGGAAATTTCTTTTATTTTCTCAGATAACATCCTTCCCTTACTTCTGCAGAACTTTAATCCAATAACTGAGATAGAAAAAATGATTTACTTGAACAAGCTAAAAAATGACAAATCAGAAACAATGGCTAATTATATTATAAATTACCTTAACAAATTTTAATTCATACTATTGGGGGTTGGAATTAATTTTAAAGGTTTTTTTTCAGTTTTTGTGCATTTATTTAGAAACAACGGTACAATGTATATTATTCAAAGTATTGTCCATAGTTAGCTACAACATTTTCCCATCTTTCTGGCAGCATATGGATTCCGCGCCGGAAGAACGACTCGTCTTTTGAGGCAATCCACGAATCGACCTATTTTTTGGTATCCTCGTAAGAAGTGAAGCGCTGCTCAGCCAAGCCATGCGTCATCGATCTGAATAGGTGGTAGTCGGAAGGGGCTATGTCTGGGCTATAAGGCGGGTGGGGTAGCACATCCCAATTCAGCGCCTCCAACGTTTCCTTGACGGTTCTTGCAACATGTGGCCGTGCGTTGTCATGTTGAAAAACCACTTTGTCGTGTCTTTTGCCATATTCCGGCCGTTTAACCTTTAATGCTCGGCTCAATTGCATCAATTGTTGTTGGTAGCGTTACCCAGTGATGGTTTCGTTAGGTTTTAGCAGCTCATAGTACACGACACCCTTCTGATCCCACCAAATACACAGCATAAGCGTGGCGCCATGAGTATTCGGCTTGGCCGTCGATGTTGATGCATGGCCGGGTGGTCCCCACGATTTTTTTCGCTTAGGATTATCGTAATGGATCCACTTTTCATCGCCAGTGACAATACGATGCAAAAAACTCTTCCTTTTATGCCGTTGAAGCAGTTGTTCGCACATGCAAAATCGCCGTTCAACGTCTCTCGGCTTCAACTCGTACGGCACCCAATTTCCTTGCTTTTGAATCATTCCTATGGCCTTCAGGCGTTTGCCGACCGTTGATAAGTCGACTCCCAATGATTCTGACAATTCTTGAAGGGTTTGACACGGGTCTTCATCGAGCAAAGCCTTCAATTCCTCATCTTCAAACTTTTTCGGCTGGCCCGGACGCTCTTTGTCTTCCGTATCAAAATCACCACTTTTAAACCAACGGAACCAGTACTCACAAGTAGAAATCGATGGAGCATAGTCCCCGTAAGCCTCAGTAAGCGTGCGTTGTGCTTCAACCGCTTTTTTCTTCAAATGGAAGCACAAAAGTAAACCTTCCCGCAAATTGCGTTTTGTTGGAACGAAAGTCGACATGTTCACAGAGAAAAAAATATATGTTGTTTACACTACAGTGGAATGACACATACTGAAAAATGAAGCTTAGACAATGTGCTTTGAAATGAATATAGTCACAGGTGTGCCCGATGCGATCTATTGATAGTTACGCCATCTCCTAGAAAACCTTTAAAACTAATTCCAACCCCCAATATACTGAGATAGAATCAAAACGAGTACTTAAGGATTCACAATGCAGTCTAAACACGGTATAGACAGTTTGTCTTTTGATGCCGAGTCTATTTGCATTATTACAGCTTAAAATGTACAACTCCTTTTTAGTATACACAATTCGAGTTGAAAATTTAAAGGATTTTTGCTTTGATGCTGAAGTCGAATACAAGTTAATTTTCTTTTATTTGTCCGAAAAAACTAAACACAATTTTGAGTAAAGCTTACGTTATTACCGGATTATACCGGCCTGTAATGGGTTAAGGTAAATTTTAGACTAACTTTTCAATAATAACTCCATCATTAAAATACCCTAAACTACTGTTGCTGTTGTTGCTTATTCTTGATGTTGTTGGTGTTGTTGTTGTTGTTGTTGTTGCGAATGAGCTGGCTGGATACTTCTGCTTATTGCAATTCAGATAGAATTACGATAGCAGACGCTTACGCTGCTGAAATGACTTCGAGCGGATGCGCGTGTATGCTAACTACTCCCCCCTTGGAGTGAGTCGTCCTCGGCTTCCTTAATAACTCTATTGAGGACTATGATATTGTTGCTTTTCCTACGTTGTTTGGCGATCAATTGTCCCACAAAAACCGATACAAAAAGTGCTATGATGAAAATGATCGTCCATTGCCTGGAACGCAGGTGAATTAATTCCTTCAGACTGGCGATGTGACCAATGTTTTTAATGTTAGTTTTATGTAAATACTAGAGTAATACCAGTGTAATATGCTCAGTGATGTTAACAAACTGGGCCGGTGTAGCTTCTGGGTGGGAACGACTGATTTTTTTCCAGTTGGTGAACTTCGTTCCGTTTATAGTAATTTAATTTTCGAAAATAACCAAAAATGTACCACGTACTAGGATTGTTGAGTTATTCTCCTCGCGCAATTCTACTAGTTGATCGTTAATGACAACTACCCCGTCATTGATTTCCTCGATCGAAGAAACGTGAAAAGATGAGGTTGTTTTGCAAGCCGCCATGTGATTCTTCAATAATTGTTGTATGCAGGGACTTTCTTTTAGGTGTTGGCAAAATGTTTTTGTAGTCGCATCTTTACAGTTATGTAACGGTTGGTGTAGTTTATTGCAATCGGCTACAGTGTCAGTTTCTAAATTTAGTATTTTGTGCTCACGTATTACTGGCATTATTTTAATTTTATTACATATTTTATAAATCTTTGGATATTTAATTACAAAATAAATATTATCATTGTCTTGAAAAACTTTTATTTTTGACACGCTTAAGACATCTCCGATACTGACGTTGGCAAAAAGCTCAGCAATTAATACATTATCAATTTCTTTGCTATCTAGTATCATTGGATTTACAATGTTCAGTTTTGCTAGAGTAATCGAATAAATGGAATTCTCAATACTTGCCATTATGGCCCTGTTTCTAGCAATGGCTAGGTCGAATAAATGTCTTGTGTCTATTTGTGTTTGTTTCGATACGTTCTACATCAATTACGATTTGGTTTGTATGGCGGAATTTGACCGTTCCTAAAAAATTCACACTTCTGGAGTGTCGATGGTGGATCCTTACTGCGTTCAGTAGGGTAGTGATTTGGTCAACATCTGCTTTCAGTAGTTTCCTCATGTGGGATTGTGGAAAATGGTTAAGTATGTTTTCGGTGTCTTGGGCTATGTTTTTTCGTATTCTGTTAAGTTTGTTATGTGTAATAAAACCTCATAGTGGTCGTAAGTGGCTACCATGCCATCAGTTATTGGTATGTAATATGAGCTGGTGTAGTTAAGTATTTTCGCTTGAGTCCACCGGGTTATTGTTAGTAGTATAAGTCTGGAATGATAAAGAGAGAAAAGGAAAAATTTACTTTAGGTTGTCTTTATAGACTTCCCTTCCATCAATGAGAACTTTGGTTCCCAGGTCCGCCTGAATGTCTTTATCAATAAAGAGTTTGGTGAATTTATTGCCTATTCGTTTGTTTGTTTTTACGTGAACTTTGTCACCGGGTTTGAAGTTTCGCTCATGACGATTTTTATTATGGTATTTTAAGTTTTCTTCTTGAGTTTTAGCAATTTTTTTGTTTAATTTCATCTATTAGTGTATGGGGTACTGAGTGAATTATATCTATGGGTCTATAACCTGTAATCGAATGGATTGTTCTGTTATGTTTTGTCACTGCCAATGATATAAGCTCAGATGTATCAGAAATATTTTCTTCTAGTTTGGTACACCTAGCAATTTTTGTGAGAGTGCTATGAAATCTTTCTACTTGTCCATTGCTGACGGTATGGAATGGGGGTGTAGTGCAAATTGCAATGTTAAAGGTATTTTTCAAAATTGGTTTCAGAGTTAAATGAACGTTCATTATCACACACGATGGTTTTTGTATACTTAAAAAAACCAAACATATTTATGAACGGCTGTTTTATGTCAACGGTAGCTCTTGACTGAATAGGGCTTACAATCGCAAATTTCTTTCGATATTTGTCTAAGTTCTGGGAAGTAGTAGTCCCTCAGAATTTGTTGCACATTTTCTCGTGCATTCCGGTGAGCTCGATTGTGCTCAGCTACCACAATTTCCGTTTGGTCATCCCGATTTAGAACATCAATTACGATTTGGTTTGTATGGCGGAATTTGACTGAGGGGAATGCTGCTAGTAATTTATCCTGAATTTGAACTAGAGCCGGTAAATCGCAGTATAATGCATTTACAACATCGGGGTTAACCACCTCTTTAAGATTATCAAAAGGTCATCTAGTTTTGCAAATGTGATTGTGTGTCTTATTCTCAATCTAAAAATTATTTTCGTTTTTTTTCCGGTTTCCTTTCCCTTACAAAGGTCTATTTGATTTCTGAAGCAATTCAGTGGGTTCTGAACGGTAGATATGGTTTTTGTCAGAGAACTTTCACTAAGCATGGTAGCAGCCTCTGAGGCAGAGTATTCTTCTAGCGCATTTAAGTGTTGCCTAGATAAGGCATTCGCAACATAATTTTCTTTCCCTGGTTTATAGAAGAATTTCGGTGAAAATTCTTCCACAAAGGCCCTCCACCTCTTAATCTTTGCATTTGGGATTTTATCAGATATTGCAAATGTAAGAGGCTGATGATCTGTCCCATACAAATAGTATAGTATGGGATAGTTTATGTATAGTTTATGTATAGTTTATGATAGTTTATGTATAGTATGGGAGTTTCTAGCTATAATACACTATAGCTAGAAACTCACGCTCATTCGTAGCGTAGTTTTCTTCAGCACTCGACAGTGTCCTCGATATCATTGTAATTGGTCGGCCATTCTGCGATAAAACGGCACCAATTGCGTGAGAAGAAGCGTTCGTTGTCAAATCGAATGGTTTTTCGAAATCTGGGTAGAGAAGGAGAACATCCTTAGATGCAAGAATTTTTTTAATTTTATCAAAAGCCGATAGTGCCTCGTTATTGAATTCTACTTTGACATTCTCAGAACGGTTGGATCCTACGTGACCGTTATCTCCTCTGAGGAATTTTGTTAACGGTTTCACAATTTTCGCGTAGTCTTTTATGAAACGCCTGTAGCATCCCGCTAGGCCCAAAAATGACCGCAATGCTCTGAGTGTTTTTGGCTCTTCGTAATTTATGATGTCTTTAATTTTTTCGGGACAAGTCTTAATTCCATTGCCCGATACAACAAATCCCAAAAACTCTACTCTGTTCTAAAAAATCTCGACTTCTCAGTTGACACACGCATTCCTGCTTCGAACAGCTTCGATAAAACTGTATCAATATCCTCTAAGTGTTTTTCTTCCGTCTTAGAAAAGATGATAACGTCATCTATATAGACGTGGCAGCATTTCCCTATCTGATCTCTCAGGACATCATCATGGCTCTTTGAAATATGCCCGGGGCATTTTTCAGCCCAAATGGTAAGCGGCAAAATGCATACTTGCCATTATTGACGGAGAAGGCAGTTTTCTCGCGATCTCGCTCAGCCAAATTAATTTGGTGAAATCCCGACTTGAGATCTAATGTCGTGAAGTATCTGGACTTCCCTAGATTAGATAGGATTACAGAGGTATCCGGAATAGGGTATTTGTCACAGATGGTCTTTTCGTTTAACTTTCTGAAGTCTATTACCGGACGCATTTTACGCTTGCCTTCTACATCGAATCCCTTCTTATCTACTACCCATATCGGGTTATTAAATGGTGAGCGCGACGGCCTAATTATTCTATTGGCTAAGAGATCTTCTATTTCTTTATTTACAAAAGCCGCAGCTGCTATTGGATAAGGATACGTTTTTGAATAAACTGGTTCATTGTCGGTTGTCCTTATAGTTGCTATAACTCTGGTGTTGCATGGCAACGCCTCGTTTGGATCGGCAAATACTTCTGATTTTTCTCTAATTAATTGTGATAACTGTCTATTTTTAGTGGATCCCAAGATTATGTTGTTAACATTTTTACAATAAAAGTACAACAACTTCTCATTTCCGTCCCTGTAATTTATAATTCCTTTCTTTATATCGAGAAGAGCATTTATATCTCTAAGGAGATCAAAACCTATAATCCCATCAAAAGTTTGGAGAGTTGGTAAAATATAGAAATTTGCGTTTTGATTGAAAATATTGATAATGCATTTTCGTAGAATTTTATCGGTACCGTGTATTGGATTTTATTGTAAAAGGAATTTCTAAATTCCTTATGCCCTTAAGGAAACTAAATTTTTAACATAATTCTTCGAGGCACCAGTGTCGACCAAAAATTTTAATTCCTTACCTGCGAATTTCCTGCTGACGTACGGCAGGAGGGATTTTCCTATAAAAAATTAATTTCATCTATTTGTTCAGTATCCTTAGTATAGTGTTCCTGTTGATAATTGTTATCGTAATCATTATAATAGTCATCGTGAGTGTAGTCGGCGTAGTATTGTTCCTCATCTGTATTGTCTAATTGGTCTTGATTGGTTAGATGGTTAACGCTCTGAAGTTTCGCAGCAGGTTGTCTGTCGCTTTCATACTGCCTTTTAGGTGGTCTCCCTCTATGGTCAATAAACTGAGTTCTTCTATATGCGGAGGCTTGTTTGGTACTATGCCTCGGGGTCTTTGATTCTGTGAAAAGTTTTGTCCATTTGGTGTTGGTGTTGGCCTGTTCTGCCTAAAATGCGACATGGTAGGGTCAATTTCCATAGGAATGGGCCGTTGCCACTGTTGACCCATAGGGAGTCTACGGAAATGCAGCAAACTGCTATTTGGCCCTTGTGGCATGAGTGTTGGTCGGTTATTAAACGAGTTCGCAAACAGAGACCTTTCGTGGTTCGCCTCTAGCTCCTGGGCTAGGGCCAAGGCCGTAGGCATATCGCTTGGCCTGGACGAAAATAGAATATCGCATAGATGTATATTTAATCCGGAAATAAATACTCTTAGTGCGTCCTGTCTTTACTTGTCGTTCAGAGATTCAATAAGTCCAGTCTGTCCACTGTGTGTCATTAATGTTTTGTTCACTAGAAGTGTTAGCTTCTTTTCTACCTTCTCATAGAATTCGACGATTGATAATCGACCTTGTCAGGTAGATAGGCAGGTCTTCTATCTGCATAGGTAAAATCCAGTCTCGCGGTAATTGCTTGGAAGAGATTAAGAGTGGTGTTAAAAGATGATAAGACCATGTCTGCAGAACCCACTATTTTGTTTCTAATTATCGCAACCGCTTGGTAGTGTTTAGAACTACCATCATGATTCGCAAAAATTTTTTAGGCGGTGTGGGCCGCCTGTCTCCAGGATACGTATCGTGCCTGTTGTCCGGAAAATTCGGGCAGGGACTTAACAAGGTCAAGTGATTCATCGCATTCTCTACCTGTCACTATTGTTATTTCTTTAAAGTCTTCGACTTGCAAGGGTGTTTCTATTTGAGTGAGCCTGTTCGTTAACTCGTCTAGCTTCCCTTGAAATTTTCGTTTTGTCTGTTCTGTGGCTGCTTTGATAGTAGCATTTCAAATAATTGAAATCAAATAATTGAATAAATTTGAAATAATTTTTATTCACAGTAAATTTTGTTTCAATTGAACACTTTATTAAGACTTTGGTTTAACAATTATTTATTAGAATTAATTTTCATAACGAATTCATTTATATTTCTTATTCTTATGATGGGTTGAACAGAAAATTATTTAATTATCTAAATTATTTAGTTTTAATTTAATTTCCAACAGTATAATAAGTTTAAGAATCCAATTATTATTATGAAACTTGCTGAGCATTTTACTTACATAAATATAACAGCATCCATGGTGTCTAGTAGAGGGTGTTTATTCTTTCTTGTAGTCCTTAGTCCAACGTGAATTAATTGATGTTTTTTCTTCTTTTTTCAGGTAGATACGCTACCTCAGGTCTCACTCAGGTAAGAATTTTATTTTTCCTGGTAAGATTCTTAGTTGATGTCCGAATAAGTCGGGTTTTTATTTTTTGTAAAGTTTTATTCTTTTTTTCCACTCAAATAATCTTTTTATTTTGTTCTCTCTTTTTTTACTTGTAATTGTCACAATTAAACAATCTTTTTAATTTATTCACTTCTTTAAATAATCAACGTTTAGTTATTTTTCAGTTTTGATTTTTACACTTTGTGAAAATTTTCTGTTAACAATTTTGTAATCTGTTCACTTCTTTCAAACTTTAAATTATCACCGTTTAGTTATTTATCAGTTTTGATTTTTTCACTATGTAAAAATTTTCTGTAAACAATCTTTTTAATTTATTTGTTCACTTCTTTCAAACTTTAAATTGTCGGCATTTAGTTATTTTTCAGTTTTAAATTTTTTCACTATGTGAAAATTTTTTAAAACTTTCTTTTTTCACTATTTAGAAAGGAATTTTGAGTTTCTTCTCTATTTTTTAGTCGGTTTGTACTCACGGCCACTTTTATTTTTATATAAAAATATGTTTGTTGGCGCCACGTTGGGCTCCAGTTAATTTTCTTTTATTTGTCCGAATAAATAAAACACAATTTTGAGTTAAGTTTACTTTATTACCGGATTATATCGGCCTGTAATGGGTTGAGGTAAATCTTAGACTAACTTTTCAATAATAATTTCATCATTACAATACCCTAAACTACTGTTGCTGTTGTTGCTTATTCTTGATGTTGTTGTTGTTGTTGGTGTTGTTGTTGGTGTTGGTGTCGTTGTTGTTGGTGTTGTTGTTGTTGTTGTTGTTGTTGGTGTTGGTGGTGTTGTTGTTGTTGTTGTTGTTGTTGTTGTTGTTGTTGCGAATGAGCTGGCTGGATACTGCTGCTTATTGCAATTCACATAGAATTACGATAGCAGACGCTTACGCCGCTGAAATGACTTCGAGCGGATGCACGTGTATAAATGTAACGGCAAAGTTAGCAGACACCTGCTAACTTACATAAAACTTTTGAAACATTCTATAACACGATGGCTACCTATAGTTCCAGTAGTGGAACGAATTTTAAAACTGTATTCAGAAATAAAAGCGTATTTTTTATCAGTAGAAAGTTGCCCTTCTTTGCTGAAAAATTGTTTTCAGTCGGCATTAATTGAAGCGTATTTATTTGCAGTTCATTAATTTTGGTTTCTATTTCATGACAAAATTACGGTTATGGAAAATTAAAAAATTCTCTTATAGAAAGAATGACCTTTATATCCGAATTGGTAGATACGATAATGTAGAGATATAGAAACTCATTTTTTCCTTTGAGAGCTTAACAAATTTAAAAAAATTTTGGTAGAAAACAGGTTTATAAAAGTGAAGCCGAAATTTTGAAAAGTTATAAATTCACTAATTACAAAATATGTTAGGAATATTTAAAAGCATGGTCTTAAGAATTTCAAGTTTTCGAATGAATAAATTTAAATAAAATACCTGAAGTGAGGGAAATCACGTTGAAAATTGTGCTGAATTTGTTAACTTACAAAAAAGAGATAAGTGTTTTAGAAAAACTTAAAAAGTTTTTTTAAAATTAATAAATATTATTTAAGAACATTTAAATAAAAAAGAGTTCAAGCAATCATTTGCCTACCAAAAATAGATGCAATTCTTTGAAAATTGTTCGAATAGCGAATTTTATTCAGAAACTTTAAAAAATTTGTCAGTTTGTTTTCGTTGCCTGCACAAAACACTTACGTGGAAAGAAGTTTCTACTTATGTGCTTGCAGTGGTCAAACGGAAAGAACAGACTGAAAATATTAACGGTTCGAGCTCTTTTAACAATAAATTATATTTTCACAAACATATTGTGTTTGGAGTCTTTCGACATATATCAAACACAAACACTTATTAAAACAAGCTCAAAAAAGGTTTTAGGGCCTACTAAAGTATGTTAAGCGGAAAAATCCCTGTATTAAAAGTTTTATATTTAAGCTTCGGTTTTTTTTTAGATAAATTTTGCTTTTACATTATAAATATATATGTTTTGAAGAAATGTTTTCGAATTTTTGGATAACAAATATTCAACCATATAGAAGAAATTCGTTGTTTAATAAGGTACCTTAACCTTCCGATGAGTGACAGTTCTGAACTTCACGGCCGTGTGAAAAGGTCCCTACGGACCTTTTTTGTAAATCATGTTTTTTTCATATAAAAAATTTTCTTTTTTTAATTTTTTTTTGTTTTTATTGTTTATAACTAAATTCTACATACAAAAATAATTTTTTAAATTTTTTCAAAATTTTTTTTTTTGCTTGAATTTTCTTAAGACTATTATAAAAAAGTTTAAAAATTATTGTTGTAGAGCGTGTACTTCTTGTCCCCCGCCCTCTGCGCAAGTGTTGCAGCGATGTAAAAGTGTGCTATGTTCTCCGCAAACAGCGTTGCCGCAGCCGAAGCAGTGTGCCCGCGTTTTCCGCTGCCGCCCGTACTCAGAACGGCAAAGGGTTCTTCGGGTTCTTCTTGAACACCTGTGGAATGAATGTTTTGTTGTAGCGCACTGTACCAACATATGCGGTCTTTCTCCTCAACAAAATATGCGCCAAGTCAAGAGTGGTAAAGAAATTATCCGCGTATATAGTACGGCCAGCATCTAAATATTTTTCCACAAGATCCAGCACTACGTTCTGCCCTTGGTTTATCTCCCGTTGTTGGTTTGGCAGTTTTCCAGAATATACCATTCCCTTCACAGGATAATAACTCTGTGAGTCGCATAACCACCATACTTTCAAACCATACTTAGCTGGCTTTGACGGAATATATTGTGTGAAGCGGGTGCGGCCTCTGTAAGGGAACAACTGCTCATCAACTGTTAGTGCTTCATGAGGAGTGTAAGCTGCTGCCAAGTTATGTTGCAACATTTGCCAAATATCGTCAATAGCCGCAGTTTTGCTGTTGATGAGTCGCTGTTGTCGAGTATTTCCATTGTCGAATCGAATAAATTGCTTTATACACATGAAGCGATCGTACGACAACGCAGCTTTGTATATTGGGCAACGCGTCGCGCCCCATAGTTCCATAGCTGGTTCATGGTTTGATCTTGTGAGTCCAGCATACAAAAGAATAGCTACAAAGGCGTCAAACTCTTTCACTGCCACTGGCTTCCACTCCTTTTTCTTCGTGGGATTCGCCAAATTCCATGCAGCTGTAACCTCCCTGCCTTTACGATTTGTTTCACGTAGCACTAAGTGTATTATTTCCTCTGTCATGATTGAACGCATTATTGTATAGGGGTCGTGTATATTTCCTGTTGGTCTTGGTTTCTTTCTTGTGAAGTCGACCACGTTATGATTACGAGTGCGTGATGTTGGTGGTGCTTTTTTACTCCATTGGGTGCCATCTTTACCAATATAGTAACTTTCATTCGTTTCCTGTCCATCATTTTCTTCCTCTTCATCATCGTCGTCATCAGTATCTTCATTTAGCTCGACGTATCCTTCAGTTTCGGCATCTGACTCTTCAGCAGGTTGGTATGTGCGATCTTCATCATCCTCTACTTCATAATTATCAATTGCAGCAATATCAATTTCTTCATCCATTTCTTCGTCCATAAAATCAGCAAATCTACTATCAGCTGCACGCCTTTCATCCGCAGTCATTTGCTGGTAACGTTTACTACGGCGTACAACAATTTCAGCAACGTCCAAATTACTTGCATCTGCCATGTTTATATTTTTGTTTCTATCACACACGATTTTACTCTTCGCTGTCTAAACTTTGACTGATTTGGTTTACGAAACTACAACTTCTTTTATACTCTTTCGTACGTCTACCTAAACTCAAAGACATTAGGGATGATGATAAAAACAAAAAATTCTAAGAATAAATTCTAAGAACAAAAATACTAAGAACAAAAAATACTAAGAACAAAATACTAAGAACAAAAAATTCTAAGAACTGGTTTATTGCTAGTAGTATAAAATTAGAATATTGTGCCTTTCCTTGAAAGCAATAAAGTTCATGTCTTCAAATTTTTCTTAGAATTTTTTGTTTTTACCATCATCCCTAATGTCTTTGAGTTTAGGTCTTTGTGTTCAGAACAAGTAAATTATGTGTTGAAACAATAAAAAAATTATAATGATGCCCAAAAACATGCATTTATTAGTGAAATTCAGTACAAGGTCCATACGGACCTATTCACACGTCCGCGTACTATTCTCACTAAAACCTCAGTAACTCCTAAAGTAATGATCCGATCGGCTTGATTTTTTTCCAAAAGATGCGCAACAAAATACTCTTGGAATACAGTGTAACTTTGGGGGGGGGGGGGCTTGTAGTGGCCGAAGTAGGAGTAATTTCAGTTTGAAAAGGCAAAAAGGTCCCTAGGGACCTTCTCACTCATCGGAGAGTTTAATATGCGGTGGACAGGATTTTTCACAGCTTGTTCATCTAAAAAGGAAAAAACGGATGATTGATGTTCTGCTAAATCTTTTTGATCTTTTGATCGAAGATTTTAGAAAAATTGTAATTTTTACCAAAATGGCAGCTAAGAAACTGATTTTTGACTAAAAAAGTCATTGTTTTTAGGTTATAAAAAAAAATGGTATTTCTCTAAAATAAAAATTGAACGATCAAAAGTACCGATCATATTTGCTTAACAAGTTAAATAAATTTGGTAGCGATCCTTGGCATAGTTTTCGAGAAATGCTGACCACCGGTTTCTAACAGCCTTTTCGAGAAAAATGAGTTTAAAGTTTAAGAAGTAGTATATTTTGGTATTCATGAGTTTTTTTCCACTTGTATTTAAATTTAAAAATTTCGAAGCAAAAGAAATGAGGTTTGGTACCTGTTGTATTTTTTGTACTTTTTTTTATTTTCGGAGGCACCAAAAGTGTCTTAGCTTAAAAAAATACACTTGAGTGTATGAGTACATTGAGGCAAGTACATTGTCTTCTTTTCGGACGATTGTGCTTATAACTACAACAATTTTTATTTATTTGACTTAAAACTTTCTGAGAATATTTTTAAGATGTTATATATTCGAACAATGTAAGAAAAAAAAATTAGAGTTTTGGTCGCCGAAAATCTTTAGTAAACTTTAAGTAAGCCCTTAAGTAAACTTTACAAAAATATTCAAGCATGATTTTTTATTTATTTGGTCTTATTTATTCAAACCTTAAGCTTGCTTAATTTCTTGAAATAATTAGTATTACATTTTTTATTTACTTTATGATGAAATCTTATATTTAATATTTATTATAACGTTAATTAAATTTAATATTAAAAAAAAATGTTAATTTTATGGTTCTACTTCTTTAGCAAATGTTTTCAAAACAAAAAAATGATATACGCAATATTTTTAAAAAATGTTTTTTTATTTTGCAATAAATATTATTTGAATTTAAAAAAAGAATCTTTTAGTTCTCTTTCTTTTTTACAAGAGTTCTCTTATTTTGTCGTAGACTTTTGGAAACTCTACCAATGACCTGCTTGATCTTGTAAATATCATCTGGTGGAGCATATGACTTGTTCAGCTTTTGCGGAGATGGTGTGTTGCTAAAGATGGCCGATCACGTTTCTCAAATTCAGTTGAATCAACGCAACGGAGCGGTTCTGCTTCTTCCGTTCTAAAATCAGGTAGTGCCAACGTGGTGCTTTCTTGATTCAGCCAGTGATGAAGAATATAGGATCACCATAGCCTCATACAATAGATGAAAAAATACGAGTTGTCCATTTTCTAGTTTTCATACGAGTGGGATATCGACGGATCTGTCAATCCAAAAAATCAACGCCTCCCAAATGTTTGCTGTACTATTTATTTTGCTTGAATAGTTGATTCCAGCTTTGTTTCATTTTTTGGTCCCAACATGACGCTATCGATGGATTAGTATCATTTATTCGCGACAACAAATTTTTCGTACCTACGAAGGTTGAAAGCAGCCAAATAATTAATGTATCGCTGCACAAAACATTGCTTATTCGGTACCAAACACAGTACCGACAGATTCTTCAGCATATACACGCTCGATTCTTTTCCATTCAAGTGCGGCATCAGACCGTAGAGTTTTATGTTTGATACGAGATTTGGTCGCACGATTCCCAAACTGCAAATGCCACGATTTTTCAAATAAAGCATCAAACCAATAGAAATTGTGAAAATAAACGATATGATTGATATACGTATTATCTGGGATCTGAAACAATCGTCAACTACATAAGATGCAGCTCCAAGATTGGGACAGTTTTCAAAAACTACATTATCGCCAACTCCTAGATTGTGTCGTTTAATCGGTATGCATTGACTAATGGATTGCCATGCAATTTCGTAGGTCACATTTGCTCGTCAACACTGAGACGCTGATGCATTGGAATCGAATTAAATCTTCCGCTGAAATATGAGATCACAGGTCTCACTTTAAACTATCGATTGTAGCCAGGTGCATCTTTCTCAAGAGCCAAGAAAATATTATTGAAATGCAGATTGCTTCGCTGCTCTTCGAATCACTGGCGAGTCATTGTTTGTCGTACAGGCTCCAAACAGTATTTTCCTGAAAAGGCACGAACATTCGGAAAACGAAAAACCCACATAAAAAACATACCACATAATTTGTGTAACTCAAATGTATCAGTTTTAATCTGATTGAAATATTCTTTTTTCGAGCTACGAATTTGTTTGATCAACAAGAAATTGAAGGAAAGAAAATGATTGAATAAGAACATTCGCGAAATCAAATATATTTCAAAAGTACATCAACAAACTTGTCTGTCAAAAAATAATTGAAACAAATAATTGAATTGAAAAATAATTGATATGGTGTTTTCAAAACATTCAAATGACCCTGAAAACCACGTCCATTACTTTATAGCTGGAGGTTCTTCTCTTTAAAAATTGATTTCAATTCTGGCAAATTATTTCTTATTTCGCTTGCAATATCATCGAATACACCACATAATGAACCAGCTGAGTCATCCTATTCTTCTTGCCATTCCATTGGTCTTTTGTTTCATAACACTTAAGGCAAATTCATGTGCATTCAACAGTAAATGCCTAGGCCCATTTTGAGATGGGCCCTGGTAAAAGATTTTTGAACACCTTCAATTTTGTTTTTATATATTTTTTTTTTACTTCAATTGAAAGAAAAACAGTTTCCCACTCGCAAGTATTTTTTCACTCCAAGCTCACTTCAACTAATTTGTTTTTTCATATACAAAAAAACAAAAAAAAAAACGAAATGGCCATTTTCAGCCCTTGAAAGGACTTTGATCGAGCTTCTTATGATCAATTGTGTTGTGTTGTGTGTGTTGTGAAATGTTTGAACACAAATGATCGAGAACTGGACCTACCAGCTATATGCCAACTCCGAACGGCTTATGTTCTCAAGAAGCTTTACATGGCAGTTTTTACTCTATGAGGTTTGCTATTGTCTGAAGAGAGATGACGGCCGAACAGAAAAAATAATTCATTTGAAAAAACTTTTTGTGTCAGGTGGGATTCGAACCAGGGTTCTCTGGCGTATGGGCCACACACTCTACTCACTGCGCAACGGACTCCATAAAAAAACTAGTATTTAAAAGTGATATTAAAACATGTTAAATGATGTTAAAACATAACGAAATTTTAAAGGCCAGCTGAATTTTTTGTTGTTTGGTCATCGTCAACACTGATCGCCGCCAAATCGGTGGAACGAAGACGACCACTCCTTCTCGCCTGCACAACAGAGCCAGTGGACTCAAATTTATTGATTAAAATTCATTGTTTTGATGACCGAGAAGTGTGCGGGTTTTCCGAACCGTCTACGCAAAATGTTCACTATTTTTGTAGTGCATTAACACAGTTTGTACTAAACCTCTGTACTTGCTGTTAACAGTCATAGATTTAGAGCTCTGCGCTTGGCACAGAAAAGTATAAATGTGAGTGACTTTTGGAACACCCCTTACATCACAAAGTTTTCGTAAATGCAAAATATTATTTATTTTTGATGCATAGCTTATATCGCTCTTTTCACCTAATAATATTAGAAGAAAACAATTTAAATTAACGAGTTCCTAACATAGTGTGTCTTCAAATCATTCGGATACCTAGATAATAAATTAATTGTTTTTTTTTTGTTCATTGTTATTAATATTGGTGAAATGATTAAAAAAACTAAAAGTTGTAATGTAATTGAAGATCTCTACTTGCGTAGAAAGGAATGCCCATCTTTGTGGTAAGTGGAAAGGTTTGAAAGTAGTAAAAACGTTTGCAATGTATTATTGGTTTTTATTTGAAGTGTCTATTATTTAAAAATGGATAAATTCAACGAAAAAGTTTTTTAGTATAGTTTATTATATAAAGCTTGATAATAATTTATCCAAGCAAAGTTGTTTGTCCTTAAGAGACACACATTTTTTGTTTAGACCGCACTTATCAGCATCTTATCAGTGCTCTAACCCTCCTTATTTAAGGGAAGTTTTATTTAAACATAGTTTGAGCTCAAAACGTTGGCGCCAAAAAGTTTTTTGAAGTTGAAACTTAAATTATTTTTAAAAAATAACTAAATTGTTCAACCGTCCTTAAAATTTTGCGGCCCTCAAAATTTTGCCGCACTCTAAATAAACTCAGCAAAACATATTAAAAAATTTGCAATGCATTAATTTATTCCCTAATATTTTATTCAATTCCGCAGTTGCTAAAATACTTGATGAAATACGATCTGATTATGATGCTGGATCTTTGTCTCTACTTTGCTTGTTGTACTTTTCTTGAACCATATTGTGAAATTTGCGCATTTAGTTAGAACTTCTCCAAGGCTTTTGACAAAGTTAATCATACATATCTATGTCAGAAACTAAGGCTACTTTTTTTCTAACAGCGCAGTGAGTCTTATATCTTGCTATTTGTCGAATAGACTACAAAGAGTCAAAGTTGGCCAAATGCTCTCTCAACATAAGCAAGTATAAAGTGGAGTTCCACAAGGCTCGATTCTTGGCCCATTGTTATTTTCTATCTTCATTCGCGACACATTTATTGTCTGCAATTATTCATCTATGCATGCATATGCCGATGATATACAACTTTATCTCTCCAGTAAAATCGGGCTCGTAGATAGTCTCACTCGTAAACTGAAAGAAGATTTAAAAAACATATATCACTGGGCTTGTAATAATGGACTTTAACTCAATGCAAAATCTTATGTTCTACCAATCTGTAAGAATAAGCAAATCCTTATACATTGGTTCTACCAAGCTTAATGTTGTGTCTAAAATTGTTAACCTTGGTTTTAGTATGAATTCGTACTTGTCTTGTAAAGATCATGTAAGCACTAGTCCAAAAAGTCTATTTTATCCTACGTAATCTAAGAATGTCTGCTAATTGTTGATCTCTTGAAGTTAAAAAACTACTAGTGAAGCAACTTGTTTTGCATGTAATAACTTTCTCTGAGTATACAGTAAACTATGTTGAGATTTAACCTATTCCAGCCTGATGGGATGAAATTTCAACCATTTATAAATATTTTTTTCTTTTAGCGTTCAAAACTAAATGGTCGGAGCTTTAAGTTTGATATTTTGTGGAGTGAGAAATAATGAAAGGGACTTAAATTTTTTCTTGAACCATACTGTGAAATTTGCGCATTTAGTTGCATACCCATGGTAAAAATTCATCAAATGTTTTTTTGAGTAATCTCCAACATTTTAAAATTTGAAAAAAATAGAATGTGTTTGAATTTCCAGTAGTTTTTTCCGGAACATGTAGTTTGTTAAGCAATCTATATTCTGTATGGAAGTATTCATCTGTGTATTATAAACGATTAACTTGAAGGGGGTGAAATTTCACCGTCCAAAATAACAGGCAATTGTGAAAATTCTATTTTTTTTTTTATTCTGGTGCAAATAAATATAGTTTTTTATTAATTTTAAACATTTTATATCATGTCTATCGTTCAAATAGACATGAACGGCTGGGTTTATCATCGCTATCATATAAAGGCTACTGATGAGTTGGTGTAGCGGCCAACGAAACAGCTGTCTAGTCTGATGTATGATTGCCACTCTATACAAAGGGTATTGTTGTTGTTGTTGGTTGTTTTCTTCAGGGAGCAACATAGACCTTGAGCTCAAAAATATAACTCTAAATTAATAATTGAAAAATTATTAGAGTTATAAACATAACACAAAAACTTATGAAAAGAGGTCGAATAAATTTACAAATTAATTCTCTGGCAGAGCACGGCCGTTGAAAAACAAGTATGACTATTTGTGTGTTTACACACACAATAAAATAAAATCTTAGTTTTCAAACAAAACAATATTCATGACGTTATAGTTCAATATCAGCAGGTTGCTGCATCTAAGACGGACAGTGAAAATAGAAGAACAACAAGTTAACTACAACATGCCTGCGAGTGGTAAAAAGCTTTGATATATCTTCGAAAAAATACTTACTTACTTAGATGGCCGTGACAACCCGTGTCCGGATTTCGACCGACCTCATCAGCTCTCGCCAGGCGCCTCTGCTTTGTGCGAGCCTTCTCCAATCGGATACACCAAGTGCGGTTAGGGCTTCCTCAGCCTGGTCCATCCATCGGAGGCATGGTCTCCCTCGTCGTCGTTGACCAGCGACCTTCGCCTCGAGCACCTTTTCCGCTGGAGCTTCGTCGTCCATACGATGAACATGACCCAGCCAGCGTAGTCGCTGCACAGTTGTACGCCGAACTACGTCAATGTCTCCGTAGAGCTCATACAGCTCGTGGTTCATTCGGATGCGATAGTCATCGCCGACTCGAACAGGACCGACGATTTTGCGAACAACTTTTCTCTCGAACACCCCCAGAGCGGCTGCGTCAGTTTGCGAAACTACCCATGCCTCAGCGCCATAAAGCAGCACAGGTAGAACGAGCGTCTTGTAGAGTGTTAGTTTTGTCGATCGAGAGAGGGCTCTGGAACTTAGTTGCTTACTGAGCCCGTAGTAGCACCTATTAGCAATTATTGTTCTTCGCTTTATCTCCAGGCTGATTTCGTTGTTAGTGTTAATGGCGGTGCCAAGGTAAACGAACTCCTTGGCTACTTCAAAGTTATAGCTGCCGGATGAAACGTGGGAGTCTAAACGCCGCGCTCCCTTGTTTGTAGACAGCATATACTTTGTTTTACCCTCATTTATCGTCAAACCCACTTTGGCTGATTCCTTTTCGATAGCGGCGAAAGCAGCGGTAACATCTCTCTTGGTTCTGCCAACAATATCAATATCATCAGCGTACGCAAGGAGCTGGACACCTTTATAAAAAATGGTGCCATTACGATGCACACCGGCCTTTCGTACGATCCCCTCCATGATGATGTTGAAGAGATCGCAAGACAGTGGATCGCCTTGCCTGAAACCTCTTTCGGTATTGAAGGTTTCGGAGAGGTCATTTCCTACCTTGACGGAGCTGCGTGTGTTGCTCAACGTCATTCTGCAAAGTCTAATCAACTTTGCAGGTATACCGAACTCAGACATTGTTGCGTATAGGCAATCCCTTCTCGGGCTATCGAACGCAGCTTTAAAATCGACAAAGAGATGGTGTGTGTCAATTTGATTTTCGTGGGTTTTCTCCAGGATTTGTCGTAGCGTGAAAATCTGGTCTATGGTGGACTTACCAGGTCGAAAGCCACACTGATAAGGTCCAATCAGTGTTTTTGTAATCGGCTTTAATCTTTCACACAGTACGCTTGAGAGAACCTTATATGCGATGGAAATAAGACTGATACCTCTATAACTAGCGCAGATTGTAGGGTCTCCTTTCTTAAGTATAGGGCACAGTACACTGAGGTTCCAATCGTCGGGCATGCTTTCTGCTAGCCATATTTTGCTGATGAGCTGATGCATGCGCCTTATCAATTCATCGCCGCTGGTTTTAAACAATTCAGCTGACAGGCCGTCAGCACCCGCTGCTTTATTGTTTTTGAGTCGTTGGATAGCAACTCGAACCTCTTCATGGCTAGGTGGTGATACTTCCACTCCGTCATCGTCGATTGGTGGCACTGCACTGCGCTCTCGATGGGCGGCATTGGTGGAATCGTCGCCAGTAAGTAAATTGGAGAAGTGCTGTCTCCACAATCTAAGCACACACTGTGTATCCGTATTCAGATCTCCATTTTCGTCTCTGCAAGAAAAAATATATTCGAAAAAATAGCTTACACCAAATAAGTGTGAATCTGAAAATTCGAAGAACTTTAGCTGCTTTTCGTATCATTTGTGTGTACAATGTAATTCAGAGTAATTTTCTCTAACATTGACGGAAAACAAATAGATATGAACGGCTAGGTTTATCATCGCTTTCATATAAAGGCTACTGATGAGTTGGTGTAGCGGCCAACGAAATAGCTGTCTAGTCTGCTGTATGATTGCCACTCTATACAAAGGGTATTGTTGCTGTTGTTGGTTGTTTTCTTCAGAAAGCAACATAGACCTTGAGCTCAAAAATATAACTCTTAATTAATAATTGAAAAATTATTAGAGTTATAAACATAACACAAAATCTTATGAAAAGAGGTCGAATAAATTTACAAATTTTATAATAACTTTTACATTAGTGTGCTGTTTTTTATTGTTGGAGCTTCGCTATGATGGATTTTGTGTGGTGATTTTTGGATTTAATTGCTTGGGTAGAAATTGACTGCTTGACGGGCTCTATAGAAGATCGAGTCTGAATTAAGGAGTATTTTTGATAAGCCATCATTCAAGCTGTGTAATGGTGCCTTTGATATATAGTAAGGATTCTTTAATGCAGGTATGTGTAAAATAATTGGTTTTTCCCTCTTTGAAATTGATTGTCTGGACTCTTATAACGCACTACACAGTTTGAAATTTTGACGACCTTCGGTCAAAATTTGGGGCAGGGTTAACTATGTTTGTGGCATAATTTCTTTATAGTTCCGTTTTGGTTACATCGTCAAGAAAAGCAACTAAATAACTTTTCACAGCCTATGTTTCCTGATTCTTAGTACGATAACCTAAGCTGATGTAGATTATGCATAGTTGGTTAATTGTATTGAAGAGCATAAGCCAGAACTAGGTAATTATATCCATAGGAATGGTTGTCCTTGGTGCCTGTTTTTTGTGATGTTAACAGTGTTGTGGAGTACTCGGTTATAGTTTCGTTTTGGCTACAATGCCAAAGAAAGCAACTGAATAACGTTTTAGAGCCTATGACCCATAACCATAAACAAAATCAAGGCGGCTTTAAATTTAGTATAAGCATTTTTGACAGTTTTTCAATATAATTTGTTTTGCACTAAATTTAGAGCTGGCTTTTATATGTTTATGATTATTATGGGCCTATGTCTCCAAACCCTTAATACATATGAATAGCCTTGCAATTTATATTTTTATCAGGGTTCACAAATAACTGGCAACCGTTTTTACTTTTTGGTTTATTTCTCATGTTTACTCGTTCGTAATAAATTCTCTCCCTCTGAGAGAAACCTTTATGAGAGAACTGAAGCGGTTTCTAACTGAGATTTATTTGTTGCTCTCAAAAAATAACCCTATTTTTTCGGTTGTTTTTTCGGTTATTTGGTGAGAGAAATAAGAACTGGTTGTGCCCAATGGTTCTGCCTAAAAGTCTTACAGTTTGTTCGCAGATTAAATAAACGTTCAATATACAAATATGGTTTCTGGAATAAAATCCACTTTGAACATTTTATGTTGCTATTTACTATTTTCTAATTCGAATATTAACCCTCATTAGTTCGCAGAATTTTGTAGTTTCACTAGCTCACGATGTCAAATATGACACCAAGGCTAATGAGGGTTAAATAAAAACAAACAATTTAAAAAACACATTTGAAATTCATATCAAAAATGTAAAATAAAACATGTTTAATCCAGTAAAAATAAACTGAAGTCAGTGTCGTTTTTTAATTTTAAATTTAATCGCTTTTCAATAGCAAGACACAAAAAACAATTCAGTATTTTAAAAAAATATACAGGGTGTCCCGCAATTGAGTGCAACTATTTACGGAGCTGAAAGGTTATGTCGAGCTGAGCAAAAAATCGTATCGGAGGGGGGTTCTATTTTCACATTCTTAGGAGCTACAGGGTTAATTAATATTTCACGATCTTGGTTTACGTTATTGTTTATAGTAGAAAAACTAACTTACATAAAACTTAATTTGATAATTTGATGCCAAATCGACTAATGACATACCGCGTTTGAAGCGTCATTCCAAGCAAATGTTTACAATGGAACAGTACACGCCACGCGAACGCTCTAAAATTGTTGAAATTTACATTCAACAAAACAAGTCAATAGTGAAAACTCAACGTGCTTTCAAAAGAATAAATAAAGTGAAAAGTGCGCCTTCCAAGAAAACAATTTATCGTTTGTATGAAAGACTTACAACTGGTAATACTCTTGGTAACCCAAAGAGGCAAAATAAAAAGCGACCAAGGCGATCGGATGAGAATATTGCAGCCGTACGAGCCAGTATTGAGCAGTCACCAACAACATCCCAAAATCGCCGTTCTCAGCAGCTCGGCATTCCCCGATCCACTTTACAACGCATTTTACGTGTTGATTTGAATTTGTTTCCGTACAAAATTCAATTGGTAAACAAATTGTTGCATACCGATAAGCCACGTCGATTGGAATGGGCCCAAAGAGTCATCGAAATGGCTGAAGAAGACGAGCAATTTTGACATAAAATTATCATGAGCGATGAAGCTCATTTTCAGTTGAACGGAACGGTAAACAAACAAAATTGCCGTATTTATGCCACTGAAAATCCACAAGAGATTCAAGAGGTACCTCTTCACGATGCAAAAGTCACTGTTTGGTGCGGCGTTTGTGCTAAAATGCTCATTGGGCCGTTCTTTTTCGAAGATGATAATGGCCACAGAGTTACTATCAATCAGGAGCGTTATCGCGATATGATAAACAATTTTTTCATGCCAATCGTTCGTCGAAAGCGTATCAGGCACTACTGGTTTCAACAAGACGGCGCGCCACCACACACAAGCCGCACTACAATCGAAAAAATAAAATGGGCGAAAATATTTTCCGGTTTTTCAATTTCAGTAAATTTAACATCACTAAAAACGCAATATTTAATGTTAAATAACTTTTGAAATAAAGACAGGATTTAAATAATTAAATTCATATTGAAAGCATAATTATTCAGAAATTTCTAAAACAATCAAACATGATTCATTTCTTTTTAAAATTTATCCCACAGTAGACTCACAAAATATGTAAAGGGTGGTTAAATTTTAAGGGCCGATGTTGAATGTGAACCTCACCTAAACGTCAAGTTTTTTTCTGCATTTCATTTGACATTTCTCAATTTCAGACTAACTCAATTTGAACCATGGAAAGATACACAATCGAGTAACGCGTTAAAGTTATTCAGGCTTATTATGAAAATGGGCGTTCAAATCACAATGCATATCGTGCACTTCGTGATTTTTTCAGTCAATTTAATGGTCCAAATGTGCGTACAATCGGAAAAATCGTGCAAAAATTTGAGCAAACTAGGTCTGTAGGAGATATGAAAACACTAGTGCATGCTCGTACAGATCGTACTGCAGAAAGAAGTGTTATCTCACGTGTTGGCGATGTCAATTGGCCGCCAAGATCATGTGATTTGACACCGTTGGACTTCTATCTTTGGGGTTATTTAAAAGAAAAGGTGTACGTCGATAAGCCAGCAACAATTCAAGAGCTAAAGACTGAGATAATTCGGCACATTAACGGCATAGAACCTCACTTATGCCTCAGCGTCATCGAAAAATTGGACCATCGGATGGAGGTGACAATAATTTCCTAAATAATTCGTGTTTTATTCAAAATCAACATCGGCCCTTATAATTTAAGCACATTTATAAATGACTCAATTTACAAATTTTAATTTTAGGCGAAAAACTGCCATCACATATAATTGAATAAAACATATAATTAATAAAAGATCACTTTTCGAAAGTGTAATCAAAATCAAAAAATAGTTTTCCACTTCACTGCTGAAATTTTTTAATAATTTTTAAAAAAATTATATTTTTCAAACTAATTTTATATCTGATCTAATTGAAGGATTTCTTTAAATAGAAATACCATCAAAAGCATTCGATTCTATATTTTTCAAAAATACATTTGAACATTTCGTTCGAGAGTTATGATATTTTATCTGTAGAAGTATATGCAAAGACGAAAATTGGTAAATGCACTGTGTGTTCTTAAATCTTCACGTATTTTCAAAATTTTTGCAGAATTCTCTTAGTTGAAGAATTATCTGTCGATTTGTAAATAATAAGTCATAATATTACAAAAAAAAAATACAAGTTAGTCTTGGCCGCAATTCGCGCCATGCCACATTTGCCACAGCAAATTGACACAAGTCTGCCAGCACCAGTGACACTTCAAGAAGAGCAACATGCTAGGCCACCAGAGTCACCCAAAACTCACAAAGTCACCAGAAAAGATTTTGGTCAAAAACAAGAGCAGCTCCACGTCAGCCTGCCGGCACTAGTCGTATTTCAACAGGTACACTACACCAGGCCACCCGAGCCACCCGACATCGACATGATTTTCACAAATGGTACGTTACAACAACAACAAGAACCTCATGCAACCCCAACAGCGCAGGTAGCACTTCAGTAAAACCACCGCACCAGGCCGCCTGACATTTTAAGACTTTCTGGAAGTAAACCACCCAGGCAAGAAGACGACAACTCTAAACATGCTGAAGGAAAATAAGCTAGAGGTAAAACAGAATATTTTCAACAAAAGGGCCAAATTGAAGTAAAACGCAACCTGCTTGACACTTATTCAGAAAGCGAAGAAGACCATAGTCGCATTAATCTTCACTTTCCTACTGATTATCAGCGCAGTCAGCCTAATCATAGCGATCGCAGGAATCTACCACGTCGCGTCCAATTGCGTCAAAAAAATCGAACCCGCAGCCTGTGTTATCAAAAGAGACCCGCAGGCCCCACTGCGACAACAATTGGGTACAGCAACAACCACGTTGACGATAATTTAGCTGTTTCCTGTCTAAATTATTCGTTACTCCAGAAACAATGCAATAGAAGCATTACACCAGCCTGCATACAACTACTATTCTATTCAACTACTATTCAACTACTATTATAGCTAATACTGTTTAAGCTTTCTTCCCTCCTTATGAAAATTAACGTTTTTTTTTTGGTTGGCTTCAGAGTTTTTGTGATTTCGGTTTTTGTGTTTATACGACTTTGATCCTGTTCTTATGCTCTGGAATCCAAACCACTTAACCCAGAGCAGAAAAGAAAAAGTTTCTTATAGAAAATTAAACAGGCTTTTCAGCGGGGTATTTTATATTTTTCTGCTATATTAAGTCTTTGAGATATTCACGTTGAAAATAAAATTTTCGGTGTTTTTGTTAAAAATTTTGACTTTTACAAATATTTTTTTTTATATTTGAAGCCATATTTTAAAAAGTGTAGTTTTATCGTAATCTATATTGAATTCCCTTAATTTCGATACCAAAAACATAAACATTCTTCGAGAGGAACAATTAAAATAAATTGAAATAAGCGAACAAGCCATATAGTCATATGCAGTATTTAGCTTCAAGCTTTAGTGCAGGTGGAATACTAAGAGTGTCTCAAATGAGTGTAATCAAATTTGACTGATCCAAAGAAATTCAGGGGGTTCATAAACACAAAGAAGAAATCCGATGGACTACCTTCTGCATTTGGAACTCCTAAGGAATTTACTGACGATCCCGTCAAAATTTGTGGCTTATTTGCCAATCTTTTTAAAGAATCATTCTGTTGAGATTCTTTTAATTCTGATGGAGAGTACTTTGAATATATCAATTCTGCACCTAAAGTTTCTTTGGAACATATATCCTTCACTCCAGAGGATATTTTAATGAATATTGGATCGATTGATGAAGATTTTGGCGCTGGACCCGACGCTGTTCCTGCCGCAGTGTTAACACAATGCGGTTCCGTTTTGAGTCAACCACTTTCTTTATTATTCAATAAATCTATTAACGAAAGTTATTTTCCACTTTTTTGGAAAAAATCATTTATAAGTCCTATTTATAAAAATAAAAAGGGTTGCAGGAACGATGTCAATAACTATAGGCCTATCGCTAAGCTCTCATCGATTCCAAAACTTTTTGAACGGATCGTGTCTGATCGGGTCAAAATTCACTGTGGGGAAGTCATAACAACTCGTCAGCATGGTTTTGTAAATGGCAGATCCACTGTGTCTAATTTTCTTGATTTTACAACGTTCTGCTTAACCAGAATTGATTCTGGTAACCAGGTCGATTGTCTTGACACTGACTTTAGTAGCATTTTATAAGCTACCACACAATCTAATCTTATTTAAGCTCGAGTTAATGGGATTTCCACAATATATTGTGAACTGGATTATACGTATTTGATGGAGCAATCTTATCAAATACGTTTCCGAGACGTATTGTCTTCTGAATTTATTGCTGAATCAGGTGTTTCTCAGGGTAGCCACCTAGGTCCACTTCTGTTTATTTTAGCAAACAATGATGCAACTCACATCATCGAACACTCTCATCTGCTTATTTATGCAGATGATATGAAAATATATAGATCGGTTGATTCTAAAGACAATTCAGATCTACTCCAGTCTGATCTGAAATCCTTTGAAGTGTGGTGTTCTAAAAATAGTATGTTTCTAAATCCAGATAAATGCCAAACTATACCTTTTCGAGAAAAGGTCAAAAAGAAAGGGTTTTCGAGAAAGGAAAATCCAGATAAATGCCAAACTATACCTTTTCGAGAAAAAGGAATAATTTTATTTTTGATTATAACATCAAAGATACTGCCTTAAGTCGTGTATATACCGTCAAAGACCTAGGTATATGCAAGGATTCTAAGCTATCGTTTAATATATTATATTTGTGAAAAAGCATCTTCAATGCTTGGATTTACAAAACGCTGGGCCAAAGAATTTAATAGCATGATTACAACTACAACGTTGTATTATGCAATCGTGCGTTCTTACTTAGAGTATGCAAGTCAAGTTTGGTCCCCAAGTTACAATGCGCATGTTGATCGAATACAAAGAATCCAAAAACGTTTTGTTCGGTTTGCAGTAAGGGGCCTAAGTGGAACGGACATATTAGACCTTCCTCTATATGAGGATCGTTTGAAACTGTTAAAAATGCAGTCTTTAAGTGATCGAAGGAAATCTGCAGATATCGTATATTTACACTAGATCATAACAGGTGTATTCGAATCTCCAGAACTCTTTCTCACATAAATTTTAACACTAACCGTAGAAGCAGTAGAAACTTTAACAGCTTAATTTATTTACCACTTTGTAGAACAAATTAACTGTTGCTTTAAGCTGCATGAGTTCCTTTGTTAACAATTGTAGCATTTTTGGTGTTAATTTATTTGTCAAAAGGTTAAATTAAAAACTAGATTAAAAATAGTTGTGTAATTAGATCTATGTATACGCATATTTAGTTGTTATGTTTTGTGTTGTCCCTGAGCCCATTCCATTTATTGGTGGGTACATTTTTCCGACATTAACTTGTTTGTGGTCACTGGTATCGATAACATTGATATTTTTAATGATAACTGGGTCGTGGCTTTAGATGGGTTAATGTTAATGTTAGCTGAACTCTACTGTTATTGCATGAATACAAATCGTGAATTCCGACATTCGTGGAACAAATGTCCTTCGGTTCTACTGTTATGACAAGCTTGTCTGGCATTAATGCACTCCGGAACATTTTCGGTGTCTTTCATCATACGATTTGTGTGGGGCTGCGAAGTTACTTAAATCAATTTGTAGGTGCTCCAAATCTTCAGCCAATGCAATTAATTCAGCCAAATTCATGAAATCTTTTCTTTTTATGTACCATTAATAGTCCGTCTGGGCATTTCGAAAAATCTTTTCCAGCTTCAGGCCTTCAGAATACCCTGCATGCCGCATGAGATTTTGTATAGCAATAACATAATCTTTGAAGGTCTCTCTAGATTTCTGCACTCATTTCCTTATTTCGCCATCAAGATGTTCAAATTAGCGAGAGTTCAAGAAAAATTTTAGAAAACCCCACTCTGGCCAGTGTAAATTGTTATTTCTATGCCATGTCTATGCTTGGTCTTTTAGGAGCTATGGCATTGTTTTCGATATCTAGAACATAAACACTAGATATTTCTTCAACACGATACCTCACAAGTATTAACTTTATAAAAAATATCTTAAAAATTAATTTTAATACTAGTTAAGTTAAATTATAGTTGTAACAAATATATTCAAAATTTTCTTATTTAACGGAGATAAATGTGTCAAAGGAAATTTTTTTTAAATATATGTATGTGGCTTTTGTGTCGCCACAAAATAAATTATATTTTAAATAAACTATCGCAGAATTCGTACATGTGAAATTTTCTTGTTAGACGTTTTTTGTTAGACAAGCCTTAATCTTAGTGAACCTGGAGGTGAAATATCGCGGGTAAACAGGCTCTTATCCGGTTCTAGTGAGTGTGACAACAATACACCTCAGCAGCCACTGTTTTCTAGCACGATGGTGCAACCTATGCAGACGAAACTTTTATTTAAAATCTTGGCAGTGCATTTATATGCTAATGAAAAGCAAATTATTTGCTACGCGTTTTTCGATGAAGGATCTGCAATCAGGTTAATAAACAAGAGCTTAGCAGACAGGCTCGGACTGAAAGGAAAAACCGAAAACACTGCAGTGGTTCCGAAATAATACTGCGACCGAATCATCTACTTGCGTTGATGTAAAAATCTCTGGTGTTGGCAGTAGCTGCAGGAAATATAATATCAAAAACATTCGTACTGTTGAAAATCTCCAGCTGCCAAAGTAGACGCTCAACATATCAGAATTACCGGCTAAATATCGTGACATGAAAAAGTTGCCAATAAGATACAGATACTGTTCCTGAATTATTAACTGGAATCGATAACACCCATTTAGGAGTCACTCGACGAGTGACAGGTCTACGGACCAGCAGAAGGCCAGCTGCCAGAGCAGCAGCGCAATCGATTATTGTTCACGCAAGATGGTGCTGATAATAATAATTTGGAGCGTATGGTAAAAGATTTCATTGCTTCACAACACACATCGAAAGTGAAGATATTACCAGAGCTAAGTATTTGTTGGAGAAGACTACGGTACGAGTGGAAGCGCATTTCGAAACTGGTTTACTGTGGAAATAGAAGAACAATCAATACTGTATCTCGACAGAGGGGATACAGCGTTATATCAAAAGGTAATTAGTATGTGCTGGGATACCGGTCAAGACGTACTTCGCAATGTCATTCGGAAAGATTGATCCACAACTGTTGAAAGACTTAAAAAGACCAACAACGAGAGAAGTTTTAGGCAGGGCCGTATTAAGACTAGATGCCGCCCCGGGGCAAAGAAAATTTTGCCACCCTTTTTTCAATTTCTTATTTTTAATTTTGGGTAAAACTCAAGTTAACAAGCACTATTTGTTGAACTTGAGCTTAATTTGTTAGTTAGTTTTTATTTATTACATTTCCCTTATAGTCTGCGTCTTAACATTTTGTAATACTTTTAGCGAAGATACGTGTTCATCATATTTTTTAACCATCTAATGCCACATTTTTTGTGTGAGCACCAAAAATCAGATAAGACTAATTTGGGGAGAAGAAAAATGAATCGGAAGTTATTTTTCATTTTGATACTTCGTTAATTTTTTATTGGTGAAAATGTCGACTACGCCTAGAAGCGGGCTTGGGCATGAATACAAATAATAAACAGAAACGTGTGATTTAAATTTTTTATTATAAAACAGGTATTTAACAAACAAAATGGTAATTTGTTGAATAAAAAGTTTAAAAAAATCATTAGCAGGTAAACTATTATTATTATTATGAATACTTGTGAAAATTGAAATAACATTTTTTTTTTCGTCAAATTACGTAAATGCTGGTTAAATTTCACGCAAACTGCTTGTATTTCTGATTTACAACTAGGCATTTTTCACATTGCTCCCCCCTCCGATTTATCAAGAAATTCACACCAATGAATAGCGTTACCATCATATCTCTTTAAAAGAGGACATGTTCTCTTTTTTTCTCGAGATCTTTTTATAATTGCATTAACGGACATTTCTTTTGTTTTCTCAGATAACATCCTTCCCTTACTTCTGCAGAACTTTAATCCAACAACTGAGATAGAAAAAAATGATTTACTTGAACAAGCTAAAAAATGACAAATCAGAAACAATGGCTAATTATATTATAAATTACCTTAACAAATTTTAATTCATACTATACTGAGATAGAATCAAAACGAGTACTTAAGGATTTACAATGCAGTCTAACACGGTATAGACAGTTTGTCTTTTGATGCCGAGTCTATTTGCATTATTACAGCTTAAAATGTACAACTCCTTTTTAGTATACACAATTCGAGTTGAAAATTTAAAGGATTTTTGCTTTGATGCTGAAGTCGAATACAAGTTAATTTTCTTTTATTTGTCCGAAAAAACTAAACACAATTTTGAGTAAAGCTTACGTTATTACCGGATTATACCGGCCTGTAATGGGTTAAAGTAAATTTTAGACTAACTTTTCAATAATAACTCCATCATTAAAATACCCTAAACTACTGTTGCTGTTGTTGCTTATTCTTGATGTTGTTGGTGTTGTTGTTGTTGTTGTTGTTGCGAATGAGCTGGCTGGATACTTCTGCTTATTGCAATTCAGATAGAATTACGATAGCAGACGCTTACGCTGCTGAAATGACTTCGAGCGGATGCGCGTGTATGCTAACTACTCCCCCCTTGGAGTGAAGTCGTCCTCGGCTTCCTTAATAACTCTATTGAGGACTATGATATTGTTGCTTTTCCTACGTTGTTTGGCGATCAATTGTCCCACAAAAACCGATACAAAAAGTGCTATGATGAAAATGATCGTCCATTGCCTGGAACGCAGGTGAATTAATTCCTTCAGACTGGCGATGTGACCAATGTTTTTAATGTTAGTTTTATGTAAATACTAGAGTGATACCAGTGTAATATGCTCAGTGATGTTAACAAACTGGGCCGGTGTAGCTTCTGGGTGGGAACGACTGATTTTTTTCCAGTTGGTGAACTTCGTTCCGTTTATAGTAATTTAATTTTCGAAAATAACCAAAAATGTACCACGTACTAGGATTAATGAGTTATTCTCCTCGCGCAATTCTACTAGTTGATCGTTAATGACAACTACCCCGTCGTTGATTTCCTCGATCGAAGAAACGTGAAAAGATGAGGTTGTTTTGCAAGCCACCATGTGATTCTTCAATAATTGTTGTATGCAGGGACTTTCTTTTAGGTGTTGGCAAAATGTTTTTGTAGTCGCATCTTTACAGTTATGTAACGGTTGGTGTAGTTTATTGCATTCGGCTACAGTGTCAGTTTCTAAATTTAGTATTTTGTGCTCACGTATTACTGGCATTATTTTAATTTTATTACATATTTTATAAATCTTTGGATATTTAATTACAAAATAAATATTATCATTGTCTTGAAAAACTTTTATTTTTGACACGCTTAAGACATCTCCGATACTGACGTTGGCAAAAAGCTCAGCAATTAATACATTATCAATTTCTTTGCTATCTAGTATCATTGGATTTACAATGTTCAGTTTTGCTAGAGTAATCGAATAAATGGAATTCTCAATACTTGCCATTATGGCCCTTTTTCTAGCAATGGCTAGGTCGAATAAATGTCTTGTGTCTATTTGTGTTCGTTTCGATGCGTTCAGTAGTTTGTTAACGGTTTCTGTTAATTGGTTTATTTTAATCTGTAGTTCAGTATTAATGACAAGCTGTCGATCGTTGGCTTCTATTAAGGCCTCCTCTTTAGTGACCACTTGGTTGAAGTCATCAAAGTCTGGAGGGCCAGCGATGTATTTTAATGCCGTTCCTAAAAAATTCACACTTCTGGAGTGTCGATGGTGGATCCTTACTGCGTTCAGTAGGGTAGTGATTTGGTCAACATCTGCTTTCAGTAGTTTCCTCATGTAGGATTGTGGAAAATGGTTAAGTATGTTTTCGGTGTCTTGGGCTATGTTTTCGTATTCTGTTAAGTTTGTTATGTGTAATAAAACCTCATAGTGGTCGTAAGTGGCTACCATGCCATCAGTTATTGGTATGTAATATGAGCTGGTGTAGTTAAGTATTTTCGCTTGAGTCCACCGGGTTATTGTTAGTAGTATAAGTCTGGAATGATAAAGAGAGAAAAGGAAAAATTTACTTTAGGTTGTCTTTATAGACTTCCCTTCCATCAATGAGAACTTTGGTTCCCAGGTCCGCCTGAATGTCTTTATCAATAAAGAGTTTGGTGAATTTATTGCCTATTCGTTTGTTTGTTTTTACGTGAACTTTGTCACCGGGTTTGAAGTTTCGCTCATGACGATTTTTATTATGGTATTTTAAGTTTTCTTCTTGAGTTTTAGCAATTTTTTTGTTTAATTTTATCTATTAGTGTATGGGGTGCTGAGTGAATTATATCTATGGGTCTATAACCTGTAATCGAATGGATTGTTCTGTTATGTTTTGTCACTGCCAATGATATAAGCTCAGATGTATCAGAAATATTTTCTTCTAGTTTGGTACACCTAGCAATTTTTGTGAGAGTGCTATGAAATCTTTCTACTTGTCCATTGCTGACGGTATGGAATGGGGGTGTAGTGCAAATTGCAATGTTAAAGGTATTTTTCAAAATTGGTTTCAGAGTTAAATGAACGTTCATTATCACACACGATGGTTTTTGTATACTTAAAAAAACCAAACATATTTATGAACGGCTGTTTTATGTCAACGGTAGCTCTTGACTGAATAGGGCTTACAATCGCAAATTTCTTTCGATATTTGTCTAAGTTCTGGGAAGTAGTAGTCCCTCAGAATTTGTTGCACATTTTCTCGTGCATTCCGGTGAGCTCGATTGTGCTCAGCTACCACAATTTCCGTTTGGTCATCCCGATTTAGAACATCAATTACGATTTGGTTTGTATGGCGGAATTTGACTGAGGGGAATGCTGCTAGTAATTTATCCTGAATTTGAACTAGAGCCGGTAAATCGCAGTATAATGCATTTACAACATCGGGGTTAACCACCTCTTTAAGATTATCAAAAGGTCATCTAGTTTTGCAAATGTGATTGTGTGTCTTATTCTCAATCTAAAAATTATTTTCGTTTTTTTTCCGGTTTCCTTTCCCTTACAAAGGTCTATTTGATTTCTGAAGCAATTCAGTGGGTTCTGAACGGTAGATATGGTTTTTGTCAGAGAACTTTCACTATGCATGGTAGCAGCCTCTGAGGCAGAGTATTCTTCTAGCGCATTTAAGTGTTGCCTAGATAAGGCATTCGCAACATAATTTTCTTTCCCTGGTTTATAGAAGAATTTCGGTGAAAATTCTTCCACAAAGGCCCTCCACCTCTTAATCTTTGCATTTGGGATTTTATCAGATATTGCAAATGTAAGAGGCTGATGATCTGTCCCATACAAATAGTTACGCAATTTTTGTAATGACCACACTATAGCTAGAAACTCACGCTCATTCGTAGCGTAGTTTTCTTCAGCACTCGACAGTGTCCTCGATATCATTGTAATTGGTCGGCCATTCTGCGATAAAACGGCACCAATTGCGTGAGAAGAAGCGTTCGTTGTCAAATCGAATGGTTTTTCGAAATCTGGGTAGAGAAGGAGAACATCCTCAGATGCAAGAATTTTTTTAATTTTATCAAAAGCCGATAGTGCCTCGTTATTGAATTCTACTTTGACATTCTCAGAACGGTTGGATCCTACGTGACCGTTATCTCCTCTGAGGAATTTTGTTAACGGTTTCACAATTTTCGCGTAGTCTTTTATGAAACGCCTGTAGCATCCCGCTAGGCCCAAAAATGACCGCAATGCTCTGAGTGTTTTTGGCTCTTCGTAATTTATGATGTCTTTAATTTTTTCGGGACAAGTTTTAATTCCATTGCCCGATACAACAAATCCCAAAAACTCTACTCTGTTCTAAAAAATCTCGACTTCTCAGTTGACACACGCATTCCTGCTTCGAACAGCTTCGATAAAACTGTATCAATATCCTCTAAGTGTTTTTCTTCCGTCTTAGAAAAGATGATAACGTCATCTATATAGACGTGGCAGCATTTCCCTATCTGATCTCTCAGGACATCATCATGGCTCTTTGAAATATGCCCGGGGCATTTTTCAGCCCAAATGGTAAGCGGCAAAATGCATACTTGCCATTATTGACGGAGAAGGCAGTTTTCTCGCGATCTCGCTCAGCCAAATTAATTTGGTGAAATCCCGACTTGAGATCTAATGTCGTGAAGTATCTGGACTTCCCTAGATTAGATAGGATTACATAGGTATCCGGAATAGGGTATTTGTCACAGATGGTCTTTTCGTTTAACTTTCTGAAGTCTATTACCAGACGCATTTTACGCTTGCCTTCTACATCGAATCCCTTCTTATCTACTACCCATATCGGGTTATTAAATGGTGAGCGCGACGGCCTAATTATTCTATTGGCTAAGAGATCTTCTATTTCTTTATTTACAAAAGACGCAGCTGCTATTGGATAAGGATACGTTTTTGAATAAACTGGTTCATTGTCGGTTGTCCTTATAGTTGCTATAACTCTGGTGTTGCATGGCAACGCCTCGTTTGGATCGGCAAATACTTCTGATTTTTCTCTAATTAATTGTGATAACTGTCTATTTTTAGTGGATCCCAAGATTATGTTGTTAACATTTTTACAATAAAAGTACAACAACTTCTCATTTCCGTCCCTGTAATTTATAATTCCTTTCTTTATATCGAGAAGAGCATTTATATCTCTAAGGAGATCAAAACCTATAATCCCATCAAAAGTTTGGAGAGTTGGTAAAATATAGAAATTTGCGTTTTGATTGAAAATATTGATAATGCATTTTCGTAGAATTTTATCGGTACCGTGTATTGGATTTTATTGTAAAAGGAATTTCTAAATTCCTTATGCCCTTAAGGAAACTAAATTTTTAACATAATTCTTCGAGGCACCAGTGTCGACCAAAAATTTTAATTCCTTACCTGCGAATTTCCTGCTGACGTACGGCAGGAGGGATTTTCCTATAAAAAATTAATTTCATCTATTTGTTCAGTATCCTTAGTATAGTGTTCCTGTTGATAATTGTTATCGTAATCATTATAATAGTCATCGTGAGTGTAGTCGGCGTAGTATTGTTCCTCATCTGTATTGTCTAATTGGTCTTGATTGGTTAGATGGTTAACGCTCTGAAGTTTCGCAGCAGGTTGTCTGTCGCTTTCATACTGCCTTTTAGGTGGTCTCCCTCTATGGTCAATAAACTGAGTTCTTCTATATGCGGAGGCTTGTTTGGTACTATGCCTCGGGGTCTTTGATTCTGTGAAAAGTTTTGTCCATTTGGTGTTGGTGTTGGCCTGTTCTGCCTAAAATGCGACATGGTAGGGTCAATTTCCATAGGAATGGGCCGTTGCCACTGTTGACCCATAGGGAGTCTACGGAAATGCAGCAAACTGCTATTTGGCCCTTGTGGCATGAGTGTTGGTCGGTTATTAAACGAGTTCGCAAACAGAGACCTTTCGTGGTTCGCCTCTAGCTCCTGGGCTAGGGCCAAGGCCGTAGGCATATCGCTTGGCCTGGACGAAAATAGAATATCGCATAGATGTATATTTAATCCGGAAATAAATACTCTTAGTGCGTCCTGTCTTTACTTGTCGTTCAGAGATTCAATAAGTCCAGTCTGTCCACTGTGTGTCATTAATGTTTTGTTCACTAGAAGTGTTAGCTTCTTTTCTACCTTCTCATAGAATTCGACGATTGATATTCGACCTTGTCAGGTAGATAGGCAGGTCTTCTATCTGCATAGGTAAAATCCAGTCTCGCGGTAATTGCTTGGAAGAGATTAAGAGTGGTGTTAAAAGATGATAAGACCATGTCTGCAGAACCCACTATTTTGTTTCTAATTATCGCAACCGCTTGGTAGTGTTTAGAACTACCATCATGATTTGCAAAAATTTTTTAGGCGGTGTGGGCCGCCTGTCTCCAGGATACGTATCGTGCCTGTTGTCCGGAAAATTCGGGCAGGGACTTAACAAGGTCAAGTGATTCATCGCATTCTCTACCTGTCACTATTGTTATTTCTTTAAAGTCCTCGACTTGCAAGGGTGTTTCTATTTGAGTGAGCCTGTTCGTTAACTCGTCTAGCTTCCCTTGAAATTTTCGTTTTGTCTGTTCTGTGGCTGCTTTGATAGTAGCATTTAATAGGCCTTGCAATGTTTGAGCATCCATTTTCGATTATCACAAATCAAATAATTGAATAAATTTGAAATAATTTTTATTCACAGTAAATTTTGTTTCAATTGAACACTTTATTAAGACTTTGGTTTAACAATTATTTATTAGAATTAATTTTCATAACGAATTCATTTATATTTCTTATTCTTATGATGGGTTGAACAGAAAATTATTTAATTATCTAAATTATTTAGTTTTAATTTAATTTCCAACAGTATAATAAGTTTAAGAATCCAATTATTATTATGAAACTTGCTGAGCATTTTACTTACATAAATATAACAGCATCCATGGTGTCTAGTAGAGGGTGTTTATTCTTTCTTGTAGTCCTTAGTCCAACGTGAATTAATTGATGTTTTTTCTTCTTTTTTCAGGTAGATACGCTACCTCAGGTCTCACTCAGGTAAGAATTTTATTTTTCCTGGTAAGATTCTTAGTTGATGTCCGAATAAGTCGGGTTTTTATTTTTTGTAAAGTTTTATTCTTTTTTTCCACTCAAATAATCTTTTTATTTTGTTCTCTCTTTTTTTACTTGTAATTGTCACAATTAAACAATCTTTTTAATTTATTCACTTCTTTAAATAATCAACGTTTAGTTATTTTTCAGTTTTGATTTTTACACTTTGTGAAAATTTTCTGTTAACAATTTTGTAATCTGTTCACTTCTTTCAAACTTTAAATTATCACCGTTTAGTTATTTATCAGTTTTGATTTTTTCACTATGTAAAAATTTTCTGTAAACAATCTTTTTAATTTATTTGTTCACTTCTTTCAAACTTTAAATTGTCGGCATTTAGTTATTTTTCAGTTTTAAATTTTTTCACTATGTGAAAATTTTTTAAAACTTTCTTTTTTCACTATTTAGAAAGGAATTTTGAGTTTCTTCTCTATTTTTTAGTCGGTTTGTACTCACGGCCACTTTTATTTTTATATAAAAATATGTTTGTTGGCGCCACGTTGGGCTCCAGTTAATTTTCTTTTATTTGTCCGAATAAATAAAACACAATTTTGAGTTAAGTTTACTTTATTACCGGATTATATCGGCCTGTAATGGGTTGAGGTAAATCTTAGACTAACTTTTCAATAATAATTTCATCATTACAATACCCTAAACTACTGTTGCTGTTGTTGCTTATTCTTGATGTTGTTGTTGTTGTTGGTGTTGTTGTTGGTGTTGGTGTCGTTGTTGTTGGTGTTGTTGTTGTTGTTGTTGTTGTTGGTGTTGGTGGTGTTGTTGTTGTTGTTGTTGTTGTTGTTGTTGTTGTTGCGAATGAGCTGGCTGGATACTGCTGCTTATTGCAATTCACATAGAATTACGATAGCAGACGCTTACGCCGCTGAAATGACTTCGAGCGGATGCACGTGTATAAATGTAACGGCAAAGTTAGCAGACACCTGCTAACTTACATAAAACTTTTGAAACATTCTATAACACGATGGCTACCTATAGTTCCAGTAGTGGAACGAATTTTAAAACTGTATTCAGAAATAAAAGCGTATTTTTTATCAGTAGAAAGTTGCCCTTCTTTGCTGAAAAATTGTTTTCAGTCGGCATTAATTGAAGCGTATTTATTTGCAGTTCATTAATTTTGGTTTCTATTTCATGACAAAATTACGGTTATGGAAAATTAAAAAATTCTCTTATAGAAAGAATGACCTTTATATCCGAATTGGTAGATACGATAATGTAGAGATATAGAAACTCATTTTTTCCTTTGAGAGCTTAACAAATTTAAAAAAATTTTGGTAGAAAACAGGTTTATAAAAGTGAAGCCGAAATTTTGAAAAGTTATAAATTCACTAATTACAAAATATGTTAGGAATATTTAAAAGCATGGTCTTAAGAATTTCAAGTTTTCGAATGAATAAATTTAAATAAAATACCTGAAGTGAGGGAAATCACGTTGAAAATTGTGCTGAATTTGTTAACTTACAAAAAAGAGATAAGTGTTTTAGAAAAACTTAAAAAGTTTTTTTAAAATTAATAAATATTGTTTAAGAACATTTAAATAAAAAAGAGTTCAAGCAATCATTTGCCTACCAAAAATAGATGCAATTCTTTGAAAATTGTTCGAATAGCGAATTTTATTCAGAAACTTTAAAAAATTTGTCAGTTTGTTTTCGTTGCCTGCACAAAACACTTACGTGGAAAGAAGTTTCTACTTATGTGCTTGCAGTGGTCAAACGGAAAGAACAGACTGAAAATATTAACGGTTCGAGCTCTTTTAACAATAAATTATAATTTCACAAACATATCGTGTTTGGAGTCTTCCGACATATATCAAACACAAACACTTATTAAAACAAGCTCAAAAAAGCTTTTAGGGCCTACTAAAGTATGTTAAGCGGAAAAATCCCTGTATTAAAAGTTTTATATTTAAGCTTCGGTTTTTTTTTAGATAAATTTTGCTTTTACATTATAAATATATATGTTTTGAAGAAATGTTTTCGAATTTTTGGATAACAAATATTCAACCATATAGAAGAAATTCGTTGTTTAATAAGGTACCGTAACCCTCCGATGAGTGACAGTTCTGAACTTCACGGCCGTGTGAAAAGGTCCCTACGGACCTTTTTTGTAAATCATGTTTTTTTCATATAAAAAATTTTTTTTTTAATGTTTTTTTGTTTTTATTGTTTATAACTAAATTCTACATACAAAAATAATTTTTTCAATTTTTTCAAAATTTTTTTTTTGCCTGAATTTTCTTAAGACTATTATAAAAAAGTTTAAAAATTATTGTTGTAGAGCGTGTACTTCTTGTCCCCCGCCCTCTGCGCAAGTGTTGCAGCGATGTAAAAGTGTGCTATGTTCTCCGCAAACAGCGTTGCCGCAGCCGAAGCAGTGTGCCCGCGTTTTCCGCTGCCGCCCGTACTCAGAACGGCAATGGCGACATGACGGTCTACTTGACCTAGCCGCAAACGACGGTGCATTGCCTTCCATCGGTCTTGGTAATACCTGAAATGAAAGCTGTAAGTGCCTAGCATTTGATCCATGGTATCAACGCCGCATTTGTTGGCGTTGTAATCTAATATGGCATAGGGCTTCCGCTTCTCGGTTTGCTCGTCAACGAGGCAGGTGTAGCGCATTGTGGAGAGCACGTTCACCACTTTATTTTTTTTCGGCACGTATGAGCATAACGCTATATCCCCTTCGTTGAACCCAAATAATGTACTATTGATGGTGCGCTTCGGGTTCTTCTTGAACTCCTGTGGAATGAATGTTTTGTTGTAGCGCACTGTACCAACATATGCGGTCTTCCTCCTCAACAAAATACGCGCCAAGTCAAGAGTGGTAAAGAAATTATCCGCGTATATAGTACGGCCAGCATCTAAATATTTTTCCACAAGATCCAGCACTACGTTCTGCCCTTGGTTTATCTCCCGTTGTTGGTTTGGCAGTTTTCCAGAATATACCATTCCCTTCACAGGATAATAACTCTGTGAGTCGCATAACCACCATACTTTCAAACCATACTTAGCTGGCTTTGACGGAATATATTGTGTGAAGCGGGTGCGGCCTCTGTAAGGGAACAACTGCTCATCAACTGTTAGTGCTTCATGAGGAGTGTAAGCTGCTGCCAAGTTATGTTGCAACATTTGCCAAATATCGTCAATAGCCGCAGTTTTGCTGTTGATGAGTCGCTGTTGTCGAGTATTTCCATTGTCGAATCGAATAAATTGCTTTATACACATGAAGCGATCGTACGACAACGCAGCTTTGTATATTGGGCAACGCGTCGCGCCCCATAGATCCATAGCTGGTTCATGGTTTGATCTTGTGAGTCCAGCATACAAAAGAATAGCTACAAAGGCGTCAAACTCTTTCACTGCCACTGGCTTCCACTCCTTTTTCTTCGTGGGATTCGCCAAATTCCATGCAGCTGTAACCTCCCTGCCTTTACGATTTGTTTCACGTAGCACTAAGTGTATTATTTCCTCTGTCATGATTGAACGCATTATTGTATAGGGGTCGTGTATATTTCCTGTTGGTCTTGGTTTCTTTCTTGTGAAGTCGACCACGTTATGATTACGAGTGCGTGATGTTGGTGGTGCTTTTTTACTCCATTGGGTGCCATCTTTACCAATATAGTAACTTTCATTCGTTTCCTGTCCATCATTTTCTTCCTCTTCATCATCGTCGTCATCAGTATCTTCATTTAGCTCGACGTATCCTTCAGTTTCGGCATCTGACTCTTCAGCAGGTTGGTATGTGCGATCTTCATCATCCTCAACTTCATAATTATCAATTGCAGCAATATCAATTTCTTCATCCATTTCTTCGTCCATAAAATCAGCAAATCTACTATCAGCTGCACGCCTTTCATCCGCAGTCGTTTGCTGGTAACGTTTACTACGGCGTACAACAATTTCAGCAACGTCCAAATTACTTGCATCTGCCATATTTATATTTTTGTTTCTATCACACACGATTTTACTCTTCGCTGTCTAAACTTTGACTGATTTGGTTTACGAAACTACAACTTCTTTTATACTCTTTCGTACGTCTACCTAAACTCAAAGACATTAGGGATGATGATAAAAACAAAAAATTCTAAGAATAAATTCTAAGAACAAAAATACTAAGAACAAAAAATACTACACTGAGGGAAATATGTGCTAAAATTAAATGAAATTGTTTTAAAAATAAACGAATTTGTTTTTGAAATAGAGCTTTAAACAATTTCGTTTAAAATAAACACAAATGTTTTTAAAGCAAACTCTAAATCAAAAGTTTTTGTTATGAAAACATTGTTTTAAAATCTAATTTTAAAGCAAAGATTATTCAGTTGAAAACAATGAATTAAAATGAAAATTGAAAACAAAAAGATTAATATTTAAAACAATTGTTTTAAAAGAAGAATTATAAACTTTGTTCTTAAATTAAAAACGCTCATATTTTTTATTTTTTTTTTATTGAGTAATTCAGAAATACAGTTTTATAAAAATGCTTATAAATAACATTGAAAAACTTAAATACTTTTATATTTAACGTATGTTTTGCCATTATTTATTGTATGTAGTTGCATAGGAAGTGTTGTAAATGTATCAATTTGTATTAATTGTATTTCTTGTTCACATTTCCCAACTTCATAGGCATGAAAATGAGAATCAAATTTTATTATTTCAATTGGTACAGCGATAACTAAAATTTTATTTAAATTAAGTAGCAAAAAATGTATTTTGAATAGTTTAAGATTTTGATTTAATATTCCTAAATAGAAATTGGTTTTATAAGTGGTATTTTTATAAATAATGGAGTTTGCTATAAGCACATTTTCAAAATCAATTTCAGAATTATGTAAAGACAAGTGATTTAAATAATCTAAACTTTTTAAGTTGCTAAGCTGAAATTGATTTTTTTCAAATAACTCAGGAAAGCCGCCCGAGAACTTGTTGAGAAAAAAAGAAAATTTGTATCCACTTTTTAAAGCTAATGTTTTTGCTGGGTTAAGACGTGAGGTTATACTATTACAATAAATTTTAGAGTCTTTGTACTTGGACTCGAACCTCATAGACCATATATATTTCAAGGGCCCACACATTTTAATTGCTCGTGGATAATGCAGCATAAAATGGTGTTTAGGCTTAAGATTCCCAAACAATTCAATGTACAACTCATGATGGCTTTTAATTAAATTCTTCAAGAGCAATAAGTCATTTTCTGAATAGTCCGGTTTAAACAAATAATCAATTATATCTAAAAGCAAAGTAAGAAGCTTCCAACTCTTACTTCCAATAGTTATAAGGTCCCCTATCATTAAGGGTAGGAAATTTATAAAACAAAACATTTCCGACGTCATTTTTAAGTTAAAATTTTCTAAATTTTTTTTTGATATTATGGGGCTTATATTTCCAATCTCTAATTCACCAAATGGAAAAAGTTTTTTTCTGCTGTTTATAACTTCAAGAGTTGTTATTTTATCATTAATAAGTGATAGTAAAATATTGGATACGTCATAAGTACACACACCTTCTAAGATGTCATGCATTATATCAAACGAAAGGTTGTCAACAACGTGGAAGTTTTTTAAACTGTTGAAAATGCATTTGTGTTTCAAACCAGAATCTGAACTTTTTTCTAATATATCTTTCTCATAGTTTTCGATGGTTCTTATAGAACTTTCTATTGTGTCAGTTTTTGTCTCAGTCTTGGTTTTTTTACACGATCTACAAAATATTGTGGAATTAAATGATTGATTAAATCCAAGAACTCCATTTAAGCCGAGGTTGTCACCCAGAACCATTCCTAGATAAAAAAGAACATTTTTTGATAGAATAACTATACCATTTTCAAGATGCTGCAACTCTTTAATTAGTGCGTTGAATGATACATCATTTCCACATTTCTTTAAATGAGTTGTTGCTATGAAAGCACAATGAAAAATATAGTCAATTTTCGATTGTAAATATTGAGGCATCGTTGGGAAGTTATAGTAACAACCACAGATTGACTGCGAATGTGTGCCTAAGGCATTATTTATTTGAAAATCGTCGAAGTATAAATTATATGGTATAATAATATCAGTTGTGGAATTTTGTTGAATTTTTTTCTTAAAATTTTCAGCATTTATTAAATTACTAATTTTCTTAAGTTGAATAAGGTCTTTTGTATTTCTTTCTACTTCGTCTAATACTGAAGGTAATTCAAATAATGATTTAAATTGAAAGATCAATGGCATGAGCTCAATTTTCCTCAAACATGGTAAAAAAGTTGGAATGCCGTTTACTATTTTTTCCTTTATATCATTTTCAATTACAACAGATTTATGATCTTCATACATGTCTTTTTCTTTTAGCATTTTTATCATAAGGTGTTCGGATGATATTTTTCGATAAGCATTACTACAAAATGTCGAAAGTTCATTTAAATCCGATATCACAACAGATGCATTTGAATTACTATTTTGAATAATATTACAAATAATTTTTGAAATATCTTTTAGTAAATGTGAGATCATGTCCTGTATAAAAATAACATCTTTTCGTGCGAAGGAGTTTTTATTGTACAAGCTGAGTGAAATATTAAAAATCATTTTTGACAATTGCTCTATGCTATTTATGACTGAGAAATTTATTGCGATAGCTTCGATATTTGGCTCAAAACTGCTTTCGACTGAGAAATTTATTGGGGTCGCTTCAATATTTTGAGGTCGAGTACAAACATTTGGTGTTAGAAATTCAGATTGTTCCACAAAAAACTCACGGCAAGAGGGAGACAAATTCGTTTGCATTGATGTCTGTTTTGAAGGACATGATCTGAACAAAGTTTCTGGCTATACACTTTCAGTTTTGTCAAAATTTGGTTTGCAAATATGGCTAACAATATGTCGTTTGAAGTTTGGAAAGGCGCTCTCGAGTCTTTGAACTTAGGCCACTGCTGCAAGAAAGTTATATTGTCCAGCAACTTGATTTCTCGTTGACGTAGTGGAAATGTTCTCTCCCACTTGTCGCAAACAAATGTCCAATCATCAATACTTCTCTGGAGTTCGATTTTAATTGCTGCCAAAATGGTGCAGTCAAATTCGACAGTTTCAGGTTTACGCTTTAATAAACTCGGCGAAGACTGCAATGCGGCTTCTGAAGTGTTTTCTTTCTTTTTCTTAAATTGTATGTTGAAGTATTTCGAATATAATTTTCCACAACTTTTTTGTTTTGACTTTCTGGGTATATAGTAATAATCCTGAAAAAATTCATTAATTTACATTAAAAAACAAATACAACACCCAAACTTAATAGTAGAAAAAAATTACCAAAACTGTTTTTTCTTGTGGGAAAAGCTGTCCTATTTGGTGTGTTATGTCAGCGAAGTCAACGCTTTTCATCATAATATTATGATCAAAGACATACTCTAAAATTACGTCGATTAACCTTCTGCGTTTGGATTCATTTAATTTATTATATAATTTATAAAACTCAATGATTGATTGTCCGCCAGACGTATATTTTAAAATATCTTCAAGAGGCTGATAAAAACAAAACACATGTATGATATATAGAAATACACGATGCCTTAATATAGAAAGGGCCTATCTCAATTTTTTCACTTTATAGGAGTATAGAAAACTTGATAAAAAACAAAGTTCTGCAGTTTTTGCAGTAACAACATTTATTAAAAAATAGAACTTAATTTTTTAATAAGTTTTTTCCTTCTATTGAGATAAGGCCTTTTGAGATACGCCCTTTCTATATTATGGCATCGAAATGTTTATTAATAATATAAAAATATTGTTGTAATCAGCGTTTCCAAATAACTATTGGTTTGTTTTAAAGAATTTAATTTGATGATGATGATTAAGATGATTTTATATGATAAAGATGAAATTATGTTAAAGACCACATGACACACTACACTTCTTACCTTTAAACGGCTGCGACTGTTTTCTTTATAAGTGCAAGCAATTAACTGAAATTATATAGGAAATTGTGAACAAAACTTTGATGTGTGCACAAAAGCTGATGTGTGTTACAGTTGCTTCTGTTCATGTAAACTTGAAGCTTTGTGAAGTTTTTTTTTAATTTGGTAGTGTTGCCTTAGTTAGTTGTGCTTCTGAAATATCCCTCCGCTGCCGCCACTATAAGGTTTTTTGGGCGAAAGGTTATGCGTAAAGTTAAGCTTCGCAGTGCGCTAATACAAATATTGTGCAGCTCGCGGCGCGGAGCAAAAACACTACAGAACCAGAAGCATCTGCAAAAGACGCCACCGTTTTTTCGCCAGCAAAAAGGTACTTACTTGTTCCTTCTGCCAAACAAAAAGTTTCTCCCGAAATTCTGAACGTTTGCCAATATTTTTGATTGCGTGTGCGATATCACGTTCATTCAAATACTGAAGGCTTCTAAAAGTAACGCCAGCAGCTACAAAACATAACTTTATTAATATTTAAACAATAAATTAAAGCATACTTACATATTAAATCATCTAAAATATCGACGAGATCAAAGGTTTTCAATAAATTTATTAGTTCATCGCACATTTTGAAATTTTTTTTAATCTATTATAATTTACTGTCACTTTAAAAATGTCTGTGCTGTATTGTTAAAAAAATTATTTTGAAAAACTTAGGTTGTCCTACGAAGTGATACAAATTTCTCTTAATGCTTCTGCTTTCGCTGTTGCTGTTGCTGATTAAATGAAATATTTATATTTTATATTGCATATATTCCATCATCATTAAAGTATTAAAAATAAATTTTTTTCGATTTCTTTTAAATTTAATATATGTAAATGTAACACAAAAGCATATCAAAACCAGTATGGAATGGTTTATATTAATAGTGATGGTTTATATTAAGTATCAATGCTTATGTGCAAAATTTCATTACATTTCTTTAATTTTTGTGGATTTTTAAGAGATTTTACGGTTAAAATAAAGTCATTTTGTATGGGAGGTAGACGTATTTTTCATCCGATTTGGCTAAATATGATAGTGGTGATTTATATTATAAATCAGCGCTCATATGCGAAATTTCATTACTTACTTTATATTTTTATAAAGTCACTTTCTATGGGAGATAGGCGTGGTTTTCATCCGATTTAGCTCATTTCCGAACTTGATCTTTTTTTAAGAAAAAAAATTTTATTTTTAATTTCATCGCTATAGCTTTAAAATTGCGGCTGTTGTCTAAGTTGGTGATTTTGATCAAAAATGTATACACTTTTCTATACTTGCCACTTCTCCTTATTGGCGTTACAAACGGAAAGACAAAGTAAATATACCAGTTATATTATAATAGACAAAGTAATAATATAAGAACATGTGTTTTTTATACCTTATCCTCGAAATTTAATTGTGTGGCAATACGGATTACAAGTAAACTCCAAGCATAACTTCCAAGCATAATAAAAAACTGAGGCAGCCGTATGTTTTTTGAATATGCAAAAATATAATCAAGGTATATTAAACAAGATAGTGTCGTCTCGGAGCGGTGGGTACCGCAGCTGTAAAACACATACAATATTATAATTTGCAAATTTTGTTATTTTTTTGCTTTTATTCGCAAAAACCTGATTTTAACAGGTGCGGTACACACACCAAGAGATAATTTTAACTACTTATACTACCTTGTCCTAACTACTTATACTACCTACCTTGAAAATAAGCTAAGAATGAAATGATTGAGTAAACGATTGAAAACTTAACACAATTGTTTTAAATTCTGTTTTGTGAAAACACGAATTTAACGCAAATGCTTTGAATTAATTTTTTAAAATTTTATTCTTAATTTTAAAATATGTTTTTTTTCTCAGTGTAAGAACAAAATACTAAGAACAAAAAATTCTAAGAACTGGTTTATTGCTAGTAGTATAAAATTAGAATATTGTGCCTTTCCTTGAAAGCAATAAAGTTCATGTCTTCGAATTTTTCTTAGAATTTTTTGTTTTTACCATCATCCCTAATGTCTTTGAGTTTAGGTCTTTGTGTTCAGAACAAGTAAATTATGTGTTGAAACAATAAAAAAATTATAATGATGCCCAAAAACATGCATTTATTAGTGAAATTCAGTACAAGGTCCATACGGACCTATTCACACGTCCGCGTACTATTCTCACTAAAACCTCAATAACTCCTAAAGTAATGATCCGATCGCCTTGATTTTTTTCCAAAAGATGCGCAACAAAATACTCTTGGAATACAGTGTAACTTTGGGGGGGGGGGGGGGTTGTAGTGGCCGAAGTAGGAGTAATTTCAGTTTGAAAAGGCAAAAAGGTCCCTAGGGACCTTCTCACTCATCGGAGAGTTTAATATGCGGTGGACAGGATTTTTTACAGCTTGTTCATCTAAAAAGGAAAAAACGGATGATTGATGTTCTGCTAAATCTTTTTGATCTTTTGATCGAAGATTTTAGAAAAATTGTAATTTTTACCAAAATGACAGCTAAGAAACTGATTTTTGACTAAAAAAGTCATTGTATTGGTAATTGTAAAATGGTATTTCTCTAAAATAAAAATTGAACGATCAAAAGTACCGATCATATTTGCTTAACAAGTTAAATAAATTTGGTAGCGATCCTTGGCATAGTTTTCGAGAAATGCTGACCACCGGTTTCTAACAGCCTTTTCGAGAAAAATGAGTTTAAAGTTTAAGAAGTAGTATATTTTGGTATTCATGAGTTTTTTTCCACTTGTATTTAAATTTAAAAATTTCGAAGCAAAAGAAATGAGGTTTGGTACCTGTTGTATTTTTTGTACTTTTTTTTTTAATTTCGGAGGCACCAAATGTGTCTTAGCTTAAAAAAATACACTTGATTGTATGAGTACATTGAGGCAAGTACATTGTCTTCTTTTCGGACGATTGTGCTTATAACTACAACAATTTTTATTTAATTGGCTTAAAACTTTCTGAGAATATTTTTAAGATGTTATACATTCGAACAATGTAAGAAAAAAAAAATTTGAGTTTTGGTCGCCGAAAAACTTTAGTAAACTTTAAGTAAGCCCTTAAGTAAACTTTACAAAAATATTCAAGCATGATTTTTTATTTATTTGGTCTTATTTATTCAAACCTTTAGCTTGCTTAATTTTTTGAAATAATTAGTATTACATTTTTTATTTACTTTATGATGAAATCTTATATTTAATATTTATTATAACTTTAATTAAATTTAATATTAAAAAAAATGTTAATTTTATGGTTTTACTTCTTTAGCAAATGTTTTTAAAACAAAAAAATGATATACGCAATATTTTTAAAAAATGTTTTTTTATTTTGCAATAAATATTATTTGAATTTAAAAAAAGAATCTTTTTGTTCTCTTTCTTTTTTACAAGAGTTCTCTTATTTTGTCGTAGACTTTGGTAACTCTACCAATGACCTGCTTGATCTTGTAAATATCATCTGGTGGAGCATATGACTTGTTCAGCTTTTGCGGAGGTGGTGTGTTGCTAAAGATGGCCGATCACGTTTCTCAGATTCAGTTGAATCAACGCAACAGAGCGGTTCTGCTACTTCCGTTCTAAAATCAGGTAGTGCCAACGTGGTGCTTTCTTGATTCAGCCAGTGATGAAGAATATAGGATCACCATAGCCTCATACAATAGATGAAAAAATACGAGTTGTCCATTTTCTAGTTTTCATACGAGTGGGATATCGACGGATCTGTCAATCCAAAAAATTAACGCCTCCCAAATGTTTGCTGTACTATTTATTTTGCTTGAATAGTTGATTCCAGCTTTGTTTCATTTTTTGGTCCCAACATGACGCTATCGATGGATTAGTATCATTTATTCGCGACAACAAATTTTTCGTACCTACGAAGGTTGAAAGCAGCCAAATAATTAATGTATCGCTGCACAAAACATTGCTTATTCGGTACCAAACACAGTACCGACAGATTCTTCAGCATATACACGCTCGATTCTTTTCCATTCAAGTGCGGCATCAGACCGTAGAGTTTTATGTTTGATACGAGATTTGGTCGCACGATTCCCAAACTGCAAATGCCACGATTTTTCAAATAAAGCATCAAACCAATAGAAATTGTGAAAATAAACGATATGATTGATATACGTATTATCTGGGATCTGAAACAATCGTCAACTACATAAGATGCAGCTCCAAGATTGGGACAGTTTTCAAAAACTACATTATCGCCAACTCCTAGATTGTGTCGTTTAATCGGCATGCATTGACTAATGGATTGCCATGCAATTTCGTAGGTCACATTTGCTCGTCAACACTGAGACGCTGATGCATTGGAATCGAATTAAATCTTCCGCTGAAATATGAGATCACAGGTCTCACTTTAAACTATCGATTGTAGCCAGGTGCATCTTTCTCAAGAGCCAAGAAAATATTATTGAAATGCAGATTGCTTCGCTGCTCTTCGAATCACTGGCGAGTCATTGTTTGTCGTACAGGCTCCAAACAGTATTTTCCTGAAAAGGCACGAACATTCGGAAAACGAAAAACCCACATAAAAAACATACCACATAATTTGTGTAACTCAAATGTATCAGTTTTAATCTGATTGAAATATTCTTTTTTCGAGCTACGAATTTGTTTGATCAACAAGAAACTGAAGGAAAGAAAATGATTGAATAAGAACATTCGCGAAATCAAATATATTTCAAAAGTACATCAACAAACTTGTCTGTCAAAAAATAATTGAAACAAATAATTGAATTGAAAAATAATTGATATGGTGTTTTCAAAACATTCAAACGACCCTGAAAACCACGTCCATTACTTTATAGCTGGAGGTTCTTCTCTTTAAAAATTGATTTCAATTCTGGCAAATTATTTCTTATTTCGCTTGCAATATCATCGAATACACCACATAATGAACCAGCTGAGTCATCCTATTCTTCTTGCAATTCCATTGGTCTTTTGTTTCATAACACTTAAGGCAAATTCATGTGCATTCAACAGTAAATGCCTAGGCCCATTTTGAGATGGGCCCTGGTAAAAGATTTTTGAACACCTTCAATTTTGTTTTTATATATTTTTTTTTACTTCAATTGAAAGAAAAACAGTTTCCCACTCGCAAGTATTTTTTCACTCCGAGCTCACTTCAACTAATTTGTTTTTTGATATACAAAAAAACAAACAAAAAAAACGAAATGGCCATTTTCAGCCCTTGAAAGGACTTTGATCGAGCTTCTTATGATCAATTGTGTTGTGTTGTGTGTGTTGTGAAATGTTTGAACACAAATGATCGAGAACTGGACCTACCAGCTATATGCCAACTCCGAACGGCTTATGTTCTCAAGAAGCTTTACATGGCAGTTTTTACTCTATGAGGTTTGCTATTGTCTGAAGAGAGATGACGGCCGAACAGAAAAAATAATTCATTTGAAAAAACTTTTTGCGTCAGGTGGGATTCGAACCAGGGTTCTCTGGCGTATGGGCCACACACTCTACTCACTGCGCAACGGACTCCATAAAAAACTAGTATTTAAAAGTGATATTAAAACATGTTAAATGATGTTAAAACATAACGAAATTTTAAAGGCCAGCTGGATTTTTTGTTGTTTGGTCATCGTCAACACTGATCGCCGCCAAATCGGTGGAACGAAGACGACCACTCCTTCTCGCATGCACAACAGAGCCAGTGGACTCAAATTTATTGATTAAAATTCATTGTTTTGATGACCGAGAAGTGTGCGGGTTTTCCGAACCGTCTACGCAAAATGTTCACTATTTTTGTAGTGCATTAACACAGTTTGTACTAAACCTCTGTACTTGCTGTTAACAGTCATAGATTTAGAGCTCTGCGCTTGGCACAGAAAAGTATAAATGTGAGTGACTTTTGGAACACCCCTTACATCACAAAGTTTTCGTAAATGCAAAATATTATTTATTTTTGATGCATAGCTTATATCGCTCTTTTCACCTAATTATATTAGCAGAAAACAATTTAAATTAACGAGTTCCTAACATAGTGTGTCTTCAAATCATTCGGATACCTAGATAATAAATTAATTGTTTTTTTTTGTTCATTGTTATTAATATTGGTGAAATGATTAAAAAAACTAAAAGTTGTAATGTAATTGAAGATCTCTACTTGCGTAGAAAGGAGTGCCCATCTTTGTGGTAAGTGGAAAGGTTTGAAAGTAGTAAAAACGTTTGCAATGTATTATTGGTTTTTATTTGAAGTGTCTATTATTTAAAAATGGATAAATTCAACGAAAAAGTTTTTTAGTATAGTTTATTATATAAAGCTTGATAATAATTTATCCAAGCAAAGTTGTTTGTCCTTAAGAGACACACATTTTTTGTTTAGACCGCACTTATCAGCATCTTATCAGTGCTCTAACCCTCCTTATTTAAGGGAAGTTTTATTTAAACATAGTTTGAGCTCAAAACGTTGGCGGCAAAAAGTTTTTTGAAGTTGAAACTTAAATTATTTTTAAAAAATAACTAAATTGTTCAACCGTCCTTAAAATTTTGCGGCCCTCAAAATTTTGCCGCACTCTAAATAAACTCAGCAAAACATATTAAAAAATTTGCAATGCATTAATTTATTCCCTAATATTTTATTCAATTCCGCAGTTGCTAAAATACTTGATGAAATACGATCTGATTATGATGCTGGATCTTTGTCTCTACTTTGCTTGTTGTACTTTTCTTGAACCATATTGTGAAATTTGCGCATTTAGTTAGAACTTCTCCAAGGCTTTTGACAAAGTTAATCATACATATCTATGTCAGAAACTAAGGCTACTTTTTTTCTAACAGCGCAGTGAGTCTTATATCTTGCTATTTGTCGAATAGACTACAAAGAGTCAAAGTTGGCCAAATGCTCTCTCAACATAAGCAAGTATAAAGTGGAGTTCCACAAGGCTCGATTCTTGGCCCATTGTTATTTTCTATCTTCATTCGCGACACATTTATTGTCTGCAATTATTCATCTATGCATGCATATGCCGATGATATACAACTTTATCTCTCCAGTAATATCGGGCTCGTAGATAGTCTCACTCGTAAACTGAAAGAAGATAAAAAAAACATATATCACTGGGCTTGTAATAATGGACTTTAACTCAATGCCAAATCTTATGTTCTACCAATCTGTAAGAATAAGCAAATCCTTATACATTGGTTCTAGCAAGCTTAATGTTGTGTCTAAAATTGTTAACCTTGGTTTTAGTATGAATTCGTACTTGTCTTGTAAAGATCATGTAAACACTAGTCCAAAAAGTCTATTTTATCCTACGTAATCTAAGAATGTCTGCTAATTGTTGATCTCTTGAAGTTAAAAAACTACTAGTGAAGCAACTTGTTTTGCATGTAATAACTTTCTCTGAGTATACAGTAAACTATGTTGAGATTTAACCTATTCCAGCCTGATGGGATGAAATTTCAACCATTTATAAATATTTTTTTCTTTTAGCGTTCAAAACTAAATGGTCGGAGCTTTTTGTTTGATATTTTGTGGAGTGAGAAATAATGAAAGGGACTTAAATTTTTTCTTGAACCATACTGTGAAATTTGCGCATTTAGTTGCATACCCATGGTAAAAATTCATCAAATGTTTTTTTGAGTAATCTCCAACATTTTAAAATTTGAAAAAAATAGAATGTGTTTGAATTTCCAGTAGTTTTCTCCGGAACATGTAGTTTGTTAAGCAATCTATATTCTGTATGGAAGTATTCATCTGGGTATTATAAACGATTAACTTGAAGGGGGTGAAATTTCACCCGTCCAAAATAACAGGCAATTGTGAAAATTCTATTTTTTTTTATTCTGGTGCAAATAAATATAGTTTTTTATTAATTTTAAACATTTTATATCATGTCTATCGTTCAAATAGACATGAACGGCTGGGCTTATCATCGCTATCATATAAAGGCTACTGATGAGTTGGTGTAGCGGCCAACGAAACAGCTGTCTAGTCTGATGTATGATTGCCACTCTATACAAAAGGTATTGTTGTTGTTGTTGGTTGTTTTCTTCAGGGAGCAACATAGACCTTGAGCTCAAAAATATAACTCTAAATTAATAATTAAAAAATTATTAGAGTTATAAACATAACACAAAAACTTATGAAAAGAGGTCGAATAAATTTACAAATTAATTCTCTGGCAGAGCACGGCCGTTGAAAAAAAAAGTATGATTATTTGTGTGTTTACACACACAATAAAATAAAATCTTAGTTTTCAAACAAAACAATATTCATGACGTCATAGTTCAATATCAGCAGGTTGCTGCAACTAAGACGGACAGTGAAAATAGAAGAACAACAAGTTAACTGCAACATGCCTGCGAGTGGTAAAAAGCTTTGATATATCTTCGAAAAAATACTTACTTACTTACTTAGATGGCCGTGACAACCCGTGTCCGGATTTCGACCGACCTCATCAGCTCTCGCCAGGCGCCTCTGCTTTGTGCGCGCCTTCTCCAATCGGATACACCAAGTGCGGTTAGGGCTTCCTCAGCCTGGTCCATCCATCGGAGGCATGGTCTCCCTCGTCGTCGTTGACCAGCGACCCTCGCCTCGAGCACCTTTTTCGCTGGAGCTTCGTCGTCCATACGATGAACATGACCGTAGTCGCTGCACAGTTGTACGCCGAACTACGTCAATGTCTCCGTAGAGCTCATACAGCTCGTGGTTCATTCGGATGCGATAGTCATCGCCGACTCGAACAGGACCGACGATTTTGCGAACAACTTTTCTCTCGAACACCCCCAGAGCGGCTGCGTCAGTTTGCGAAACTACCCATGCCTCAGCGCCATAAAGCAGCACAGGTAGAACGAGCGTCTTGTAGAGTGTTAGTTTTGTCGATCGAGAGAGGGCTCTGGAACTTAGTTGCTTACTGAGCCCGTAGTAGCACCTATTAGCAATTATTGTTCTTCGCTTTATCTCCAGGCTGATTTCGTTGTTAGTGTTAATGGCGGTGCCAAGGTAAACGAACTCCTTGACTACTTCAAAGTTATAGCTGCCGGATGAAACGTGGGAGTCTAAACGCCGCGCTCCCTTGTTTGTAGACAGCATATACTTTGTTTTACCCTCATTTATCTTCAAACCCACTTTGGCTGATTCCTTTTCGATAGCGGCGAAAGCAGCGGTAACATCTCTCTTGGTTCTGCCAACAATATCAATATCATCAGCGTACGCAAGGAGCTGGACACCTTTATAGAAAATGGTGCCATTACGATGCACACCGGCCTTTCGTACGATCCCCTCCATGATGATGTTGGAGAGATCGCAAGACAGTGGATCGCCTTGCCTGAAACCTCTTTCGGTATTGAAGGTTTCGGAGAGGTCATTTCCTACCTTGACGGAGCTGCGTGTGTTGCTCAACGTCATTCTGCAAAGTCTAATCAACTTTGCAGGTATACCGAACTCAGACATTGTTGTGTATAGGCAATCCCTTCTCGGGCTATCGAACGCAGCTTTAAAATCGACAAAGAGATGGTGTGTGTCAATTTGATTTTCGTGGGTTTTCTCCAGGATTTGTCGTAGCGTGAAAATCTGGTCTATGGTGGACTTACCAGGTCGAAAGCCACACTGATAAGGTCCAATCAGTGTTTTTGTAATCGGCTTTAATCTTTCACACAGTACGCTTGAGAGAACCTTATATGCGATGGAAATAAGACTGATACCTCTATAACTAGCGCAGATTGTAGGGTCTCCTTTCTTAAGTATAGGGCACAGTACACTGAGGTTCCAATCGTCGGGCATGCTTTCTGCTAGCCATATTTTGCTGATGAGCTGATGCATGCGCCTTATCAATTCATCGCCGCCGGTTTTAAACAATTCAGCTGACAGGCCGTCAGCACCCGCTGCTTTATTGTTTTTGAGTCGTTGGATAGCAACTCGAACCTCTTCATGGCTAGGTGGTGATACTTCCACTCCGTCATCGTCGATTGGTGGCACTGCACTGCGCTCTCGATGGGCGGCATTGGTGGAATCGTCGCCAGTAAGTAAATTGGAGAAGTGCTGTCTCCACAATCTAAGCACACACTGTGTATCCGTATTCAGATCTCCATTTTCGTCTCTGCAAGAAAAAATATATTCGAAAAAATAGCTTACACCAAATAAGTGTGAATCTGAAAATTCGAAGAACTTTAGCTGCTTTTCGTATCATTTGTGTGTACAATGTAATTCAGAGTAATTTTCTCTAACATTGACGGAAAACAAATAGATATGAACGGCTAGGTTTATCATCGCTTTCATATAAAGGCTACTGATGAGTTGGTGTAGCGGCCAACGAAATAGCTGTCTAGTCTGCTGTATGATTGCCACTCTATACAAAGGGTATTGTTGCTGTTGTTGGTTGTTTTCTTCAGAAAGCAACATAGACCTTGAGCTCAAAAATATAACTCTTAATTAATAATTGAAAAATTATTAGAGTTATAAACATAACACAAAATCTTATGAAAAGAGGTCGAATAAATTTACAAATTTTATAATAACTTTTACATTAGTGTGCTGTTTTTTATTGTTGGAGCTTCGCTATGATGGATTTTGTGTGGTGATTTTTGGATTTAATTGCTTGGGTAGAAATTGACTGCTTGACGGGCTCTATAGAAGATCGAGTCTGAATTAAGGAGTATTTTTGATAAGCCATCATTCAAGCTGTGTAATGGTGCCTTTGATATATAGTAAGGATTCTTTAATGCAGGTATGTGTAAAATAATTGGTTTTTCCCTCTTTGAAATTGATTGTCTGGACTCTTATAACGCACTACACAGTTTGAAATTTTGACGACCTTCGGTCAAAATTTGGGGCAGGGTTAACTATGTTTGTGGCATAATTTCTTTATAGTTCCGTTTTGGTTACATCGTCAAGAAAAGCAACTAAATAACTTTTCACAGCCTATGTTTCCTGATTCTTAGTACGATAACCTAAGCTGATGTAGATTATGCATAGTTGGTTAATTGTATTGAAGAGCATAAGCCAGAACTAGGTAATTATATCCATAGGAATGGTTGTCCTTGGTGCCTGTTTTTTGTGATGTTAACAGTGTTGTGGAGTACTCGGTTATAGTTTCGTTTTGGCTACAACGCCAAAGAAAGCAACTGAATAACGTTTTAGAGCCTATGACCCATAACCATAAACAAAATCAAGGCGGCTTTAAATTTAGTATAAGCATTTTTGACAGTTTTTCAATATAATTTGTTTTGCACTAAATTTAGAGCTGGCTTTTATATGTTTATGATTATTATGGGCCTATGTCTCCAAACCCTTAATACATATGAATAGCCTTGCAATTTATATTTTTATCAGGGTTCACAAATAACTGGCAACCGTTTTTACTTTTTGGTTTATTTCTCATGTTTACTCGTTCGTAATAAATTCTCTCCCTCTGAGAGAAACCTTTATGAGAGAACTGAAGCGGTTTCTAACTGAGATTTATTTGTTGCTCTCAAAAAATAACCCTATTTTTTCGGTTGTTTTTTCGGTTATTTGGTGAGAGAAATAAGAACTGGTTGTGCCCAATGGTTCTGCCTAAAAGTCTTACAGTTTGTTCGCAGATTAAATAAACGTTCAATATACAAATATGGTTTCTGGAATAAAATCCACTTTGAACATTTTATGTTGCTATTTACTATTTTCTAATTCGAATATTAACCCTCATTAGTTCGCAGAATTTTGTAGTTTCACTAGCTCACGATGTCAAATATGACACCAAGGCTAATGAGGGTTAAATAAAAACAAACAATTTAAAAAACACATTTGAAATTCATATCAAAAATGTAAAATAAAACATGTTTAATCCAGTAAAAATAAACTGAAGTCAGTGTCGTTTTTTAATTTTAAATTTAATCGCTTTTCAATAGCAAGACACAAAAAACAATTCAGTATTTTAAAAAAATATACAGGGTGTCCCGCAATTGAGTGCAACTATTTACGGAGCTGAAAGGTTATGTCGAGCTGAGCAAAAAATCGTATCGGAGGGGGGTTCTATTTTCACATTCTTAGGAGCTACAGGGTTAATTAATATTTCACGATCTTGGTTTACGTTATTGTTTATAGTAGAAAAACTAACTTACATAAAACTTAATTTGATAATTTGATGCCAAATCGACTAATGACATACCGCGTTTGAAGCGTCATTCCAAGCAAATGTTTACAATGGAACAGTACACGCCACGCAAACGCTCTAAAATTGTTGAAATTTACATTCAACAAAACAAGTCAATAGTGAAAACTCAACGTGCTTTCAAAAGAATAAATAAAGTGAAAAGTGCGCCTTCCAAGAAAACAATTTATCGTTTGTATGAAAGATTTACAACTGGTAATACTCTTGGTAACCCAAAGAGGCAAAATAAAAAGCGACCAAGGCGATCGGATGAGAATATTGCAGCCGTACGAGCCAGTATTGAGCAGTCACCAACAACATCCCAAAATCGCCGTTCTCAGCAGCTCGGCATTCCCCGATCCACTTTACAACGCATTTTACGTGTTGATTTGAATTTGTTTCCGTACAAAATTCAATTGGTAAACAAATTGTTGCATACCGATAAGCCACGTCGATTGGAATGGGCCCAAAGAGTCATCGAAATGGCTGAAGAAGACGAGCAATTTTGGCATAAAATTATCATGAGCGATGAAGCTCATTTTCAGTTGAACGGAACGGTAAACAAACAAAATTGCCGTATTTATGCCACTGAAAATCCACAAGAGATTCAAGAGGTACCTCTTCACGATGCAAAAGTCACTGTTTGGTGCGGCGTTTGTGCTAAAATGCTCATTGGGCCGTTCTTTTTCGAAGATGATAATGGCTGATGATATGATATGATATGATATGACAGAGGTGAAAGGTTATGTCGAGCTGACCAAAAAATTGTATGAGAGGGGGGGGGGGGTCTATTTTCACATCCTTAGGAGCTACGGGGTTATTTAATATTTCACGACTTTGATTCCCGTTATTGTTTCTAGCACAAAAACTAAGTTACGGAAATTGGTTATAAACAAAAATTTCATTTATTACGCGAAATTCTGAGAAATTTGCATTCAAAGTTAAAATTTGGTAGTTTCAACCGATTGATTTCATCTTTGAACGAGCACAGCTTGGTAACGGTTACGTCGGTGCTGTTTGTTGATATACCGTTGAAAAGGTGATTTTCTTGCCTTTGCAATGAGCTATCAAAAAAAATGTTCAGTAACTTATTTTTTGTGCTAGAAACAATAAAATGTATCAAAGTCGTGACATATTAATTAACCCTGTAGCTCTTAAGAATGTGAAAATAGACCCCCCCTCCCCTCCCATACGATTTTTTTCTCAGCTCGGCATAACCTTTCACCTCCGTAAATAATTGCACTCAATTGCGGGACAACCTGTATATGCGGTGACTCCACCACAATATAGAAACACGATATTACACTTGACACAAACGCTTGACACAAATTCACTTCGCTTTTAATGATGTTTATATAATTAAGTTTTCCTTGAAATTAAAATTTTGTATATCAAAAAGATTCATTTTTGATTTTCAGTTTGTAAAAAATGTTCAACTTGAGATGCTTAAAATAAAATTTTTTCAAATAAAATAAAAATAAAAAAGATTCCTCGCACCAAATTATGGTCGTTTTGTCACTTGTGCAGCGTCGACGGAAGCGACCATGCAGAGGATGATCGTCGGCAGCAAAAAACATGATAAAACACCACCACCACATTACGATACCAGATATGACAGCGGAGACTGTCGCTAGAAACTTGCCATCAGGTTGGATAGCTCGTTTTGGAATCCCAGTTCAAATAACAATAGACCTCGGAAGGCAATTTGAATCCGACCTATTTCGTCAGATCAATTTCGTCAGAATCCAGCGAAATTGATTTCGTCAGATTCTACTTGGTATCAAACACTATAAAACAACACTTTATCATCCGGAAGCTAACGGGATGATAGAAATATGGCATCGCACCCTTAATGCAGCAATCACCAATCACGTGGGAGCAAGTTTAGTTTAATGAATCCGCTTAAATTTCAGAAAGTTGTTTCGTACAAGGCATGGAAGATTTATAATTGTATCATGCTTACAAGGTAGCATTTTTTTCGTAGATTATAATGGTATTAAATAAAAAGACCACTTTCCCCCCTATGGCTCAAGTAACCCCTTGAAATTCGGCGGGTTCATTAAAGTAGACTTAAGCCAAGAATTCATTAAGCCACTTAAGCCAAGAATTCATTGGAGTGACACCGGCAGAGATGACTTACAGTACAACTTTAAAAATATCGGGCGAATTCCTTGCATCTGCGGCTAGAAAAATTGGCGAAGGCTATTATATCACTGCGCTCCGTGAGGCAATGCAAAAGATTGTCCCAGCATCGGTCAATCACCACGACAAAGCAACAGTTTCATGCAGCCCGAGTTAAGAAACTGCACTCATGTTTTCGTCAGATGCGACAAAATCCAGTGCTCCCCTTCAACCACGCTATGAAGGCCCGTATGTAGTCGTTGAAAGAAACGACAAATATTTTACCGTCAGCAGCAAAGGAAAACCTACGAAAATCTCGATCGACAGACTGAAAGCTGAATTTCATCCAAAAAGCGACGTTGAACCAACGTTACTCGTCAACCGGCAAACGAAAAACACGGCTGTGACTTCTTACAGCCCACGGTTAGACAGCGAGAGAGCGATCGACAAGAAATCAAGTTAGTTACACGAAGCGGTAGAAGAGTTTGTAGACCACAACGTTACTTGGTGGGAGCACTAGCAGTTTTGAGGCGGAACCCTCTGATCCCCTACGATTATATTTTTCGCTCTTCTAGCTTTTGGCGACACTTTGCCGCAATTCGACCCATCGGCTGTGACTTACAAATGTGCAGCTTGGTTTATCGCAAAAGCGGTGGGCCAAGCAAATTTGTAAGCATAAGTCATAGCTGCCTTTTTATTTATTTTTATAAGCAGCATTAGGGCTTTGAAACGAACGGATACTTGAGTCGTTTGCGTTGCTCACACGTAGTCGCTTTGTTAATTAACTGCGCTTCTGGCAGTTAATCATTTAGTCAGCATTTATTGCTTACGTTGATTTTTTTATAAGTGACGAATATCAGCCATATGCTTAAGCGACGGCAATCCTTAGTTTGTTGTACAACAACAAGCGCTGGCTATCGCTTGTTTGGTGCTTGTTGCCTGTCGTCGTAGCTAACCAGCATTCAGGTGGGAGCGCAGTCTACGTTAGTTGGTATGTGCCATGGTGACCCAGATAGCCAATCGGTCCGAAAACGGCACGTTTTATTACCCTTGATACGTTCATACGTTTCTTCTACTGAAAAAAGCATGAAAACAGTACGTTTTATGTGTGAAATGAAAATTCGTAGACATATTAAGATCGGTACAAAAAAAAAAATACTTGCAGAACGGTTAGAAACGTAACTTTGAAATTTTATTAAAACTAAAGTACGCCATGATCGAAACTCGACCTTTTCATTATACCACCCCCGAGCGACGCCGGGTATTCCAGCTAGCATTTTTCTTTAAAAACTATTCGGTGCACTCATTCTCCCAAATCTGAGTCATTTAAAAGAAAAATCATCAAAATCGGTTGAGAAACATCCTGAATGCCATACCACCCCCGAGCAACGCCGGGTATTCCAGCTGGCATTTTTCTTTTAAAATTCGTCGGTGCTCCTCCCTACTCTAGTTCATTTAAAAAACATGATCAAAATCGGTTAAGAAACACAGCAGAAAGTGGTACTGAAGTGTTTTTTCTTATCCTATTCATATATAGATGTTTATATTCTTTTAAAGGAACTAAAAGTTGTCATCAAAACATGCATTATGTGTGGATACTGTTTTGATTTCAATCAACATTCAATGCATGTTTAGCATTGAACACAGGTGAAAAAGAGAGAGCATAAAAGGCAAGCACAAACAACGCTGGCGCATACAGCGAATAAGCGAATAAATAGAGAACGTTTATATAGAGAATGCTTTAAAGGTACGAAAACATGCCGTTTTCATACCAGCAAATCAGATACTGCCGTTATTAGTGCCGTTTTGCTAGAACAGTCAATTTCATGGCATGTTACAGCACACAATTATAGTGTTAGTATTTGTTTTTACAGTTTAAAATAAAGTCGTGGTTGTAATTATGATGTCGATGGGTTGCGCCGCTGCACTCGATTTTATAGTGCAGCGGTTTTTGAATATTTTATGGTGGCCATGAGTACGGCAGTATTCTTTGCACTTTTTAACGCGCCGGTTAATCTTATTAATAATCAATAATTATTATATATAATTAATAATTTTGATTAATTTTTTGTATTGTAATATATTTACTAAATAATTAAAGTGATAGTGAAAATTATATAACTGTAAATAAAACAATATTCGTATTTAATTAATTACCCTACACACTTTTTCCCCCATATTACCAAGTACTGACATGTATTGATGCAAGTCGATACGGGTTCCCGTGGTCCTAGGTACACCAAATTTTATTTTCATTTATTTCAACATTATACGAAAAAATTAAGGAGGTACCACATAAAAAAAATTTTAACTTTTTTGGGGCACCATAATATATATAAAACAAATGGGAAAAAAGCGTTTGTTTTCCTCTGCTGCCAGTGATTTTCAACCAATTAAGTTGATTTTTTTTAAATGCAGATAATTATAATGCAAAGATTTGGTCCTATTTGGCGAAATCTGTTATTCTGTTACGCATTTTCTGTTATCATTCATAAAATATATCGGCCATAAAAGATCTGTTAAAATTGGTTTTCAGGATTTCGAACTTTTATGGCATCCTGTTATCAATCTTCGAAAACAAATATCTATTACAATTCCGTTAACTTCTGTTATGAAACAGCTGATTGCTGTCAATAATTCTTAAAGTGCACATAAAAAAGAAAAAAAAAAACATAAATCACAATGCAGAGCGAAAAAAGTAAGTTGATCATTTAAATCATCAATTGTATTTTGTCAATTAACATTTTTTTTATAGGAAAACGCGATAAAAAAGTCTCAATAAAGTTTTATTGCTCTTGTTTAGAAGAAACCCCAGTGCTGGAGAGGAAGAAACACTGCGACGCATCAGTGCAAGGGCTGTGGCAAGAGTTGGCTGGTAACTTTAACTTAACTGGTGGTGTGTACTATCCAGCGACAAGTGGAAAACGGTAAGGCTTTTGTTTATATTGTGAGTACATATTTGCTTATGATGATTTAATTTCAGGTGTTTGATAAACTGCGCTCGAAGAAAGGCGAGTTCGGTTTGCTATTTAGGCGTAACTCCATAAAAGTGGCCCGATGGTTTCTTCTACTTAAAACTTGTCTTTAAGGCGACTGTTCCAGGTTAAGGCGTGTTTTTAAAGGCGGCTTTTAAAGGCTAATTTAAAAAAAAACTACGGCAGATATTTATAAAAACTTTTTTATTATTTTAATCAAGTATTCAAGAATACAAAAAAATTATTTTTTTTAAAAATTCATGTACATTTAAGCCCACAGGAGGCGTTGCAAATTGATGTCCAAATAAATAAATAAATCCATACAGGGTTAACCAAAAAAAAAAAGTAATTGTGGTTAATTTAAAAACCAAACTCTTGGGATCACCGTGGCCCGATTTTTAAATTTTTGATTTTTAAAAAATTTTTTGAGTTCAAAGTTGAAAGCCCGAAAATTTATGACATTTTATGGTCAAAACCATTGATTTTTTTTTCTTGTGAATGAAAAAATCAAAATCGGGCCACGGTGATGCCACGAGTTAGGCATTTAAATTAACCACAAACTTTTTTTTCAGATGACCCGATATGGATATATTTGTCCCACCTGTGGGCTTACATGTACATGAATTTTTAAAAAAAAATTGTTTTTGTGTTCTTGAAAACTTGATTAAAATAATAAAAAAGTTTTTATAAATATCTGCAGTAGTTTTTTTAAATCAGCCTTTAAAAGTCGTCTTTAAAACACGCCTCAACCCGGAACAGTCGCCTTAAAACACACACACATATTTATTATACGTGTAATCTTACATTTGCCTCCTTTTTGAGACATTCTTAAGGAAATTCTTAAATAAACATTCATTTTGCACACCAAAATGTTTACTATCTAAAAATTTGTTACGATAAAAGACAGAAAAATGTATCTGTTATTCTGTTGTCATTCATAACAGATTTCATAGCAGATTTTGTCATGCCGAATACCGATTTAAGATTTTGTAAAAGATTTTGTGACAGTTCAAAAAATCTGCTATGATTCATAACATATTTCATAAAAGATTGTCGTGCAGAATGCTAATTTTGGTCTCGTAACAGATTTTTTGACAGCTCAAAAATTTGTATAGGAAATTATAACAGAATAACTGAATTTTTTCATAACACATTGTGCCGAATAGGTCCAATTATAGGCTAAAAAACTAGGGCTGCCACCTAATTCTTATTTTATTTTTACGAATTTGGTGGGCAAATACTAGGTAAAAATTAATCCGAATTCGGTGTCAGAATTTCAAAAATTATGTACTTTTTTAATCATATGGTTGCCACCTAAATTTTTTCAATTTGAACGATTTCAAAATTACGTTCTTTTTTTCATAGGACTGCCACATAAATTTTTTTATTTTTACGAATTCGGTGCAAATTTTTGACGAATTTTTAACGGTGCAACACTAGTTTAAAATGGGTCACTGAATCCGAATCCGTTGTCAGAATTTCACAAATGATGCAATTTTTTACCACAGGGCTGCCACCTAAAATTTTAAATTTTTGCGAATTCGGTGCTGGGCGAAAATGCTAAAATTAGGTCACTGAATCCTTAGTCAAAATTTAAAAGTAAAGTATTCTTTATCTATAGAGTTGCCATCTAAAATGGTTTTCTTTTTACGAATTCGGTGCTTGGGCGAAATTAGTCACTGAATCCGAATCCGTTATCTGAATTTCAAAATTATGCAATTTTCTTGCCATAAGGTTGCCATCCAAATTTTTTTTAATGTTTACTAATTTGGTGCTGGCGAAGACTAGGTAGAAATAAGTCGCTTAATCCGAACCCGTTCTTTAAATTTAAAAATGATGTAGTTCTCTTACCATAGGATTCCTCTAAGCATGAGTGACAATCTTGACGCGATGTAGAGGCTTAAGTTGCAAGGACGCATAGCCATTGCGTTGGGTTAGGCTTTGTGGAGCAACGAACTAAAAGTCACCCTCCCATTCCTAAGGTTGTAGACGCTATGCCGAGAGAGATTGCACCGATGGTGCAAGGTCTAGGGGCATTAGATCGCGAATGTTGACTCCTCAGGTCAGCCCACTCCCTGTTGTATACTAGTAGGGTAGGGTGGATAATGGGATCTCTGTCCGTTCGGTCCGTCTTTCTCCCCGACTCGTGGGATCTACATGGAAACACAAAAAAAACAAAAAAGGAAGGGTGCGCTGAGGGGACGAGTCCCGAAGCGGTGGAGTCCCAAAAAGATTTAGCCGTAGAAGGGTGCGGGAAGCCGCAAGATAACCTGCCGGGCCTGGTGGACGATGGAACTCCGAAAGGGGTGAAGCTGTTAGCCAGTCCTGTCGAAACCGCATGCCAGGGAGGGAAGCTGAATCCGAGACCAAGCGGCTCCATCCTAAGGAGAAGCAAAAGCGAAGGAGGAAGCGAAAGAGGGCGGGTACAATAGTGGGCGAGACTGCTTTTAAGTCCTCCGTCAGTAAAATGACGGAACAGTTCCAAAGCATGTCATGCGATGAGTCCACGCTGGAAACGAACGAGCGGAAAAGATTCAGTGATCAGCCTGGAACTTTAGGCGAAGTCGTTAAAGAAGCGACTCATCAGACGAAAGGTGGACAACTTACGGCTGTTAGTTCTTCGGCTAAGGAGGGGGAAGGTGGACATCCTGTAAAGGTTGATAGCCTTCCATGTAAAGGAAGTACATTGGAAGCTGGTGGACGACCCTCAAAAGTCGACAGCCAGACGAAATCGTGGGTGGCTGATAGCTAGAAACCAAACGGCAGCAAGCCTTTGCGTAAACAATGTGGTGCGGTGGCGAAGTGAAGGCTTCAGCTAGAGAGAAATCCAACCCGAGGGGGTTATTGGAAGCGGCCGTGCATCGTTGATTAATGGGCATCGTTGATTGCTCCATTAGTTGGTAGAGTCTCAGTTGGAGGCCTTTAAATCTGCCCTCTTGGAGTCTCTCTACACCATCGATGAAAGTGATGGAGATGTAGGATTTGTTGGCAATGCAAGCTTGAAGGATGGAATTATTGAACTTAAGTGCAAGAACCCATCATCCAAAGAATGGCTGTGCCGATCCGTGCCAAAGCTCCCGAACCTATGGGATGATGAGTTGCGGGTTGACTTACTTTACGCATTGAAGGACTTTAGAAGGATGTTCATCTTTGTTTACGGTACTTCCGAAAGCAAGGAAGACATCATTAGGAGGTTGCAGACACTTCTAAATGCAGAGTTAGTAACGCAACGAAGTACGGAGACGCAAAGGAAGCAGGCGTCAAGTTCACCGTGTGGTGCCAGACGGATGAGGTGGAAGCGATCAGGATGGAAGGGGGGAAACTCAACTGTGGCCTTGATCATGCTCTCATCAAATTCCAAAAGGATGCAAGGTGAGTGAGATGGAACCCCTGGTACGGGGCTGGTGGGGAGTACTGCAAGGGAGAAAACCAAGAAAACCCGCATCAGGAAAACCTCATGGTGTGTCAGCTCAATCTACACCATACTACGGCAGCATCAGCAATGATGATGCTTTGCATGGAGGAGGAGGGAATTGACATAGTATTGCTCCAAGGACCTTGGATTTTTCACAATAGAATTAAATGTCTCTCAGAGCAAAAGGCCACTCTGTACCAACCGGTAACAGATGGCAGGCGGAGGACCTGTATCTTGGTGAGACATGGTATATGCCACACATAAGTTCCCCTGATCTCACTGTTGTTAGAATCGGGGATGGTGGAGGTGCTTGTATGGTAGCTTCAGCGTATCTTCCTTACGTCTCTCCGGACCCACCACCTTTAAAAGAGGTAGAGAATCTGGTAAAGTACTGTGAGGAAAGGAACATTGGAGTGATGCCAACGCGCACAATACTGTGTGGGGAAGCACCAACAGCAATGACAGAGGAGATCAATTGCTTGAATTTGTGGAGAGGTACAATCTGCTGGTAGAAAATAGAGCAGCACATCGGACTTTCGTTGATGCGAGACGAGCGGAAGTCATTGATGTAACCCTTATTTGCAGAAGGACTCTGAACAGAATAGAAAACTGGAGAATCGTGGATAGGCTAACCATGTCTAACCACAGATCCATTCAGTTTGAATTCAAGTACGGAATCCGACGCCAACGGAATAGCAAGAAGGTTAGGATTCCCAAGAATACAGATCCTATGAAATATAAGGCGAAGTTGAGGTTGAGTTGACTGACCCAAAAAGCTACAAAAGTACCAGAGAATACAGCGGAAGTGGAAAGCCATGTCAAATATCTTAGTTCGGCCATGGTCGAAGCTTACGAGGTGGCATGTCCTATATCTTCAGTAGACGAGGGTGATCCGACGCCATGATGGTGCACGGAACTCGAATCTCTGAAGAAGAAGTTTAGGAAGGCCTTCAATCTGCACATGAGAGAGGGAAACCCAAAAAACATGGCCAGACTACAAGGCACGGAAAAGGGAACTAAAGAACCTCATATGACACCGTAAAAGGCAGTCATGGAGAGACTTCTGCTCTGGGATGGAAACTATTTCGGAAGCAAGTAGGCTTCAGAACTCCGAATGGTGGAGGAGTGGTGTCGAGAACAAGGCCTTGCCGTAAACGCAGGAAAATCCGACAATGTTCTCTTTACTAGAAGGAGGGTAGGTCTGAGGAGAGAATTATTCAGACTTTTTGGAGCTGAAATCAACATGTCCACGGTCCACAAATATTAAATATTTAGGGGTAGCCCTGGATAGCAAACTGAACTGGAACGAGCATGTAGAAGATAGGATTCAAAGAGCCAAGAGGGTTCAGTTTTAAGTGAAGACGCGTTTGTGGTCTCAAATGGGGGCTAAGCCCAGACCTTATGAAATAAGTCTACACTATGAAGGTTAGACCTGTCATCACGTATGCTTCGGTGATTTGGTGGACAAAAGTCAGCCAGAAAAGCATTAAGAAGAGACTGGACAGAGTCCAACGGCTGGCGTGTGTTGGAATAACAGGTGCAATACGCAACACTCCAACAAGCGCAATGGAGGTTCTGTTAGGTGCTGCCTTTGGATTTAGAAATAAAGAAAACGGCGTTGCTAACAGCCCTCAGAATGTTGCGAAATGCTACGTGGCATGGATCAACGGCCCTACATGGTCATATGCGCATCCTTGATATTGTGCATAGAAATGTTAGGGAGACGAGTATGCCTATGGACGGAAGGCAGAGAGTAAGGATAACAGAAAAATGTTATAAAACTCTTATAGCACATGGAGTCGTCTGTGAAGAAATCGCTCGTAACGATTTCAGTATATTCACGGACGGCTCTCTGATGAATGGTAGAGCCGGGGCAGGCGTTTACTCAGAAGAGTTGAGCCTATCAGGTGTACTGAGGTTAGGGAGGTTTGTGTGTGTGTACCAGGTGCTTGGTGTGGTGCATGCACTGGACCAACTGATAGATGACCGGGTCAATGGTAAGAAAATTGTCATTGCGCTTGACAACCAGTCGATGATTAGGTGATTAGGTGCTCAGACAAATGAGCTCACACTTATGTGGGTGAGAGGACATTTTGGCATAGAACAGAATAGGTGTGTTTCCGTACTCACACTGTGTAACTTGTGGGACACTATTTTCTGTTTCCGTACTTTCTGTGCTTAAAATGGGAGAAGAAGAACAAGCATAAAACCGCTCTCTCGAGCACACATAGTGCATAGAGAGTGCTAGAACTCAAGACTCCGAGTAAATTAAGAACAAGCATCAACTTCACAAACAAATTGACGATAATTTTAATTGGCGCAATTTACGTTTGACATGCCTGCAGTCAAAATCAGCTCTTTTGTGCCTGAAACTTACTAGAAGCTATTTCCGTACATTTGCAACTATTCTCAAATTTCATTTTTACTCACTCAGTTTGAACTTACACAAATCTTACACAGGTACGGAACACACCTAATGAAAATGCTGATTCATTAACGAGAGAAGGATCAGCGGAAGAGTTCTGTGGACTAGAACCACGTATCGCCATAGGCGGCAACATGGTGGCAGGCCTTATTAAGAAATGGACGGAACACCGTATAAGGTGGAAAGAAGTTGTTAATTGCAGGCAATCGAAGGCGGACGTGAAGTGGTCTCGTAGTGAGGCAGCAAAAGTTATCCGTTACAATCGAAGGACTCTAATCTGGCTTACTGCGCTGGTCACAGAACACGGTCTCTATATACATCATTATGCCTAGAGGAGTCGGAAACGGCAGCACACATTCTGTGCCAGTGCCCGGCGTTGGCAAGCATAAGATTGACCATTTTGGGACGTCTATTTATTGGCGAGGCCGAGATTGGTCAGCTTACCTTCAAGGATATGCTTGGGGTAAGAAAGGATGCTTATGTAAGGAGCATGCTCATGTATGAGGGCTCCGAGCGGTAGCATTTTTTGTCCAATGGGGACAAAAAGGGACCCACTGTGGTCCGCTCCGGCAAATCTCCGATTTATTATATAAATATACCATAGGATTCCCATTAAATTTTTTTACTTTTACGAATTCGGTGCTGGGGCGAACACCAGGTAAAAATGTGTCATTGAAACCGCATCCGTTGTCAGAATTTTAAAATTCTGTCATTTTTTTTCATAGAGTTGACGCCTAGTTATTTTTTATTTTTACGAATTCGCTGGTGAAAGCCAAAATTCTCTACAATTTTTAAAAAAGCACTACCGCCACAGTTCATTTAGACAGGCTTAAACCAGCTTTTCTGAATACAGAAACTTCAGACACCTTCAACAACAAATACATAGCTACATAAATGTAAGCCTGGCGTAAAAAAGTGCCTGGCGAAGCTAGTGTCGTACATAGTTTAATAGCTTAGCAATGGAAACGATTCGAGTTAAATAGGAAATGCCACGATCCCTTTTCCAATTTACATAACTTTTTCGGTACGATCGTTAGTAAATTATGACTACATGCCATGATACATCTGATCTGTAATATAAACTGTGAACCCGTATTGTGCATACTTTTGGTTAGTTTGTTTTTATGGTTATTTAAATAAAATTCAATTAAATAAAAAAAGAATATGTACAGTTTTTACCTTTTCAGAATCTGACCATTGTGGGCGTGTTAGTAGCTTTAGAAAAACTCACCACCATATAAAATTTGCCCAATATCAAATACGTCCTTCTATTTTTGTCAAACGCTTGTATGGGATCATTACACTGCCATGTTGAAAAATGAGTTAAGCAATAATTTTTAATTTTGTCATAACGTTATTGCTAGTTTTTAATATAAAGATTCATTACATAAAATATTTAAATTAAAATTTTTCCACAATTTATTATGAACTTGGTCTTGAAATTTGTGTCTTGAAATATTTTTAATAATTCATTTCCAAAAATTATGCTCTTTGTTTATAGTTAACAATTTTTAGCGATGCTTGCTTCTTTTTGTTTATCACTTGTGACAATAAGAGGGCACTGAACACCTTTTAGTGAAAATGGTTTTATTTATAACATTAATTTAAAACAAGTAAATAATTTATAAATGAATACAAATTATGTAAAAAATTGTATGGTAGAAAAAGTTTGGCCTGTTCAATTAATTAATTATTTTAAATAAATAAAAACTGATCATAATATTTTAGCTTTTAGCTTAGATCAGTTATTAGTAAGTAATTCAGTCAGTTGGCCACGTGAAATTTATTATACATCCGTTATTGTAACATAAGAGCGTTTAAATTTCGTTGTAGAATTGAGTCTTTAACAGAGTTGAATACCATTTGTATGTTTCGTGTATCAATAGCTATTGTAAAATGGTGGTATATGACTGTCTGTTTACATTTTCGAGCACTCAAGAACATTTGCAATATAAAGTCTCTGACGTCAATAATTGATCGTGGATTTCCATTAAACTGTGGGTAGTACCAACAAATGGATGTTTCAGAACTTCTTACTTTCTGCTTTAGCAAATCAATTTTGTTTAAAAACAAAATAATTGATATTCCTTTAAATGTATTGTTATTAATTATCGTATCATAAATATTTTTTGCTTCCTCTAAGCGGCTCGTCTTTCTGAAAAAAGAAAATAAAAAAAAAAAGTTATAGTCAAAATAACAATTTTTTTTCTATAGTTGTATTGTATTAACACGTTGTCTTGTTATCTTCAATAATGGTAGATTGCTTAAGTGTTCATATTTTCAACAATGCAACAAAAAAAATTCCTTTTGTCACATTTCGGTAATTTCAACACTCTAGCAATTTGTTAAGAACGTTTGTAAGACTTTGAATAATTTTAATTGTAAATTTGAAAACATTTAAAATTTTATTATTTATAACTATTTATTTTTGTGGCCGTTGCCAGGATTTTTCTTAGGGGGGAAGGGGTGGAGAGTTTGATAAAAAAAAAAACAACAAAAAATTAATAGCAATTATATGGAAATTTTTCTAAGCAAAATCGTTTTCTTTTTAGATAATTTTTGAATGCGCTTTTTTTAAATAACCATAAGAGACATTACAAGAGTGTAGCGGTACATTTCAAATATTATAACCATTTTTTACTTAGTATATCGGTGATTCCATGTCAAACCAGACTCTTTCCGAAACTCACATATTTTAAAAAACTTGGTACTTTTCACGTAGATAGTACTTTGAAAAATAAAAATGTTTGCATATATTAAATTTTATATTTTTTCGCAAGTTATACACAAAAAAAAAAAATTAAATTGTTATTTGTACGTGGAAAACTATATCTTCAAAACTGTTAAAATTCATGTTTTGTAAACCTTGAATTGATCTTCTTTGAGGTGCAATTTTTTAACAACACTTTAATGAACAATTTTAATTTTGTTGGGAACTAAAAATTTCATTCACATTTTGTAAGGTCAGCACCACTATTTTTTTAGAGTTTTGAAAATATTGTCGTATTGAGGCACACATTTATAATACATTCTCAAAACTCCATGTTGGAAAATCAATTCTTACTATTTTAAAAGAGTTTTCCAAAAACTGCCTACCAATTTTAACTTACAAAATACTTTAATTTTAAATTATTAATCATTGGAGTTTTATTTTTTTATGTCTTACGGTATTTTATTTTATTTTTTTTAGTAATATACCTCCGAAAGACTTTCCTTATGCTTAAATTTCACATACTACCCCGAAAACAATCAGTTTGTACTCCTGAACATTTCTTAATATTAACTCTTTCAACTTTTATTTTTATTAAGAAATTAACGTTTTTGATACAAAGTTTGTTGTATTCTTAAAGCTTTAAATGCAATTTTTTAGAATCAACATAAAAAAAAATTGCAAAAGCAAAAACGTAAATAGCGAGATCCATCGACACAGTCATAAAATGTAGTTCAAAACCTACATGTTTAATTGTACATGTTTTCTACATCTACATGTTTTATTGTTTAATACTTTATTACGTCGCCTTTTGCCTTAATACCCCCTCTAATCCTTTTTAGCATCGTTCTCACTAATTTTCCACATTCTTCAGGAGTTATGAAGTTCTAAATTTCCTGTATTTTTTGTCTTAACCCTAGAATCGAAAGACAGTTTTACCCTTCGTATACTGTTTATGCGGAGCACACGTAATATTTACGTATATAACGAATGCAGGGTTAAAGCCGGTATCGTCATTTCACAATCTTTTTTCATGATTCTCCAAAGCGTTTCGACCGGGTTCAAATCCGGGCTTGAAGATGGCCAGCCAATGTTATCAATGTTGTTACTGTTCAACCAATTTTTCTTTAATTGGGCAGTGTGGGAAGGGGCGCCATCTTGTTGAAAAATGAATTCGTTAACGTTGATAATATTTGGTGTGGAAGGCAGCAGATTGGTTTCCAAAATTTTAATGTACTCATATGCATTAACGTTTCTTTCGATAAATTGGAGCTGCCCTACTCCATTTGATGACATGCACCCCTAAATCATTAAACTTTCTGAGATCTTCACTTGCCTGTTCAAGCAGTTGGAATGAAAGGCTTCGTTTGATTTTCTTATTCGGGGTTGTTGTAGAGGCCAAGTGCTTTTGGATTCAGAATTGAAATTGACAATTATTTCGTTTAGGTGTCAGATTCAGATTTTTCTTAGGTGTCACCAATGCCACCGATGTCACCTTTGCGAAATATTTATCGGTTTCAATTCTGATTCTAAGAGCTCTTGGCTTCTACAACAACCCCGATTACCTTGATTTTGCTCTCACCCGTGCGCACTTGGGACGTCGATTTGTCACTTAATATGATTGAGTCCCACTATCGTTGTACTCACAACACCTTGGCTTTTTCAAACCGTAACCTTTTTTTCTTTTGCGTCGCAGTTTACAGTGGTTTTTCTTTTGCCTACGAAATTGAATGCACTTTTAACTAAAACCTTATAAAAATCATATTTCAATTTATGGAATTTATATTTCTCTCGATCCTCTCCGACCACATTTTCGATAAGTTTCCCACTGAAGACCGCCTATTTTCTTTTATTATGTCATCCAATGCTTGAATTTCCCGATAATTTATTTTTGATTTCTTGCCTCGACCATACTGTTGTGACTTAATGTAGGCGGTATTTACAAAATTTTTGATTTCGTATTGGACAGTTGCTGAACCTAGGTACTATGCAATATCGCCATAAGTTTTGATAAAGAGAAAGTTTTTAATAATTAGCTTTCAGATTTCTCTACAACTGCTTTGCCACGTGTTACAATTGAAAATCATTCAAGTAAAACAACTGACAGAAAATCAAAGAGTCAAAGAAGACATCTAAAATTCGTTAAAAATAGCAATCCTTGTTATCCCAAGCTAAAATTTTGTGTGAGCGTTAAGAATTAATGTATTCTAACGACACTATGTGCAAAAGGTGAAAAATTTACTGTGAACATTACAAAAAACGTGACAAATAACTTCAGTCTAAAAACATTTCATAAAAATAGTTAAAAAAAAAAGGACACCCCAAGAAAGACCCATTCAAGGTCACTAAAATATATGCAATTTTTTTTCTGTACGACTTATGGTTTTGAAGTTACAGCTGTTTGAATACATGCACTAATTGTATTTTTGTATATTTTTGTACATTGTTTTTTATTATTACTAATTGTATATTTTTAAAAAAGAAACTGTTTTAAATACATGCACTAATTGTATTTTTGTACATTTTTTTTATTATTACTAATTGTAGATTTTTATAAAAGTTTAAGTTATAACAAAAAGTTTTAACAAAAAAAATAGTTTAAGTTATTTTCACGAGCACTACTTACCTACAAAGTTTAAAAAAATCGGAATCACAAAGCTCAGATTTGGCTCAAAAATAGTCGATTTGATGTGGAATCATTGAAGGTATGTATACGAAAAAAACTAGTCGCGAAAAATCGCATGTTTTCGCGCCGAAAATAACTGTACAATCAAGTTATGTATTCCATTTGAAACTTAATTTTGAAATTTGATTGAGTTACCAAAATTATCTTAACAAAAGAACTTGCTCGTAAACTAATTAAGCGCAAAAAGCAAGAAAACCCTAATTTATCGCACAAAGACATCGGAATTATCGGAAAATATCGGAAAAACAGTAACTTATGTTCTGAAGCAATATAACCAACGATTAGCTACTGAAAGAAAAATTTAAAGTGGAGGAAAAAAAGAATTTATTCCAGAGGACACAGCAAAGAAAGTGGCTCGCATATTCAATCAAAACCCTAGGCTCTCTGTTAGGAACGTGGCTAAAAAAGTAAATATGTCACCTGCTTATCTACAGAAAGTTAGCAGAGAGAAAGGTCTTCATATAAGGTTCCATTAAAGCCGAATAGAAATGATACACAAAACACAACTGCTAATTCACATGCTCGAAGGCTGTACAATAAAATTGTGCACAAGTTTGACTGCATTGTAATGGACGATGAAACCTATGTGAAAGCCGACTTTAAACAGATTCTTGGTCAATTTTACTACACGGCAAAGCGGACGTACAGTGCTTTGCGCTCATACAAATTTGGGAATAAATACAAGGAGTGCTCCTATGGTAACGAAATTTTGTACACTTAGCATACTTGAACTATCTAAGAAAACTAGCAAAAATGGTTGAGATCTGTCAGTCCTTAGGGGTACCTTCATTGGACCTATATTAAATTGTCACATAATTTTGTATGGGAGGTAGACATTAAAGTTGACCGATCTTTATGAAACTTGCCCAGAAGGCTAAGAATATAAAGTAATAATAAAATGTTTCAAATCGGTTAGTTTTTAGGGGTACCTCCCTTGAACCTATATTAATTTTTTACATGATTTTGTATGGGAGGTACAAACAAAAGTTTATCCATCTTTACGAAACTTGGTCAGAAGAGTTGAAAAAAGAGTAACAGATGTGGATTATGTGTAATAACGGTAAACAAAAACAAAACAAAACAAAACTAAACAATAACTTAATAAAAAGTGTTGCCACCTTCACTTACATTTATAGAGTTGCGTTTGGAATTTCAAGCAATTTATTGATTTAGGAATAGATTTTTCCAAAAAAGGCGGAACAAAGCGGAATTTACCTTTTCATAGTACTTAAAATAAAGGTCTAAGGTATTTTTTTTTTTTTTTTAAATCTTAATCATTTATTGAACAAAATGATAAAATGTTACATTATCATTTATATTGTTTAGTAAGCACAGAAGGCGCTTTTTTCAAAAAACTTAATCTAATTGAAATTATAAAACTAGTGATATTAAATTATATACATTTAAAAAGGAAAAATAACAAAAACCTTAACTGAATTGAAAAAAAAAATTCGTTAAAAGTGAATAGGATAAAAACTTATTTATATATATATATACAGAAATTACATTTGGTTTACATTATAAACTAAATTATTACTATTCGAATACGCTTGGTGGAATAAAAGAAGCTTGTGGTCCGTAAACAAAGTACCATTTCGAAAAGAACGAAATATGTCAGAGAGACAAGAATATTTACCAGAATAATCAAAATCAAGTAAAGAATTAAATTTAGTAATACTATTATTACTTAAACATTTTTCAAAAAACCTAATATTGTTTTTAACAACAAAATTATCTATCCTAGAACATTTTGCTTTTTCATAAAGCAAATTATTGTTTTTATACTTAAAAGAACCATTATTTCTGTAAAAATTTGCAGCACTTCGAAGAATGCCACGTTCAAAAAGTCTTAAAATTTCCATTTGGTGAGATGATAAATTTGGAATTTTGCACCAAATACATGAAGCGTATGTCAAAACTGGCCTGATATAAGCTTTGTATAAATTTACTTTGATATGTGTTTGAATAAATTTAAAACGAAGGAGTCTATTTAGGGCAAATTTTGATTTTCTAGCTTTAACAACAATAGTTTTAACGTGGTGAATAAATTTATTATTTCTGTGCATAAATAAGCCAAGAAATCTTATATTATGTTTAGATTCAATATAATGACCGTTAATTGAGATTTGCATGTATTTACAAGTTCTTCTGAGCTTACTTGTAGTATCCTGAACAGAACCAACAAAATGAATCATTTCCGTCTTATTTTCATTTAATATTAATTTCCATTTTTGAAAATATGAAACTAAATTCGCAATGTAAATATTAATTTTGTTTTGTGCGTTTCCAGCATCATTGTGAGTAAGAAAAAAAGACGTATCGTCAGCATACTGAATTGTTTGAACATGTTCATCAGGTGGCAAATCATAGAGATATAAATTAAATAAAATGGGAGAGCAAACAGAGCCTTGAGGAGTCCCAGAAGGCATATTTGCAATACAAGAGTAGTGATTACCCAATCTAACAGCAAAAGAACGATTTGATAAAAAACTTTTGATAGCTTTAATTAGATATATTGGAAAACTAAGTTTACCAAGCTTATAAATTAGGCCATCATGCCATACGGTATCAAATGCTGCCTTAAGATCCAAAGAAATAAAAGATGTCGCCTTACCAACGTTCAGTCCGCGATCAATGTTCATTTGAAGATTGCCAAGAGCATGTTCAGTTGATAAACCAGGCAGAAAACCGAACTGATTTTGAAATATATCAATCTTTCCAATATGTAAAAACATTCTTTGAGCTAAGATACGCTCAAATAATTTTGAAATGCAGTTTAAATTAGAAATAGGTCTCCAGTTTGTTAATACAGAAATATCTTTTTTTGGTTTTGGTATTGGAGTAACAAGAGCTAATTTCCAACAAGAAGGAAAATAAGATGAAGATATCAGATGATTAAAAAGAATAGTCAAAAATATAATTATATTTGGCGAAAAGTGTTTTATTAGATAGAATGGAGTACCATCAATGCCAGAAGACTTTTTGTTAGGTTTCTTTGAAATTATATTAGAGACTTCAGTTACTGAAGTTAGAAGATTTTTTTGTTCGTCAGGAAGATTCTCATTAATGATCATTAGCTCGCGATCATCTTTGATGTTGGGGGTAATCGTTCCATCGAAATGAATAACTGGAAATGAATTTGATATGTAGTTATTGAAAACTTGAACCGAATGAGACTTTACTGAATCTAAATTTGTAGACAAATTGTGATTAATGGAAAAATTATTACAAAAGGCATTGGCTATGTTTTCAGTTCCAACGAATTCGAAATTTTTATCATCATTTTCAAAAATAACATTAGCAACTTTAGACCTTTTTTTATAGCCGGTGTAAAACTTAACAGTAGAAAAAGCTTTTCTAGTGGTATAAGTGTTGACCAAAACATTTTTGTAATAGGTGTTCAGATCAAAGGAAATAGCATTAAGAAGCATAGAACGTGTCAAAGAAATTTCTCTTTTGATGTTTGCAATTGAGTACAAGTGCCTCGTCGTAAATTTCTATGTAATTTTCTTTGTAATGAATGATGCAATTTTTTTATTTTAATTGTTGAATACGACAAAATAATACCATTGGGTCTTATAACTTCAGTCGGTACAAATTTCGCAATAGCATTTTTAAGAATATTACCAAATTTCTCAGAAATGTAATCTAGCTCTTCATGCGAAAGATTGTTATTAGTAGGAATATTAATTTGATTAATATGATTTTCTACAAATTTATTAAAACGATTTGGATTTGTATAATTATATTTTTTAATGAAAAAATTATTAGAAATAAAATTTGCAGAAAAATTACCACTTACTAAAATTTGTATGGCATTATGATCTGAAAATAAGGGAAGATTAGAAATATTTGAAAACGTAAACGGAAATTCGCTGTTAAAAATAAATTTATCAATGAATGAGCCAGAGGGAGAGTGAAAACAAGTTGGAGATTTTGGAGATAATATAATAACATTTGTAATATTTTCAATATCAATAAGATGCTGTCCTAGAATATTGTTAGACATGTCTCCAAAAGAAGAATGCCTTGAATTAAAATCACCACCAAAAATGAAATGTGTATTAAGCTGGAAAATTTGTAAGAAAGTGTTAAAATCAACATTTGCAGGGTGAACGTAAACAGATGCTATGGTAATCCAATCATTTCCTAAAAGAACATCAATAAAAACTATTTCTATGCCACCGTTATTAAAGAACCGATTCTATTATCTACCTTAAAAAAATTGAAACCATCATATTGAAAAGAATAATTTTCATCTAATTTAGTTTCTTGTAGTAAATACACATCAGCCGAAAAATTTGCCAAAAAATTCTTAAGTAAAAATCTTCTTTCATTTCTGATTAAAGAATTGACGTTGAGAGAGATAATTTTAAAACTCATTTTTTGGTAGTATTAAAAAATTGAAATATTTTAGCAAGAGGTTCAGCTATTTGAGAAAACATTGCAAATAACTGTGATGTATCAACATTAGCAGAAGAGGAAGAATTACGGACCACTGAAGCATAACTCTTATTAACATTTGTACTACTTAAATTGTTAAATTTAGACTTAAAACTAGAATATTCATTAGAAGTGTTATTTTTAACATTTACATTTGTACTTTTTTGAATCAATGGGTTAATTTTATTTTTAAAAAAGGAACAATTTTTAAGATCGTTAGATGTATGTCCGGCATAATCCAAATTGGAATCAAAGCAGTTGACACAGCCTAAAGGAAAATTTGCGTTTGACTTACGAGGACACTGCTGCGCTTGATGATTTTCAACACACTGAACACATCTGTATTTATAATGACATTGACCTGCTGTGTGGTTAAATCTTTGACAGTTGTGACATTGAACCACCTTACTAGCACGCATTTTCTCGATTTTTACACCAAAATATCCAATCGTTCTGATATTAGTTAAAGTTTCATCTTGAGTAGCATTGTCCACCACGATACGATAAAAAATGTTGTGCGATTTATTAGGATTGCAGCGTTGATATCCAGTTAAAAACCGAGTTACGATAAAATCTGAAATTCCAGCAGCAGATAAAGCAATTTCAATTGCATTTATGTTTTCCTCATCAGAGAACAAGAAAGTCCATGATAGAAGTTTTTATGTTGTCATTATCAGTAAGAATTCTAGGGTTACTTCCATATTTGATTTGTTGGAAAATATACCCTTTTCCATGAAATTTGGCTAAAAGAGCCTTGATCAAAGAAGAACATTCATCAGAGCTAATTTTATTTAATTGTATAGGCGTTGTTCCAACGTCAGAAGAAATATTTTTTGTAAGCTTTCTGCTTTGCTTATACTGTTTTTTAGACAAAACATTCTGCCAAATAGAATTTTCTAATTAATTTTCATTCATCAAGACATTGCTTTCCTCATCAGGATAGTTTGATTGAAGACTATGCGCGATTTCATTGTTATTACTATTAGACGCAACTTCATCAAAAGTTAGGTTTTGAGTATCTAATGAAATGTCGTTATCAGCATTTTCTTTAACACCGTCTTGTGTTTTACTATTAGTATTAGCATTTCTTAGTTTACGTTTTTTAGAGTTTGTGTTATTATCAATAAGATCACTCACACGCGCGGTCAGCATTGCGATATCATTGGACAAATTTGTGTTTTGAAGAATTATTTTGTTCAGCTGTTGCTTTAAAAGGAAGTTTTCACTTTCCAAGGACCTGTTCCTTTCTAAAAGGACATCATACTGTTCCTGACTCATTATAAAGCCTGTCCAAGCTCACAATAAGTTTTTTCAAAAGTTTTATAAAATTTTTCGAAAAAATTTTTCAATTGTTTTATTTTAATTTTTTTATTATTTGATATATTTTTCAAAGAAAACACAACCGAATCGAATGGAAGCACAAGCGCAACTCCAAAGGTCTAAGGTAATCAATTAAAACAAAAAAATTGCCGTCATTAGTATTCATGATATAAGTAAATGTTTATCTAAATTTGCAAAATTTTTCGATTGTGGTAGTTTTTTTTTTTTTAATTTACCAAAATTCTATTTTTTAATTTAATTTAAAAATTTTAAAAACCAAAAATGGAGCACAGTCTTTTCTGTTAAAGAATTTTATTTCATTTTCGATTTCTGTGAGTATCAAGAACACATAGGACACTACCTTGCAAATTACTTAGAAACTATACAAGTTTTACATGATGCCGTGCCTACATTTTCAACTTTAAAGCCAAAATATTTTGTATTTATTGTAGCTTAATGGGAGTATTTTTCTTTTAATGATACCAAATTTGTACAGTTCCGAGCACAAATTTTTTTATTTATTTCCACTGCGCAAAGCACTGTGCGACGTTTTTCCTAAATTTAAAGAAAACAAGAGATAAATTTGAAAAAAATTACCTGGTCTGGCAAGCAATTTGTAAATGAGGTAATAAAAGCAGCGTTTTTGTAACAACCGACAATGCCAACCAACAAATTTATGTGAAGGAATGCTTGCAGAAAATATCAGGTTGACAAAAACTACACAACCGATCAAAAAAATTTTTTTAATGATTGACAGTTGAAGTACCATCTATCAAATAACAAAATGTGTTTGACATTTCGATTACCTAAAAATTCAACTTAAGCCATCTATGAGTGAACTCCGCAATTACTTAGTTGCCAACCCAATACTTTTGCTTTTGATACGTCGTCACAAGAAACCTGTATTATTTTGGCCAGATTTAGCAACCTGCCATTATGGCAAATTGGCTATGGAATGGTGTGATAAGCATAAAATCAATATTGGTTCCAAGACCAAGTTCCTCCAAATTGTCCGGAACTTCTACCTATCGAAACATTTTGGGCTCAAATTAAAAGGAAACTGTTGGAGACAAAAGCATCCACCAAAAACAAACATGATATTAAGCCAAAGTGGTTGAAGGCATTATCTAAAGTCAGTGGAAGTGATTTGCAACGACTAATGGCAGGTGTAAATTCAAAGTTGCGATGTTTTGCATATTCTTCTAATAACTAAACACACGTGTTTTTTTAAATTCTTCTAATCATAAGCTTTCAGAATTTGTATGATTTCCTTTCTTAGGTAAGTAAATACTTTTTTGCCAGCTTCCTTTCGATGACTAGTTTTTTCGTATACGTACACTAGAAGCAATAAAGAATTTTTCTCATTATCTTTATGTACATTCGCATTTTTTCTATCGTACGAATTGAGTGTTGCTAGTTTTTGTATTGCATCTTATGACTGTGTTGATGGATCTCACTTTTAACGTTGTCCTTTTTGTAACTTTGATTTTCTTCTGCTGTTGATTCTATAAAAAATGGCATTTCAAGCTTTAAGAATACAACAAACTTTTTATCAAAAACATTGATTTCTTAATATAAATTAAAGTTGAAAGAGTTAATTTTAAAAAATAGTCAGGCGTGTGAACAGATTATTGTCGGTGGAGTACATTCTTTTTACGTTTATTTTTTAGTATTTTTGTTTTTATTTAAATTTTTTTTTTGTTCCTTGACACAGAAAAAGCTGTCGGAGGTATACTACAAGCTGAAAAATTATAAAATACCGTAAGACGTTCAAAAAATACTAGAAATTTCATTTTTAATTAAAATTAAAGTATTTTGTATGCAGAATGAATGCCTCAATGCGACAATGTTTTCAAAACGCCAAAAAAAGAGTGATGTTGGCCTTAAAAAATGTGAATGAAATTTTTAGTGTCATTAAAATGAAAATGTTTCATTAAAGTGTTGGTAAAAAATCACGCCACAAAGAAGATCTATTAATGGTCTTTAAAAATGTGTTTAACATTTTTTTATAGGACTATCTTTTTTTGAAGATATAGTTTTATTAATACACTAGTATATAAGCCCATCCTACGACGGGTTGGAAGCATTAACGCTAAACTGTAATTATTTTTTTACAACATACTGTTCGGGAAAATGTTTAGCCTGAAAGTATGCACATTAGAGTGGGTCGAAAAAAAAGTTTGAAAAAACCACCACCCATTTCAGAGCTGACCTCGAGTGGATTCCAAAAACAAAAAAATATTTTTGGACCAACCGGAAAACACTCGAAATGGTATTTTTTCTATAACTTAAGCATAAAATATCCGATTTAAAAAAAATATGTCATTTAACAGTGCTTTACGAGTACTACATTTTATCTTCAGAGCATTTGTACTTCCAAAGTCATATTTGACTAGAAAGACTCCTAAGCCCGATTTGCCCCTGCTCCCCCCCCCCCCCCCTAAAATTGTTGTTTTTCTCATATAATAAAAGTCCTATAAATTTGCTGACATTTTGTCCAAAAAAATTATTTAATAAGCTTAAAAAAAAAGAAGTTATAATGGTTCAATTATTTGGAACAATACTTTTTCCATTATACATATATACGTATGAAATATTTTTTTTATATCAAACAAAATTGAAAATTAACCGCACTATTTTTTAAACTTAAGAAATGAAATATTTCTTCACATATTTAGGTGCAAAAACTAGACAATAACGGTATTAAAACAAAATTACCCTCGAATCGTGACAATATATTCAAGGTTCCAAAAAAATTGGTAACTTAATAATTATAGTATGCAAAAGTTGAAAAATTCTTCATGCACTGTGGCAGCGTGCTAACATTCCGATTGTGGTAAAGTCTTATTTGTTTAAAAAGGGCAAAATCTGATAACTCTAAATGTTTGCTGTTTAAGTTTATAGGGTAAAATAAGGTAATATCGAAATGTTTGCACGCTGCCACAATGCTTGAAAAATTTTTTCAACTATTGATGTATAATTATTTAGTTTACTGTTTTTGGGGACACTTGAATGACCATTATGTTTCAAAAACAATAAATATTCAATAACTTCGTGTTTAGTAGGTAATTTAGATTTATTGATCTCTTTTTTTTCGAAAAACATTTTGGCGCGCACTTAAGAATTTGTAAGACTATAAAGATTGAGTTATACAATTTATTGACAACTTTTGCCGTGGTAATAGTGTTCTATATTATTTTGTTTTAACTAGTGATAACCCTCCGAAAATCGTGTGTACTTCGGGGAACCTACTGAATGTGTTATGAATTTAAAATTTATGTAAGGCAACTCTTAGTCTGGAGCGCTCTCTACAAAGTTTCAATAAGTCAGCCGGCGATAAAATGGTACCCATAGAAGAAAGATAAAATCTTTAAAAAGTATGCAGTTATAACAAATTTGTTCTGATTAAAAGATGGAAAAAATGGGTGTTTGTTAATAACGTTATTGTCTCGTTCTTATACCTAAATATCTTAAGAAATGTTCTTTATTTTAATTTTGTTACTAAATTTTTAAAAACAATTCAGCAAATTTTCAATTTTGTTTGATAAAAACAATAATTTATATATGTATTCTGGAAAAAGCATTGTACTTAATATTTGAACCATTATAACTTCTTTGTTTTGAAACTTATTAAATAATTTTTTTGAACAAAATGTAAACAAATTTTTAGGACTTTCATTTTATAAGAAAAAAAATTTTTGGGGGAAAATCGGGCTGAGGAGGCTTACTACTCAAATATAAAGAGAAAATGTAGTACTCGTAAAGCACTTTTAAAGGACATATGGTATTATTTTTTAAGATCGGTGATGTTATGCTTAAGTTATAGAAAAAATACCATTTCGGCTGTTTAGTTGGTGATCCAAAAAAATGTTTTTTTGTTCTTGGAATCCACTCGACTTCAGCTTTGAAATAGGGTGTGGTTCCTTCAAACATTTATTTTTTTTTTACCCACTCAAATGTGCATATTTTTCGACAACTTGTTTGTATCCGATTAAGCTGAAATTTAGCATTTAGAAAGTCTGCTGACAATGCAATATTATAATAAAATTTTTGGCCACACCCCCTTTTACCGTCTACAAATCAATAAAAAGGCTATATCACCAGAACCACTCGGCCGATTAAGCTTTAATTTTGGCAATACATTTCTTTTAAGTAGATGACGTGTTGTGACTCAGTCGTCAAAAACCAATTAAACCTTTAATAAATTAATGCTGATATCAAATATCAACTAACCTTCATCATGAATTGAGCGATCGGAATGCATAAACAGTTAGTAAAATAAAACGCAGCACAAATTGCTTTAAGCACCAACCTACCTCAATTCATGATACCGAACGAATCACCGTATCACTGTTACAAATAATGAAGTGTAACAACAACAAACATAAGGCCCATATCGATGTTGTTAATACCATGTTAGAAGATGTTAGGTCACCAGGACGTGTGATGGGTGGTGTAACTTTTTTATTCTCTGACGACTTCCGTCAAACACTACCATCCTTTTTCAAGAGGTCTGGAATCATCCCCTTTGTCCCCTCCTTAGGCGGGTCCCATATAAATTGTATGACTTTTGCACATTTTTTATCAATATCAATATTTTCCTATAAGGGAGGGCTGCAGAGGGTTAATATGTATGACCTACCACTATAACTTTTTCAAGGCGAACATTTTTACCTTTGGAGTCCATTCCCTAAGACCCCTCCTTAAGAGATCTCCTATACATATTTTATGATTATATTTTTTATATAAGTAATTTTTTTATATGGATTTAATACAATTTAATAAAAATTACACCACATCATAAAAACATAAAATATAAAACTAGTGTGTTAAGAGCATCCAATATACGAGTAATAAATACTTTTGATGAGAGTGATCTTTGAGTGACTCGTCGCTCTTACGAGCTGAGTTGAACACAAGTTGTTTTTATCTCTTTCTTATGAACTTGCAAAACTATGCTACCAGACAGCATTGTCAAAATGTGAAAATTTTACCAAATCTGGAAAGTTTTTTTTTTTCGATGTGAAACGTGGAATTCAGTTTCTTTTTGGTGAATTTTTGTGTACTAAAAAAATGTAATTTTGTTATTCTTTATCTTCTTAAAGACCTTTCAGTAAACAAACAAAACCAAGGAACAAATTAGATTAATTTACATATGCTCAGCGAAAAAAATCGAAAAAAATGTTGACATTTTTTGACAAAAATGTCACATGCTGAATTAAAAAATCGCGTGGGATATCCCACACCCCACGGCAATTAAAAAGTATCTCGAATGGGAACGAATCTGGCACCAATGAACAGAAAAAAGAAAACAACAAAATATTGCATAAACTCAAGTTCTTCCCCGCTAGAACTTGTTGTGCAAAGAAATTGTTACGCCCCTTTTCTAGTTCAGCTCACTTTTGCGTGGTGATTAAAACGGATCCTACTCACTCTTATGCCTCATGCCAATATTAAATATGGTGTAGCTATTTATTAAAATAAGCTATTAATTATTAGTCAATTAGTCAATTAATATGACATGACTAATATGTCCTTTGTTTAATCACGGCCATTTTTTAGACTATAGACCGCTCATTACACCAAGAATATATGTGCAAAATTTAGTTGAAGTCAAAAAAATAGTGTAGAAGGAATTCGATAAGAAGTAAATTGCCACTTTCCTTGCCTAATCCCGACTAACTTTCTAAGCTAAAATTAGCTCATTTTATTAAAGAATATATGTGCGAAATTCGGTTGAAATTGGACAAGCGGTGTAGAAGAGGTTTAATTAAATTTGAAATGACATTCCCCATTGTTTAGACAAAAGACTTCTCGTTATACCAAAGAATATACACACTAAATACAAAACAGTCTCAAACTCAAAATTTATAAATTTCTATGTGAAGCAAAAAACAATTTTATTTTTGAAGGAACTCCATACAAAGCAATGAGAGAAAACTTTTTTAAACTATAGAGAAAGAAGATGTGTACAAAATGTATTTGATATGTTACAGTCAACGTATATGATCACTACGAATAGTTTTACATTAAAAAGTAAAAATTTTTAAATTTAGAGTTGTGACTGTAATTACTGGTTTGTATTTAGTGTGCGATATGTGCAAAATATAGTTGAATTCGGACAAATTGTGAAGGAGCAGTTGGGGTAGACAGACACGATGATACTTAGCTTAATATATTGAATGAAAAAGTAGGCATGGCATTATATCACTTATAGATCAGCAACAGCTTGTAAGGTCGCAAGTATCCAATTGATTAAATTTAAAGCAATTATCCAAAGAAATTCAATTAGCTTGTGTAGGGAAATCTCAAGAGTAATAGAACTTTTTAGGGTTCTCTGGGCTCCGTGTTTGGAAGTTTGAGGAGGTAGATGATTTCGGATCTGATATCAAAATTTTAAATTCAAAATTTTGAATTCTGACAACGGATTTGATTTCAAATCTAATAACACAGTTTTAAAATTCAAGATGGAGGATAGGATACATTTCTACCACAGTGATGCCACCTAATAAAATTAAATTACATCATCTAACAGTTTTAAGGTGTCACTGATTTCAAATCTGATGTCAGAATTTTAAAATTCAAGATGGTGGATAGAGCAGCCACCTATATTTTTTTCTTATTTTTACGAATTCGGTGCTGGGGCGAACACTAGGCAAAAATGGGTCGCTGAATCCAAATCCGTTGTCAGGATTTCAAAATTATGTAATATTTTTACAATAGGCTTGCCACCTAATAAAATGTATTTTTAAGAGTTTTAAGCATTATCTAATAGTTTGTCGATTTAAAACTGCCGATTGCGGCGTCATAAAAACTGTCATTGCTTGTTTTTATTGAAAACTTTCGTTACATCGGTTTAACCCCCCGTCTAATTCGCAATATTTTTGTATACGTGTCTAAAGAAGTTTCACTTAAAAAATTCATTGAAAATGTACAAATAGCACGTTCAAATAATCGAATACCGCACAGTGTGACAGTGTGGTGCACCGGTCAGAAAATTGCGTTAGAAATATAAGATTTTGTTCTAAAAGAACTTCTTAGATGGCTTTGTCATTGCTTGATATAGTTTTGTTTGAGCGCTTACAGGCTTATTAGCTATTTGTTAGGGATGTGACGGATGTCATTTTGAGGATGCGGATACCAAAAAGTAAAAAATGTGGATGCAAATGTAGATGCGGATAAATAAAATGCGGATAAAATAAAATTTTTATAAATGCGAATTTTTATTGCGGATGCAGATGTCAATGCGGATATCAAAAAGTGAAAAATAAGGGTGCGGATGCGGATGTCGATTTTTTGCGGATGCTCCGCGGATGCGGAGCTCCGTCACATCCATACTATTTATGTAGCTTCTTAAGTGTCTGATGTTTCTATATTTAGGTTTGGGTCTGTCTATATGAACTCTAGCGGAAGAGCTTTTTTTAAAAATTGTAGAGAATTTTGGTGTTTTATCTTCCACCAGCGAATTCGTAACTATAAAAAACGAATTAAATGCCAACAGTAAAAATTTTAGACGGCATCCCTATGGTAAGAGACCTACATCATTTTTTGGCTCAAATAACGTGCTCGGATTCAGCGATTAGTTTTTACTTAGAGTTTTAGATGACAACTATTTGAAAAAAAATTACCTTACTGTTGAATTTTGACGACGGTTTCGGATTCAGCGACCCATTTTTAGCTTGTGTTCGTCCAGCACCGAATTCGTAAAAATTCAAAAATGTAGGTGGATAGCCTTTGGTAAGAAATACCATAATTTTGTAATTATGACAACGGATTCAGATTCAGTGACCCATTTTAGCTAGTGTTCTCCCAGCACCAAATTCGTAAAATTAAAAAGTTTAAGTGACAGCCCTATAAATATACATTTAAAAAAAATCAACTAAATTGGTTAAAAGTTCCGGATAGCATAGGATAGCAGAGAGTTTTTAATATATAGATTATGCACATAAATATCGGTGATTCCATGCCAAATAGGACGCTTTTGTGTAAAAACTGATTTTGACGATACTGTTTTTTTTTCAAATTTATGCTCGTCGCACACAGGGGCCGCTTGTATGGCATGCTTGGCCAAAATGGATTTTTTAAAAAATAGGATATTAAAAAAAAATTTGATGAAGTAATTAATTTAACAAGCTAACATTTATAAAGCTATGTATGTGAGTGTAGTTGAAAGTGTCTGTGAAGTTTCTGTATTCAGAAAAGCATGTTTGCGCTTGTCTATATGAACTGTAGCGACAGTTAAAAAAACTTTCTTAAAAGTTTTAAAAAATGTTGGTAAAAATTTAAAAATAAAAAAATAGTTGGCAACTCAATGATAAAAATATTACAGAGTTTTTAAATTCTAACAACGGATGCGGTTTCAGTGACTCATATTTACCTAGTGTTCGCCCTCCAAATTCGTAAAAACGCCTGTCTATACAAACGGCAGCGGGAGTGCTTTTTTTTAAAATTGTAAAGAATTTTGTAGTCTTGTCTCTCACCAGCTTATTCATAAAAATAAAAAAAAAATAGTTGACAGCTCAATGATAAAAAATTACAGAGATTTTAAATTCTGACAACGGATGCGGTTTCAGTGATCCATTTTTACTCATCCAGGGGGTCAATGTATAAGAAAGAAGGAAACTTTTGCAAAAATTACTTCATCAATAATTTCATTTCATTTGCGCTGAAGATATTGGAAATAAATAAATATGAACAAGATAAGTTTTGCGACAGCATAAAACAGCCAAAAGTAGTAAAGCAAATAGTATTTACTTGTTATTGGCAATATCAACATTTTCCTCTAAATAGTTGATAAGATACTGTTTCTGCGTACCGCTTGTCTTTTTTCCCTAAGCTGCTTTTCTCTTTACATTATTTATTTTTAATTTAAAGTCATTTTCTGTCCATAACGTGCGTTTGCTACCGGCGTTAACTTTCTTTCCATTTCAGCGAAAAATGAACAGCTGTTGCCCTTTTAGCACACAACGGGAATCGCATTTTTCGTGTAAAGGTGAAAACATATTTCACATGACGATAACGCAGAACAGGAATTGACCCCCCAGCCCACCACCAAACTTGTAGAAATAAGAAAATCTAGGTGGCAATCCTGATTTTTTTTTTTTAGCCTATAACCTTTTCATCATAATTATCTTCATTTAAAAAAAAACCAACTAAATTGATTGGAAAATACGAGCAGCAGAGGAAAATAAACGCTTTTTTTATTTTATATATATAGAAGATAAGTATACATTACAGAAAGTTTTAGTAGAATGCCTTTAACTCATGAAATCTTGGTATTGACGTCACCTTTCATGAAAAGTTCCCAGAATCAAAATCGGTTCATGCATTACAGAGAATTACTAACACAAAATGCAACTTATTTTTGTATAGATTTAATTTTGAGTCTCTGGATGCACTGAAGTACTCCCTGCAGTTTATTAACCGAAGTTAGGAAAAAAATGTAGGATCTTTTGATTACAATGGTACATGAAAATTTCATATTTAAATTTTTAGGTAATTTTGTTACTATTTAATTTCTATGAGCAATTGAATTTGCAAATAAAAAATTAATTCTGAACAAAAGCCTTTTATGGTCAAAATCAAAAATTGAGCAAAAAATGTTTATGTCTAAAATTAACCTTCGACCTGTTATTTTAAGTTATTAAAATTCTTAAAGCATCTGAACATCAAGAGAGAGGATTTATGACTTAAAATTCAAATCGATGCTATAAGCTTCAATCGGATTTCACTCTGGCCTTATTTTAATCAATAAGAACGAACGATACCGAAGTCAACGGACGCGTTTTTATTTCGGTCCCAGTTTTTGTCTTAAATTGTAATTAAATAATGATTGTCAATCTTCTCGTTGGATATTAATAGTTACATTTAGCCATTGTGCATCGATTGACGACTTTTTTTTTGGTCACAATACTATAGTTTTATTTTGAAAAAATCGTTTTATAACAACATCATATTTAGTAAATATATGTAAACAAAGTAACAACTCACAAGTCGGTGACTCATATCATATTATAACTGAAGCAGTGAGTGCCTCTCAGCCAATGTTCAAACAGTGCATTTAAGAAAAACAAGATCAAAGAGTGAACAATAATAATACAAATAAATCATCATATATAACAAGCTCATAGCTAGTTCATCGAGTGCAAATATTTTCTTTATAACTACTGAGAATTTATCTTTGTTGAGTGGTTTTAGTCGTAACTTGTGCCTCTTTATAAATATGCCTTGCAACTGTGGCTCTAAGGTTGAGCGTCATCTGGATGACGACAAAAAAGTAAAATGTGGTTTCTGTAACGAGTACTTTCATTGCCACTGCGTCAACATTAAAAAGGCGGACTTGGTATTTATGCAAAAATTAAAAAAGCAATATAAGTGCCAAAGTTGCTCTCGACGCAATTCAATCAGCTCCCCGCCAATAACTCCAAATTCCAATCAGCTACCAATAGCAAGCTCAGATTTGGGTGGCAAAAAAGCTACTCCACCAACATTACCAAATTTGAGCGATAGCAAAGTGAGCAACACCATTCTAACCAACACACAGACACCCAACGTCACGCAGCTCTCTTCTACGTCTCTCTTAAAGCTCATCGATCAAAAAATAGATAAGCATTACGCACTGATAGAATTGCGTCTCTCTCAGCAAAGCGAGTTAATAACCACACAAATCAATGAGGAACTCATTTTGGCTCTTAAAGAGAGTGAGGATAGAATTCTCTCAGAGTTGCAAAAAAATGTGAGCGAATTAAATTGTGGATTGTCGGCTGTAACTGAGAGAGTTACCCAGCTGGAAATTGGAACTGAAAGAGTAGGCCTGCTAAAAGAAGATGTAAGCACACTAAAAGCAGAAGTCGAAAACTTAAAATTTAAATTAGCAAAACATGATAACGTCTCTGTGGCCTGCGACCTAAAATAAACGGCATACCATACGCTAATGGCGAGGATCTCCATAGCATTTTGAACAACATATGCACTTCAGTTCAAATGCAGTTACCTACTGTCAAAAGTATATTTCCGCGGTTTTCACCCGTCGCGGCTTGGTGCATATAAAGGTCCAGCCCACCGACAATGCCATTCCCATTGACACCATCAACAAATTGAACGACGCCGCTGGGTCACTCCCTAACGACCGAAGATTTAATAATAACTTTCGCCTCGACGTTGAGACTGTCAACAACAACAACAACATCAACACCAACGCCAACACCAACACCAACACCAACACCAACACCAACACCAACACCAACACCAACACCAACACCAACACCAACACCAACACCAACACCAACACCAACACCAACACCAACACCAATACCAACACCAACACCAACACCAACACCAACACCAACACCAACACTAACACTAACACCAACAACAACAACAACACCAACACCAACACCAACACCAACACCAACACCAACAACACCAACAACAACAACAACAACAACAACAACACCATCATCAACAACAACAACAACAACTGCAACAGCAACTACCCTACAACCGTCGTGCAACTATCATAAACACTCCTTCTCTTCTAGCTCTCTCAAATTTATTTCTTTGTTAATATTGGTTTGTAATGTATATCTTTAAAAAAGTTATGCTGCTATGTCACTGGTTTGTTATTTATCTGTTCTCAAAAGATACACTTTAATTGTCCACACGATGCGATCGTCTTACTTCACTCTTCTGCTATATTTAATATGCTTATACGTCAGCCATTTATTTGTTTTCAAGGGAAATATAGAAAAAACTAATACAAATGCTCTAATTCAGCGCTCTGTAATTTTTAACACTTTCTTAATGATATTTGTTTGTAATTTTTCTGTTTTCTTAAAAAGCTATACTGCAATTTCTCGTACAATTAAAAATACTATTTTATCTTTTTGGCTAATTGTTTATACATTATTATTACTTTATCAGTTTTTAAAAAGAATACCGCCATATACAATATAAATGCTTTAATATTATCATATGAACCGACTTTAAAGTGCGTTGCTTTAGTTTATGCTTTGAAACTTGTCGTTCACAGTAATGTATGTGATAATTTCACTAATAATTTCCGCAGTTCCAGGGACACTACCTTTACCTTAGTTCGCGTTTTATGCAAACAAAAGACTGGCTTGAAAGTGTGTCATATTAATGCGCAAAGTCTGAATAAAAAGATTGATGAATTCAGATATTTATTCGAAGATTCAGGTGCTGAAATTGTTTATGTTTCTGAGACGTGGTTTTTGCCTAGCGGAAATGACAGAGTTTTTAAAGTAAATAATAACAAGCTATTTCGAGCGGATAGAGTAAGCCATGGTGGTGGTGTTGCTATGTTTATAAGGGAGGGTATTTCATGCAAGTTTGTTGGTAGATCATGTCCATCTGACGAAGTGGAGTTTCTTTTACTTTAAAGTTAACTTTCGTGATTTTAAAAGTGTTGATCATGCATCGTTGTTTGCTGAAGTCGAAAGCATAAATTGGTCCACTTTATATTCTGTCCCACAAGTAAATGACCAAGTCCCTGTCCCTGACCAAATGACCTGTTCCTTGAAGAAAATATAAAATATCTTTTTAACAAATATGTCCCTAATAAAACAAAATTATTAAACACAACCAGCCCCCTTGGTTTTCAAGTAGAATAAAAACGCTAATCGGGATGCGCAATGAGGCTTATAATAGGTGGAAACAGTTCAAGACGCCCGAGCTGCATGATTACTTTAAGCAATTAAGAAGAGACGTCGTTCGCATGGTGTCAGCTGCTAAGCTGGCACACTACGAACATAAGTTTTCATTTGCCCTGGATAGTAAGCACAAGTGGAACCTTGTACGAAAAATTGGCATAGGCAAAAGTGTGGCCTGTGATAATCAAAATATTGATGTTAATAAGCTTAACGAAAAATTTACCAATGTGCCTATGCCTACTTCGAGACCAGATTTTTATAACGACGTTAACCCTCCCGACTCACTTTCGAGTTTTAGTTTCTCCTGCGTAAACCAAACCTAAGTTGTGCAGAGTATACTTGCAGTGACATCAAATGCTATGGGCATGGATGAAGTGCATCTCCTATATTCATCAAAATGCTTCTCCAAAAATTATTGCCATTCTTTACGTTTTTTTTCAATACTATTTTAACTACATCAGAGTTTCCCTCCAGCTGGAAAAGAGCAAAGATTGTTCCTATTCCCAAATCGTGTAATGATTTCCGCCCAATTGCAATTCTGTCGTTTCTTTCATAAGTTCTGGAAAACATAATGAATAAGCAAATTAAAGTTTTTTTGCAGGAAAACTCATTATTGTCTGATTGCCAGTCAGGTTTCCGGGCTAAGCGAGGCTGCGTAACTGCCCTTCTCTAACTAGTAACTGAGTAACTAAGTAACTGAGGAGATACGATTAAACGTAGACTCCAACAACAACGTAAAATTTTTAGTTCTTCTTGATCATTCCAACGCTTTTGACACAGTTGATCACCGGGTGTTTTGTAAAAAATTAGAACAACTTTTAAACTTTTCTCCAACAGCTGTTAAACTTTTGATGTCATATCTTGAAGGCAGATCGCAGGCCGTAAATATTAGCCATACTTATTCCAACTTCGTACCCGTTAACAGAGGTGTACCACAGGGTTCAATCCTGGGACCACTACTTTTTACTTTATACGCTAACGATCTACCGCAAGAACTGCGGGTCAGCAAGGTTCACTTATACGCGGATGATGTGCAGCTTTACTTTAGCTGCCCGGTGAAAGACATTACGTAGGGCGTTGTAAAGCTTAACGAAGATTTAGCCCGAGTAAATGAATGTGCGTCGATCATTGGCTTATGTTTAAATCCATCAAAATCAAAATGCATCGTAATCTCAAGGAAACCCATGCAGATACCAGTTCCTACAATAATAATAAATGGTTCACGCGTTGAGGTGGTTAAATCCGCGAAAAATTTGGGAATTACTTTCAATAGTTCCTTAACCTGGTCAAACCACATTAATGAAGTGCTAGGTAAAACTAATAGCATGCTGCGTAATCTCTGGGCCACTCAACATTTTACCCCTCAAAACATCAGAATGTTACTCGCAAAAACTTATTTGATCCCTTGATTACTATATGGATGTGAAATTTTTGCAGCTTGCGACTCAACGAGCAGGCGCAAACTAAATGTCCTATACAATAACATTGCACGATACGTTTTTACGCTAAAGCGCTCCGATCGAGTATCGCAGTTTGCAAATAAAATATACCAGGTTTCCTTTGATAATCTTGTTAATTCGAGAGCTCTGAACACGCTGCACAGAACCATTACAACGCAAGAACCTGAATACTTGTATAAAAGGTTACATTTCCTATGCTCTAATCGCGGCATTCATCTCGTCCAACCAAGACATACTTGCCCTACGTCAGAGCGCCAGTTTTTTGTCCACACAATTCGTCTCTGGAACTCGCTCCCCAATCACATTCAGCAAATTAAAAATGCAACGCAATTTAAACATAAACTGATGAATTATTTTACACGTCCATGAAGATATATGCTTCTGAGGTATTCACTTCTTAGATACATTTGAAAATAGATTCGATCACATTCGTACTACAATAATATAGCTAAGTTCCACTTAAATTCAAGATGGATTGTCTGTTTAAACTTTCACTTGCATACAACTATCATAAAATTTTCTATGAACTCTTAATATTAATCTTTATTTTAACTTTAATTTAATTTTATCTCTAAGAAAATTTTAATGTAAATTAAAACAAATCTAAGCTTGTATAAAACATTATATCTTAATTTTTTTTTTACTTATTACTAATATTAAAATTAATTTTCTGTTCTTTATTATATATAATTTATGTTATGTTTACGGCCATTCAACGCTATTTAACTCTATTCTTTTTATAAAATTTGTCACTAAAAATTTCATCTACTTGTTACGGTGCTTGCCATAAGACTTATATCTTGTTAGCTCCGTTGTCGAATAATTAATAAATAAATAAAATAAAAAAATAATCATATTGGTTAATAAAATATCCAAACCAATTCGAATTGAAGATATTTTACGACGCAAATCTGATTAGGATGTTATCTAAAGGCATTACAAAAAATCTTAAATATGGTATTAAAATTGATGATAAAGCATGTGAAAATCTTGTTTATAACCATTTTTATCTGACAAATTTTATGGTTCTACAATAACTGGCAGTGTATCCCTATAATTAAAAAACCTAAAAATGGTAAATTTATATTAAAAATTATAAAATGGCAGACAATTTGCTGCTCCATCTTTAAAGTAGACCATGTCTCGAAAAGCTATTGCTGCATCTTGTTGCAAAATTTGGGCCGACTTAGCCAAATTAAGAAACATACATAACTCAGCTAAAGATACGTGGTTTGAGAGCAAGAAGAATTTTTTTTACAAAATATATGAATCTCTTATTGCTCTCAACTTCGCCTAATATAGAAATTGTAGTGTATTTTAAAAATGAAATTAAATAACATTGATACCATTATTTAAAAAAATTAGTCTAGGCTTTTTTATTTAAATAAAAGTGCTTCTAAATTTATAACGAGAAGTGTTCTGCTTCTCATAAGTTCCATAAAAAAAAAACATGCAAAAAAAAAAAAAATTAAAAAAAAAATTTTTTTTATTATAGAATTTTCTAAAATCCTCATATATTGGGTTTGCAACTAAGTAATTGCGGATTTCACTCATAGATGGCTTTAGTTGAATTTTTAGGTTTGCTGACGTTATCGAAATGTCAAACACATTTTGTTATTTGATAGTTGGTACTTCAACTGTCAATCAGTAAAAAAATTTTTTGATCGGTTGTGTAGTTTTGGTTTGGCGTCTGTTGAAAAATGGAAAATCAAAACGAACATTTTCGTCATATTTTGCTTTTTGGACATAATAATAATAATTTTTTTATTATTATTTTATTATAATAATAATTTTTGGATAACGGAAAATCAAAACGAACATTTTCGTCATATTTTGCTTTTTTATTTCTGGAAAGGAAAAAAACGCATCGCATGCTCACAAAAAGTTATGTGCTGTTTATGGTGACGAAGATTTAAAAGAACGGTAGTGTCAAAATTGGTTTGCCAAATTTCGTTCTGGTGATTTTTCACTCAAAGATGAAAAACGCTCTGGTCGTCCAGTTGAAGTTGATGACGACCAAATCAGAGCAATAATCGATTCGGATCGCCACAGTACAACACGTGAGATTGCAGAGAAGCTTCATGTATCACATAGATGCATTGAAAATTGCTTAAAACAACTTTGCTATGTACGAAACTCGATATATGGGTTCCTCATGAACTGAAAGAAAATCATTTAACACAACGCATTAACATCTGCGATTTGTTAAAGAAACGTTATGAAAATGATCCATTTTTAAAAGGTGATGAAAAATGGGTTGTTTACAACAATGTCAATCGGAAAAGATCGTGGAGCAAGCCAGCTGAACCAGCTCAAACCACATCAAAAGCTGATATTCATCAAAAGAAAGTGATGTTATCAGTTTTGTGGGATTACAAAGGAATTGTCTACTTTGAACTTTTACCACCCAATCGAACGATCAATTCTGATGTCTACATTGAACAACTAACAAAATTGAACAATGCAGTTGAAGAAAAGCGGTCCGAATTGACAAATCGAAAAGGTGTTGTATTCCACCATGACAATGCAAGGCCACACACATCTTTGGTCACTCGTCAAAAATTATTGGAGCTTGGTTGGAATGTTTTGCCACATCCACCATATAGTGCTGACCTTGCATCATCTGATTAATTTTTATTTCAATCTTTGCAAAACTCCTCGAATGGTAAAATTTTCTATAATAATGATGTGGAATCGTACCTGTTTCAGTTTTTTGCTGATAAAAACCAGAAGTTTTATGAACGTGGAGTTATGATGCTGCCTGAAAGATGACAAAAGGTCATTGCTCAAAATGGGCAATACATTACAGAATAAAGTTATTTCGTTCCATGAAAAAATTGTCTTTTATTTTCTAAAAAAATCGCAAACCTGATATATTCTTTCAGAAAACATCTATATATATATATATATATACAACAAAGTGGAAAAAAGCGTCTGTTTCCCTCTGCTGCCCGTTTTTTTTTTCAACCAATTCAGTTGGTTTTTTTTGTTTAATGTGAATAATTAATTATGATGCGACGGTAATAGGCAATAAAATAAAATTAAGGCTGCCATCTAGATTTTTTTGTTTTTACGAATTCGATGGGCGAACATTAGGTGATCTATATATATAAAACAATGTGGAAAAAAGCGTCTGCTTCCTTCTGCTGTCCGTAGTTTTCAAACAATTCAGTTGGGTTTTTTTTTTTAATGTAGATAATTATTATGAAAAGCTTATAGGCTAAAAAAAATTTTGGTTGCCACCTAGATTTTTTTTATTTTTACGAATTTGGTGGGCGAACACTAGGTCAAAACGGCAATGAAAAGGTTATATGCTAAAAAAATAGGACTGTCACCTAGATTTTTTTATTTTTACGAATTTGGTGGGCGAACAAAAAAAAATTATGTAGTTCATCCCTTACTATTGGGATGGCAGCTGAATTTTTTTCTTTTACGAATTCGGTGCTGGGGCGAACACTAGGTAAAAATGGGTCACTGAAACCGCATCCGTAGTCAGAATTTAAAAATTCTGTAATTTTTTATCATTAGGTTGCCAACTAATCTTTTTTTTATTTGTTCGGATTCGCTGGTGAAAGACAAAACACCAACATTTTTTTATAATTTTTAAAGAAAGCATTACCGCTGCAGTTCATATAGACAGACTCAAACCAACTTTTCTGAATACAAAAACTTCACAGACACTTTTATCTACGCATACATCTTTATATAAATAAAACAAGGTGGAAAAAAGCGTCTTTCCACTCTACTGCCCGTAGTTTTCAACCAATTTGTTTGATTACTTTTTTTTTAAATAATTATGATGTGAAGGTTATAGTCTAAAAGGTCACTGAAACCGCATCCGTCAGAATTAAAAACTCTGTAATTTTTTATCATTGAGTTGCCAGCTATATTTTTTTTTTTACGAATTACTGGCGAAAGGCAAGGCACCAAAATTCTTTTAAATTAAAAAAAAAGCACTAAGCGCAAATCAGCTTTTCTGAATACAGAAACTTCCCAGACACTTTCAACTACACATACATACATAGCTTTATAAATGTAAGCCTTTTAAAAAAGTGCTGTCAAAAAATTAGAAAAGCAAAAAGTTTCTAAACTTTCATAGAAATATTCTCTTAATTACAACTTCATCAACATTTTTTACAATATCCATGCCATACAAGCGGCCCCTGTGTGCGATGAGTAAAAATTTGAAAAAAAATAGAATCATCACAATCAGTTTTTACCCAAGAATCATCCATGGAATCATCGATTTGTATGTGCATAATCTTATATATAAAACAAAGTAGAAAAAAGAGTCTGTTTCCCTCTGCTGACCGTAATTTTCAACGAATTCAGTTGATTTTTTTTTTAAATGTGGATTATTATGATTGTTACGAGGGAACAGGGGGAGAACCTTCACATGGCAACGTGTCTGACTGCCTCAACCTGACGAGGCCAACATTATCCATGTCGAAATCGTCCCAAGTCGGATGAAACCTCCTCGTGGTGTTCCCTGGGCAATGGCAAACTGGCATCCGTTAGTTTGACGGCTAATTTGAGCGGCGGGTCGCTCCGTGGACCTTAAACATGGAATATACGCAGGGTTTGGTTCCCGCCACATTACTACTGCCCAATGAAAACTAAACTAGCTGCGGATAAAAACCCCAATTACGTTGACGACCACCACTTACGTAAAACGGACAGTGATTTACGGATATGTACCTGGAATGTCCGTACCCTTTATAGGGAAGGTGCCATTCCAACTGACGGAAGCCTTCAAAACAATAAAGGCTGGCATCACCGCCATCCAGGAAATGCGATGAAAAGGGCAAGGCTGCTCTAAAAAAGCACACTGCGATATCTACTACAGCTGTCATGCGGAGAAGCGCGAATTCGGAAGTGGATTCGTCATTAGCCGGAAACTACGCCACCTTGTTTCCAGGTTCACACCTGTGAACGAAAGATTTGCCACGATCCGCATCAAGGCAAAATTTTTCTTCATCAGCCTTATTTGCGCGGACGCCCCGACGGAGGAAAAGGACGAAGTCGTCAAAGATGCTTTCTACGCTACGTGACGTGAAAATAGTCCTCAGCGGTTTAAATGCGAAAGTCGGAAACGAAGGCATCTTTGGCCACTCTGTTGGTCAGTTCAGTCTTCATGAGACCTCCACGAACAACGGTCTAAGACTGATCGACTTCGCCGCGGCGCGAAACATGGTAGTTAGTAGCACCAGATTTAAACACCTCGACATCCACAAGGCCACCTGGCTATCCCCGGATCAAAAAACTCGAAACCAAATTGATCATGTTGTAATCGATGGAAGGCAGGCCTCCAGTAATCTAGATGTGCGTTCATTTCGGGGGGCCAACATTGACTCCGACCACTATCTTGTTGCAGCCAAGATCCGCATGCAATTATGCAATCCGAAGAACATACGCACAGGAATGCAACGAAAGCTAGATGTCACTCAGCTGCAATTACAACGGACTGCCGAGGCCTATTCCGCTTAACTCTCGGTTAAGCTCAACCAGCCAACCTCTAAACTCGACGACGTCGGCGGACTTTGGGAGCATATATCCCACTCCATGCGCGATGCCGCTGAAGAAGTCATTGGTTTCCGGCGCCCGCAACCTCGGAAGCAATAGTAAGATAAGGAGTGTCGCATTGCGACAGCAGTAAAAAACGCCTCTTATAGAAAAACGCTGCAGTCAGCTGCAACGCAAGTCGTGCGAGAAAACTACCGCGAAAAGAGGAAGAAAGAGAGGCGTCTTTTCAGATGCAAGAAAAGAGAGCAGGAAAAGAGTGAGCGTGAGCAACTAGAGGTATACCAGGGCAAGAAGGATGCACGAAAATTCTATCAACAGGTTAAGCTTAAGGTTATGTAGGAGGCAACCATATTTTTTATATAACCTTTACATCATAATTATCAAAAAAAAAAAGAAATCAACCGAATTGGTTGGAAATTACGGGGAGCAGAGGGAAATAAACCAGTGTTTGAATTGCTGACTTCAAAATAGCAACAGCACAGAAATGTGTGCTTTGCTTACATATTTTTCAGCAAAAGAAAAAACTTACTTTGCAAATACTTACTCAACAAGGCGTAAGCAACAATGCAAAAGCAAATACGAAAAACAAATAAAATATCAATTAGCTTTGGCTAACTGCGCAGAAGGTTGTGCTTAAATTGAATTTCAGCAACTGACAGCAATTAGCTGTTGTTTTCGTTTCCTTTGCTTTGGCTTGACTTTTTTGTCGCTCTAGTTTTTGCAGTCGAAAATCGAAAATGTTTGCTGCATCAGTCAGTTAGTTTTTATAAGCTTTTATTTAAATTGCTTCGTTCGTTAGTATGTATGTATGAACGTCCGTCATAACTTGCAAACCATTTTTCGAAACCTTGTTGGTAACCGATTAAACTGAAATTTAGCAAACATATGTAAGTTCGCTGACAATGAAATATTATGATAACATTTTTTTTTACGGCCCTTTTACCGCTCACAAATCAATAAAAATGCTGTATCACCAAAACTGCTAGGCCAATTCTACGGAAATTTTGACAGTAAATTTTCTTCAGTAGAAGATGATTAAGGAAAGAAAATGTTGCCACACCTCATGTTACCGCCCACAAATCAATAAAAATTCTATATATCCAAACCTACCGGGCTGATCCAGCTGAAATTTAGGCAGTAAATTTCTTTCAAGTACAGTATGGCTTAGGAAAAATGTTGTCACACCCCCTTTTACCGCCCATAAAAAATAAAATTGCTATATCTCTATAACTACTACGCGCAATTAACTAAAATTAAGGCAGTATATTTCCTTAAAGTAGATGATTTAGAAAAAAATTTGGCCACTCCCCCTTTCACTGTTCACAAATCAATTAAAATGCTATATCTCCAAAACTACTGTTCCGATTGAGCTAAAATTTTGTCCGTAAGCTTATTTCAAGTACGCGGTGATATACTATAATATACTATAATATACGGTATACTATAATATAACCGCCTACAAGTGACATTTGTAGTGACATAAAAATAAACAAAAAATTTTAAAATATAAATTAAACGCGTTTATGTTTTTGCAAAACAAAATTTAAAACAAGCGTGTTTAAATTTTATTTGTATAATTCTCATTTCATATTCTCATTCTCATATAAAGTTTTTTTTTTTTGTATAATTTTCACCTATTATTTCTTTTTTATAACAAAAAATACGTCGCTATTTGAAAAAACTAAAAAATCTGAGAAAAAAAATTTTATTGTTTGAAAATATTTTTTAATTAGACTTAAAAAATTTAAAGGATAGATGAAATAAAAACTAATTTATTATTAAGATATATATAATATTTCAATATTTTAAGCCGCAATAAAACAAACAAACTTCATCGAATGGATTTTACATTTAGTATTCGAGGGGTCCCAGGGGTCGCTGATCACGAATCTGACGTCAAAAACACGAAAAAATTAAAAAAATGGCATCGAAAAAATGGGGGTTAAAAACATTTGTTTTCAATATAAAAATTTTTGTTTTAAATTTTATTTTTAATTTAAATGTTTTTAAACTGAAAATGTTTACTTTAATTAAAAATATACTTAAAAACATAGTTTTGAAAACAAAAGCTTTGTTTTCAATTTTTCTTTACAAACATTTGTGTTTAACGTAAATGAAATTGTTTAAAGCTCTATTTCAAAAACATATTCGTTTAATATAAACACAATTCCATTTAATTTAAACACATATTTCCCTTAGTGTATATGTTAGATATATTCTAGATTCAGAAGAACCTCTCTCTTGGTTACTCATCATCATAATATAAGCGCAAGTATAGAGGTACGTTCTAGGGACTTATATTCATTTAGTTCAACTGGTTTTTTTAAATGAAAGCTATTTTGTGAGGAAAAAAATAAAACTGAAATATTAAAGTCTTTTATGAGCTCTATAATAAATCATGAAAAAATATTTTAAATATTTCATGAATGAATGAAGTAAGGACCAATTTGGTATACTTGAAATCCATCTCCATTTGCAATTTAAAACTCCTAAAAATCCTTTAAATTTTTAAAACAGCATGTTATTTTCGGTCCATGCCATAAACCTTTTATTAACCTAACATAATATAACTATTCATTAAGATATAAATTTGAATGTGTCTTTTCATCACTTAAACTAATTTTGGCAAAACCTTTGCCGTTGTTCGAAGACGACGAACTCGATTAAGAAATTCTCAATTTTTCCAAGTATTTGTTTTTAATAATATATTTCTATATTCATAATTATCTTTTTTTTAATTTATTCTATTCTTTATTTAAATAGATTCTTTTAATTTTTTTTTTTTACTGCACTTGGTGTCTATAAGTTAACAATTTCCTAAACTGCTCTAAGTAACTTAAGAGTAATTATAACTAACTATTACTACTCGTATTACGTCATTTTAACCGGGAAAAATTGTTCAGTTAAAAATGTTTTAAAATTGGGCAACCTATTCCTGAAATCTCATCCTGTCACTATTCAGTAAATACAACAACGAACCAACAACATTCGTTGAATTTGTATCAAAATAAAAAATTACTATCAACAAAAAACATGCAAAAACAACAATCGTTGCTTACAGCACTCTTGTATTTCAGTTGTTGTAGAGCTTTTTCTCTTCAGTACAAACGCAACATCGATAAACGCTTAGATGTCTTAAGCTTAAAAAAACTGAATGACTGAAGCAGCAAGCCACAACAATTTTCAAACTCTGCATTTACATTTACTATGTCTTTTGTCTGCAAGAACTAGAGCGACAAAAAACTTGAGTCAAAGTAAAGAAAACGAAAGCAACAGCTAGTTGCTGGCAGTTGCTGAAATTCGTTTCGAAGCATTTCATTCAACTAACTTCGTAAGCACAACTTTCTGCGCAGTTAACTGAAGCAAAATGATCTTTTATTTCTTTTTTGCATTTGCTTCTTACTTTCGCTGGTTCCTTTTTCGTAGTCATAGCAAAGCAATTACATATGCATTGAAAATAGTCAAGCAATTTCAAACACTGAAATAAACGCTTTTTTCCACTTTGTTTTATTTATATAAAGATGTATGTGTAGATAAGTGTCTGTGAAGTTTCTGTATTCAGAAAAGCTGGTTTGAGTCTGTCTTTATGAACTGTAGCGGTAGTGCTTTCTTTAAAAATTGTAAAAAATTTTGGTGTTTTGTCTTTTACCGGCGAATCCGTACAAATAAAAAAAAAAATTTGATGGCAATCTAATGATAAAAAATTACAGAATTTTTAAATTCTGACAAGGGGTGCGCACTGAGCACTAAGCACTGAGTTCGTAAAATTAAAAAAAAAAATAAGCTGCCATCCCTATGGTAAGGAAAGAACTACATCATTTTTAAATTCAAAAAACGGGCACCGCCGCTCAGCACCGAATTCGTAATAATTTAAAAATTTTGGTGGCAATCCTTTGGTAAAAAATTACCTCATTTTTGAAATTCTGACAAAGGATTCGGATTCACTGACCCATTTTTAACTAGTGTTCGCCCACCAAATACGTAAAAATAAGAAAATGAAGGTGGCAACCCTAATTTTTTTTAGTCTATAACCTTTTCATCGTAATTAACTTATGTTACTTTGCTTTATATATACACTCTTAAATACTACCTAAAACTATTGCACTATTTAATATGTTTAAGCATAATATTTGCACGCGCTTTTCTATATACTTATATATACTTATAATGAATGCTCCTCATAGTAACTGTTTTCGTGCCAAAGATAGCGTTTTTAACCTGATCCGTATACTATCTAAGCAAAGAAATGGCATTAAAATATGCCATATTAATGCACAAAGAATTGTGAACAAATTTGACGAATTTAGATATATTTTCGAAGGTTCTGGCGTAGACGTGATTTGTGTTACAGAAACTTGGTTTCGTGAAAGTATGCCCGATTGTGTTTTAAAATTAGATGGTTTTAAATTATTCCGAGCTGACTGACATGGTCATGGTGGGTGGGCTGCTATTTTCGTGCGTAGTTCTATTATATGCGAAATAATTTGTAAATCTTCCTGTGACAGTTCTATTGAATACTTATTTCTTTGCCTCAGTAATGGTCTGGATAAAATTCTTGTAGGTAGTGTCCATAGACCAAATCGTAATGTCGATTTTAGTCCATTATTCAATTTAATTAAGGATATTTCACAAAACTTACAACAACATCGTCATAGCTGGAGACTTCAACTGTAACGATCTCGTTGATGATCAATTAACCCTTAATATGCGAATACTAGGACTGTTTTCTGTCAATACAACGACGCCTACACATTTTACTAAAACTTCCAACACCCTATTAGATCTGTATTTTGTAGATGAGAGGTCTAAAAGTCTTATCTATGATCAACTTTCAACACCTTTCTTTTCTAAACACGACCTTTTATTTCTCATTTATGACTTTGAATTGACCGATGACACCAAATGCTTTAATTTAAGGGACTTTAAGAATATTGACTACATGCGCCTTGAAAGTGAAATTAGAAACATTCCCTGGAACGACATTTATAGCATGACTTCAACGGAAGAACAAATGACGTTTGTACAGAACAATATTAATAATCTTTTCGACGAATTCGAAAAGTGCTTGAAAGTATCTTAGCTATAAAATCACCTAGCTATAAAATCACCCACTATTTTTTAGGGCTTTACTTCCTTTCATTCTTCCACATATAACACATATTTTTAATTCAATTCTGACTACTTCTGTTTTTCCGGAAAACTGGAAAAAAGCGCGTATTATTCTAATTCTCAAATCTGGAAATGTGTACAGACCAATTGCAATCCTGTCTTTTGTGTCTAAGTCTCTTGAACTAATTATTTACAAACAAATTACTAAATTCATTACCGACTACTTGTTACTTACAGATCGACAATCTGGATTTAGAACTAAGCGGAGTTGTTTAACTGCATTAAACGACGTAACTGAAGAACTTCGCGTGGCCATAGAAGATAAAAAAATAAATTTTTTGGTACTTTTAGATCACTTTAAGGCTTTTGATATTGTTGACCACGTAATACTTCTAACAAAACTTTCAAAAATGTTAAACTTTTCGTCAACTGCAACAAGTCTCATATTTTCGTATCTGTCCAATAGATCTCAAATAGTCTACGCAAATAATACAGCATCACAGCCTTTGCCTATTCAAAGAGGCGTGCCACAAGGCTCTGTCCTTGGCCCGTTACTTTTTTCTTTCTACATTAACGATCTTCCGTTCCGTCGATACTGACACATAGCCATGTTGTCCAGCCGATGATGATGTCCAGTTGTATGTTAGTTGTAATCGAGAGTCGATCTGTACCTGTATAGCTGGCCTAAGCCACGATCTTGATCTCGTTGCAAGCTGGGCCAGAAAAAATAGGCTGGGCATAAATACTAGCAAATCTAAGTGCTTGGCAATATCAAAACGGATTTTTGACATGTCTTCACTACCCCATTTATTTATAAATAAAAGTAGAATTGAGTACGTTAACAGCGCTAAAAATTTAGGCATAATTTTTAATAGAACCTTAACATGGAACGACCACATTCACAGTATAATAGGAAAAGTCTATGGAATGCTTAGAAAACTATGGATGACACAGTACTTTACACCTCAAAGGATAAGAATTTTACTTATAAAAACATATATTGTTCCAACTTTATGGATGTGAAATTTTTGCCAATTGTGACTGCGTAAGTGAACAAAAACTCAACGTTATTTTTAATAATGCTGCAAGGTATGTTTGAGACGATCTGATCATATCTCGCAGTTTTCTAAAAAGATCTACAACATGACGTTCGATAATTATCTTAAATATCGTACGCTGCTATTTTTACATAAGATAGTAAATACGAAAGAGCCAGTTTATCTTTACAATAAACTGACATTTACACGGTGAAATCGTTCAAAGAGAATAAATTAAATTAGACATTTCTGCCTCACATCAGAAAATTTTTATATTTTCAATACGTCTTTATATTCCTTCGATATTCCTTCTAGTGTTCAAGCACTTACCAGCGCTGTGCAATTTAAAAAACAATTATCTTCTTACTTATCATCTGTGCAATAATTTAAGTAATAAGTGTTATTACTGCCATTTTATATTTTCAAACTTTGTTTTTATGGTTTTTTTGTATGATATTCGTTTAAATCAATGCTAAGAAATAATATATCTTCATTTGTTTTTTTACAATTTTGCAATTTGCGAATTTCTAAAGATAATTTTAATTTTTAATTTGTATTTCTTTGTGAATTAATTAAATGCATCAGATTATTGTCAACTTACCACTTAGAAGCATTTAGAAGTAATTAAAAACTAAATTAAAATTTTCGTCTTAAATTATATATATATTAAGCTTTAAAAACAAATTTAATGTATTGTCATTGTTAATTATAAATTCATGTTACTAGTGTAGTTGCATAAGATATTAAATCTTGTTACACCAGGTTGACAAACTTATTATAAATAAATGTTTAAATGTTTAAAAAATATCAACTTAATTGGTTGTGAAACTACGGGCAGCAGAGGGAAACAAACGTTTTTTCCCACTTTGTTTTATATATATAGCTTACCTAATGTTCGCTCACCGAATTCGTAAAAACAAAAAAATCTAGGTGAAAATCCTATTTTTTTTTATAGCCTCTAACCGTCGCATCATAATTATCTACATTTAAAAAAAAAACCAACTGAATTGGTAGAAAATTACGGGCAGCAGAGTGAAACAGCTTTCTTCCACTTTGTTTTATATATATTATTAAATATTTGGGAAAAAAAATTAGCTTTTATAACTAAACAAAAAAGTTATCTTGGTTTTAAGTTTCAGTACATATGAATACCCTGACGGCAAAAACGAAAAGCGTATGGTGTAACAGAAAGCAACAACTACATACAAGAACAGGTTTTCCAACAACATATACGAAGATAAAATGCAACAACAACTACAATGCCTAATGCACTAAATATTACAATGTTTACAATGAACAAACTTCTTCAAATGACCAAAGAAAAGGTTTGAAGACTATACGCTAAAAAAATGTTTTGATATTTTGTTTTAGTTTCCTATGCTTACCTGTTATTGTTATAGATAAGTTAAGCTAATTGTAAGCTTAGCGCTGATGCTTAGATTTTTTTTTATAAGACTAGGAAAGCAAGCGAGTGGTGTAGGAACGACTTTGAGCCAATTTTCAATAGTCGTCGTGGAGCCAAGGTAGAGTTTTGCCCAGCTGTTGAAACGTCGTGGGTTCAAACCCGTAGCTGAGCGAATGAACACATTTATTTTTCAAGTTAAGTCTTTATTATTTTTTTTTGTTTAAATTGCAAATTACAAGTAACAAAATAATTTTATTTTGCATTTAAAAACAATGGAGAGAAATAAACAATTTGACAAAAATAGCTTTCTTTATAGCATCACATTGTAATATTTAGTGCATTAAGAATTGTTGTTTTTGTTGTATTTTTCTTCGAGTATGTTGTTGGAAAACCAGTTTTTGCATGTTGTTGTTGTTGCTTTCTGTTACACTATACGCTTTTCGTTTTTGCCGTCAGGGTGTTCATATGTACTGAAACTGAACACCAAGATAACTTTTTATTTATTAATAAAAGTTAATTTTTTCCAAATATTTAATAATTTTTCACGGGCTTAAATTCTGCATCAGAAAAAATTATGATTGGGGGATATTTTAGAAAGTGATGTTGAGAACTAGTAAGGTTTTTAAGGATTTTATAACATAAATATAACACTTGTTATGACCTTCTCAACGATATATAAAACTTAATAATCGGACTATAAATAACCGCCCACAAAAAAATGTTTTGCACTCCCGTTACTTTCTCGACATAATAGTTTATATAAGCCGGTAACATTGCAAACTTTTTTTTCGACACCATTTTACCAATGCACAGTAACCAATCAGAGACGGCATAAAACTTTCTGCTCTCTATCAACTGTGTACACACAAGTACAACAGACCTACCTATTCATCAAAAACTAGGCCGAAATCATTTGAAAGGCTGAAAAGGCAATTCTATTTTTATTTTTAAAGAAAAAAGAGAGTTTGTACCCCGGAAACGCCTTATCAGCAAAGTTGGTAATTTTATTGAAAATATACCCTTCGTAGTATGCCTAGAATTATTTAGTAGTTTTTATTATTATTTTTAATTCCGCTTTTGCATATTCTATATACTCTTTTGCTATCTACTATCCCGTTTATGAAAAAGTTCAGACAATATTTTAGAAATCAAAAGTTATTGTTTCATATAAAATTACAAAAAGTTTAGCCAAAATCTGAGAATGTTTTTTTAATTTCTTTTCTTTGCGGATAATATATTTGAAGTTAAAAGTTCATACTTCAAATAAAATCGCAAAAAAGTTTCGCCAAAATCAAACAATCCTTTTTTGTTTACAGTCACTTTTCACACCTGTATAACTTTCTTGTTTATGAAAAAGGAAGATTATATTTTTGAAGTTAATACTTCAAATAATATTACAAAAAAGTTTCTCGAAAATCAAAGAACCCTTGTTTTTGTAATTCCCTTTCGAACTTTGCCAAACTTTGAATATTTTTCCATACAAAATTAACCATTTTTCGCCAAAAGTCACTTATCAAACCTGCATAACTTTCTTGTTTATGATTAAAAGCAGATTATATTTTTGAAATCGAAAGTTAATACTTTAAACAAACTTACAAAAAAAGATGCGTCAAAATCCAAGAATTCTTTTATTTATAGCTTTTCAAAACTCGCAAATTTTTGAGTTTTTAGGTTTTTTTAAGATAAAGAAATTTTTTTTAAAAAAAAAATTTCCCTTCACAAGAAAACTACAATTTTAAAACATTCTCTTTATTTTTTTTTTTTATAAAAAGATGATAATTTTCTTAAAACATTAACTCAATTTTAAATTACTTGATTTTCTTTAAATAAAGAGGTGTAGTATAAAGGGATCGCATTTATTTATTATTTAAAAAAATATGGCCTTTTCAGCCATTTCAGATTCTTATGATCAATTGTGTTGTATGTGTTATGAAATGTTTGAACACAAATGATCGAGAACTGGACCTATGTTACATGTTTTATGCCGACTCCGAACGACTTATGTTCTCAAGAAGCTTTTCATGGCAGTTTTTACTCTCTGAGGTTCGCCATTGTCTGCAGAGAGGTGACGGCCGAATAGAAAAATTAATTCAATTGAAAAAACATTCTGTGTAAGATGGGGATTCGAACCTCTCTTCTCTGGCGTATGAGCCACACACTCTACCCACTACGCCACGGCAGCCAATATTTATTATTAGACATTTTAAAAATCTTTATAAATTTTACATAACTTAATTATATGGTTCTATATTGTATACTTTTATAAAAGAGATCCAAGACATTGTTGCTCTAAGACATAGGTTCTCAAAGTGGGTATTATCGCCCCCTTCGAGCGCTGAAAACGCGCTGGGAAGCGGTATTGTGCTTACGGAAATTTGGAGGCCGCTGAGACGCTGCTAGTGGGTGGTAGGAAGATGGAAACAACTTTTTATTTTAATAAATAGTTTCGGTAAAAGTTAAATTAACCAGTGCACACTACTCTATAATAATCAAATTTTTCCAAATATCAAATGCTTTGTAATACAATATTTTCCTTAGTGACTTGTTAATGTAAATAATAGGAGTATAACTGTAAACATTCAATCATCCTGTCTATCAGATGCTTTTGAATTGTAAAGCGAATAAAAGCTTAAAGCGAAATGAATAAATGCATGGACACTGCGAACATTGACCGTAACCCCGTTCTGACAGCGATTCAATTTGCCCAACGAATTTGTGTATAAGGCTTTTTGGATACGATGAGTGTTTTGGACTTATCTATGCTGCTCTATCTCGAACATCAAAAGGCGCTGTTGTAAAAATATCTTAAGAAATCGTAAAAAACTCCAAAACCGCTCATTCGATTTGGATGAAATTTTTATATAGGGATTTTCGAGTACGCCAAGTGTTTTCGCTCTTTCGCGAAATATACCAAAAAACTCTAAGCCTCTCATCCGATTAGCAAGGTTTCTATAAGTCGTTTTTGGATACGGTGAGTCTTTTGGTGCTATTTATGTTTTGGTATATCTTAAACACCAGAGGGCGCTGTCGTACTAGATACAATAAGGCATTGCAAAGCGCGTCGGGTGATAACTATCTTCCTTTCTTTTTTATTATATTTATATTAAACTTTATTTTTTCGCATATCAGAATGCCTGATGTCGAAGTCTGTGGTATTTGACGTACGTATCAATACATGCGTAAATCACTTGCATCGTAGGTTGGTGTAGTTTTGATATTGCAATTTCTGCCTTTCAGTGCCTATTTGTGTCGACGATTCTATAAAATTTAAGGAATGTTAAAAGATTCATCGAAAATAAACAACATGTAAGTTTCTTCAACAAATTAAAACATCAATATACATGTGCATTTCATGACAATGCAGTCTGTAGTACAGAAAAGTGGGCGGTATCGGACAGGAGGCGTGGCATAACAATTTCTATCCAAATCATACACCGTTTGCTCGACGATAAAGAGCAGTTCGTTGTCTAGAAAAGTCGGCAAATAAGACAATGGGCGATTTAATTTTAATCGAATTCCTTTTGCAGTGTGTTGAACCAAATTTTGCACACATATTTTTTGCCATTTGAGCAGTCCGTACTCTAAAAATTGGCGAGATTATATTGGCGTGACACTTTAATTTTAATCGAACTCTTTCTACACTTTATGTCCGACTTCATCCAAATTTTGCACATACATTCATTGTTATAATGAGCAGTTAGTAGTCTAAAAAAGTGAGTAACATAAGACAAAATACGTGGCTCAATAATATAAATCGTACTCCTTTTACACCGTTTGTCCAACTTCAGCCATATGTTGCACTTATGGTATATGCTTTGGTAAAATAAACACATACATGCTTTTATTTATTTATTTCTTTATTTTCAGTCTATGAACGAGGTTCTTACAGATTCTATTTACAAGATAACAATATTAGTCTTAATATATAATGAATAAGCTAAAAATAAAATCTATACGAGATTTTCAAATTAACTACAACATAGTATATAACAATGATTTATAAATGAAAAATCAATTATACATTTAGAAGATAGATTATTAAAATCATTTTGAGCTCGACATTGACCAAGTTAAATTGTGTTTGTATGACGAAGCGCCATTATTAGGACATTGAAGTTTATTAATGCTAAAAGAAAAGAGCAGTCAGTTGTACTATGCTATGATATCGTAAATAAACAACATAGATAAAACTTTTCTTCTTATTTCAAGGCTTTTTACGTTTAAAAGATCACATCGGACATTATATGATGGAATGATATGATGGAATGGCAGAAATGTAAATTTCTAACACAAAACGCAAAAAAACATTTTTTTATTCGTTCTAGACGAATTTAAACATAGCTTGTAAATCTAATAAAATTCAAATCGGAGATAATTTGGCAGGTGAAGCTGATATCTAAGTGATAAAAAAAGTTTATTTCATAATTTGAATCTGATTAAAATCCTCTTTTTTATAAATTACTGACGAAAAAATGTATGGTCGAAATTGAATCCTAGATCGTTGCGCATTGTTAGTTGTATCACGTTCCACACATTTTACACACCCTGAATGCTGCACACCCTGGGCGGAGCCTTATATTCCATCTAGTAAATCGATGGTTAAGCGCACAAAAAAGATAAGTTCTCTTTTGACGAAAATGGGTTTACTGCATTTTCCAACCCATTAAGTTATATCCTTTATTATGTAAAATTATCGTAAGTGAAATCACGTGGGAAGCTGATCAATGCAAGGCTAAAGTTAATCTTTTGTTCTAAAATCTATTGAAGTTTAACCATCCGTTAGGCGCAGTGTTTTTTTAACGAGACTAGGCGCTGTGTATCAAATTGATATAAATAAAGAAACAGTAATGCTATAAAAAAATAAATCAGTATATTAAAAATCTTACAAATATATATAAGTACAGGGTTGCCCATATTCGAAGCGCCCATTTATAAATCAAAGAAACCACAATTTTTTGTCTGTTCGTCATGAATATCATTTAATTGGGTTCAAGTAGATTTGCTTACATCATTTCTTGAATATGATATCTCGTAAATGGTCGCCATTGGCCTCTACGACATATTGTGCCCGTTTTGCAGCATTTTCCATGGTTTTCTTCAACATTTCGATGGGAATGGCGGTTATTTCTTGACGGATGTTGGTTTTCAGCTCTTCTAGGGTCTTTGGCTTGTTGACGTAAACCTTTGATTTCAAATAACCCCACAAAAAGAAGTCTGGAGGCGTTAAATCTGGTGATCTTGGCGGCCAATCGAAATCACCATTTTTTGACATCAAACGGCCAGGGAACAATTGCTTCAAAAAATAGTGCGACTTGTGTGTGGTGGCGCGCCGTCTTGTTGAAACCAGTAGTGCCTGATACGCTTTCGACGAACGATTGGCATGAAAAAATTGTTTATCATATCGCGATAACGCTCCTGATTGACAGTAACTCTGTGGCCATTATCATCTTCGAAAAAGAACGGCCCAATGAGCATTTTAGCACAAACGCCGCACCAAACAGTGACTTTTGCATCGTGAAGAGGTACCTCTTGAATCTCTTGTGGATTTTCAGTGGCATAAATACGGCAATTTTATTTGTTTACCGTTCCGTTCAACTGAAAATGAGCTTCATCGCTCATGATAATTTTATGCCAAAATTGCTCGTCTCTTCAGCCATTTCGATGACTCTTTGGGCCCATTCCAATCGACGTGGCTTATCGGTATGCAACAATTTGTTTACCAATTGAATTTTGTACGGAAACAAATTCAAATCAACACGTAAAATGCGTTGTAAAGTGGATCGGGGAATGCCGAGCTGCTGAGAACGGCGATTTTGGGATGTTGTTGGTGACTGCTCAATACTGGCTCGTACGGCTGCAATATTCTCATCCGATCGCCTTGGTCGCTTTTTATTTGGCCTCTTTGGGTTACCAAGAGTATTACCAGTTGTAAATCTTTCATACAAACGATAAATTGTTGTCTTGGAAGGCGCACTTTTCACTTTATTTATTTTTTTGAAAGCACGTTGAGTTTTCACTATTGACTTGTTTTGTTGAATGTAAATTTCAACAATTTTAGAGCGTTCGCGTGGCGTGTACTGTTCCATTGTAAACATTTGCTTGGAATGACGCTTCAAACGCGGTATGTCATTAGTCGATTTGGCATCACTGCGGAAAGTAACAGTGTTGCCAGATGGGCGCTTCGAATAAGGGCTACCCATACCCTGTATATAAGTACTAAAGTTACAACAAAAAAATCGTCGCTTGCATCAACAAGATCAGCTGCGCCTAACGGAAGGTTAAAAACAAAATCAGCGTTTCTGAATATTTGAAATTTTTCACTTAACACTTTTGTGAGCTTAACCATCGAAATAATTAAATAAACAAGTTTCAGTTACTCTTTTCATAATTTTTACGAAAAAATGAGATATTTTCTGAGGGAGGCGCACAGTGTAATAATTGCGGCCAAAATTAATTTGTATTTTTTTTTTTAATATTATGACTTATTATATATCAATCGACAGATGATTCTTCAATTAAAAGAATTCTGCAAAAATTTTGAAAATACGTGAAGATTTAGACACACAGCATGAGCTGAAAATTGATTACTTTTTCTGTGAATTTACCAATTTTCGTCTTTGCATATACCTTCTATAGATAAAATATCATAACTCTCGAACGAGATGTTCAAAGTATATAAAATTGTATATTTTTGAAAAATATAGAATCTAATGCTTTTGATGGTATTTCTTTTTAAAGAAATCCTTCAAATTAAATCAGATATAAAATTATGCCCCTATCACCGTCAGCGAGTCGAATAAAAAACTAGTCCAATTCGCGGAGGCGTTATCACAGTGTGCGAACTTTCCAAATATCATTCGACTTTAACGTCAAAAGCAGGCGAACGAAAAAACTTTGTGAGTAGCCGGCAAATGCAAGATTTGCTTGAAAATTATTTATTTTATTCTAATAAAAATTAATTTTATCCTTTCTCATCATCATTACACATTAAATGCAATTATTTCTAATTTTATCTTTATAATTTTACACAAATATGCACGTTGCAAAAACACTAACACTCAGTAGTTCCAGTTGGGAAAAAGTTTTTTTAGCTTAAAGTAGTAATGTTTATATAGAAATAAGTATTTTTTTAAAATTTTTAATTCCGTGGGTATTAACGTAAGAAAAATTTTTTTTCGTAGAACCTACTCCCGAACATGTCACATGAAAAGATATGGTCTGTAAGCGTAGAATTATCGGCAGGAGTTGAGATAATTACATGAAACTTGGTACACATGTTCATATGCACCCAAATTCCTAGACAAATGATCATTTTTTAAAACAGTAAAACAAACGAACACGTCCACTTCCCATACAACCCACAACAAATGGCTTATAATCGAGGTACATATATAAGATTTGGTATGTGTGAAAGTTGCATCGAAACTGCGAAATAAGCAAAAAATAGGCGTAGTCTGCCCACAAATACGACCACTCCAATACAACCGTCAACGTTTAAAGCTATTAAAAGTGTTATATATATATATATAAAAGTGTATAAGAGTTAGAGAGAGAACATTTTAAACGTTAGTATATATGATTGAATCAAGTTTTGTACCAAAAAATCCGCTCACTTAAAACATGCGTAAAATTGAGTACAGTTATTTCCAAGTTGGTCTAACCCGTAGTTATTCATCCAAAATACAGCCCCATTAAATATTATACCGTTATCTTTAAAATAAACAAAAGTATTTTTACCTAATTAAATCAAAGTCTTTCAAAGTTCATATCATACCTATCAATCATACCTATCAAAAAGTTATCAGTGCAGTGAAGTTAACCAGTTTTAAAATAAGAAAGGTGAACAATTTCTCACATTGAGTGAATTTATTTTTTGCTAACAAAACAATGTTTTAGAAATGGCACCACCACTTTTTATTAGAGATATTTTCAATTTATGGAAACAATCAAGGATTGATTGTACAATTAAAAAGCAAGAGGAGAATATAGAAACATTTTTTAAATTTTACTATTCAGTGCTTTGTTTAAGTAATGATACTCATAACAAAGTGCACTTTATTGTTTTTAAATTTAATGAAGAATTTAAAGCCGTGCATCGAAAATCATCTGCATTCGAAACAAAACATCATGATTGGCTCTAATCTCCTCTTATTTGTTTTACTGACAGGTTAGATGATATAAGTTCATTCGCGTTTTAGTAATTTAACTCAGATTCTCCTGGAACAACAAGTTGGCTTCTTTAGATTTAAACTTTAGGGCTCTGGAGAATTCGAGTTAAAGTAAACCTGAAATATTTTATCTATAGTTGATTACATAAATTCAAGGGACCTAGTACCAGTAGAGGCATACGGAATATATCAGGCACACAAGATACTCCTACTTTTAGAAAAAAATTAAACCAAAGAGGGTAGAAAACCAGTTAATTTCCAAGAAGCATCCAGTCGAACAAAGCGCCGAAAAGTTCAGCAATTAGTCAATGAGAAATCACCAAAAGAAATTGAAAGTGCAGCGAGTTTATTAGCCAAAAGGAAACTTATTGAGACGACAAATCAATGTCTGACATCATTTCAAGCACTTGGCGATAATATTATAACTTGAAATTATCGGTAAGGCGTTATAGAATATTGCGTTCGGTTGTAAACAGTCTTCATCCTGAATGTTTTCCTGATTACAAAATAATTGAAACACACAAAAACGACCTTATACCAAAGCCTATTATAGTTTCAGAAGTATCAGCTGAAGTAAGAATGCAGGACTTGCTTAATCAAACTGCTTCAAGTTTATTACAAATAATTGAAATAAAAACAAAATATTAGTTGTGTTCTTGAATGCAAATATGGCTTTGATGGTATTTCCGGTCATAGTGTTTACAAACAAAAATTTTCCGATGAAAACATGACTGATGAATTCTTGTTTATTGTTGCAATGGTTCCTCTGAAAATGACTAAAATTGATAGCCAGGGAGAAGTATGGTTGAACAAAACCCCATTGTCTGTGTTATTTTGCAGACCTATTAAACTTATTTTTATGCAAGAAAACCCTTCATTAATTCATAATGTAGAAAAGGACTTAATGGAGCAAAAAGAAAAACTTCTGCCATTTAAAACAAAAGTTATTGATTTTAACGTTGAAATTAATTTTAAATTGTATTTAACAATGGTTGATGGTGCAGCTACAAACGTTTTGCCACATAATCGGGCATCAATGAACTGGTATCTATGTTCATAATAGCTTCATTTCTGATATAAATTTTGAAGATTTTGTTTCAAGTGACACTTCGAATAAAACAGATTAACTACAGAAATTCTTACACTTAATTTTTTCTATTTGTAACTTAACTTTCATTTTTATTTTGTTTTTTATATATAAAATATATGAATGTTATTTTTTTGATCTCAATGATCTCAAATTGTTTTTTGTGTTGAAAATTTGGTGTTTAGAAAATTTGGTTTAAATTGGGGTAGCACAAAAGGAAGTTAGCACATTTTATTAGGAATCTTTATTTAGAAAAACGGCTTTTTTATAAAATGTTAAAGTGAAAGTGTTTCAAAATCGTGGGTTATATGGAGATATCGCAAACAATGTATCAATTTAGGCTATTTTAAACAAAGACTTAGTTGGGATAAAATAAAGTTCTCTATGTTATTTTGTTCAAATGAAGTGATTATGATAAAAGTACTCGGGTTTTAAGAATTGAAGTTTTATGAGGGGTACCCCAAAAACTGGTCTGACCTAGCCCATTTTTAGTAAAGACCATTGCTATAATACTGAAAATATTTGCGTGTGATTATAATAAAACAAAGTATTTATTTTTAAAGATACGAGATATTTAAAATTCGGGTTATATGGAGGTACCACGAATAATAGTCTTGTTATAGCCATTTTTGGTACGAATGTTTTCTGAAGTGATTTTAGACCAAATATGAAATTGTTTTAAAAAATATTGAGAGTCCAAAGATACATCGATTTTTAAATTTGTCTTATATGAGAGGTAGGCGTGGTCATTGTCCGATTTGGCCAATATTCGAAAAATTTCTTATTCTATGCCGTTCACACCAAATTTCGTTGCTCTGCGGCAACTTCAAATAGTTTTGGCCACAGCTTATATGAACGGTTACACTGTGGGGCGCCGAACAAAATTTGAAATCAAAAAGGGGCGTTAGACCTAAAATGTTGAGAACCAATGCTCAAATATATCATTGTCGGAGATCACACTGCGGTCAATGCAATGAGAACATGTTCATTGACAAAAAGTGGCAATAAATGACTTGGACCATTTACAGCTTGAGAGAGCTAATTGCTACTATTTATTTCTTCTAGCAAAAAATATCTAGCCACTATTATATATCGGAAACTATGAATTCTAGGACAATGAATTCCGATATATGAGGTCGTGGCTTGGTAAACTATATATGATAAGTATTTACGCCTTTTTTGAAGAAAATGTCAATATATTATGAACCAGAAACGGAATATAAATGAAATTCAGTTTATAAGATCGTTGCTTACTTTCAACGGAAAAAAAATATTTTAAAAAATTCCTATTCCGCAAAATATTAATTTATATAAAAAAAACTTACATTGTCGATCAACATAACAGCAGCACAATATTTATTTGTTTTTATCGATATATATAAAATCCTTCGTGCGGATTTGTGTCCGTTAAGATCTCAAGAACGGTAACACCTAAGGGCACCAACTTTACAACATGTCTTGTCAAGGCTAATATCTCGAATAATAAAAAAAAAGTTGCCACGCTTTATTTCAGACGAATTTGGATGCATTGGACAAAAATTTTGCAATTTAGTTTGTATGGTTACTCTCGGCAAGTGCACTAAAAATGGGCATGGTCGAACTATAACTACGCCCACTATTGCTATTGAAACTTAAGTGCTATAAGACCAAGCAGTGGTCACTATACAGGGTGTCCCTCAATTAAGTGCAACTATTTACGGAGCTGAGAGGTTATGTCGAGTTGAGCAAAAAATCGTATGGTCGGGAGGGGGGGGGGGGGCTATTTTCACATTCTAAGGAGCTATAGGGTTAAATAATATTTCATGACTTTGATTCACGTTATTGTTTCTGGCAGAAAAACTAACCTACACAAAAGATCAAAAATATAATCCATTCCATTTTCTATTCAATGACACCAAAAACATAAACATATCTTTAAAAATAAAAAGTTGGCTGCTCTAAAAAAATTATACTTAATAAAAATAATGATAAATAATGACATTACAATTAGTTATGCAGTAGGTAATACCATTGTTTTCTAATAAGTATACTTTTTTTAGTACACCAAACTTTTTTATTTTTTAAGATATGTTTATGTTTTTGGTGTCATTGAAAAGAAAATTGAATAAGTTACAAAATACTGAGAAATTTGCATTAAAAATTGAAATTTGGTATTTTCAATCGATTGATTGCATCTTCACACGAGCACAGCTCGGTAACGGTTAAGTTGGTGGGATTTGTTGATATACCGTTGGAAAGGTTGGAAAGCCTTTAAAATGAGCTATCAAAATAAGTTTTATGTAGGATAGTTTTTCTGCTAGAAACAATAACGTAAGCCAAAGTCGTGAATTATTAATTAACCCTGTAGCTCCTAAGAATGTGAAAATAGACCCCCATCCCATACGATTTTTTGGTCAGCTCGACATAACCTTTCAGCTCCGTAAATAGTTGCACTCAATTGCGGGACACCCTGTATAAATGTTGCCAAGGCTTTTTTTACCGCACATCTGTATACATAAAATCGTTCGTGCAGGTTGGTGTTTTGAGATCTCAGGAACGGTACCACCTAAGAGTACCAAAATTACAGCATTTGTTGTCAAAGTTAATATCTCGATTAATGAAAAGGAGAAAGTTGCCAAACCCCCTTTTACCGCCCAAAAATCAAAAAAATTATGTATTTCAGATGAATTTGGCTGTATTTTACTAAAGTTTTGTATTTTATTTCGTATGGTTACTCTTGGAAACTCAACTAAAAATGGGCTTGGTCGAACTATAACTACACCCACTTTTCAGAAATCATTATGATTCCTGAGTTCTGCATGTTTTTATGATGAAACTTGGTGTGTATGTGCTATCAAACCAAGTCGTGGTCACTATATAAACACATGTTTCCACGCCTACTTTTACCGCCCTTTTATTTGTATAACATCGTTCGTGCCACCAAATGCCACCAAATTTATAATATCTGTTATTAAGGTTCATATCTCGGTTACTATAAAAAAAATGCCACACCCCCTTTTGCACCCCAGCAACAAATAAAACTGCCATATTTCAGACGGATTTAGTTGTATAAGGCTATAATTTTGTAGCTTAGTTTGTATGGTTGCTATTGACAACAGCACTTAAAACTACGCCCAACTTTCAAAAATCAATAGAACTCTCTAAGTTGTAAATTTTTTCATAATAAAATTTATATATAAATCTTATAAAACTTATGTATAGCAGCTGGATTCAGGGCTCCATACATTGCATTATTGTATTCCAGAATTGGCAGAATATGAATTCTGGATGTCATAGTAATGTGAAAAAAAAATTCAAATATTCCAAAAACTGGAAGGACGCCGCTATAAAACGTGATTTTAAGAACCTAATTTATTAATGTTTTGTATTTAAATTTTTATAAACATTAATGCATTACAAAAACTTTTTTGTAACATAATCTTATTTAAGGAGGGACATGACATTCGCGGCAGAGAAAACAGACCTTTTTTTAAAAATTCATAACTCAGTCAAATCTTAATCTTAACAAAATTGGTTATCGTATGACACGAGCTTTTTTTAAAATTTTTTTAAATTTTTGGTGATGTTCCAAATGTGAAAGTGTTTTTTCGAAAAAAATATTGACTTTAAAAATTCATAAAAAATCTAAAAGAAAATAAAAAAAAGCTCGTGTCATACTATAGCGAATCAAGTTTAAAAAAATAAAAAAAAAAAAAAAATTTCGTCAAAAAATGAACCCGCTAGTGCCGCAACCAGTACGAAAAACATGGTTTCGAGATAAACGCGTTCAAAGTTTGTGAACGAAGAAAAAAAAGGTTAAAAATTAAAAATGCGCTCTCACTAATCCGGCTGTAACTTTTGAACCCGTGGGAATTTTTCCATGAAATTTTTTTTCTTAGTATCTTAAGAATATTTACTAAAATACAGAATTATTAAAAAAATGCCAATGTCATGTCCCCCCTTAAAATTGTTTGCTGAACTCAAATATGCCAATGTATTTTTGATACAATTAACCTTTCACTTTAAAATTCATAAAATTAAAACGAAGTACTTTTTCTATGAGCTGTTTGATTAAAAATTTCAACTCTTTTTAGATGTCGAGTTAGCTGCTTTACAAGAGCTAAATGTGTTCATGGTAAGCGTTTATATGCGCTATTGATGCGAATGTCCTCTGTCACATGCTGCTCCGAAGAACGATCTCCAAATGATCTTAGATATTTTCAAGTATCGTGACGTTAACGAGGATATTGCACGAGAAGTACTCATTGTGTTTTCGCGACATTTATGGTATCTTATGTTATAGGGTTCGCTTTTTTTGATAGGAGGATTAATCTTGAAACGAAACGTAAAATGGTCGCAGCGCTTAAACAGAAAACTGATATCAACCAAATTAAGTGCACAAGCTTCAAAGTAAAATAAACTAAGGTTGGGGGAAAAAATGCATCGTTTTGGACTCGTTAGACATTTCGGACATTTCGGCATTGAGGGTTTCGTAACATCACATACTCCAAAATTTTTCAACCTATTGTTTGCAAATAATCCCAACAAATATAATCTTACGAGTTTTCTAAGGATTGATCCTAGCTGCTCTGTTAAATCTTATCTACGTGCTGAAGAAATAGTGAAAAACATTGTTGTCATAAACGATAGCGCCGAGAGGGCAATAAGTTTAATAACACGCTTCAATACAAATATAACTAACAAGGAAAACGAAAAACTGTTGGTTCTGCATGTAATTGAAAATCACCAGAAGGTTAATCCTTACAACATTAAAAAAGAGGAGATACAAAATCAGATGCAAATAAGATTAACAAAAATTAATTAAAAAAATTGTTTTATAATATGGTGTCCCAAAAACTGAATTGCAGGAAAAATAATGACCCAAATTTGTTGTTTTTTTTTGCAATAAGCTACAGTCCACAATTGTGTTTCCTTACTTTTTGCAGAAGTTTTAGGACCTCGTCAAAGGTACGGTTCAAAGTTCAAAATCATTAAGGTCAAAGGTTAATTGTATCAAAAATCCACTGGCATATTTGAGTTCAGCGAACAATTTTAAATAAAAGCATGATATTAAAAAAAGTATTTGTATTGCATTAATGTTTATAAAAATTTATATACAAAACATAAACAAATTAGGTCCTTAAAATCACGTTTTATAGCGTCGCCCTTCAAGTTTTTGGAATTTTTTGATTTGTTTTTATCTCACACATTATTATGACATCCAGGATTCATATTCTGCCCGTGCAGGGAGGTTCTGAAATACATAAGTTAATTGAACCCATCTAATGTATAGTCACTATATATATATAGTCACTATATATAAATGTTGCCATGCCTTCTTTTACCACCCATATACTATAACTGCGTTGCACTATAACTACGCCCAACTTTCAGAAATCATTTTAACTCCTAAGTTGTACATTTTTTTTATAATGAAACTTGGTGTGTAGGTGATACAAATTCAAGTGGTGGTCACGATACATATAAATGTTGCCGTGCCTCCTTTGATCGTATAAAGCTAAAATTTGGTAATTTAGTTTATATGGTTACTGTCAACAACTATACAAAAAAATGCACGAGTCACTTTGGTTACGCCCACTTTGCAAGAGGTACCTAAACGGATAAGCAACAACCAACAGTTTGCTATTTCTGTGAGAGACCATAACATGAGATAGTATCACAAGACCATATATGCTATTTCATGTGGTGTTGAAAACAAAAAGAAGATAATTATGTAAATATCTGTTCAAAAATAATTACAATAGCATTAGTGTTAGAGCGTATATATCGACAAATTACCGTTAACCATTTCTCTGAGAGAAAGCATGCAGATATACCGGTTAATTATTGTCTTAATTGCAAGAACCCGCTGCGTAGAGTCTTATATTTCTAATTTCTATCTTTATATATAAAATTCTTCTGTACAAGGCTTTGTCACTGAACTCCTAAACAGCTGTACCGATTTTGATGAAATTTGGTGTGTGTGCGGCTGGGTCAGTAAATAGTTGAGGTTTAAAATTTGACCAGGTAGGTGGTGCTGTTGTTGCTGTGGCAGTGTTTAAAGGGGTATTTGAGAGTATAATTCACAAACGAATTGAGAAATTGTCACGTCTCTTTCACTAAACTATTACTTTTAATGCAAACAAAATTACAAAAATACAAAATAAATAAAAAAAAAAAAAAAAACTCAAAATTTTATGATAGTTATGGCTTGATAGGCTTGATTTTTCGATCGTATAAACCATTTCTCCATACCGTATGAAAGAACATTAAAAAAGCCATTTACGGTTTTGAATATTTTTCCAATAACAAATATTTTTATCAAACTTCTTTGCGAAATAAAGAAATTTGTTAAAGTTTTTTTTTTTTGAAAGTTAGAAAAAATATAAGGGAAACGAAAATGAAAAAGATTGAAACAAGATTGGATAGACAATAAAAAAAATTTCAAACAAAAAAAAACTAATGCAATCCTTTGTAACATGACCGAGTTATTCACTTTCAAAGCTAGCACTTTCATTTTTGATTGTTTTTTTTTCTATTTCACAAAAAATTAGTACTAAAAACTTTTTGTGTGTTTCAGGTACGGAAGATTTTTGGTGTCAATTTCTAGGAAATTTTAAGCAACTTGCATGTTGTTATAGAAAACGAAATTTTTCTAATAAAAGACATCTAAACCGACAATGTTACTTACCACAAAGGTACGCAATTACCAAATTGCTATAATATAACTTTGGAAATTCTTGCAGGGCAGATTATTTACCTTAAACATTTAAGGTGTTTTGAATCTGAGGATCTTAGCATGTTTGGCGATGACAAGAAAGGTCAAAACTTTGGGTATAAATTGTTGAATATTAAAACGTGGCGACCGAGACCGGGCTAAAGATGGCCACACACGCATATTCGAATTCGAAAACGTGGCTGGAAAAGCGTGTCTATCTTCACCAATAGTGCGGAGATAGCCGCTTTTTTTCGAACTTAGCCACTAATTTTTTTTAATTTTATCGGTTCTTTTTTAATAATTGTCAATTATTTGAATACAAATGTTTTGAAAATAAAAATAAAACCGCTGATCAACGTTACGACTGGATTTTTATTTAAATTATTAATAAATTATTGGCCGAAAAAAAGGCACAAAATAACTTTAAATTTTTTAAACTACTATTTTGTCGAATAAAATTAAAGTTAAAAGACAACTGTTAATATCTGACTTTTTTATAAAAACCATAACCGGTATGGCCCCTGATAAGATCATTTCTTAAACTTTTTAAGCACTGAGGATATAACGATTTTTTAAACAACTTTATATTTTTAAAAAATAATTAACATAACAATAAAAAAATACAAATTGTCTGATATTTTTGACCGAAAAATAAAAGTCACCAACTAACAAAATTTGAGCGATAAAATGAAATTCAAAAGTAACTGTAATTTAGCCCGAAGATATAAACGGCACAAAATAATATATAATTTAAAATTTTATGGTAACAGTTACAAATTTAAAGGTATTTAATATACGTAAAGCTGTAAGTATCACCGGTGCACCGGCAACTTTTTCGGAATGCCTTTTTCATTTGAAAATTGTAAAATAATTTACAGTTATTTCCGGTACCTGGACCTTATATGAATAAATCAATTGGACTGTGAACAAGATAGCGTACTCTTCTTTCTTTTTTTTAATAACATTAAAATTTTTTGTTGAAATGTTTTTAAGTTTGTATTTTTTAAAGATGTAAGTATATTTTCCACGGTCATCCCCAGCGCGGATTGAATTCGGAATCTTTGTATCGGCAACTGCTTATACTATTCACTCGTCAATTCAGTAATTTGCTTCATTAACGTTGAAACTTAACAAGTATTTTGTTTGAAATTCTTTATCATAAATTGATTCCCTGCGTTCTAAGGAAACGGAGTATCAGACGGGGATTCTATGGTTTGACTTCGGGCTCTGACAAGTTCTTTTTTATTTTCTTTTTATATTACTTTACTAAAAAACGTGTGACGACAATTTGACATTGCCACGGACTAAAAGTGAACCTTGATCTATTTTATGACGACTCCCAAAATATTTTGGCTGTCTCGATAACCGCCAGTGAGCTAAACCATTTTGATAATGCATTTTTTTGACATTTTTTTAAGTTATTTTCAATAAAATTCAAAAAACTTCATTCTTTTTTTATATTATCCTCATTTTAATCCTCGGTTTTTTTTTTCAATATTTTAGCTTAAAGGTAATTAAATTGATTAACTCGGTCCAGGAATAAATAGAAGCAGTCAAAAACTTTGCAACGACACCTTCAAAAAATAACAAAAAAAAAAAACATCAAACAAATTCATGAAAAACAACATTATCTAAGGTTCAACGGCGAAAATTTTAAATTCTTTGATGTAGTTTAGAAAAGCTTTTTTAAAACTATTAGTTCTGATTAGTGGTTGTTAAGAGAAACAGACTTTTTTAACAACCACACCAGCCGAAATTTCTACGAAAAACATGATTTTTGGTGGTTATTTAAAAATAGTTTAGCTCAATGGCGGTTATCGTGACAGCTAAAATATTTTAGAAACCGTCATATAGTAGACCACAGTTCATTTCTAGTCGATGGCATTGACACCATTGACACAGTGTTGCCGTTTTGGCTATTTATAGCCAAAATTGGCTATTTTCTTTTCCGCGGTCAATTTTTGGCTATTTGACGATTTTATTTTTGATTTGGCTTTTTTTTTATTCGGGTATTTTCTTTATTTTGGCGAAAATTAATTTTTTTGTCCTGGCCTAAGTGATTTAAAATTGTTTCGCGATGGTGAATTTTCCCTTCATGGGAACACGACATACCAATACGAGTAATGTCAATCGTGCAGTATAATGCAATTAGGCTGTGTTCAAAATTGCAACTAATTCACAAACACTGTGAATAGTTTAGAATTCACAAAAGACCTGGCTATACCGACCTCACTAAGCCGACTTTGTTTGAGCCTGTTCTCACGTGCCTTGCGTTAGGCGGCGCATCGGATTAATTTTGACGTATACAGGTAAGGTGGGAAGTGGGAAGGTGACAAGTTACGTGAGGCAGCATTTTTAAAAATTGTTAAAATTTGGCGTTTCATTTTGACGTTTGTTACTTTGAAGTTTCATTGTTTGTCATTTTCTTTGTCTTGTTTCTCTTGTGTTTTGGCTCAAATAAATTTTGCTTTGATTTTTTGTCGTTTATGTTTTATTATACGCTTACAAAGTGATGAATTTTGCGAAATTTAACAACAGAATCGATTGACTATCCTTGGATGTCAAAATAAGGCGGTCTTAAATAAGTCGGTAGTAATAACACCTGACAGATACCTAGTGTCAAAATAACCCCATTACTCTGCCTTTTTTAAGGCAAGTGAGAACAGGGTCTTTGACATTTGTAGTGAGGCCAGTATGAGAGGTATCCAACCTCTTTTTGCGAATTGTTGCTGAATTAGTTGCAGTTTTGAACACAGCCGAATACACAATAATTTGACATGTGGCAACTCAAATCACTTGTTACTAAAGAGTAGGCAACAATGATGGCTTTTATCATGAAATGCAAATAGTGAAAAATTAAAGAAGTTAAGTAACTTAAGTCAAGTTAAGAAAATCAGCATGAAAGTTTCTGTTTTTCTTTTTTTTTTAATGTATGAATTAATATTTTGGCTATTTTTTTATGTTTTGGCTATTTTTATTTTGTGTTCTGGCTTAAAAAAAAAATTACTCCGGGAACACTGATGGACACCCTTTTTTTTCTATGAAGATCGAGGCACCTTAATGTATATATTTTTATAATGTAATAATATTTATACCAATAATTCTTAGACGTATGCTACTTACATCGATATAACAGGTATATACACTGATGATTGTCCGTTACCGATCGAGAAGATTAAGATTTTAGCAAATTAAATATAAAATGCACCTTTCGAATTGAATATAAAGTGCATTGAATATAAAGCATTGAATGTAAAATGCAATTTGAAAATTTAGAGTTTGAATATTTTTACGAAACTTTGCAAAATAAGTTAATATAAGTTTAACACTGCAATATAAGTTAAAACAAAGATTATTTTTTTTATTTCGGAATTCCAGTGTTGCAACGTTTTCTTGTCTTAAGGTTTAAAAATAATAACAAAACTTAAAAACTTAACAAGTTCAATCGGAGAAGATCTTAATATTGTTGTTTTATATAATTTTTTCTTACTTTAAAACAAGAAAAACTGTATTTTGGCAGTCCTGAAATTCCTAAATTGAAAAAAAAACTATTTGTCGTTAATTTTTTTGCAGTGCGAATTTGAATACATATTTTACCCTAAAACCAGGGACTGATAACTTGGCAAACCTGGGATTGCAAAATTTTTTCGAAAAAAAATAAGCAATATTTTTGTAAAATTGACTCGTTCCTTTTCAAAAGTTATCTTATTACTCTATTTAAATGTTAAGATATTAATGCTTTTTTGTTTTAATTAGTATAAGTCGCGGAAGTATTGATACATATTGAGGGTTAATTTTGTTATAGGAAATAATAGGGATCTACGTAACTACGGATAAGACAAGTTTTGATTTTTCAATGCAAATTTTATTTGTATGTCAATGAGATAAGACAAGTTAGAAGCTTTTAATCTAGTCTTCATTAAGCTCTTAAAATATCTGAATTTTAAATTTAAATTTACAAAATTTGAACTGACAGTATGAGAGGATACCGCTTATTCTTCGATATAAGGCAAGTTTTTATATATCAAATTTAAAGGGCTCACGCTGTACCATTAACATTTTCTCACTAAAACGATTTAAAACGAGTTTTGAAATGGAACCTCAATTTTTTTTTTGTGTTTCATGTGCCAGAACAGGACACTTTAAGGAATTTTTTAAAAAAAAATCAACTTTGAACATCAATAACTTTCGTTTGCGAATTTTGATTTTTGTAATTTTTTGGACAAAATAGCTCAAGATTATGACTTAAAGCAACGTTGTTTTTTTATAGTTTGGACTTTTGGAAATTTTTTGTCGTAAAAATACTCAAACTCAAAATTTTTAAAACGGTATACTTCTCGGAAAACGTTCATTTCGATCAGGTTATTTTACGTAATCGCAGAATTTTTTGTGCCAATATTAATCATAGTTTTAGAAAATATTTTCACTGCAATTTATTGAAATACTGTCATATTTAGATTTATGCAATTTTGTTTTTTTTTTAATAAAACCAGATATCTTCCGAAAAGGAAAACATAAGATTTTTTGAAAAGTAAAAACTAAAATATTTCGAAAAGTTAAATGTAAGATTTTTTCGAAAAGTAAAATATCACACCTCTGGTAGTTTTCTTCCAATTTTCATATTTGATAAGTCATTTTAATAAAAATTAAACAGAAAAGCAATTGCATACCACATTTTTTAAAAACTAAAACCTAAAAATTGTTATTTAAAAATATGCCATGCAAGCTGCTCACATTCATACTTTATTTAAGTATTCACAAATATCTTGAACCTCTTGGTGAGTGATAACAAAATCAAAAAACACTTTATTTGACTGTTAATATTCTGACACAACTGCACGTTTATTATCCACTTGAAATTGTTGCATTTTAATAGTTGTAACAGATATAAGGAAACTTATTAGGTGGCAGTCCAAGTTCAATTCAAGTACAGCTCAGGTTTAAGCAAGTTTCGTAATTTGATGTAGAAGAACGATATAACGTAGAGTAGAGTGAAGAAGAAAGAGCACATTAATAAAACTGCTATCGAAAATCCTGTGATTTGTTCATACAGCATTTGTACACACCGTACAAAAAAAAAACTTAGCACAGACACAAACATTACTATTCAAGCCATGCATAAAAGTATCTAGTCACTTTCGTACGCAATTATTAGTTGTGTAGTGACAACAATAACAACGATGTAAGCATATGTCGGTAAACTAGACGCAGTCTACTTTTTTAACTCTTTTCATAAATTTATGCGTTTTTGAATACATAAACGGTTATTTTTTTATGTTTATATATATGATATATACGAAAGTGCCGCCCAAGGCGGACCGCCCCCCGTTCCCCTCACGATAAGCGACTGTAAAGAGTTTTTTTTTATTTAATTCAGAAATTTCCAATATTATTGTTATCAAAAATTAAAACTTTGTTTCTCTGAAAAACTCTAAGCTTAAGAAAAAATATTCTTGTATACTTCCTTGAATAAGGCTATACTTGAATAAAAATCTTCCTGGATACTTCCTAATATGTATCATTGAATAAAGCTATAAATAAATAAAGTATACAAGAAAATGAAATTTTCAATGCTATAACAAGGCTCTTTCGAGCAAAGCTTGAATAATTTCTTTTGCACAAGATCTTTACAAGTTCAGCATGAATAACTTTAAATATTTAGGTGAAATTGTTATCTGTGATCTTATATATCTTTGGCAATATATTAAAGAAGCTTAAGCCGAAAAGAGTAGTTTTGAGAGATTGGCATTTTTCAATCATTTTAGATTGTTATGAGAAAAGCGAGTGTTAGGGCATTAGAAAAGTTGCCACTCCTTTCCAAGTGGCAGATAATCATAAGGAAAGAAATGATTAGTAATTATAAGAAATTTAAAGTTTCCGCTTATAATAACTTAAGTTTCTTTAACTTATTGCCACAGATATATGAGCTGCTTAGAGCACAAGTGGCAATGCACACTCGAAAAAATTAAAGTTGGGAGCCGGCCACTGGCTGCTTGTCTTTTCCTAAAATTAAATTAAGAGATAAGATTTAATTTTTTTAAATTTATTACCATTCCAGGTTGGTATCCAAAATTTGAATGAATGCATAAATTAATTTTAGCCATAAAGGTTCTTATTTTAAACGCTAGCTTAACCCTAATGTGCTGACTTGCGCTTTCCATGGCGACGTTGCTTCACCGACGTTCCCACGTTGAGGTGACCGTAACTGCGAGGATCGTATTACATCTGCATGAGCGTGGCTGGCTGATATCGCTGATATCACAAATTAGTTTGGCTGGCGCGTGTTAACTTATATGTACTCAGTTTTTGTATATCGTCTAACTTTTTTTAAATGAAGTTACAAAATTTCTATAGAGGAGACTGAGGCTAATCCAGACAATTTACGTCGTTGGCAAAAATAGAACACGATGACATATATTTTCTGCCAAGTACGATATATCATTTGAAAGCTTGTTCTTTAGCTACAAATAACAGTTTGAGAAATATGCACTAGACTTGGCGCAATATTGCTTCAGAAGTGATCACCTCGAAAACGCAAATCCCAAAAATGGTAGGGCTAGCTAACACTGACAACGCAAATTTAGTCAAGAATAAGCCACAAACATGCATTTTTTATGTAAAAACTGAAAAATAGTCTTTATCTTTATATATATAATTCTTTTGTACGTGGGTATGTGGAACACCAGATCGCGTTGTAGTACAAATCTCTACAGAAATCGTAAAAAAAAACCGCGATTCTCATCCTTACCTTTGGATGAGAATTTTTATATAGAGATTTTCGAGAACGGCAAGTAGTACAAAATTTCAAAATTTTAATACATTTGTTATTGCAACCATTACATTAAAAAAAAATAAATGGCACTGAAATACAAAATTTTTCAAAAGAAATATTAAATTCAATTCATGATTTTAAGAGGTATTTAAAACCGTTTTAGCTCACGAACGGTTATCGCTAGAGGCGAAATACTTATAGGGATCATCGTAACATAAACCGAGACTTATTTTGAGAAATTGACCCACTGAACTTTTTTTTCTATGGAGCGTGATTGCCATTTTAATTTTGGAGTAGATGTTTGTTGCTAATTATAATTTTTTTAATTTTTTTAAATCTATTACTTTACATTTTAATACATTTTATCAATTTTGCAATAGATGCAGCCAACACCTTTTCAACGGTATCTTCAAAACGAGAATCACATTAAAAATAATGAAGTAATTTGAATTTAAGCGAAAATAATATAAAAAAATACCAAAAAAATTCATTAAAATCCGCATTATTTTTGGCCCTACGGAAAATTTTTTATAAATTTTGATGCAGATTGGAAGAACTTTTTTATTTCAATTATTTGTAAAGGTTTTTTTATTTTTAATTGCCTCACCAAAAAATATTTTTACAAAAAACTCGATTTTTAGAGGTTATTTCAAACCATTCCAGCTCACGGATGGCTATCGCTAGAGTCAAAATATTTGGGGAGTCATCATAACATAAGCCAAGGATTATTTTAAGCATTTGTGCCGAACAACTTTTTTTCGTGAGGGGCCTTAATGTATATATACAGGGTGTCCCGCAATTGAGTGCAACTATTTACGGAGCTGAAAGGTTATGTCGAGCTGAGCAAAAAATCGTATGGGAGGGGGGGTCTATTTTCACATTCTTAGGAGCTACAGGGTAAATTTACATTTAACGACTTTGGTTCACATTATTGTTTCTAGCAGAAAAACTAACTTACATAAAACTTATTTTGGTAGCTCATTTTAAATGCAATGAAGTCACCTTTCCAACTGTATATCAACAAACCTCACCAACTTAATCGTTACCGAGCTGTGATCGTGTGAAGAAGAAATCAATTGGTTGAAATTACCAAATTTAAATTTTGAGTACAAATTGCTCAGAATTTTGCGAAATAAATGAAATTTTGTTTTTAGATCAAAAGGTGTGCGGGACACCCTGTATATTATGACTTCAAATTTTGTTTTTAATCGTGCACTAGGGGGTTAATGCGAAGAAGGATTATAATAGGATCAGAAATGTAAAAATTTGGCTTCAATATCTCTAATACCAAGTGCGCTCAAAATAAAAAACTATTTCACTCTTTCTTAAGAGTGTTTCAAATTTCTTTTTAAGTCAAGTCGTTGGCTGAACAATTCGAATTATTTGGGTGCTAAAGAAAACTCAACAGTAAGAAAATTTTTGAAAACGTTGCAGAGAGAGTAATTGGTCCGTCTCGAATTAAAGGAAAAATTACAAATAAAGAAAAGGAACAGCAAATAGCTTATATAACAAGTTGCTGAACAACATCAAAAAATGTTTCCTTATCTAACAAACACAAAGAAATCCTTTTAATATTGTTATTTTATAATAAAATTTTCTTAAAATCTGTGTTTTTATGAATTTTGTTTAGTTTGTGTTTCTATAAAATTAAAATTATAATAATATAACAAAAACGTATAATTCGATTCAAAGTTTTGCGGATTATCTCCATAAAATTGTGCATCAGCCTATGGTATTTATTTTTATATTAACAAGTTCCATTAAGTTCGTTGCATCGGTTAAAACCAAAAATAAAAAAAAAAATATTTAAATTTTTAACTTTGACAGAGTGAAACTTGCACTGTGCAAGGCATTAAGGAACTAAATTTTTGCAAAGACTTGATTATGGCATTCGATTATGCGATTAATTTTGTCTTGAAGTCAGTATGTCTATTTATTTTTTATGGAAATTGTATGCCTAAAAAAAAATTAATTTGAAAAACTCTATAAAAATATACAGTAGAAACGGTTTTTTGCTTTGAGCGCACTCGGTTTAAGAGATATTGAACTCAAAATTCCCATTTCTGATCCCATTAGCATCTTTTTTCATATTTACCCCCTAGTACACGGATCATGAGAACTTTTGCATTTCAGTACAAAAAAAAAAAAAAAAAAAACTGATCTACATACTATTTATGTATATATGGGAAACAATAAAACCCCGAAAATGATTTATATCTGTATTGAAAATATTTGGAAACTTCAAGATAATATTTGTAATTCGGAATAATCAATTGTTCTTCAAAATAATCAAATAATAACATAAATTGCTTTGTTCTTCCAAAATTTGCAGTAAGTGGTTCAATAAAGTTTTTTAATCTAGTTAAAAAACGCCGTTGATTTAAAAACTTGAAAATAACGCATCCATTGTACTAACAGATAAATTTCAAAAAGAATTTGTAAAAGTGATATTATCTGATCGACTAACTGCACCTCTATGTTTAACGAAACTAACGTTGAGCGTCGTGAAAGAAAAGAGCAAATATATTTCTTTTTATTTAAAACATGTATTGTTTACCATGTCTCTCTTACCGTTCAATGTTGATTTCATTATACATAAAGATCCAATTAGCTTTTGAATTATTGGTTAATTTGAAAAAAACATTCACTATCTAAGCAAACACTAGCTAATTTGCTACTAGAGTTATAGCCCTAGACTAATGTCAGATAAGCGAAGAAAATTATATATTTTCTTAATTTTAAGTGCTGAAAAAAGCAGACTTACGTCGTTGGGGTAATAAGTTACACTATTTATAAACTTTAATCCCCTGATCAGCTTTTCCGATACGGAATTCAGCTCTATGTGGGTGAGGTTCAAGGTTTGCTCGCACTTGCTTTATTTCTGTTTCGTGTATAGAAGTCCGAATTTAGGGAGGGAACCCACTTTTAATAAATTGGACTTTCTCGTTGATTTGATTACGCACATTTTGGGGTTTCTCCCTGACAGTGAAGTCGTTGGTGCCGGCGATTCTATGTCCACAACTCGACTTGGTTAAAGCCACTCGAGCCATACTACACCTGAAGGACCGTATGTTGAGCTTTTTCGAATTGAACCAAATGATTCAACCAGTGAAGGAACCAACTTTTTTCCCACGAAATGATTTGCAAAACCATAACATCTTAGGCCTTTTTCTGACATCTCATCACGAAAAATATGATATGAATGTCAATACACCTCTTGGTAATTCGGACCATTGTACCATCTCCGCTGTTTTTTCAAATTCTAGCCTTTGCGCCTCTATGCCTAAAGACCCGAAAGATTTTTTGACAGGCAATTTTATTTTTTGACACTTAATTTTTAATATTAAAATGACGTATTTACATTTCTGACGTGCATTTTTGCCATTTTTCGGTAATTTTTGTAACAAAAAAAAAAACGAAATGGCCACTTCTGCCCTTGAAAGAACTTTGACCGAGCCTCTTATGATCAATTGCGTTGTGTGTTGTGGTATGTTTGAATACAAATGATCGAGAACTGGACCTAAATGTTTTATGACAACTCCGAACCATTTTTTAACCATCAAAATTAAATTTCAAAAAACTAACAATTTCAATTATTTTTTCTAATAAAACATTAACAATTGCCTATTGATAATGCTATTTTAACCAAGATTACCACCTTGTTCCAGAAGAAAGGTTCATTCACACTGTGAACCGGACAACTTCTTTCGTGTCTTTGATTTTTACGATGGAAGAAAAAATTGAGCCTGATTCACTCGCCTGATGCCTGGTTTGCGTGTCATACTCGTATACCTATGTCTCATCACTAGTAATAATGGATTCGATGAATGATTCGTCGTTTTCGACCATTTCCAGCATGTCTTTCGCGATAGCAACTCGGTCTCTTTTTTGCATGAAATTGAGTTCTTTCGGTACCAACTTCGCAGTGACACGTCTCAAGCCCAATTCATTCTTCAAAATGTTCTGAACGGATCCAATTGAAATGCCGGCGTCCTCTGCTATCTCTTTAATCGCCAATGCGATTTTTGACCAACATTTCTTTGATTTTTTCAACGTTTTCTTTGGTAGTCGAACACGATCGCCGCCCGGTACGAGGGTCGTCTTCTACTTCGTCTTGGCCACTCACAAATCGGTTAAACCACTTGTTTGCCTTGTGATACGATAGAGCAGAGTCACCGTAACATTTCACCAACATTTTACGCGTATCGGCGCAGTTGAAATCATTTTTCACACAAAATTTGACACAAACTCTTTGCTAAATTTTTTTTTTCCTTCGTAAAAATCGAAGACACGAAAAAAGTTTGTGACGGGCAAACCCTGTACAGCTTTTCCACGTCACAACGCAGCCAGCGAAGATTTAAGAAGAAGAATTGTTTTTGTATTTGAATTACAAATTTATTGTTTTAAAACTAAAAAAGATATAGTTATAATTTATCACTGTAGAATTAAGCTGTTTCTGAATCTAACCACCCTTTGTTATTTCCAATAAATTAAAACTATTACTTTAGTATACATAAAACTAAATGGCTACTCACTGATTGATGGAAAATGGAATTAATGTTTTATTTATTAATTAATTAATTTATATAATTATTAAATATTCTACAATAAATCCAATGGAACTAAATTGTTATGAAATATAAAAGTAAAAGTAAGCACCCTGTGCTAAAATAAATATTAATATATATATATCACACGTATGTGATCATGGGAATAACGGCCACTGCAGCAAAAAGATGAGCACCGCAGAAACATAAAGAAAGATCAAGCGACAGAAAAATAACTCAAGAGAAAGTATAACATAATCAACGGGCAGAGTGTTATACACAGAGGCGCAATTAAATGTAAGTGAGCAACGACAGAAGAGAACAAAAGTATGAATCTTACACCAAACTAGCAACAACCGAAGCAAGAGCAACGAACAAGTCAAACATGAGCGTAGGACACAGCAGCCAATTTACGAAATCTCAGCACTAATACAATGGAAGAGTGAGACACAAGAAGATGAGTAACGAAAGAAAGTTGATGCAGTGAGTCAACCCAGCAGAGACAAGAAGAAGAACAGCCAGCAGCATTGGTCAGAGGCTGGTTAGACCGACGACGAAAAATGAGTAGCTGTGGAACTGTGGAACTTGGCGGACGTGCCCAGATTGAGTAGCTGTTGACCTGTGGAACGTGACGGACGTGCCAATAGAAAGTTGATGTTAGATAATTAAATGCGGCGGGCGTGCCAAAGGAAAATTAGTTGCGTTCAAGGATTAAAGAGGAAGGAAATAGAGGAGCCTGTCAAGGAATTAAGAAGTAAGTAAGGTGTGGACAATTAAAGACAGAAACGCGTGACGAACGGGTACTTAGATTCGCATTATTTTGAGTATACTTAAGTTAGTAGTTAGATCGGTGTCTTCGGATACCAATTAATATTTTAAATATAATTAAGTTATTAGTTTGATCGGAGTCTTCGGATACCAATTAATATTTTAAGTATACTTAAGTCAATAGTTAGATCGGGGTCTTCGGATACCAATTAATACTATAAGTATAGTTAAGATATTAGTTACATCGGTGTCTTTGGATACCAAAACCTACATATAATATTTTAGTAGTTTTGCAAATAGTTAGATCGGGGTCATCAGATACCAATTAATACTATAAGAATAATTAAGATATTAGTTACATCGGTGTCTTCGGATACCAAAACCTACATATAATATTTTAGTAGTTTTGCAAATAGTAAGATCGGGGTCTTCGGATACCAATTAATATTATAAGTATAATTTAGATATTAGTTACATCGGTGTCTTCGGATACCAAAACGTACATATAATATTTTAGTAGTTTTGCAAATAGTTAGATCGGGGTCTTCGGATACCAATTAATAATATAAGAATAATTAAGATATTATTTACATCGGTGTCTTCGGATACCAAAACCTACATATAATATTTTAGTAGTTTTGCAAATAGTAAGATCGGGGTCTTCGGATACCAATTAATATTATAAGTATAATTTAGATATTAGTTACATCGGTGTCTTCGGATACCAAAACGTACATATAATATTTTAGTAGTTTTGCAAATAGTTAGATCGGGGTCTTCGGATACCAATTAATACTATAAGTATAATAAGGATATTAGTTACATCGGTGTCTTCGGATACCAAAACCTACATATAATATTTTCGTAGTTTTGCAACTAGTTAGATCGGAGTCTTCGGATACCACTTAATATATTAAGGAGATTTAATAAGTAGGCATACGTAGGCATACGTTAATAAGTAGGTAGAAATTCCTTGTGGACACCGGTGGCAGCAAAAATTTCATTAATCCACGCCTTGCAAAAAATAGTGTTAGACTCCTGAATCCTTTTTCTGTTCAATCCGCCGGGGGTCAGGTAATGATTTCCGAGAATGTTGAGGGCAGGTTTTTTCAATGAACAGGAAATGAAATTTTATTAACATTCTTTGTTTTACCAGGTCTTGTTGCCTTTGATGGTATAATTGGTGACAATACCTTAAGAGATTTAGATGCAATTATTGACAGAAAACAAAACCTTCTTATTCTGAAGCCCAACATACGAACTCCGCTTCTTGAAAAGCTTTCTAAACAAGTTTACCCTATACTCGATAACGTTTGACAAAACGCACAAATTAGATTACGCCGTTTGATAGACACGTACAAACTACTTTTCGGGCCAATTAACAATAAGGAAATTACTGGAACCCCTGTAAGAGCAGAAATAAAGACTACAACCAATGAACCTATATATACGAGGAGCTACCTCTATCCCGCTTGTATGAGATCTGAGGTAGAAAACCAAGTGCAGGAACTATTGGATGAAGGTATCATTCGACCATCGAGAAGTCCTTACAATTCCCATGTTTGGGTTGTTCCCAAAAAATCTAAGCCAACTAGGAAAAAACATTGTAGAAGGGTGATCGATTACAAACGATTAAATTCTGTAACTGTTGCCGACACATACCCCATACCGGACATAAATTCCATTCTAGCCAGCCAAGAGCATAAGACCCGACAAAAAAAAAAGTTATAGCGATCCAAAATATTATTCCTCCACAAAATTTAAGAGCTGAAAAACTTTCTCGGATTAACTTCATATAAGCACGTAAGTTTATCCGTGATTACGCGAGAATAGCTAAACCACTGACAAACTTGACAAGAGGCGATTATGCTCAAATTAAAGCAAATGCCTCAAAACGCGTCCTTATTGTCTTAGACGAGGAGGCTATGAAAGCATGTGATGACTTGAAAACATCTTTAACCTCAGCCAACTTGTTGGCATTCCCGGACTTTGAAAAGCCCTTCAATCTCCCCACGGATGCGTCTGATTACGCAAACGGAAGTGACCGTGCAATAGTGTTTGATGTGTCAAGTGACGAAAGTGATGTTGAGTCTGAAGGAGCCGCATCTCAATTTAACAATTCCTCTGCAGTTGAAAGTTTAGATAAGTGTGATCAGGGCGAACAGGAATAATGTTTCGCGAAATGTAGTTCACGATTTGTTGCAAACGTTACGTAGAATAGGTGTAAGCGATTTGCCGCTGTCAGCAAAGACTCTTTTGAATACCACAATAACTGGAGAATATTTGTACTTGGGTATTCAAAATTATTTCCTTTCGAGCTCTTTCGACTATTTAGAGAAGAAGGCAGAAGTGCTAATTGATATAGGTGTTGATGGTCTACAGTTATTTAAGAGTTCCAATCGAATAGTCTTGGAGCACTAGCTGAATTTCCTAGCGTAAGTCCGTTTGTAATTGGTTGCTTTTCTGGTTTGAAGAAACCAGATATAAGAGGAAGCTAGTTTCAGAATGGTCTCCCAATTTCCACTAGATTGCATGAATTTAGTTTACTTAGACGTATCTAAAAATTACTTAAATTAGTTATAAAGAAAGGAAATGCCACAAGAATGAATGAAAAAATTAATATTCTTGCAAAGTTCGTCCCAGCAGAATTTGGTAGTGCATCAAGAAGTTTAGATAAAATTAATAATTGGTAAGCGACTGAACTCCGATAATTTTTGCTATATACATGCATATTTATTTTGAAAAATTGCATAAGGTATGATTTGTATTATCATTTTCTATTGTAGCATTCTACTATTAGACTTCTCTCGAGTGAAAGGTCGTGTAGAGTAGAGGCTGATGTTGCCCAACAAATGATAGAAGATTTTGTTACCTACTTCGGTAGAATATATGGTGACGAACTAGTTAGTTTCAATATTCATGGCTTGCTTCACTTACCTGATTGCGTTAAACAGTTTGGCCCATTGGATACTTTTTCTGCTTATAAATTTGAAAATTTTATGCAATATTTAAAAAAAAATATTAACAAACCAAATCAAATTCTGCAGCAATTGTTTTTAAGGCTTCAATAAAGACAGGGTCATGAGTTACATCATATCAAGCCTTCTAAATTTGGATCATTCCAAATAAATTATAAAAAAGATAAAGACTGCTATTGTTTCAGAAAAACACAGGTTCTATGAAGGTTGTGAAAGTTTTAAAAGTATCTGAATCGAAGAAAATTGTGTGCCATGTGTTTGACAAGACTGAAAACTTCTTTGAGTAGCCTCTTGAGTCATTTGCTGGCCTGGCTATAGTTGTCGGAAGTCAATTAAGCGGTGAAACGATAGAACTTTCTATGGAAGATATTGACTATTAATACTTTTGTATCCCTTTTGTAAGTGACTTTCTTCTTATACCTATTTTGCACCACCTCTTTCACGAGTTTTCGAACGAAGCCACGCATTCTGCCAAAATAAAAATTCTGCCAAATTTTATCATTATTTTAACTAACTATAAAATTCTATCATATACATGAATTCTCTACGCAAATTTTCGGAAGAGTTATCGGAGAAGTCAGCATTACAAAAAATTAGTAATTGGAAATATTTCAATTTGTATCTACTAAAATACAAAATATCTATTTTGTAATCTTTCCTTTTATTTTAAATTTTTTAAAAAATATTTTGTTATCGATGTCCTCAGACAGCTGCAATTGATAAATGAACGCCTTTTAAAAATTGAAAACAACGTAAGTACAACGTAATACATAAACTAGTGTTCCAATAATTCATATTGCTATTTTGTAATCTTTTTATTCAACAGATCGTACAAACATTTTTTTTCCTCTTTATTATTTTAATTTCTTCTTTATTATAATTTCTTCAAAGACCACATACTTCCACAAATTTAAAGGAGCCTCTGACAACGTTGCCAGCGTATTCCCAAAGTTTTTACGGACGAGGTGTTGGAGCTTTTCAACTGGGATGGGAGGTGGAAGAAGCGAGCATTTGGCCAATTGTATTTGGTGGATAAAATTTTACGCGGTAATTAGAAGACATTATTTTTTCAATTTATCTTTCTATCTTAAAAATGCCAACAAAAAAAAAATAAAACTGTTACGTAAAGTTCCTAGTTTTCCTTATTCTAATTTTCCTTAACAAATGAATTTAATGTTCCTACTACACTTAAAAATCTTGTTTTTCTTAACTATAAGTTTTTAACTTTAAGTTTTCATGAGACCAAAATGATTTTTTAATTAAAGTTTTCTTTATACTGAATTCTTTTTGGTTTCCAATTCTTTTTTAACTTTAATTCTTTTTTAACCTACCTATATGAAACTGAAATGTTATTTTTTCAAACAACCCAAACAACGCAAAGCAAACAACCGATATCATCAAGGAATACTTCCTTTATAATATGGCAAAACAATTCCATTCGCCACAACAGTCCCCCGACATCAACCCTAGAGAGCATTTCTGGGATGAATTGAACGGCGTTGGAAAAAACATTTACCAACAAACAGGAACTAAAAGATGTTTTGGAGCGTGAGTGGAACCAAATAACGGCTGGAACAACAAAAAACTCGTATTTTTCATGAACAATCGCTTAATGGCAGTAGTAGAAGCCGAAGGAGGTCCGGCTAAATACTTAATAATACTTAAGAAATTAAGTACATTTTCTTCTAGAGTACGTTTACTTTTCTGTGTTGAGAAATTAATTTTTTTGTGTTTTATGTAATATTGAAATATTTTATTTTGCATTTGAACCTATTGATTAAATATTTTTTCTCTTATGCACTTTTTTGGTGTATTCACTTTTTTAAAAATAGCCAATTTTCATTTGCACGCAGTATTTGTGAGGGTTTATGATAGTTTTCTGTGTGACTGTATTTAAGTGACGCAGCAAGTAAACCGGTTCTGCCGTAGCGAATCGAATAATAGGAGGCTGACATTCTTTGACTACCTGAGGATGAATAATTCCCAGAAACTCCTTTATATTTTATACACGATGAATTCTGAAGAATCTATGAGGTCAGTGATATATATTTTATTGAAATATTTTCGTGTTTCGTGTACAGCTCAGTTTGCTATGAGCATCGTAGACGTACATACATACTCTGAGTACAGTTGAAAAATAATAAGTTGTGTTAACTTCAACTTTTTTGTGTAAAATGACTAAAAAACTAAACAGTCTATCGCATCCAGATAAACATAAAAAAGAAAATTCAATGGCAATCGACATACTGTTGACGACGAGGCAAGTTTCACTTGTGCATAAAAATAAAAAAGTCGGGTGACGAAGAATTTAGAGATGAAAATAGTTTCGGCTATTGTATATTATAAGTTTTCTCTGTTTTTACTAAATACACTTTCATCATTAGTTTTATGCACCACCTGCAAGAAATAAATTAAATTTTCTCGAACTGCTACTCGTGGACTAAGATTTAAAACTACATTGCAATGCAGTTGTGAAGATGTTCGGTATATTCAATACTCACCATTCATCAATAAAGCATATGAAATAATCCGAAGAATTGTGACAGCAATGAGGCTTTTATGAGTGGAAAGAGAAGGTATAAATATATTCCACAGTGTTATGGATATTTGTCAAGGATAAGCTCGAATACATACTATAGTTGCCTTGAAAATGGACACTCGGTCGCATCAGCAGTTTACAATCAAATAACTTCAAAAGCTGTTGAATTGAAAAAAATATTAATATCTGCCTTTGATCCCAACACTAATCCCACACACATGAGTTTCTGGAGATGATACTTGGAAAAAAGAGGACACAATTTTTTTTTTTTTTTTTAGTTACTACGCTCGAGGCCAAAAATTGCAAGAAAGTTGTTGATACAGAGATGAAATGTAGTTTTTGGCAAGCTTTTAATTTATGGAGAAAAATAATATCGAATCGTACGAATCTTGGTATGAAAAACACGAAGATACTTGCACAATAAATCACACGGGAAGAGACGAAAAATGGAGGTTGATGCTGTGGTTGATATATTTAGGTGATCGATAGAAATGCATGAAGACATTTAAAGGTATTCTTGACATAAATTCATATGAAGATGACTGTAGTGGAAAAAAAAGAGAGTGTAGGACATGTGCGGAAACGTATGAGCTCAAGGTTACGTAAACTTAAAAAAGATAGTAAAGGTTTGGGTGGTAAAGGCAGTGGCAAATTAACAGATCAAGTTGTTAATGAATTATCTTTATGCCATGGTTTGGCTATTCGTCGGAACGCAATATGGGCAACTTATTACCATTAAAGTTCAACTGATCAAAAGCTACAACACATGTATTGCCACCTGGTTCATTAAGCTGGCCTTCATTTTGCTATTAACAGATCGATTCTGTCGCGGTAACGTTAATCTTATTACCGAAGAAACTCACCTTTTGGTAACATTTGCATCCTTTTGGTATTCTACAAGCAAGCATTACCAGTGAATATTGTTACCATCTCCTTAGGTGGTAACAAGCAAAACAGCCAGATGCAAGGAAAGAGTGTTATTTGTTCTTAAACGAGCTTACGGCTTTTGAAAGCGTTACCGAGTGTACAGAATACCAAATACTAAGACCGGTAACAAATTTCGGTAACAAGATTACTATTACCGGTAACGCGCAGAATAGATCTGTAAATGACAAAAAGCATCGGCTGAAGGTACATTAGATGACTTTGTTCATGAAAACCTCGCTCTAAATAACAACGTATAAGAAGCAATCAATCCAATATATGAAAGTCTGAACAAAATCTGTCTGAAGAAAAAAATCAACTGTGAAGATTCGGCTCAGAAACCGAAAATAATAATGAATCGCCAAATTCATTAATCTACACTTTTGCACCGAAACATATTCACTTCGGGGCGAAGCAACTTGAAATTGCAAACTATTTAGCTGTTTACCAGTTTTAAAAATTATGAACGTCATGAAAATCACAATTCTTCCAGAAGCCCATAAATTCGCTGCCAGACTTGATGAAATTTGGATGCTTCTAAGGAAGCTAGAAGTGACTTTAGCAGAAAGAACTGCGGAAAATTATTTTTATAAAGAAGAAGAAGGCCCAATGTATGGAGCAGGAATAGCCGATTAACGAAGTGTAAGTACAGCGCCCGTTTATATGACATCGACTACCTGCAACTTTGATCAAATCTTTAAACGCATTTTTCTTGAAACTACTTTTTCTAACACGTTTAACATGATATACGTTTGACCGAATAACTAAAAATTTGGTGTGTACTTTTTTTATATATTGCTCTATCATTAGGACTAGAAATATGTTAAAATATTTTTTTCAATATTTTTAAAAAAATTCAAGACTTTAAAAAAACACCAACAATTTACTTATTTTTTCAATCACCATTTTGTGAACAAATTTCTTTTTCTTTCCCTAGTAAGGGTTATAGCGACATTTTTACAAATTAAGAATATTTTTTTCATATGAACAGAAGGATTAGAATCGTATCAAGATACGAGTAGAGTCGAGAAATTAATTTTTTTGTGTTTTATGTAATATTGAAATATTTTATTTTGCATTTGAACCAATTGATTAAATATTTCTTCTCTTATGCACTTTTTTGGTGTATTAACTTTTTTAAAAATAGCCAATTTTCATTTGCACGCAGTATTTGAGGGTTTATGATAGTTTTCTGTGTGACTGTATTTAAGTGACGCAGCAAGTAAACCGGCAACTTTGATCAAATCTTTAAACGCATTTTTCTTGAAACTACTTTTTCCAACACGTTTAACATGATATACGTTTGACCGAATAACTAAAAATTTGGTGTGTACTTTTTTTATATATTACTCTATCATTAGGGCTAGAAATATGTTAAAATATTTTTTTTTTAATATTTTTAAAAAAATTCAAGACTTTGAAAAAACGCCAACAATTTACTTATTTTTTCAATCACCATTTTGTGAACAAATTTCTTTTTCTTTTCCTAGTAAGGGTTATAGCGACATTTTTACAAATTAAGAATCTTTTTTTCATATGAATAGAAGGATTAGAATCGTATCAAGATAGAGTCACCTTTTTTTTATCACCCACCCACATTCCACCGGCCTAATTTTTTAAAATTTTTTACTCTTTTTTTTCAGTTTTTTTTGTATTTTTGAAATATTAATTAACATAAAATAAGAAAATGGATAGTAAAAATATTTTGAGTTTTTTTTTCGCAATTGAGTTTTGAAAAAGCCCAAAACTTTACCCTCTTGACAAAAGACTTGTCCAGCCAAAATCTGTACACACAAATTATGTAAAATTTTAAAAGCAAATATTGGCAAGAAAATGTTTTATATTTTTAAGTATAGAGAATTTTTTAATCTTTAAAAAACAGCAGTACAAAAATTTATATATCATTATAATGTATGAAATTTGGGGCGTGCCTCTTAATCGGAAACATGAATCGTTGAACATCTGCTCTGGTGACTTGGCCACAAATTTGTTCCACTTCAGTAACTTCGATTCCGGTTTTTTCACTACTCCTCCATATTTTCTCAGCTTGTATTTTACAATTTCCCAATATTTTTCGATTGGGCGCAACTGGGGACAATTTGGAGGGTTGAAGTCCTTTGGCACAAAGTCTACATCATTAGTTCAATACGAATTTATCGTTTTCTTTGAATAATGAACCAACGCCAAATCTGGCCAAAACAGTACAACAGATCGGTGGTGACGTATAAACGGCAATAAACGCTTCTCTAGACACTCTTTCTTGTATATTTCAGAGTTCATCGTTGCGGATATCACGTACGCCCTACACTTCAGTCCACAACTGCTTATGGCTTGCCAGATTATCTCCTTCCTTGCAAATTTATCAACCTATCAAACGCTTGTCTGCTGCATAAAACTTTTGTCCTGGAAGCTGTTGCAGATCAAGTTTGGCATAGGTTTCATTGTCCACAATTAAACATCCATTGAAATTCGTCAACACTTTACCGTATAATAATCGTGTGCGCTTTTTGGCTGACAAATTTTGTTTATCAGACCGGTTCGGGTATTTAATAGCTCGGCATGACTGATAGCCTGCTTCTACTCGTATTCTCCGAGCTGTATTTCTGTTGATTTTGAATTTTCTCGCGCGGTCATTGTCGGAGAGGCCTGGATTTTTTTTTAATTGAGGCTATAATGCTTGCATTTAATTCAATGTTAGATGTTTTTTTTTTCCTTCGTTTTTTTTCTTTCTCTCTATGCTCAAAGTTTCCTTGTAACGTTTTAAAACACTACAAATAGTTGTTTTTGGAATATTTAATACTTTCGCTATCTTATTTCCTGACCAAGCTGGATTTTCACCGAATTTGTTCACAATCTATTTCCGAGCGGCTAACTCCATTGTGCAAAAAATTAATTGGGCTATTCACAGTTTAATCATATATTAACAAAGCGTATTTATATAGCATTTGTTATTTTTGTAACTGTGAGCACTTCAGTGTGTGACTGTCGTATTCAATAATTTTACAACGCTGTTATATATGCTATAGACAGGGCATACAAATACAAGACACAAAAAAAAACGCCCTAGGGCTACTTTTATTTACGCGTGCCTATGTATTTGCGTTTGCATGCAAAACAACAACAAAGCAAAACACGCTGACGTAAGTTGGCGTTAAAATAACAAATCGTAAATTAAACAGACCTGCGAACTTAAACTGTGAACACCCTTAATAACTAACAAGCAAATCTTGGCAAACTTCAATCACATAACGGAAATGTTATTTTTTACAAAATAGTCCAACATTTTTGTTAGTACAACCTCAAAATAACTCTGTGAATGCCTAGAGTACGTGCAGATTTTGGGTGGACAGGTCTTTAGAATGCTGACTTAAAAAATTAGGTAATAATAAGAAGCAATTAGGCAGAAACCTTTTATCATGGCTTTTACAAGTATTTTTTTCCTCGAACGTTGTTTAAGTTATTCCGAAAGATTTCAGTCAATTAAACTGATTACTTCACTGACCTTTCAATTCAGTGATTTCAGTGATTTGCATTCAATTTTGTTTCAAATCATGACTGAGAAGGCAATATCGCTTAAACCAGATATGACTTCACTTATTTAGTTGTAGACAATAAATCAAAAATGATTAGAAGGTCCTTTTTTAAATCATTCTAATCATAATTGATTTAATAATTGAAGGGCTTATTGCAGAAACATGATAAAGCCACAAAATAAAAATGTTGAAATAATCGCATTTGAATCTTAAAAGAAAAGTGTAAAATAGACGCTCCATGTAATCGTACTTTTAATACTTGTAGTTATTGCTTATAGAAGCCTTCTGTAACATGGCCAAAAATTACCGAAGAAAGTATAGTGGATACCAATTACATATTTTGAAAAAGCCTGCGACTTATCGTGTTTTTGCATAAAATTTATCTAATCTATATAATCTAATTAATTATTTAAAAATTTTTTGTAAAGAAAAACGGAACGATATATACTCATTTTTATAACTCATTCAACAATTTCTGCAGTTTCCTTCTCGTTTTCTTTGTTTGTAGGTTTTTCAAATTAAAACCTGTTTCTTTTTAAATAAGATAAACAAATAAAAAATACCTGAATGGTTCCTGGTAGCACTTCAGAATCTTCGTTATGCAATTCATTGTTACATTCTCCTAAATAATTTTCCTATAATTCAAATGCATAAAGCGAAGAAATTTGAATTTGACTACCTTTTTTGTTGCAACAATGTAATAAGCCACTATTCATCATCTGATGGTAATACCTAATGTACACTGATCAAGAATTGACGTGAATTCTTTGATTATCCCTTTTAAATTTACCCTCTCTCACGTTGATGTCAACGTCTCTCATTCACAAATGCAAGACTTGATCGTCAATTCTGTAAGACGGGACTAAACGAGTGTAAGATGGGACTATGAAATCTTCGTCTAATATACTATCGTTGCTGTTTTCAAACCAGTCTTTATTATTGGTGGTAATTATTTTTGAGTTTATATTTTTGCTCGATATAAAAGCTAACGTTGGTATGTCGCTTTTATAGAAAAAATACAAATGTAAAAATTCACTCCAACGGCCAAAAAAATTTTATGGAAGAACGCTAAAGTGTTTTTTTCAAAAGTTACAATAGAATTTAGTTATAGATAGGACACAAATATCGGTGTTTCTTGTTTAACCTGATATGCAACAAAATTTAAACATCGAAATAATCATCTGATATAGGATAATTTGGGAGGGTGTTGATTTTAGATGCCACCACAGAATTCTACTTAACTGCAAAGCCCTGATAAGCTACTACAAATTTAAAAGTAAAAATTATTTCTGCAAAAACATAATTAGCCATACAAATTATAAAACAAGTTTTCTTAGAAACAGCATGGTTATCAACAGAAATAAGAAAAAGGAAATATGCCTCGTTGGTTTCTTAAACTACTTCATCAGTAGTTATAGGTTATTTATGGTTACAAGCTTCCAAACCATTTTCTTAAATGGAAAAAATTATAAGCCACTACAAATTTAAGAGTAAAAATTATTTGCATAAAAACATGATAAGCCACATAAATTAAAATAAATATAGCTCAATGTTTTTTGATATATATCGATTATAGGTTACTACCAAATCTTCGCCTATCATACCGTCATGTTTTAACCAACAACATCTTGAATTTTGACATAATTCGCAGTTAAATTCACCGTTTCTATTTGAAGGGTAGCTTTTGTATGTGGCGTATCGAGTTTATGAGTAGAAAATTTAATACAATATTCAATTATAAAAAGATACTTATGCGTATAACTTCGCAATCAATTGAAAATAAACCCTAATCTTTTCAGCAGGTGTTACTGTGGTACAATGAAGTAGAAATAACAAAAAATACCAGTTTTTGATGTAATGTGGCTTATCATGTTTCTGCAATAAGCTCTTCAATCGCAATCATTACTTGAAGTCATTGGCTATAAAGTGCAGTCAATACATCAATTGTTTTGGAATTTATAAAGGTTTTGATATTTTGATGATGTCAATTTGTATGGGAGGTAGACAGATCTTTCATTTGATTCTGCCAAATTTCAAGTTTAGGGTGTATATTTCAAATCGAAACTAATGTATAAAATTTAAAGTATTATATACATTTTTATAAAATATTTGTAAAAGTTTTGTGAAGTTTTTTTGAATTGGATGTAGGCGAGGTTTTCATTAGATTCTGCCAAAATTCAAGCTCAGGATACATACTTGAAATTAGAGATTATGTGTAAAACTTCCATTCATTAGATTTAATTTCGTGGAGTTTTGAGATATTTTACCGTTTTGATAAAGTCACTTTGTATAGTCGGTAGGCGTGCTTTTCATCCGAATTGGCTCTTTTTCGAACTTGTTCTATATTTAAATAGAAGGTTATGTATCGAATTTCATTATGATAGCTTCAATATTAGGGTTGCAATCGTGAGCACAGACGGTTAAACAGATATAGCTAAATGGAGTCAGAAGGTGATGCTGATTAAGAATTGTAATTTTTCTAATTTCAGGGCAATGGTGAAAAATATGTAAACATTTTTTTTACCTTTCCATTATAATATTCCTCAAATAAAATATTTCAGTCATGATTTCTTTTATTTTTAATGGTTTGATGTAGGAATAAAAACGGTAAATATGTTTAATGAGGCACTATTTTTTTTCGAAAAGCTCATGCTATTTGATATAAAAAACATTATTGCTGTCTTTTTTATTCTAATAAACCATGAAAAATAAAAGAAATCATGACTAATCATGACTCATGAAAGAGTTGAAGTTTTTTTTCTTTTAACTGAAACATTATATTGGAGAAATACCATAATAGATTGCAACTGAAATAGAAAAGGTTAAACAAGAATGTTTACATATTTTTCACCATTGTCTTTGTAGAGTTTAACCAGATTAAATAATAACACCGAACCGTTTGAATGCTTACAAGAAACTGAACTCAAGCTTTATTTAGTTAAGAAAGAAAAGATTAGTAAATAAATTGTACTGTTATATCTATCATCATGTTTATGTTTACAGTAGAACAAGAAACTTAAAAGTAAAGACAAATATTCTCAACACTCCCACTTTTAATTGGCTTTTAGTTTTTTTTTTTTTATATTTACATAGGAATAAATTGAAAATAACTTCAAACTTTAATTCAGAAAATCTTTAAGTTTTTCAATAACAATTTTAAGCATAATATTTTATAATACTATTTTGAATTAATTATAATTGAAAATATTCATCAAATTTCTGAAAAACACAAATTTTTCTTTTGCCAAAGGCTTAGTAAAAATATCTGCAACTTGTTGATTCGAGGAAACAAAATTAATATTAAACAATTTTTCTTCATATTTTTCTCTTATAAAATGATATATAACATCAATATGTTTAGTGCGCTTATGAAACTCAGGATTTTTAATTAAACGTATTGCTCCTTGATTATCCATATTCAAATTTATCTGCAACTGTTGAGTTGGTAACAGATCATGGAGTAATTGTCGAATCCATATAAGTTCTTTTACTGCATGACAACCAGCCGCAAACTCAGACTCAGTAGTTGATAAAGCAACGCATTTCTGCCTTTGCGATGACCACGCAATACATGACGACCCCAACATTGCTACAAAACCACTCGTCGACTTTCTCGTAGCTACATCACCGGCATAATCAGCGTCACTAAAAAAATTCAAAACAAAAATATCTTTATTCGGAAAGGTGAGGCCATACTCTTTTGTGCCATGCAGGTATTTAAAAATCCTTTTGACCGCATTTACGTTAGCTAAAGATGGTGCCTCCAAATATCTGCTCACGAAGCTAACTGCAAACGAGATGTCGGGTCTTGTTGCCAACATTAGATACATCAAACTCCCGACAGCTTGTCTATAAGGATAATTTGTAATCGAAGAGTCGCCAGCCACTGTTAATCCATTAATAGATGTGTCGCAAGGTGTACTCATAGGAACTGAATCCTGCATGTTGAAAGTTTGTGTCAGCCTCTTAACGTATCCCATTTGATTGATATGCAGGCCGCCATTTTTCATACGCCTTATTTCTAAGCCCAGGAAATGTTTGGCTTCGAATACCTTCACTTCAAAACTCTGGACTTACCAGGTCGAAAGCCACACTGATAAGGTCCAATCAGTGTTTTTGTAATCGGCTTTAATCTTTCACACAGAACGCTTGAGAGAACCTTAAATGCGATGGAAATAAGACTGATACCTCTATAACTGGCGCAGATTGTAGAGTCTCCTTTCTTAAGTATAGGGCACAGTACACTGAGGTTCCAATCGTCGGGCATATTTTGCTGATGAGCTGATGCATGCGCCTTATCAATTCATCGCCACCGGTTTTAAACAATTCAGCTGACAGGCCGTCAGCACCCGCTGCTTTATTGTTTTTGAGTCGTTGAATAGCAACTTCATGGCTAGGTGGTGATACTTCCACTCCATTTTCGTCTCTGCAAGTGGATGCTCCGGGCTTGAAACCTTGGGTTAGACTCTTAACCAGTTGATAGAATTTTCGTGCATCCTTCTTGCCCTGGTATACCTCTAGTTCCTCACGCTCACGCTTTTCCTGCTCTCTTTTCTTTTTCGCGGTAGTTTTCTCGCACGGCTCGCGTTGCAGCTGACTGCAGCGTGTTTCTGTATGCGGCGTTTTTTACTGCTGTCGCGATGCGACACTCCTGATCGTACCATTGGTTCCGAGGTTGCGGGCGCCGGAAACCAATGACTTCTTCAGCGGCAGCGCGCATGGAGGGGGATATATGCACCCATAGTCCGCCGGCGTCGTCGAGTCCAGAGGTTGGTTTGTTGAGCTTAACCGAGAGTTGAGCGGAGTAGGCTTCGGCAGTCCGTTGTAGTTACAGCTTAGCGACATCTAGCTTTCGTTGCATTCATATGCGTATGTTCTTCGCATTGCATAATCGCATGCGGATCTTGGCTGCAACAAGATAATGGTCGGAGTCAATGTTGACCCCCGAAATGTACTCACATCTAGAACACTAGAGGCATGCCTTCCGTCGATTACAACATGATCAATTTGGTTTCGAGTTTTTTGATCCGGGGACAGCCAGGTGGCCTTGTGGATGTCGAGGTGTTTAAATCTGGTGCTACTAACTACCATGTTTCGCGCCGCGGCGAAGTCGATCAGTCTTAGACCGTTGTTCGTGGAGGTCTCGTGAAGACTGAACTGACCGACAGTGGGGCCAAAGATGCCTTCCCTTCCGACTTTCGCATTAAAATCGCCGAGGACTATTTTCACGTCATGTACCGGAAGGTGGTCATATACGTTCTCAAGAGTAGTGTAAAAAGCGTCCTTGACGGCTTCGTCCTTTTCCTCCGTCGGGGCGTGCGGGCAAATAAGGCTAATGTAGAAAAATTTTGCCTTGATGCGGATCGTGGCCATTCTTTCGTTCACAGGTGTGAACCGGGAAACAGGGTGGCGTAGTTTCCGGCTAACGACGAATCCACATCCGAATTCGCGCTTCTCCGCATGGCAGCTGTAGTAGATATCGCACTGTGATTGTTTAGAGCAGCCTTGCCCTTTCCATCGCATTTCCTGGATGGCGGTGATGTCAAATTTAATTGTTTTGAGGGCTTCCGCCAGTTGGAAAATGGCACCTTCCCTATAAAGGGGTCCGGACCCCACGAGCTACTAGCCTCGCCTTAAATCGTTCACCTTCATTTTCAGTCGAACCTTTAATTGCATACACCCACCTTGTACTGATAACTTTACATTCTTGTGGTGGCTCAACCAAAACCCACGTCTCGTTCTCATTTAATGAATTGATCTCCTCATCCATGGCCTTTTCCATTTTTTTGCTTGCTTGTAATCTTTAGCCTCCCTCAGACACGTTGGAAGTCCACAATTAGCTAGACAAGCATGTCCATCTGCTAAAGTCAAATTTATAGACTGCAATCGTCGATTAACACTGCTCTCATTTTTCAGCAACCAGCCATCGTGTTCTTCAACCACAGCAATTGATGCATCTTTTTTATTATTTTTGCTTCGAAGTCTGCCACTCACAAAACTTTGTTCTTTTGTAGATACTTCAGCATCAACCTCAGCTTCAGTGCTCTCGTTATTCTCAAATATCTCATTATCCTGATTTCCAGTTGTTCCATCATTCTGATTATCTTCTAATTGCTTAGAGATAACTTTGTCAGCATGTGTCCGACTGTTCATCTGTAGCCAAAGGAAACAAAATACCTGAGTTTGCTATGGTATTCTTCTTAATTTCGGTATCCTTTTTAAAAACAACATCAAGAGAAATTTCTACTTTATTCGTAGTCGGTAAATAAACACGCAGGCCTTTAACATCCACACCATATCCAACAAAAACTCCTTTTTGTGATTTTTGATCCCATTTAAGGCGTTTTCGTTTGGGCACATGAATATAAACTTCACTTCCAAAAACTTCCAAATTTTCTATATTCGCATTTTTGCCATGCCATAACTCAAAAGGTGTCATGCCTCTCTTAGAACTAGTTCCTGTTCGATTCAACACGTAGACAGCAGTATTAACGGCTTCCGCCCAAAACTTTTTGTCAAGATTCTTAGCATGTAACATGGACCTTGCTGCCTCGACAATCGTGCGCATCTCCCTCTCAGCACAACCATTTTGCTCTGGATTATATTGTACTGTTTTTTGATGAATCACAGCATTCTTTTGGAAAAGCACCTCCACACCTTTATTCATAAACTCAAGCTCATTATCTGTACGAATACCTTTCAACTTTCGGCCAGTTTCCATAAATATTTCATCAATAAATTTCTCTAGAAATCCGCAAACTTCACTTTTTTCCTTATATAAATATATTGCTCCACCAAGAGAAGAAATCTTTCTTCTCCATAGGGCCGCATACATCGGCGTGCACGAGATCAGCTGCATACGAGGATTTGCTGTCACTACTTGGAAAAGAAGCTCGATGATGTTTGCCTAAGAGACATGCATCACAAAAGACTTCGGCTTCATCAAGAAACGAAATACCATTTTTGTTTAAAAAACTTATACATTAAGTAATGTTTTGATGTGCAAGTCGTTTATACCATTCACTAATATGTAGCGCAACTGCAGCTGTAGAATAAAGAAAATTATTAAACTGTTGTGATGGTATATCAACTTAAATTATTAATTTAAACAGTTTTTCTAATCTTACTCCCACTAAAACTGTAGCACCGTTTTTCATAAATTCACAGCGCTGAGAATCTGATTTCATTTGTAAACCCTTATCAAGTGCACTACTTTGTGAGTACAAATTAAGCCGCAGCTCTTGTACAAAAAGCACATTTGCCAAATGGTTCTCTGCCCATCTTTTGTTGTTGTAGGAGAATATATTTATTGCGCCACGACCATATGCTTTGATTGTTCTACCGTCACCAAGTCGAATATCCAAGGGCACTTTGAACTGCTCATATGTGACGAATCAGTTTTTATTATTTGTCATATGGTCGCTTGCTCCCGAATCCACGAACCATTCGTCTCCTACATTTATGCTCTCTGCAGCCTCCGCTTCGCATATAAGAGCATTACCTTTTGTGTGATCATCATTCTCTACATTTCCAGTTCTCTTTTCTCTTTTCCAGTGGCCTGGCTTTTTACATAAAAAGCACTTTCCAGGTTTGATGTTTTTGTATGATTGAGTTGACTTTTGCTTCGCAAAAAGCGCGTTACCTGACTTTGAATGCCCTTCAGATGTAATCATTCGTGCTTCTTCCATCACGAGTCTAGCTGTTAAGTTTTCAATAGTTTGCTGCTGAAGTGAGGTGGACTCCCAAGCACTATAAAAATGCGCAAAACTTGGGGGAAGAGTCATTAAAATTTTCGTTATGACCATAGAATTTGAAATCTCTTCTCCTGCATCCCTTAGTCCTTACTCCAACTTAGAGTTTTCAGTTTTTTCCACATATCCCTCGCATTTTTGCAATTTAAAATGTGTAAAAGTGATTGTTGCCCTAGAGTCATAACTATTATTTTTTGTGCCTTACTATTACCTCTAATCCAGCTTGAATCAAAAATTGCAGAATTCTCAGAACCAGTACCCGACTCTGCAGCAACTCCATCGCCATTAGCCATAACGATACCACCTTCGGCACCAGCCCTTGCACCACCAACTCCAGCAGTACTCACTCCAGCAGCAGCAGTAGCATAGTCATTCGTTATATATTTTAGTAGATCACTAGCATTCAAAAGTACTCTGATTTGGAAACGCCACATGCTCCACTGATCAAGTCTTTTCAATTTTTCAATTTTTGCGTATTCGCCCTCCATGATACTGTACGAATGCAAACCGAAATTTTTGCGAACAAAAAAACTCTTATTATTTTTTTTTAAATATTTTAATTTAATTGAAAAATATTCCCGTTTCTTAATTTAGTTCGTGTCTGGGCCCATAACCTGTAGAGTTTTACCATATTAAATAAAAACACCGAACCGTTTGAATGCTTACAAGAAACTGAACTCAAGCTTTATTTAGTTAAGAAAGAAAAGATTAGTAAATAAATTGTACTGTTATATCTATCATCATGTTTATGTTTACAGTAGAACAAGAAACTTAAAAGTAAAGACAAATATTCTCAACATTCTTCATATTAGAAAAATTACAAAAAGATCCCAGATGGTGACCTTCACAGTAGACCGATAATTTATGGCATCGCTCATATATACTTTTCTATACCTGGCACGTTACAAACACAGTAACAAAGTAAATATACCATTACGCATTTTGCAGAAGTAGTATGTCCCTTTAAAGCTGAAGTTTCTTTTTGTTATGGTATACCCTCTTAATTTTTTCGTATGACGTTAAATTAATGTAAATAAAATTTTTTGTACCTAGAACCACGGCAACCAGTGCCGGCTTGCACCGAAACATGTCAGGACTTGCCGATATGGGAAAGAAGTGCTAATTTCTCCAAAATACTGGTTCGCACCTTGCCATTTAATTTTTTTTCAAGATAATTTCAAGAAAATTAGACGAAAAATACTAGAGTTGTGATTTTTACTTTTCGAAAAAAAATCTAATTGTCGTTTTTGTTGTTTTAACAAAAAAAAAAAAACATTGCAAAAAATCAAAATTTGATAAAATCTCAGTAAAATGTTGTAGAAATATTTTCTTAAGCTATTAATAACACAGATGCAAAAAAAGTAATATCTTTTTTGGATGGATGGTTTTGATATAGTCTTGAGATATTTTCTGCAAAAAAGTAAAAAAACGAAAATTCGGAAAAAATTTGTTGAAATTTGAATGAAACTGTTGAAATTTGACTTTTTTTCAAAAATCCTTAAAGTGCATTTTTCTAGCATTTCGAAAAAAACATAAAACTAAATATTTTTCACTCCAAGTGAATTCAGTAATTCCAAAATAATATTTTGGATTTTCATTCGAAACCTTTTTCTAATTCCAAGGTCCAACATATCGATTTTTTTCTTTTCGTTGTTTTAGGTTTATACTTACCAGTATAACCCAGTATTTTTTTGAAAAAAATCCCCACAAATCGAAAAATTTTTTAACTTCCCTTAAAATGTTTTAATTTTAAATCCTAATCTATTTACTCTTAAGACACACGCAACTTTATTCCTTTTGAAAACATTACGAAATAAACAAAATGTAATAGAAATCATCCCAACTTTTGGTCTCTCTCACAAAAGCAGAACGAATATTAAGGCAAGCATGAAAGTTAAAAAATAATTTTTTTGAATTTGTTTTTTATAACAGTATTCTTAATACTTTAAAAAACACGTTCCAAAAGGATTTTTAAAAATTCGAATAAATTTCTGATATACACCGGTATATATGAACATATATGCATACATAAATTTTGTTAAAAAAAACTTTAACCTTAAAATTTTAAAACTTTTTTAAACTGGGTGACAAGTTTTCTCGGAAGCCAGATGTCCGATCAAGACGCGGAAAGCAGCATTTTTTAAGTAATCATTTCAGGCAGGTAAAATTTTACTGAAAATTAGCTTACTTCACTTCAGGCGGAGGGAGGGGGGCAAAACTCCCAAAAACGATGCTGTTTTTTAACTTTTTCAAAAAAGCGCGCCATTTTGTCAATTTTGAATATTTCCTTAGAAATATTTCCTTAGAAAATCCTTAGAACAATATCTGCCTGAAGTAATTACCTAAAAAATGCCGTCTTCGGCGTCTCGATCCGACGTTTGGTTTCTGAGAAAACTTGTCACCCGTTTGGTTACTCATTTTTGAGTAGTCATCTTGCGAGCGCTATAAAAAGGGGTGAGAAGGGGGGATCATAAAGAGACAAATAAGTACGGCAAAATGTCAAGAATTACGTCTACTTTCACATAGAAAAAGATTTAAATTTATATTTTGAAAAATGTTAAAATGAGAGCAGTTTTAGAAAAGGTCTTTTTTTGTGCTTTAACCTTCATGCCTACCTTAACCCTCATCGGTCCCTCGTATCAATTTGATACAATTTTTGTATTTCAAGTTGAATAAAAAAAAAACTGCCCGATTGAAAGATAGCATGATTTTGCCTGTAGAATCAGGCTAATGAGTTTTTAATGTTCGGGCAATTCTGGTTTTACCTGAGACGAAATAGTTACGGATCGGTCCCTCATATCAACTTGATACAATACATCTGCCGATGGTTATTGCAGTTGTTTTTTGGGTTAGGCTCGTTCTATTTCATTTTTTTTTTTTTCAGTATGTTCTTGAACACACACGAGTGAAGATTGAATTGAATTGGTTTGAAGTGGTAAGTAATTTTAGTGAATTTTGAAGTGATTTTTATCTGCCGCATACTTTCATTGCGTTATACATACATTCAATTGATTTCAAAAAAATGGAAAAAAATCTACGTGAAAGCCGTCAAAGAGACGAATATGATATGGATTCCGAATCTGGAAGTGAAGCAGAAGAATATCCAGTACTTACTTACTTACTTAGGTGGCCGTGACAACCCGTGTCCGGATTTCGACCGACCTCATCAGCTCTCGCCAGGCGCCTCTGCTTTGCGCGCGCCTTCTCCAATCGGATACACCAAGTGCGGTTAGGGCTTCCTCAGCCTGGTCCATCCATCGGAGGCATGGTCTCCCTCGTCGTCGTTGACCAGCGACCCTCGCTTCGAGCACCTTTTTCGCTGGAGCTTCGTCGTCCATACGATGGACATGACCCAGCCAGCGTAGTCGCTGCACAGTTATACGCCGAACTACGTCAATGTCTCCGTAGAGCTCATACAGCTCGTGGTTCATTCGGATGCGATAGTCATCGCCGACTCGAACAGGACCGAAGATTTTGCGAAGAACTTTTCTCTCGAACACCCCCAGAGCGGCTGCGTCAGTTTGCGAAACTACCCATGCCTCAGCGCCATAAAGCAGCACAGGTAGAACGAGCGTCTTGTAGAGTGTTAGTTTTGTCGATCGAGAGAGGGCTCTGGAACTTAGTTGCTTACTGAGCCCGTAGTAGCACCTATTAGCAATTATTGTTCTTCGCTTTATCTCCAGGCTGATTTCGTTGTTAGTATTAATGGCGGTGCCAAGGTATACAAACTCCTTGACTACTTCAAAGTTATAGCTGCCGGATGAAACGTGGGAGTCTAAACGCCGAGCTCCCTTGTTTGTAGACAGCATATACTTTGTTTTACCCTCATTTATCGTCAAACCCACTTTGGCTGATTCCTTTTCGATAGCGGCGAAAGCAGCGGTAACATCTCTCTTGGTTCTGCCAACAATATCAATATCATCAGCGTAAGCAAGGAGCTGGACACCTTTATAGAAAATGGTGCCATTACGATGCACACCGGCCTTTCGTACGATCCCCTCCATGATAATGTTGAAGAGATCGCAAGACAGTGGATCGCCTTGCCTGAAACCTCTTTCGGTATTGAAGGTTTCGGAGAGGTCATTTCCTACCTTGACGGAGCTGCGTGTGTTGCTCAACGTCATTCTGCAAAGTCTAATCAACTTTGCAGGTATACCGAACTCAGACATTGTTGCGTATAGGCAATCCCTTCTCGGGCTATCGAACGCAGCTTTAAAGTCGACAAAGAGATGGTGTGTGTCAATTTGATTTTCGTGGGTTTTCTCCAGGATTTGTCGTAGCGTGAAAATCTGGTCTATGGTAGACTTACCAGGTCGAAAGCCACACTGATAAGGTCCAATCAGTGTTTTTGTAATTGGCTTTAATCTTTCACACAGTACGCTTGAGAGAACCTTATATGCGATGGAAATAAGACTGATACCTCTATAACTTGCGCAGATTGTAGGGTCTCCTTTCTTAAGTATAGGGCACAGTACACTGAGGTTCCAATCGTCGGGCATGCTTTCTGCTAGCCATATTTTGCTGATGAGCTGATGCATGCGCCTTATCAATTCATCGCCGCCGGTTTTAAACAATTCAGCTGACAGGCCGTCAGCACCCGCTGCTTTATTGTTTTTGAGTCGTTGGATAGCAACTCGAACCTCTTCATGGCTAGGTGGTGATACTTCCACTCCGTCATCGTCGATTGGTGGCACTGCACTGTGCTCTCGATGGGCGGCATTGGTGGAATCGTCGCCATTAAGTAAATTGGAGAAGTGCTGTCTCCACAATCTAAGCACACACTGTGTATCCGTATTCAGATCTCCATTTTCGTCTCTACAAGTGGATGCTCCGGGCTTGAAACCTTGGGTTAGACGCTTAACCTGTTGATAGAATTTTCGTGCATCCTTCTTGCCCTGGTATACCTCTAGTTCCTCACGCTCACGCTTTTCCTGCTCTCTTTTCTTGCGTCTGAAAAGGCGCCTCTCTTCCTTCCTCTTTTCGCGGTAGTTTTCTCGCACGGCTCGCGTTGCAGCTGACTGCAGCGTTTTTCTATAAGCGGCGTTTTTTACTGCAGTCGCAATGCGACACTCCTGATCATACCATTGGTTCCGAGGTTGCGGGCGCCGGAAACCAATGACTTCTTCAGCGGCAGCGCGCATGGAGTGGGATATATGCGCCCAAAGTCCGCCGGCGTCGTCGGGTCTAGAGGTTGGTTGGTTGAGCTTAACCGAGAGTTGAGCGGAGTAGGCTTCGGCAGTCCGTTGTAATTGCAGCTTAGCGACATCTAGCTTTCGTTGCATTCCTGTGCGTATGTTCTTGGCATTGCATAATCGCATGCGGATCTTGGCTGCAACAAGATAATGGTCGGAGTCAATGTTGACCCCCCGAAATGTACGCACATCTAGAACACTAGAGGCATGCCTTCCGTCGATTACAACATGATCAATTTGGTTTCGCGTTTTTTGATCCGGGGACAGCCAGGTGGCCTTATGGATGTCGAGGTGCTTAAATCTGGTGCTACTAACTACCATGTTTCGTGCCGCGGCGAAGTCGATCAGTCTTAGACCGTTGTTTGTGGAGGTCTCGTGAAGACTGAACTGACCGACAGTGGGGCCAAAGATGCCTTCCCTTCCGACTTTCGCATTAAAATCGCCGAGGACTATTTTCACGTCATGGACCGGAAGGTGGTCATATACGTCCTCAAGACTAGCGTAGAAAGCGTCCTTGACGGCTTCGTCCTTTTCCTCCGTCGGGGCGTGCGCGCAAATAAGGCTTATGTAGAAAAATTTTGCCTTGATGCGGATCGTGGCCAATCTTTCGTTCACAGGTGTGAACCGGGAAACAAGGTGGCGTAGTTTCCGGCTAACGACGAATCCACATCCGAATTCGCGCTTCTCCGCATGGCAGCTGTAGTAGATATCGCAGTGTGCTTGTTTAGAGCAGCCTTGCCCTTTCCATCGCATTTCCTGGATGGCGGTGATGTCAGATTGTATTGTTTTGAGGGCTTCCGCCAGTTGGATAATGGCACCTTCCCTATAAAGGGTCCGGACATTCCAGGTGCATATCCGTAAATCATTGTCCGTTTTTCGTTTGCGGTGGTCGTCAACGTAATTGGGGTTCTTATCCGAGGCTGGTTTAGTTTTCATTGGGCAGTAGTAATGTGGCGGGACCCAAACCCTGCGCACATTCCATGTTTAAGGTCTATGGAGTGACCCGCCGCTCAAATTAGCCGTCAAACTGACGGATGCCAGTTTGCCGTTGCCCAGTAGATAGTGACGATAATTTCACAATGGACGAAGAATGCGTTGCAGAAATGAGGGAGCATTCTGATGAGTACGATATTGAGCCACTGAAACAAAATGTGGCAGAAAAAATTGCCAGAAATGCAACAGCAAAAAATTTGTCAAAAAATAAAAAAATTCAATATTCAACGGAGCCATTAATAATATAATTGTTTCAGGTAAAAAACCTTCCCTTCTTGTTTTGTGCTTCATATTCAGTGTTTGTTTCTTTTTGTTGTTGTTATAGGACCAAAACTAGTTGCAGCTATGATGACTTTATATGGTTTGCGGAAGTACAAAGAAAAATGGGAACTAATAGATATGGATACTCTACATACGTACTTCGGATTGCTACTTCGGATTGCTTGCTGTTGTGTATCGTTCGTATGGTGAATGTGTTACACAACTCTGGAATGAGAAAACCGGTCGACCAATATTTCAACACACAATGTCACTGAAAATTCAAAAAAATTCATGGATGTATCAGATTTGACGATAAAGAAGAACGTAATGCCAATACTGCTTCTGCCCGTGATAAATTGGCACCGATACGCACCATATATGAAAAATGGAATCATAATTTGCAAGTTGTATACATTCCAGGCTAAAATGTTACAGTAGATGGACAGCTAGTTCCATTTCGTGGACGCTGTCCGTTTCGACAATACATACTGTCGAAACCGGCTAAATACGGCATAAAGATTTGGATTTTGGCCGATTCAGCTACCTGGAATGTTTACAACACGCAAATTTATGTTGGTCGCAATCGCAACGCCGCTCCAGAGCGCAATATTGGACGCCGTGTTGTTTTGGATTTCGTAAATGGGCTGTCGGAGAGGAATATCACATGCGACAACTTCTTCACATCTTATGAACTGGCTGAAGAATTACATAAACGCCGAATGACTATTCTGAGCACTATACGGAAAAATAGGACCGAAATTCCTCCAGTATTGTTGGATATGAGGAAATCCTGTGTATTCGAGCGTTATTGTATATGACCACAAATTACAAGCCATTTTACTGTCGTATGTGCCTCGGCGTTATAGATATGTTACACTGCTCAGTACATGGCACAATGCCTTCGTTATAAGTGAAAATGCCGAGAAGAAACCGAATCTAATTCAGGATTATAACAAAACCAAGAGTGGCGTGGACACTATGGACCAGATGGTGGCTACCTACACCTGCAAAAGGAAGATAAATCGGTGGCCAATGGCAGTATTTTGCAACATGTTGGACGTGAGTGCATTGAATGCATATATAACGTATATTTCGCTATTTCCGGCTTGAAAAAAAAACAAAACCAAAAAAAAATATAAGTCGTCGAATATTTATTGAGGAGCTTGAAATGGCTCTTGTACAAAAACACATAGAAAAGCAGAAATCTCAGCCTCGAAGGCTCAATATTGAAGCACTACCGGCGATTACCCATTTGCCAAAAACTACGAAACGTGGTCGTTGCTACATATGTACATATAAAAACAATAAAAATTTGTATTCAAATCGTTGTGATAACAGTAAGAATTATGTTTGTAATGATCATCATTATAATATTTGCGAAAAATTCGCTAATAAAGGCACATAGCCACAAAAATAAACATTTTTGACATTTTTCTCTTTCAAATTTTCATTACTTATAAATGTATTTTCTAAATTTAAATTTATGAAAGCAATAAAATAGAACTAAAAAAATATAAAACAATCAGTTTTTTAATTTTTAAAACGATTTTCTTAACGTTTTTTTTAATGTGTATTAAATTGATACAATGGGACCGATTCGATGCATTTCCTCGGGGACCGATGAGAGTTAAATAAGATAGGAATTTCTCATATTTTAAGAAATGTGCTGCTTAAGATGGAGAAGCTCACCATTTTACGTAAATAAAAAAGTTAGAGCTATTTAAAACATTGTTTTGCTTTGCTTTTTAAAAAGCTCGAAAGTCCATGTTTTAAATTAGTTTACTTATTTGTTATGTTACCAAAAATATTCTTGTAGAGATATTATTGAAAGATACAAAGTGAAAAGTTGTTGAAAAAATAATAAGTTAAAAGAAATTGATGCTATTTACCTATCTTCAGCTAACACTTGATCAAACTCCGAAGTGGAAACAAGAAATATAATTGATGTGACTGAGGAATCAAAGCATTTGATCCATTTTTGCCTTTGAGTTCGCTGTCCTCCGACGTCAACAAAAACGAATGGTATTTTCTAAAATAAAAATGTGTTGTATTAAATATTATAACATAAGCTGGAAAAAGTATTTCGGGGACGTATTAAAAAAAATCCGTTCATTATAATATTTATCAATTAACAACAAAATCGCATTGAGAATTATTCGAAGCAAAAAAAAAAGATTTATATTTTCAAAAGCTTTGTTCGATTGTCATGAAAATTTGAAAAGATGTGGTTTAAATATTAAGTTAAAAAACAAAAAAAAATTGTAACGTTTGATACATAAAAGTGGATGGACAACATTTCTCTATAAAAGGGACAAACATTTTTAATCCAAGGAATATAGTAGGGGTATTCAGAACTTGGAAAGGTTAACAAATAAGAGATGTCCAATAACAAAAAAACACGTGCTGTTAAAATTGTACTCTTTTGCACAAAGGCACTGGCGATACTCTGTAGTTCTTTTGTTGTGCACTTGAGCTCTTCAGTACAATTTGTAAATTTTTGACAGCAAATAAATAGTGATGGTATATAGTTTACACTTCTCAGTACTAATTTATTTTTAGTATCTAAAGCAATAGATTAAACATATTCCGTCACACGGTAAATTTCAATTATTTTATCTATATTATTGAAGCATCAGCTTATAAAAGCAGAAATATAATGTGTGTTCAGTAGAGTAGCTATGGGGACTCTGTAAAAAGGCGGTCGACACCTTGTACTGGTAGACGTTACGGAGAGTAGGGTGACTGAAGCATAAGTGACTGAAGTTGAAGATAAGCGTGGTGACCACAGCGTGTGTTGGCGGACGAGGTGACTGTCAAAATAATTGTTTCAAGCAGACTAATTGAAATGGTGTTATCAGCTCAAGCATGGCAACATCAGCTTGGGTTGACTAATGGCAAGTCAAAGTATGAAAGCAGCAAAGGCGTCGGTGGCTGCTGCGGCGGGTCGGTTGAGCTTTGTAAGTAATGTGATCCGCACACATTGTTTGCTGAGTTTAATTGTGGCGGATTTGTGTCTTGGATAATTGTGAGAATTGGGGTGCGGTGGTCAACACTAAACCTCTGCACGAATGCACTCGTTTCTCTTACAAAAGCAGAGCCAACAGTGCAGAGTTCAGAGCTTAACAGAACTATGTTAGTCAAGCGAGCGTAACAAACCCATGTCACGACAACGAACGATCACTGCAAAGCACTCTTTAGCTTAAAAGCAGAACATAATGTTGTTAGTTTTATAAAAACAGAACAATTGATAACAGCAAGAAAACGCATTAATCACATCTAACGCAGCAGAACCTTGTTAAAGTGATTAGTTTTATTTAGTTGTGAGTTGTAAATAGAATTCTGGTCACACATTTATAATTTCAATAAACTAATGGATGTAAATGATGTAAGTTAATAAAATTTTAGTATTATTATAGAGCAATTCCATATGAAACGATCAAAATTGGCAAATTTTTGGACAACCCCTCTCCGATTTTAAAATAAATAGTCTCAATCGATTGCCCAGCAAAAAATAATGTACCTACATATTTTTTTTTTTTTTTTGTAGTGACTGGTTTAGTGGTGGTGTACACCACTGTCATGTGACAAAATTGAAGAATTCTTCATAAGGGACCTCATTGAAAGTTGTTTTTAAAAAAAACTACTAAAGCGATCGCAACGAGTGATAGCTCGTTGGAAAGGTATTGAATCAGGCTTTAATTGCAAAATAAAATTTTCCTAATTTTTCTCAGAAATTTACCTTTTTTCCCATGAAAATTAAATTTTCCCATGAAAATTAAATTTTCCGATTTTCCACAGAAGCTCCTAAATTTTCCGGCTAATTTTATTTTTTTTGGATTCCTCATAATTTTTGCTTTAAGAATCAGCAATAAAAAAATGGGCCCCGACTCCTTGTTTGGACAGGAGAAGAGCATTTAAGAGACCACCTTGTTCTCATTGTTTTTATATTTTTTATAATTGAATTATTTTTAATTATTTAACATTATTTTATTTTATTATTAAAAATACATTTTAAAAATTATTTTACAGTTAAAAATACATTTATGAAGAAAAAATCTTTCTTATTTTGCTGCTTATACTTAATTACAATATTTATTAAAAATTTCAATTGTCTTGGCATCATTATAAAATTAAAGTAACTTTAAATTGACTTTAAACGACTGAATGCGTTCCGTGCCTGTCTAATGCCAGCACGCATTCTTTTGGTCGTACGATGGCAAACTTAGAAAATCCCACTTTTTCTGCTGGGTATTTCTCTTTGAACTGATGGTATGCTTCGGATAGATTACATAATAATAATCTGCGCTGCTTGTGTACTTTTTCTCCATCTTCACGTGTGATAACATAGTCACGTGTACCTGGGCAGGCGCGGCTGTTGTCATCATTGCAGTAAAAATCTTGAATCAATTTCACCGTTGCTTCGCTGAGGGTCCTTGAGCCAAATTTCTTGGTGGGAGTCGCCAATATGCCCTTCTGTTTTTCAGAAATCTTGCGTATAGACCATGATTGAGGCAGCACAGATAAAATGAGATATTTCTCCGGAAAAGTGGTCGCTAAATTGAATTTTCTTTTCAACTGCTCAATCATTTGTTTGCCGTCATCAACGTCATCTGCTTGACTGCATTCGTTATCAGAGCCTTCATCAAATATTGTCGCGATTGCACTCATAACCTTGCCTTTTTTTTCTTTCCTGTATTTTTCACTTCGCAACTTTCTTTTTCTAATAGGCGTTTCACCTAAAGTGGTAATAGCCTCATTCAAAGGACTCAAAGACATATTGACCATCGGAATGTCTGCCTCACTATCAGATGAAACATTTTGTTCAATTGTCATTACACTCTCGGATTGTGGTTGCATTTGTTTCAATGCATTTGCTTGTTGAGACAAATCGATTTTACACTTGGGGCAAATGAATTCTGCTTCTTCACCGTATTGTATATTTAATTCATTCATGTATCGCTTCGAAACACCAGTTAATTTTAATACTTTTATCTTTTTCGAACGATGTCCACTCTTGTTAAACGGATTGTAGCAAAATTTATTCATTTTACTTTAAATTGTCTTTACAGCTTCACTCTTTACTTTACAAAAAAAACACTTTAACACTTTCACGTTTAGTATTCAACTGAAATTTGACTCAGAGTGTGTGAAGTATTTATATTTATTTTTTGGTAAAAAATAGGTAAAAAAAAATAAGCGATATTTGCTTTTCTTTAATAGGAAAATTTGCGTGAACTACTGGTCATAAAATGTTTTTTAAAGAGGGACTTAATTGGTTACTGCCAATAAGCCGACCACAGGTCATAAAATGTTTTGTAAATTTTTTAAATTACCAGGTGATAAATATTTCGCCATATTTATGGAAAATCCGTGTTTTATGACTTGTTTCTGCACGTGTCATTTTAGGCGAAATATTTATTACCTGGTAATTTAAAAAATTTACAAAACATTTTATGACCTGTAGCCTCAGTCGGGTTTGGTGTGCCATTACATGCCACTGCTGCTATTATCCATGGATTTATGGCCGATCTTGTGAAGGCAGGCAGACCATATTCACTACACACTCAACTTGGGGCTCTTAAAAAAAAATTGATTTTTTCTTCATAAATGTATTTTTAACTGTAAAAAAATTTTTAAAATGTATTTTTAATAATAAAATAAAATAATGTTAAATAATTAATAATAATTCAATTATAAAAAATATAAAAACAATGAGAACAAGGTGGTCTCTTAAATGTTCTTCTCCTGTCCAAACAAGGAGTCGGGGCCCATTTTTTTATTGCTGATTCTTAAAGCAAAAATTATGAGGAATCCAAAAAAAATAAAATTAGCCGGAAAATTTAGGAGCTTCTGTGGAAAATCGGAAAATTTAATTTTCATGGGGAAAAAGGTAAATTTCTGAGAAAAATTAGGAAAATTTTATTTTTCAATTAAAGCCTGATTCAATACCTTTCCAACGAGCTATCACTCGTTGCGATCGCTTTAGTAGTTTTTTTTTTAAAACAACTTTCAATGAGGTTTCAATTTCAACTTTCAATTTTGTCACATGACAGTGGTGTACACCACCACTAAACCAGTCACTACAAAAAAAAAAAAAAATATGTAGGTACATTATTTTTTGCTGGGCAATCGATTGAGACTATTTATTTTAAAATCGGAGAGGGGTCGTCCAAAAGGTGATCGCTTTCATATGGAAACAAAAGTGGGATTTTCTAAGTTTGCCATCCTACGACCAAAAGAATGCGTGCTGGCATTAGACAGGCACGGAACGCATTCAGTCGTTTAAAGTCAATTTAAAGTTACTTTAATTTTATAATGATGCCAAGACAATTGAAATTTTTAATAAATATTGTAATTAAGTATAAGCAGCAAAATAAGAAAGATTTTTTCTTCATAAATGTATTTTTAACTGTAAAATAATTTTTAAAATGTATTTTTAATAATAAAATAAAATAATGTTAAATAATTAAAAATAATTCAATTATAAAAAATATAAAAACAATGAGAACAAGGTGGTCTCTTAAATGTTCTTCTCCTGTCCAAACAAGGAGTCGGGGCCCATTTTTTTATTGCTGATTCTTAAAGCAAAAATTATGAGGAATCCAAAAAAAATAAAATTAGCCGGAAAATTTAGGAGCTTCTGTGGAAAATCGGAAAATTTAATTTTCATGGGGAAAAAGGTAAATTTCTGAGAAAAATTAGGAAAATTTTATTTTTCAATTAAAGCCTGATTCAATACCTTTCCAACGAGCTATCACTCGTTGCGATCGCTTTAGTAGTTTTTTTTTTAAAACAACTTTCAATGAGGTTTCAATTTCAACTTTCAATTTTGTCACATGACAATGGTGTACACCACCACTAAACCAGTCACTACAAAAAAAAAAAAAAATATGTAGGTACATTATTTTTTGCTGGGCAATCGATTGAGACTATTTATTTTAAAATCGGAGAGGGGTCGTCCAAAAGGTGATCGCTTTCATATGGAATTGCTCTATAATTAATTTTATTATAATTAATTAAATTACTAAATTAAAAATATTGTGGAGTCAGTGCAAATGAACTGATCCAAATAAAAGCAATTTGATATTTTCATTAGTTGTCCACTTATATTGCTATGTCAGCACTGGTTTGAAAAAATTTTTCTTCTTTCAAAATGGTGTTTGTGGTAACTTACATTTCTCAGTTGCTATTATACATAAAATGATGAATACAACTTAAAAAATATATTTATGAAATAGTTTCTTCATATTAAAAATAAATTATTAAACTTTTGTTTTCAAAACGTGATATTTTGCAAATTTAAGAATTTTTTATAGAAAGCAGTTTGATAGTGATAATTCTTTTTTTCTACAGCAGTGGTTCCCAATCATTTTCAGCTGATGACCCACCTTTCCTTATCAGGCCCTGAAAATAACAAAGAAATTAAAAAAAAATAAGAAGCGCAATATAATTTGGCAATAAATATTATTTTTTGTGAAGTCGGATACTATTGATCCCATGTCAAACTGGACGTTTTGTCCAAAAACTGATTTTGACAGTTCCGATTTTTTTTACATTTTGAACGTCAATAGTGCTTTAAAAAATAAAAATAGGTGTTTATTCTTTTTTTTTTTTGCACGTTATTAATACACTTTGCAAAGCTAAAAATTTAAAATTGTAATTTGGACATGTGGTAAAAAAAGTATATCTTCAAAACAGTTAGTACTACAAAAAAATGTTTCGAACATATTTCAAAGACCTTGAATTGATCTTTTTTATAGTGTAATTTTTACCAACCTTTTTATAAAATATTTAAATCTCTTTGGCAACTAAAAATTTCATTCACATTTTCAAGGTCAGCACTACTATTTTTGTGGTGTTTTGAAAGTATTATCGTATGGAAGCATTTATACTTATGCAACTTCAAAATATCATTTTGGACAATTTTAACAGGCGAAATACTTTAATTTTAAATTGAAAACGGGATTATGGTTTATCTTTTACTTCTAACGGTATTTTAGAATTTTGCAGCTAGAAATATACCCCCGACAGCTTTTCCGTATGCTTAAAGTTTTTCTTATTTTTTTTCAATTCATTTTTATATATTGTTTTTATTTTTCCCTAATAAAGGAAAAGCTGGCGTAGGAATATTACTAGCTGCAAAATTTAAAATTCCGTAAGAAGTACAAAATATACCAAAAATCCCATTTTTAATTAAAAATTAAATTTTTTGTATGTAGAAATTTTGTAGGCAGTTTTTGGAAAATTTATTTAAAATAGTAAGCATTTATTCTCCAACATGAAATTTTGAGAATGAATTAAAAATGAATGCTTCAATACGACAATGTTTTGACAAAAAAATGTGACAAAAAAATAGTGGTGCCAGCCAAACTTGAAAAATGTGAATGAAATTTTTAATGCCAAAAAAAAATTAATTTTTCATGCAAGGCTGGGTAAAAAATTACACCGCAAAGAACGTCAATGCGAAGTCTTTAACAATACGTTCAATAAGTTCACAGGATGGCACATAGATGGCGTTACTACAATAGATTTTTTCCATATGATTTCTATTTAGTACCAACCTTCAAACGATACCTATAAAAATTTGACAACAATCTGACAATTGATTCATGAGTTATAGCATTTTGTGTGCAACTATTGTTATTGAAAAACAAAAATGGAAAAAGTGAATTTCGGGTTTTGATAAAGCATTGCTTTTCGTTGAAAGAAAAATACAGTGGAAACCAAACAATGGCTTGATAAACATTATGCGGTCTCTGATCTATCGAGACAAATGGTAGAAAAGTGGATTGCTGAATTTAAACGTGGTCGTACCAGCACAAATGATGTAGAGCGCAGTGGACGCCCAAATCAGACTGTTATTCCACAAAACATCAAAAAAATCCACAAAACATCAAAAAATCCACAAATTGCTTATGAACGATCGCAAATTGAATGTGCATGAGCTAGTTGACATTGTAAAGATATCAGATGTTAGTGTTTTTACCATTTTACACGAACATTTGGGTATGCGAAAGCTCTGTGCAAAGTGGGTGCTTGGTGCAAGAATGTGCATGAGCCAGCTAACATTGTAAAGATATCAGATGTTAGTGTTTTTACCATTTTACACGAACATTTGGGTATGCGAAAGTATCGCCAAAGTATGGGTATCTGTGCAAAGTGGGTGCCGACGAGTGAGCTCACAGTCGACCAAAAACAACAACGAATTGATCCTTCAGAGGAGTGATTGGCGCTGTTAAACCGCAATAAAATCGAATTCTATCGTCGATACGTGACAATGGATGAAACATGGCTTCACTATTACACATTAGAATCCAAAAGACAGTCAGCTGAGTGGACAGCAGTCGACGAACCGAATACAAAGCGAGCAAAGACCCAACAGTCGGCTTGTAAGGTGATGGCGTCTGTATTTTAGCAAGGAATAATATTCATCGACTATCTCCAAAAAGGAACCACCATCAATAGCGACTATTACTGTGCACTTTTGAATCCATGGAAGGCTGAAATCGCCAAGAAACGGCAACATTTGCAAATGAAAAAGTGTTGTTAGACCAAGATAATGCACCGTGTCACAAATCGATGACACGAATTATGAATATAATCGATGATCGAATTTTTTTGTTTGCTACCGGTAAAATTAAGAATTTTATTTAATTTTGGTTCTTAAATATTTTTTTATGCTTTTTAAGTGTTTTAAATGTTTTTAAGTGTTTAAATGTTTTTCAATGTTTAAATATTAAATGAAATATGTTAAATAACAGTGCAATGTTTTCTATTTTTTTCTGTATTAGGTCCTGATGATGACGAGCAACTTTCGGCGAAATATTGACAAATTAAATAAAATTAAAAATTGCTTTTTAGTTTTTATTTTTTACACGGCCAGATCCTATAAAATCTTAATTACACATAAAAAGGCCGAAAACATCTTTAATTGATGATCGATATATATTGCATAATATTCTATATTTATTAAAGTTGAATCACCATCTTGCCATTTTAGTCCATGATGATGTCTAGTAGCAGTGTTGGTACATACTTTTTTAAAAAGTATGTATCTCGACGCAGCCGAAAAAAATGCATACTTACGCATACCCTACGCTCAAAAACTGTTTTCCCTACAAAATTCCCTACTACTTTTTCTTGCTAAATTTTTTTTAATACAAGGTGTATTCCACCCCAAATAATTTTGTCGTTACATTAAAATGTATTTAACTATATATAAATACTTTAAAATGCATAAATATAAAATTTAGTTCACGGAAGAGCAAAAGAAAAAATGCCTGAACCCATATCCAAATTATTTCTTGTTTAATTTTCTTGTTTAATGTTTAGTAAAAATATGGATTTTTACGTTTCAATCCAATGAATATCAATTTATATTTGTAAGTTTTTTACCGCCCATAAATCAATAAGAATGCTATCTTTAAAGCGGGTTTTTTTGTATTAGACTAAAATTTGGTATTTAAGTTCATATTCTTACTTTCGGCACCTGTACTAAAAGTGGGTGTGGCATTTACTCTCACTGTTCAAAAATAATTATAATTCCTGAGATGTAAATTTTTTGATAGTAAATATATTTTTTTCATAATTCAATACGAGTATAAATAAAAATAATTCATAACGTGCAATAACATTTCATTTAATCTTTTTCAAAATTTTAATCATAATAAAAATAATTCAAAACAATACATTTTCTTCAACAATACAGTGATTGAATTTAATTTTCTCATCTTTATTTCTTCCATCAAAACCACAAAAAAAAATACACTATACTTACGCCCACTTTATAAATAAATAAGTAAATAAATAAATAAATAAATAAAAATAAAAAAAAACTAATAAATAAAACTAATAAAAAATAATAAATAAATAATAAAATAATAATCCCTACATGTACCAACTCTGTCTAGTAGGCCAATTAATTGAAACTTTTCTCTTTGTTGTGAGAACTGAATATTGAAAAGGTGGTCCAATATTAAATGTTTGAACTTGTGAGTTGTCTATCGATATACTTAAGTTCTTTTACAATAAATTTGTTGTTGATGCGAAAACCTTGAACGTCTATTACTAGTTTTCTCTGCTCAGACATTGTTAAAACAGGATCCTTATCACAATGATGACGATGACAACTGAAGTAATGATAAAGTTTGAGCTCTTATATTATAATAAAAGTTCATTATATTCAATGCTTCATCCCATCTCAATCGATAAAGGAGCATCCACAAGTATCAGGACCGCTTGTTGTTTCATCTGCAGACCATACACAATTGAAATCATGATCTACAAATTTTGATTTTCTTACTTCATACATACTCATATACTCATACATATATACCAATTTAAACAGATTTTTTGATTTATTTATGTATATATTATTTTCTTCGCTTAAAAAGTTATTTAAAATTTTCACACATAAGTTTTTATTCAAATTTTTTGTTTTATTATTTTTGTTAGTTGATCAAAATCATATCAGTCAAATTAAGATATTGCCATATTCAATTCATGTTTATATTTCTGAATGCTGACTACTGTGACATCTGAGCGGAGAGTGGTACAACTTCAATTTCACCATTACTTAAAATTCTCTCATATTCAACTTGAGGTATTCGAAACATGAAATATTCTATTGACGTTGCTGTAGTTGCTGTTATATGTACAGCGGATTCTCAGTTTAATATTATCTTCGTATTGAAGCTAAAAATGTCTGTCAAATGGTTGTGAACTTTCAGTAATTCTAGCAATATTTTTTTTCTTTTTCAAGTAAGCCTTGCCTAAAGGCTTCTAAGGCCTCAACTACTGTAAAAGATTGATTCATATGAGTTTGGAGTTCTTCATCTCCAGCTTACATAGATAGGTTCCACTTCTGTTGATGACTCAACTTTTCATCTAAATTTTTACTAAAATTTAAAAATGTGAAATTCAGTTGTACGCTTACAGTGTCATTAGGTAACTTCACCGTGAATTCTGTGTTTTTAAATTCATTTTCACTCTACTGAAAATACTTACTTACTTACTTAGGTGGTTGTAACAACCCGTGTCCGGGTTTCAACCGACCTCATCAGCTCTCGCCAGGCGCCTCTGCTTTGCGCGCGCCTTCTCCAATCGGATAACCAAGTGCGGTTAGGGCTTCCTCAGCCTGGTCCATCCATCGGAGGCATGGTCTCCCTCGTCGTCGTTGACCAGCGACCCTCGCCTCGAGCACCTTTTTCGCTGGAGCTTCGTCGTTCATACGATGGACATGACCCAGCCAGCGTAGGCGCTGCACAGTTATACGCCGAACTACGTCAATGTCATCGTAGAGCTCATACAGCTCGTGGTTCATTCGGATGCGATAGTCATCGCCGACTCGAACAGGACCGAAGATTTTGCGAAGAACTTTTCTCTCGAACACCCCCAGAGCGGCTGCGTCAGTTTGCGAAACTACCCATGCCTCAGCGCCATAAAGCAGCACAGGTAGCAGCAGTTTTGTCGATCGAGAGAGGGCTCTGGAACTTAGTTGCTTACTGAGCCCCGTAGTAGCACCTATTAGCAATTATTTAAATGAGAAGATAAAATATTGCTACTCGTATTTACAGTCTAATTTAATAATCTTCTTCTTCCTCTTCTTCAAATGAGTTGCCAACTGAGCTGTTACCATCAACTTTAACAACTTCATTATCATTATCCAAATTGTTTTTTTTTTTGGAGTGGGGGGTTTTTGTTAACTTTTGTTTGATGGTGGATTAATTTTAACCGTACTATTATATATTTTATCAATACCTCCCAAAAAATAATCTATTTCGCAGAAAACACATGATGGTTAGTATGAGTATGTACTTATGTCTTCAAAACTACCTTCATATACATACTGTTAAAACTAGAGATATCATACCACCAGAGACCTAAATTTTTATATGTTGATTGTGACTAAATTGAAATATTGGCATTATTGGCATTTGCTGACCTCTATTAAGAATACACATTTGTGTTCTAGCCCCCCCTTCTGGGTTAGGACCACCTTCATTATAATATCCAAAACTACAGCATTTATTATTCGAAAAATTTTCCACTGCGTATGACAACTACAGTATTTATCATCAGTTTCTAAAAGTTGTCCCCAATCAGTGTTACCGTTGGCAAATTTAAAAAATAAAAGGGGCAATATGAATCAAACAACAAAATTTTTTTTAAGTGTGTACTAAGTTAAAAAAGAAATTGACCATATTAATAATGAACCAAAAAAGAACAAACATATGAGCAAATATATAAATAATTGAATTCACATACATTGATTCACATAAATTAAAAATAAAAGTATACAAAGAACATACAAAAAATAAAAAATTGGGAAAGTTTAAGGTACACTCCTCGATTTCATAAAAAATGTATAAGCTATTTTACTTAAAACACATCGACGTCATTTCGTTTTACTCCAATTACGAATTATTTAATAGTGTGGTGACTCAATACTCCATATATATATCACCACAATATAGAAACACGATATTACACTTGACACAAATTCACTTTGCTTTTATTGATGTTTATATAATTAAGTTTTCCTTGAAATTAAAATTTTATAAATCAAAAATTTTCATTTTTGATTTTCAGTTTATAAAAAATATTCGAACAAAACTATTATAAAAATAAAATTCTTAAAAAATATAAAATAAAAAATTCATTTAAAGCCGCCTTTAATAAAATATATTTGTTCGCCCCAAATATTGGCGATCCTGTCAGGAGCCCCACGCTAGAATCTTTGGACTCACCAGTTACTATCGATAAATTTCTGGGTGCCATACAGCCCTATGCACAACCCATCGATTGTGATCTCAACGAGCTACACACACAAAATGAAAATCTAGAGCGTCAGAATTCATTCCGCCCGGTTTTCTTGAACTACTTCAAGACTACGCTCTATCATCGCGTGAGTTATGTTACTTTTCTCTGTAGAGCAAAAAGAAGGAAAATGCAAAATTAAAATTTCGACTTTCTTAATTGAGTTCTTGAAATAAACTGACTTTTCTTAGCTCTACCATAAAATTTTTAACTTACTCAAATTTCTTGTTATTTTCATTATGCTGATGCATATTTTCGTTATGTTTTCCAATATTTTATTTACATATATTTAGTACTTATGTGTTTCATTAAATGTTTTACAATGCTTCCTATATACAGGGTGTCCCGCAATTGAGTGCAACTATTTACGGAGCTGAAAGGTTATGTCGAACTGAGCAAAAAATCGTATGGGAGGGGAGGGGGGGGTCTATTTTCACATTCTTAGGAGCTACAGGGTTAATTAATATTTTACGACTTTGATTCACGTTATTGTTCCTAGCAGAAAAACTAACTAACATAAAACTTATTTTGATAATTAAGATAATGATAAATAATGCCATTACAATTAGTTATGCAGTAGATATCATTGTTTTCTAATAAGTATAATTTTTTTAGTACAGCCAACTTTTTTATGTTTTAAGATATGTTTATGTTTTTGGTGTCATTGAAAAGAAAATTGAATTAATAAAATATGGGTTATTGAAGTGTTGCATGATTTGGGTTCGATGGATTGTCGACGAGCAGCAGTGGCAACAAAAACAAGAACAACATAAAAACATTAAAACCTACATAATCAGCAGCGGCAACCAGAGCATTAGCAGCAGCGACAACAACAAGAACGCAACAACTACAAATTATTTAAAATTTTCAGCTTCAAAACCATTCATTTCATATCGAATTTCATCAAACAGATATGAAACAAAGTTATTTTTAAATTTCACACCTGTTGTTACCACATCTTTTCCTCCTAGGTTGGGATTCTTTTGGATTACTTTTAGGTTGGGATCCTCCCAATGAGGATACCCGTAGAAGCTGAGTCGTGGCCTAAACTTCCTAATTTGGATGGCCACGGTTTCGGGCCGTATCCTGTTATAATGGGTGGCTACAGGCGATATAAGCCGAGTTTCTAGTGGGCACCTGGCAATTGGAAGCAGTTACCCAACGTCGAGTCATTTAATCGAGTTAACTGCTGGTATACTCACCAACCATTGCCTGGTCAAGGATCTTCAGTTTGCGTCGATCGTCAGAGCTGGAATCAAACTAGAAAACTCACTGCAATGAAAACTCACGATTTTATGTAGAACTCTCGTCGATTGACTATCAACTGCCGGTTTTTTTAGCAGAGACCAGATATTTACGACCTATCTGGGCTTGCTTTTTTTTATTTTTGTTAAATGCTTCAGTCTAGCTTATCGGTTAATTTGATATGCTTAAAAAAAAACGAAATGGCCATTTCAGCCCTTGAAAGGACTTTGACCGAGCTTCTTATAATCAATTGTGTTGTGTGTGATGTGAAATGTTTGCACACAAATGATCGAGAACTGGACCTACATGTTTTACGCCGACTCCGAACGGCTTATGTTCTCAAGAAGCTTTTCATGGCAGTTTTTACTCTCTGAGGTTGGCCATTGTCTGCAGAGAGGTGACGACCAAACAGAAAAATTAATTCAATTGAAAAAACTTTCTGTGTCGGATAGAGGATTCGAATCTGGGTTCTCTGGCGTAAGAGTCACACACTCTACCCACTACGCCACGGCCGCCACTATTTGCTATGCTTAGCACTTATTTAATTTCGCAATATTTTACAATGGTTTAGTTTCAAAACATTTCCTAATAACTTGACCGAGATTAAAATACCCCGGAACATTCTTAGTTTTATTATATGTAAAATGCTCGTATTGCATTTTGTTTATCATACTTTTATTTTCCCAAAGGCGGAATTCTTTTATTCAATTATTGTCCAATTATTAAATGCAGCAAAAAATACTATAAATGCATGCAATTACAACAATAAAATAGTAATTTTAAATGCTGTCAATGCATTTTTTTCCCGGTGCAGAAGCCACAACGGTGTCAGTTTATTTCTTACGACAATGGCAACAACAACATGTTGGCGATATTGCTTGTTATTTAAGCTGCTCGCTTTTTACCGTTTAAGTTATGGCACGCGTCATAGCTTAAACGGTTTTGTGCACCAATGCTGATACTGCATTTTTATGCAGTTGTACTTGGATTTGACATTGGCCTTGAATTCAGAAATTCGAGGTTGTTGTATGGCACAAAAGGTAGTGCCTACAAGTATGCATTGGTTTCATTGCTTAGTTTGTTATAGATTCACAACACATGTTTTACTATAAAGCCATGAATGTAAATCATACTCTCACTTGGTAAGACAAAGAGGTCCTGATTTTGAATTGGTATACGAATCTCATCATTATTGTTGAAAGATTTCAAATATGGAGAGTAACTATGGTATTCTCTTTTTATAATGCTATGATGTATGATACATTGGTTTTTGAAGGCCATTTAATATCTCGTTCATGATTAAGATAGATTAAGCTCCAAGGATTTTAAATATTCTACATTAGTTGCAGTCAACAGTTTGTTTTTTGTACGGCCTTGATCGAGTATTGATGTAGGACTAACTGGAAATCCATTTTGAATTATGTTTTTATTGTTCTTAGTGTAAATAATCATTATTTTTTTTTTTATTTTTTTTAATTCTGGCTTAAAGTGACGTCTTACAGACATTTTTTTCTCCTCGAATGTTTATAAGATCGCCGTCTTGATTTAAGACTCTTATCGTAATGTTGTTCACTTGTTGACAGTTGGCTGGTAAATAAATGACATTTTTATATCAAGGTGCAACATAAAGAGGAAATTCGTGAATAGTATGAACTGGTATCTTGTTAATATATGATGCAATGGTCAAGTTGCATTCGATACGGACTGTGTTTAAATTTGTAATATTTTAAGGTAAATCAGATTCAAATTTTTTTCTTTTAACTGACTGATCTGAATGCATATATTTTGCTTTTTCTATATCTTGTAACGGCTCTATATTAACCTTTGATAAATTCCTCATTCGGTAACTCATTTACTAGCAACTTTCTTTTACTTAATCCTAGCAGCTGTCCTATACTGTTTGGTTTTGAAAAATCTATGTCTACAGAGAATTCAGTTTTAAGAGTGTTGTGGTTCGATTCAATTGCTAGGAAAATTGATTTATCAATGGCTCTTACAGCTGTTTCCAAAAAAAAAAGCTAATATCTTCAAATTCATATAAACTAACTGGTATTGTAATAGTATGTGGTCCGATATGAAATAAATTGTTGCCGGCGTCTACATTGGGTATAGAATTAAACGTTACAAAGTCTACAAGTTCGCCAACATATTTTGTTGGCAATTCAATTGGTGGAAAATATTTTCCAATAAGAGTTGACGTGGTTACACTTAAAGAGATTGTTATAGACATGACGAGTATGCATTATGAACTGACAATAAATATTTACTAAATATAGTTTAAGTATTAAATAACAACGCAAATTGTTTTATAGTTTTAGTTTTTTATTTGTAACCTTTCTTAAGAGTAAAACATTTTTTTCAGCGCATATACAATTTTTGTGATAGCTACAAACATTTATTGATTTATCATTTTGATACAATCTTTTTAAATTTGGGCAGTTTAAATTATCAAGTTTATGATAAACAATATCATCTTCTAACAAATTCTTTATCCACTTAATTTTTTTTTAAACCTTTAACATAACAAATAAAATTTTTATCTTTAATACATATAATTATGTAATATAATATTCTATGATATTTGCTAAAGTTGAATCGCCATCTTATCATTTTAATCCATGATGATTTCTGTAAAGCCAATTATATGAAAGTTTTTCCTATGCTGTCAGAGATGCATATTGAAAAGGTTGTTTGATTACAAATGTTTGCACGTGCGAGTCACCGTTTGATAAAATACTCAGTTCTTTTAGAGCAAATTCGTTATTACTGTAGAAACCTTGAACGTCTATAATAAAAAATCACTCCTCAGGCATTGCTTTAATGTCATCCTGATGTTATTACAACGCTAACTGAAGAAAATTTGTTAAAATTTGAGCTTTTATATTATAATAAAAGTTTATTATATTCAAAGCATCATCCCATATTCTATCGATAGAGGAGCACCCACAAGAATCAGGAAAATATTCTTGTGCTCAGACCATAAAAGTATTTCTTCACTTAAGAAATCATTCAAAAGTTTAGCACGAAACTCGTTATTCATTTTTTGATAATTGAGACCTCTTAACATGATTACAACAAATTTATAACTAATTGATAAAAATTTAGGATATTTCCATTTCCAAGTCATGTTTACAATCTTGAATTTGGATTAATGTCATATCTGAGCGGAAAGTAGTACATCAGTAATCACCTCCATTTCACAGTTATTTAAAAATCTCTCGTATTCAACTTGACGATATTCAAAACACGAAATATTCAATCGACGTTTCAAGTACTTGCTGTCATATCTGCAGCGAATTCTCAATTTAATATTATCTTTGTATTGTAGTTGAAAATGCCTGTAAAATGGTTGTGAACTTTCAATAATTCCAGCAATATTTTGTTGCTTTTTAACTAAGTCTTGCCTAAATGCTTCAATAGCCTCATCCACTGTAAACGATTGATCCGATCCATAGGCGTCTAGGATTCTTCCTCTTTAGCTGACTGCGGTTCTACTTTAGTTGATCACTCAGCGGTTTCATTTAAATTTTTAAACGGAATAGCCATCTCAGCCCTTGAAAAGCCCTTGTTGTGTGTGATGTGAAATGTTTGCACACTAATGATCGAGAACTGGACCTACATATGTTTTACGCCAACTCCGAACGGCTTATGTTCTCCAGAAGCTTTTCATGGCAGTTTTCACTCTCAGAGGTTTGCCATTGTCATTTTCTGTGTCAGATGGAGGATTCGAACCTGGGTTCTGTGGCGTAAGAGTCACACACTCTACCCACTACGCCACGGCCGCCACGATCTTTACTAAACTTTAAAAGTTAAAATTCAGTTGTATGCTTACAGTATCGTTAGTAGGCAATTTGACAGAAAAATCTGTATTTTTAAATTCATTTTCACTCAAATCAATAGATACTCCAGCTGAAAATACTTGCACAATACAAAAATAGGTAAGTAATATACGATGAAACTATCTTTCATTTTGTTTTCTTAACAGATGTGTTCTTTCTTTGATGGTATATTTTTAAATGACATGATAAGAATTGTTACTTGTATTTGTAGTCTAATTTAATAATCATCTTCTTCTTCTTCTTTAAATGAGCTGTCACCATCACCACCCACTTTGACAATTTCACTTTCATTATCGAATATTTTCTTTTTTTTTGAGGTGGCGGGTTTTTGTTGACTATTATTTGATGGTAGTGGTGATGGTGGTGTTGAACGGACCAGCGCTGCCGCAAGTACTACAATTGTAGTATTTAACTCCAATTGAGTCGTGAGTACTACTATACTCCACAAACAAAAAAAGTACTACTATTTCTAAATAGCTGTAAACGGCCTAATGTACACTCACCATTACTGTTAGAAAATAATTTTCTCTGAACGCCTCCTTTTTTCTTTTACTGTGTTTGTTTAATTTTCTTGTTATTTTTGCCACTCGTTATAAAAGTGACGATTTAAGCTTTTTAACAGTAAAACGGTTACTTCATTGAAATTCTCTTCTTAACCATTTTCCCTTAAAAAAAAATATGAATACGTATGTTAGCTAAGTTTGTATTACCTCACTCATTGTGTATCAAATTTATAATAATAGATTTATAACAAAGGTGTAGAAGGAAAAAGTTTCAATTAATCGACAACAAGTGCAGCTAATTTTTCTCCAGTATCAATAGAAAAACCAAACTTGGAATTAACAATAAAACTTTCTGCAACTGATTCTCTCGAATCTTCATAGAAAATATTTAATGAATGTGGTGAGGAAGAACTATCGATAAGTAAGAGAAAGCTGCAATATTTTCGGCCAATTTGGATACCGAATTTAGAATTTAGTATTACCATTTGTCGCAGAGGCAAAAGAACGAATCGCTTACTCGAAAATTGGTATCCTACAAAAGGATAAATTTTAAAACACAAAAAATTAAAATTGGCCAACTTTTCTTTTATAGGTCGTCCAAAGTTGTACTTAAATAGATAAATTTGTGGTATATGTGATCTTATATGTATTTAATACATTAAAAACTGTCATTTAATTTTATATATATTTAACATTTATTTTTATTTAATTTTTATTTTTATTCAATTTCAACATTCAAAAAAAGTTGAAAAACCTATACAAATTTATATAAGTTTTTTAAGTTTTCTTTTTTGGTATGTTATAATTGAAATAATAAATTGTCATGTTAGAATAGTTTCACATATCCAAAATAATTTTGTTAATAAAATAAATACATAAAATAAAAAACCAGGAAAATTTATAAAGGTCAAAACAATTCAATTTCAAATAATTTTTAGTGCGTTAGGATAAAATATTACTTCATCTTTAATTTTAAGTACTAAAGCACTCCTTGAATTTCAAAAATACTCCACAAAAACTGAAATTTTACTACTAATAAAATGTGTAAAACGGCAGCACTAGAACGGACGTCAGGGATTCCCACCTTACTAATATATCTTTTATCCACACCCCCAAAAAAGCCATCTAATTCTCGGAAAACACACCCTGGCTTGTATAAGTACACTTTTATATTTTTATAGCCACCTTAACAGACTGTTCCAACTAACGATATCATACCGCCAGTGACCTCAATTTTTATATGTTGATTATAGCTAAATTGGAATATTGGAAGGTTTGTTGGCATATGTTGTCCGCTACTAAGAGCAAAAATTCGTGTTCTAACCCCTCCTTCTGCGGTTAGAAACACCAGCAACATAATATCCAAAACTATAGCATTTATTATTTGTAAAGTTTTCCCCTACGCATGACAAGTGCAGTATTTATCATGACTATTCAAAAGTTGTCCCCAATACATATTTAATGAAGAACGTAATACAACTAAATCTCTCTTATCATAGGTCTTTCTATTCATATCTTACGTCTCTATCTTGCACACATCTATATATATACAGGGTGTCCCGCAGAGAACAGGGGGCGAACCTTCACATGGCATCGTGTCTAACCGCCTCAACCTGGCGAGGCCAGCATTATCCATGTCGAAATCGTCTCAAGTCGACTCAAACCTCCACGTGGTGTTCCCTGAGCAACGGCAAACTGGCATCCGTCAGTTTGACGGCTAATTTGAGCGGCGGGTCGCTCCATAGACCTTAAATATGGAATGTGCGCAGGGTTTGGGTCCTGCCACATTACTACTGCCCAACGAAAACTAAACCAGCCTCGGATAAGAACCCCAATTACGTTGACGACCACCGCAAATGAAAAACGGACAATGATTTACGGATATGCACCTGGAATGTCCGGACCCTTTATAGGGAAGGTGCCATTATCCAACTGGCGGAAGCCCTCAAAACAATAAAAGCTGACATCACCGCCATCCAGGAAATGCGATGAAAAGGGCAAGGCTGCTCTAAACAAGCATACTGTGATATCTACTACAGCTACCATGCGGAGAGGCGCGAATTTGGATGTGGATTCGTTGTTCGTCGGAAACTACGCCACCTTGTTTCCCGGTTCACACCTGTGAACGAAAGATTGGCCACGATCCGCATCAAGGCAAAATTTTTCTGCATTAGCCTTTTTTGCGAGCACGCCCCGAAGGAGGAAAAGGACGAAGCCGCCAAAGACGCTTTCTACGCTAGTCTTGAGGACGTATACGACCACCTTCCGGTCCATGACGTTAAAATAGTCCTCGGCGATTTTAATGCGAAAGTCGGAAGGGAAGGCATCTTTGGCCACACTGTCGGTCAGTTCAGTCTTCATGAGGCCTCCACGAACAACGGTCTAAGACTGATCGATTTCGCCGCGGCGCGAAACATGGTAGTGAGTAGCACCAGATTTAAGTACCTCGACATCCAACAGGCCACCTGGCTGTCCCCGGATCAAAAAACGCGAAACCAAATTGATCATGTTGTAATCGACGGAAGGCATGCCTCTAGTGTTCTAGATGTGCGTACATTTCGGGGGGTCAACATTGACTCCGACCATTATCTTGTTGCAGCCAAGATCCGCATGCGATTATGCAATGCGAAGAACATACGCACAGGAATGCAACGAAAGCTAGATGTCGCTAAGCTGCAATTACAACGGACTGCCGAAGCCTACTCCGCTCAACTCTCGGTTAAGCTCAACCAACCAACCTCTGGACCCAACGACGCCGGCGGACTTTGGGCACATATATCCCACTCCATGCGCGCTGCCGCTGAAGAAGTCATTGGTTTCCGGCGCCCGCAACCTCGGAACCAATGGTATGATCAGGAGTGTCGCATCGCGACAGCAGTAAAAAACGCCGCATATAGAAAAAAACTGCAGTCAGCTGCAACGCGAGCCGTGCGAGAAAACTACCGCGAAAAGAGAAAGGAAGAGAGGCGCCTTTTCAAACGCAAGAAAAGAGATTAGGAAAAGCGTGAGCGTAAGGAACTAGAGGTATACCAGGGCAGGAACGATGCACGAAAATTTTATCAAAAGGTTAAGCGTCTAACCCAACGTTTTAAGCCCGGAGCATCCACTTGTAGAGACGAAAATGGAGATCTGAATACGGATACACGGTGTGTGCTGCGACTGTGGAGACGGCACTCTCCAATTTACTTACTGGCGACGATTCCACTAATGCCGCCCTTGGAGAGCGCAGTTCAGAGCCACCAATCAACGATGACGGAGTGCAAGTACCACCACCTAGCCATGAAGAGGTTCGAGTTGCTATCCAACGACTCAAAACAATAAAGCAGCGGGTGCTGACGGCCTGTCAGCTGAATTGTTTAAAACCGGTGGCGATGAATTGATAAGGCGCATGCATCAGCTCATCAGCATAATATGGCTACCAAAAAGCATGCCCGACGATTGGAACCTCAGCGTACTGTACCCTATACTTAAGAACGGAGACCCAACAAAATGCGTCAGTTATAGAGGTATCAGTCTTATTTCCATCGCATATAAGGTTCTCTCAAGCGTTCTGTGTGAAAGATTAAAGCCGACTACAAAAACACTGATTGGACCTTATCAGTGTGGCGTTCGACTGGTAAGTCCACCATAGACCAGATTTTCACACTACGACAAATCCTAGAGAAAACCCACGAAAATCAAATTGACGCACACCATCTCTTTGCCAATTTTAAAGCTGCGTTCGATAGCCCGAGAAGGGATTACCTATACGCAACAATGTCTGAATTCAGTATACCTGCAAAGTTGATTAGACTTTGCGGAATGACGTTGAGCAACACACGCAGATCCGTCAAGGTAGGAAATGACCTCTCCGAAACCTTCAATACCGAAAGAGGTTTCAGGCAAGGCGATCCACTGTCTTGCGATCTCTTCAACATCATCATGGAGGGGATCGTACGAAAGGCCGGCGTTCATCGTAATGGCACCATTTTCTATAAAGGTGTCCAGCTCCTTGCGTACGCTGATGATATTGATATTGTCGGCAGAACCAAGAAAGATGTTACCGCTGCTTTCGCCGCTATCGAAAAGGAATCAGCCAAAGTGGGTTTATCGATAAATGAGGGTAAAACAAAGTATATGCTGTCTACAAACAAGGGAGCGCGGCGTTTAGACTCCCACGTTTCATCCGGCAGCTATAACTTTGAAGTAGTCAAGGAGTTCGTTTACCTTGGCACCGCCATTAATACCAACAACGAAATCAGCCTGGAGATAAAGCGAAGAACAATAATTGCTAATAGGTGCTACTACGGAGTCAGTAAGCAACTAAGTTCCAGAGCCCTTTCTCGATCGACAAAACTAACACTCTACAAGACGATCGTTCTACCTGTGCTGCTTTATGGCGCTGAGGCATGGGTAGTTTCGCAAACTGACGCAGCCGCTCTGGGGGTTTTCGAGAGAAAAGTTCTTCGCAAAATCTTCGGTCCTGTTCGAGTCGGCGATGACTATCGCATCCGAATGAACCACGAGCTGTATGAGCTCTACGAAGACATTGACGTAGTTCGGCGCATAACTGTGCAGCGAGGCGAGGGTCGCTGGTCAACGACGACGAGGGAGACCAAGCCTCCGATGGATGGACCAGGCTGAGGAAGCCCTAACCGCACTTAGTGTATCCGATTGGAGAAGGCGCGCGCAAAGCAGGGGCGCCTGGCGAGAGCTGATGAGGTCGGCCAAAACCCGGACACGGGTTGTTATGACCACCTAAGTAAGTCCCGCAATTGAGTTCAACTATTTACGGAGCTGAAAGGTTATGTCAAGCTGAGCTAAAAATTGTTTGGGAGGGGGGAGGGGGTCTATTGTCACTTTCTTAGGAGCTACAAGGTTAGTTAATATTTCATGACTTTGATTCACGTTATTGTTTCTAGCAGAAAAACTAACTTACATACAACTTATTTTGATAGCTCATTATAAAGGCAATAAAATCACCTTTCTAACAGCATACTAATAACAGCATATCAACAAACCTCACCAACTTAACCGTTACCGCTGTGCTCGTGTGAAGATGAGAAATTTGCACTCAAAATTGAAATTTGGTAGTTTCAATCGATTGATTTCATCTTGACACGATCACAGATCAGTAACGGTTAAGTTGGTGGGGTTTGTTGATATACCGTTGGAAAGGTGATCTCATTGCCTTTATAATGAGCTACCAAAATATCTAGTTTTTCTGCTAGAAAGAATAATGTTAATCAAAGTCGTGAAATATTAATTAACCCTGTAGCTCCTAAGAAAGTGAAAATAGACTCCCTCCCGTACGATTTTTTGCTCAGCTCGACATAACCTTTTAGCTCCGTAAATAGTTGCACTCAATTGCGGGACACCCTGTATATATAAATTTTCATCCATTTCATCATAGCTTGTAATAATTCAAATAACCGCATCTGATAAGAAATAATCAATTATCAGGATTCGATATCAATAAAACATAAATTTTTGTACTGGAGCCCATTTAGCGGTAAATTTTTTATACATAATGCTATAGATATCGATTCACTATTAAAAACAACTTATGGATGCAAATTTTCAGAGAGATCAGACTACGTACAAGAGTGTCAGCATAGAAACAAAAAACCATTATTCAACCTATATTCTAATTTCGTACTGAAGCCCATCTTACAGTACAGTTTTTTCCAAAACCCCCACAGAAATTGATCAACCATTAAAAATAACTTATTCATGCAGATTTTCAGAGAGATTGAACTACTTTCGGAAGAAGAAATAAAAAAACCATTATTTACCATATTTTTGATTACTTTTGTACTGGAGCCCATCTTAAGGTACACTTTTTTACAAAAACCCTTTTAGATCTCAATTAACCACTTAAAATAACTTATGCGTGCAAATTTTTCAAAAGATCAAACACGTACAGTGGTGTCAGCATAAAAATTAAAAAACCACTATTTGCAATATTTTCGACTACTTTTGTACTGCAGCCTACTTTTTTTTTTTACAAAAAACCCCATATATCTCAATTAACCACTTAAAATAACTTATGCATGCAATCTTTCTAAGAGGTCAAACACGTACAGTGGTGTCAGCATTAAAATTAAAAAACCATTATTTGCAATATTTTCGACTACTTTTTTATTGGAGCCCATCTTAAAGTACATTTTTTTACAGAAACCCCCATAGATCACAATTAAACACTCAAAAGAACTTATGCATGCAAATTTTCCAAGAGATCAAACACGTACTGTGTTGGCAGGTAGAACATTCTTTCTTTTAATTTAGCTTTAAGTTTAGCTTAAGTTCCTGATCTGCCTGTTATAAAATTATACAAGTGCCTGTTCTACCTATTAGGTTTATTTTTAACTTTTGTATCTTTAAAAAGTTTTATTTTGTGTAAAATAGTTTTGTTTTGGCATTCTTATTATTAGTTTATTAGATCTGACTTGTGAGAATACGTTATTTAAGCATTCACAGAAACAAATTGAAAAAAATTGTGAAAAAGTATATTTATAAAACACAAAAACAAGGAAAACTTTCGCGAGGATCTTCTGTACGAGAAAAGAAATACACTACATTTAGGAGCATATTTTTAGTGGAATTAAAAACTTTGGAAATAACGAAAGTAAACCATTCAAGTTTATAAGATAACACTGAAAAAATCCATTGGCTATGAGCTATATGAGAAATAATTTAAAAAAGGTTTAATGCCCTACTTTGTGTAAACAGAATAACTATTTAGTACGCACCGATTTTTCTAGGTTTATATTGCTTTGGATATCTTGCCGGTTGTTGTTGCTGGTCCAGTTGTAAACGAAGAATCAATTTTTCCAAATAAATGGCGAAATGCCAATTCATTAAAATGTAGCATGAAAATGAACCAATGTAACGGCATATCCCGCTCAACCGCCAAACAGCGTATAATTCTATTGTTGATGCCGGTGTTTTTCACTTCGCCATCAGAACAAACACCAATTAAGTCCAATAGATTGTGATCCTTTGTTTTGAAAAAGTTCAAAACAATTTCGGCAGTGGATGTTGCTGTCGAACTACTGCGAATTGGGGCAGCGCCCAAGAGTTTTGAATATGGCTGCTTTAGAATGGTTAAATGGGTTTCATCATTTCAGGGTAAGGGTTTTATCTCTTCTTCCGTCGAATGGAAAACTTTACTATTAGACCTACAAATGTTTTCCTGCATTACTTTTTCTTGGTTTGCCTCTCTTTCGCTAACAACTTTATTTTTATTGATAATTATAGGCTTTCCAGTTATTTCGTCTTTTAATTTAAAATTGAGTATCATTGACAAATCCTTTATAAGCGATGATGCTAAAGCAGCAGCTACTCGATGAAAAATTTTGTACCGATCACATTCTAATGCAAAGTTTGGCAAACACCTTGCCGGAAGCAGGCGCTGTTTATGAGCCTGTTGTGGGGTACTAAACGCGCTTGTGCTTGTTAAGTAATCGCTTTCGCTGGTCAGCTCAAAATTGTCTCTTAAAGTGTAAGCCTCCAAGTTTGCTGATATTAGTCCCTCCATATGCGTTGAAATAAACATTCGACGCTCGCCACGCTGGTGGCGAAATGAAATCGATTTCCTTTTCTGGAATTTGGTATTGAACGCTGCACGAACACTCATTTCTGGCACATTTGCAATGAGCAATGTCAAATAATTCATCATTGAGACTATTTATTAAATGTGGAATATTCGCACGAGTTTTATATTTTATTATATCCTGATAAGTCGCAACGACTTTGTTGACTTTTTTATGATTCCATTCGATGATATAATTGGTATTGTAGTTTTTTTTCCATATATCGATAATTTCATATGAGACGAGGCTAGAAAAGTTTTTCAACGAATACCATTGTTTTGATGTCTGGCCGCGAACCTCACTTGATGCCAGTTGTATTCGACGCAAGATATCTGCTTTAGTTGGCAATTTTTCATTGATTAAAATACTCGGCTTGCCCAGAATAAAAATATCTTCTTCACAGAGAACAGTTTCAATCGCCGTTGCTATTGTTCCACTAGATGCCGAAGCCATTGATTCATTAATTTCTGCGTTAATAATTTCTATTTCATTTCTCGCCATGGATTTTTTAATTTTCTTAACACACTCTGCACACAAATAAAGATGACACTTAACTTTTTCAATGTTATCTTATAAACCTGTTTACTTTTGTTTTTCCAAAGTTTTTGATTCCACTAAAAAGATGATCCTCAATGCAGTGTAGTTATTATCTCGTACAGAAGATCCTTGCCAAATTTTTCCTTGTTTTTGTGTTTTATAAATACACTTTTCCACAAGGTTTTTCAATTTGTTTCTGTGAATGCGTAAAGAAGGTATTCTCACAAGAGAGAGTTCTAATAAACTAATAATAAGAATGCCAAAACAAAACTATCTTATAATATAAAAAATAAACCTTTTTAAAGATACAAAAGTTAAAAATAAACCTAATAGGTAGAACAGCTACTTGTAAAATTGTATAACAGGCAGATCTGACTCTTAAGGTAAACTGGACCCACATTAAAAGAAAGAATGTTCTACCTGCCAACACAGTACGTGTTTGATCTCTTAGAAAATTTGCATGCATAACTTATTTTAACCCTCCGATGAGTGAGAAGGTCCCTAGGGACCTTTTTGCCTTTTCAAACTGAAATTACTCCTACTTCGGCCACTACAACCCTCCCCAAAGTTACTCTGTATTCCAAGAGTATTTTGTTGCGCATCTTTTGGAAAAAAAATCAAGCCGATCGGATCATTACTTTAGGAGTTATTGAGGTTTTAGTGAGAATAGTACGCGGACGTGTGAATAGGTCCGTATGGACCTTGTACTGAATTTCACTAATAAATGCATGTTTTTGGTCATCATTATAATTTTTTTATTGTTTCAACACATAATTTACTTGTTCTGAACACAAAGACCTAAACTCAAAAAACATAACTTGGCAGCAGCTTACACTCCTCATGAAGCACTAACAGTTGATGAGCAGTTGTTCCCTTACAGAGGCCGCACCCGCTTCACACAATATATTCCGTCAAAGCCAGCTAAGTATGGTTTGAAAGTATGGTGGTTATGCGACTCACAGAGTTATTATCCTGTGAAGGGAATGGTATATTCTGGAAAACTGCCAAACCAACAACGGGAGATAAACCAAGGGCAGAACGTAGTGCTGGATCTTGTGGAAAAATATTTAGATGCTGGCCGTACTATATACGCGGATAATTTCTTTACCACTCTTGACTTGGCGCGTATTTTGTTGAGGAGGAAGACCGCATATGTTGGTACAGTGCGCTACAACAAAACATTCATTCCACAGGAGTTCAAGAAGAACTCGAGGCGCACCATCAATAGTACATTATTTGGGTTCAACGAAGGGGATATAGCGTTATGCTCATACGTGCCGAAAAAAAATAAAGTGGTGAACGTGCTCTCCACAATGCGCGACACCTGCCTCGTTGACGAGCAAACCGAGAAGCGGAAGCCCTATGCCATATTAGATTACAACGCCAACAAATGCGGCGTTGATACCGTGGATCAAATGCTAGGCACTAACAGCTGCAAAAGAGCAACACAACGATGGCCGTTGGCCATGTTTTATAATATGCTGGACTTCGCTGCATTTGCTGCTTTTACGATTTACAACGAAATGAAGCCTATAAAAAGGAGTAACAGACGGCGGTCGTTCTTGTTACTGCTAACGAAACAATTGGCCACACCAAATATCGAAGAGCGTGCCCTGAACAACCATATAACCTCATATCCAAGGATACGCAATGCGATGGAAGCATTCGATGTCAGGGTAAGAAAAACATCTTCAAATTCAAGAATAGAATATATATTTATTTGTTTTTTATTTTTCTTTCCATTTCAGGTATTACCAAGACCGATGGAAGGCAATGCACCGTCGTTTGCGGCTAGGTCAAGTAGACCGTCATGTCGCCTTTGCCGTTCTGAGTACGGGCGGCAGCGGAAAACGCGGGCACACTGCTTCGGCTGCGGCAACGCTGTTTGCGGAGAACATAGCACACTTTTACATCGCTGAAACACTTGCGCACAGGGCGGGGGACAAGAAGTACACGCTCAACAACAATAATTTTTAAACTTTTTTATAATAGTCTTAAGAAAATTCAAGCAAAAAAAAAAAAAAAAATTAAAAAAATTGAAAAAATGATTTTTGTATGTAGAATTTAGATAAAAACAAGATTAAACAATAAAAACAAAAAAAAATTAAAAAAAAAAAAATTTTTACATGAAAAAAACATGATTTACAAAAAAGGTCCGTAGGGACCTTTTCACACGGCCGTGAAGTTCAGAACTGTCACTCATCGGAGGGTTAAGTAGTTAATTGAGACCTATGGGGGTTTTTGTAAAAAAATGTACCTTAAGATGGGCTCCAGTACAAAAGTAGTCGAAAATATTGCAAATAATGGTTTTTTTAATTTTTATGCTGACACCACTGTACGTGTTTGATCTCTTGGAAAATTTGCATGCATAAGTTATTTTAAGTGGTTAATTGAGATCTATGAGTGTTTTTGTAAAAAAAAGCACCGTAATATGTGCTCCAGTACAAAAGTAGTTGGAAATATTGCAAATAATGTTTTTTTAATTTTTATGCTGACACCACTGTACGTGTTTGAACTCTTGAAAAATTTGCATGCATAAGTTCTTTTGAGTAGTTAATTGAGATCTATGGGGGTTTTTGTAAAAAAGTGTACCTTAACATGTGCTCCAGTACAAAAATAATCGAAAATATGGTAAATAATGGTTTTTTTATTTCTATGCTGGCACTTCTGAACGTAGTTCGATCTCTCTAAAAATCTGTATGAATAAGTTATTTTTAATGGTTAATCAATACCTGTGTTATTTTTTGTAAAAAACTGTACTGTAAGATGGGCTCCAGTACAAAATTAGTTGAATATAGGTTGAATAATGGTTTTTTTTGTTTCTATGCTGACACTCTTGTACGTAGTCCGATCTCTCTGAAATTTTGCATGCATAAGTTGTTTTTAATAGTGAATCGATCTATAGTAGTTTTTATAAAAAAATTTACCGTTAGATGGGCTCCAGTACAAAAAGATACGATTTTCATAGAAAACGGCTATTTGGGGAACCAGGAATTAAAAAAAAAAAATATTTTCTGAAATATTCTTTCCGTCCTATTTCATTATTTAGGGGTGGAATTGGGTGTTAATTTTTCGATACACCCTAATATATATATATAATATTATATAATATAATATTATTATATATACGAGTATAATCTATATTAATAAAAATTATTTTCTTTTTGTTTGTTTGTTTGACTTTTTTACAAATCTTAACGGCTGAACGGATTTCTTTCAAACTTAAAACGAATATTACTTGCTTCCTGGATTAGGATTTTGCATACTTAATTTTTTCTTCGCCCCCTCTTACCGCCCACAAATCAATAAAAATACAATATTTCAAACTGTTTCGATTGAGACTAAAATTTGGCAATTTAATTTGTATGGTTAATTTCCGCAATTGTATTTCCAATTGGGTTTCCACGCCCACTTTTACCGCCCACAAATCAATGAAAATGATATATTTCAGACGGTTTTGGTTGTATAAGACTGAAATTTGGTAATTACGTTTGTATGCTTATCGTCGGACACTGTACTAAAAATGGGCGCGGTGGCACTATAATTACACGCACTTTTAAAAATCATTAAGACTCCAAAACTTGCCAACTGCGGTGAAATTTTGGCAGCAGATTGTGTTCGAGCACAAGATGGTTTACGGAAAAAATGTTTGCCACACCCCCTTTTACTGCCAACAAATAAAAAAGAATGGTTGTTGGAACGTCCGTGGCGAAGCCGCAGACAACTGGGTCCTGCTAGTTATACATATAATTTATAATTATATATTATATATAATTAATATATATAATTAACATTATAAACAAAAATTAAACACATGTTGTGAACTCCATCATTGTTTATAAGCTGTAATGAAATTCAAAGACTCAATAAATAAAAAAACAAAATTACATAGTTTATTGTTTCTTATTTTTTATAAATTTTTATATACTTTATTACTTAACGGTGGCGCTCCTCCGCCGCCACCACCAAACCCGCTGCCACCACCGCCTTCGCCATAAAAGTACGTGGCTAGGCATCGATTATCCTCCTCATCTTCAGACTCAAGTATATTACCAGTGTCTCTTCAATAGAGAGATGAAAGTTTTCAACACTCTTTATAGCAACATTTTTTTGTTCAATTCCATTATGTGTGACTTCGGTAGAGAGGTAAACCTCTCTGGAAGGAATAGGATTAAATTTTCCAGTTCCATTAAAATTTTCTTCCCATATTTAGCTGCAACGTGCTTTGTTATTAGCACCCGGTATATTTTACCGGACTCTAACTTTGATAGAACCAGAAGGTTTTTGCTGATGGTTTTTTGCCCCAAAAATTTTTTTAAAACTTGTAAAACTCATTGTGTATAAAACTGATTTTATTGTGAATGTTTTTATGACAAAATAAGTTTTATTGTGACTGTCAGGGGTCGAAAGCATCGTAATCGGCAGCCTGTCAGTTAGTTCAAAATAGACCACGAATGAGAAAGATCGAAAGAAATAAATGCCGTGTTTTTGAGCTTCGGCTTTTTTCCCGACAATAAACAAATTGTGTTTTATTTTATTTAAATTTTGTTACGAACATTTTGGTGGGCTTCGAGCCTGGATAGACAAGCAGCCCTATGGAAATCAAAAAGAAAGGATAGAAAAGGTAAAAAAAACCACAAAGGAAAAATTTACTTCGCAACACGCACGCTCGCTTGATATATAAAACTGTTGAGTGACTGAAGTGACTGCACGTGTGCGTAGTTGAACGTCAAAAAAAAAAAGCAACAAAGTTACAAATATATAAAGCAAATAAAATAACAAATTATTAACAAAAAGGAAAGAACCCGATAGTGGTAAGTGGACAGAAACAAGTGAAAAATATGTGTTAGTGAAAGGAAAGAATTTTTAATTTTAAAGAACGGAGACAAAAACTGAATGCTAAAAAGTATTTGGTTATTGTCAGAAAGTGTTTTATAGTGGACAAAGACAAGATATAAGTTAGCACTCCATAAAATAATTTAGTAAAATAATCCGCTGAATTTTCAACACAAGCATCCGCTAAAGTGCCAGAATGCTGACGACAGGTCTGGTACGACTTGTACGTGACGAAGTCACAGTTAAATTCTACAGAAACCCACAACAACAACAATAATGCAGCGTCAGCATAAGCGAGGCAAACCATAACTGCAACAATAACAACAACTACAACTGCAGCGGCTTAGCTTTAGGGTTAGGCTATTTTTATGATTATTTTAGTTTAATCAGTTCTAAGCATGTCTTTGATTTCAACAGTTGAGCATAGCTCAAAAGAATTATTGCAAAATAAAGAGCTCCGGATCGGAATAAAAACTTATTTCTTTTATTTAAAATACGATCGAATTGATAAATTAACTTACAGTACTGTGCAAAACATTTGCAACTATTTGAATAAATTAACTGGCGCCTAACGTGGGGCCACAAAAAAATTCTTTATCTAAAAGAAAAACTAAATTGGCCGTGAGCTCGAACTCACATTAAACAAGTGAACAATTTTTCTATGTTGAAAAAAAACATTAAACAAGTAAATAATTTTTCTATGTTGAAAAAACATTAAACAAGTGAACAATTTTTATATGTTGAAAAAAACATTAAGCAAGTGAACAATTTCTCTATGTCGAAAAAACAATAAATAAGTTTACATTTTTTTATTGACAAACATTAAACAGATTGCAAAAATATCAAACAGATGTAAAATTTTTCTATGTCGAAAAAACATTAAATAAGTGCACAATTTTGAAAAACATTAAACAGAGTGCAAAACATCAATCAAGTACAAAATTTTTCTATGTAAAAAAACAGTCAACAACTCCAATATTTTTCTGTGTCGAAAGAAGAACATTAAAGAACATAAAATATTGGCACAGAATAAAGTGTCGGAACAAATTAAAAACTGAAATTTTTCTGCGAGCATAAATTTGCATGTGATTTAAATAACTGGCAAAAAACTCCTAAATTTTTTACCTGTAACAATTCGCATAGCGTAAGGAATTATCTATTAAATTTTGAAAAAATCTACATATAAATAATAAAAGGAAACTTACCCAAACTTGGAGTGAAACCGTACTCACCTGAAAGGAGAAAGAAAAACCATCAATCAATCATCAATTAAGTTACAACGGAAGTAAGGAAAGACTACAACAAACGCTGTTCTAATCAACATGGAAGTAAAATTGCTGTAAGTAAAGAAGTCGACAAATGCAAGTACATAGGAACGTTTAGATGAAGTTTAAATATTGTAAACTAGATAGATTAAAAATTGGTTAATATTGTAAATTATAATTAAGTTGTAACACACAAAACTTTTGACTTTGTTTTGTATAAGATGAATTTCATTTAAAAATCTAGATAAAACTGAAATTTTGAACCCGACCACCGCAGATATCAATGAAATTTTGTTCATAGCTAAATTTGATCAATACAAACAAACTCTCATTTTTAGAAATGACTGTTTTGCGATTTTTTGGGCGTGGCACATTGGGAAATTTTTCGAAAAAACGCGAAAATGGTCGAAAAGAGCTCCATTTAAACTACAATAACTCAGAATCGGCTGAACCGATTTCCATGATATTGGTATCATTAAAAAGATATTTTAACAGGCTTTATGACACGTTAAAAATTTTATAACAAAAAGAAAATTTTAACTAACGAAAAAACCAAAAAGATCAAGGGTTTTTTTACAGTGTATTACTTTTTTAGAAAGGTTTATCCTTCACCTATAACATATCAAAAAATAAAAATGGGTTCTTTTTTAGTTTTTTTTATATTATTTTTTAAGTAGTGGCACTTCTAGTAATTGCCCATATATTTTTATATTGAAGCCGCGAAAAATAGCCAAACATCTGTTATAATCCCTAATTAAAGAATTGATTTTAAAATTGCATTAAAAATTGCTATATAAATGCACCTGATGAACATACCGAAATTCATAATTATAAACAGTTTCGAGAAGCCAAGATATCCCATTAAAATTTTTACGCTTATATTTTAAAATTTTGAGTGAATATGAATTCAAACAATAAGTACAGATGCATAAAAATATCTAATAAGTGTTGCGCTTCGTTTCGTAAAATAAGTGAAAACGAGGCTGCAAATATAATTGAATATTTTCCAGCTGTCGCCAACATTCATTGTAGCCGTATTTGCGAAACTTGCCGGAATACACTAAGATAAGCGCGCAGTCGTAATGAATCCAACGTGGAGCAGAATAATTAACAGAATAATAATTAAATAATTAACTTAAAAAAAATTTAAATAAAATAAAACACAAATTAATAAAAACATGGCAAATAATATAAACAATTGATGATGGTTTTTTATTTGTAAACATTTAAAAAATGTTAGAATTGTTGAACTATTTTGTAAATGTGTAAGAATGTGACCTGATATTTTCGCTGTTATTCGAATTATTTCGAAAACTTTCGGTACGTTCATCAGGTGCATTTATATAGCAATTTTTAAGGCAATTTTAAAATCAATTCTTTAATTAGGGGTACCTGCAGTGTGTTTATTTTGCTAATCCTAGAAACACAGTTACAGTAAGCATTTTATGCGCTTACCTGTATACTTATTGGTTTGGGCTGGTACGGCCGCAAGAACTTTTTGGGGTTAAAACATATTCATAATTTTCCTGGGACAATGTTTATTTATTTTACCTGTATACATACATAATTTTCTTTTATGCATATTATATCAATAACCTTTGCACATTATAAGTATATTTTGAATATAACTGAAATTTGAACACTTCTCAGTAATACAGGGTGAGTCTGTTAGAGAGGTCAATCCGAAAACCGGAGGTTCCTTGGGTCAATACAAGAAAAAAATTGTATTGGAGGGGGGGGGGGTCTATTTTCACCCCCCTCCGAGATAGGAGTAAAATAATGTAAAAAAGTCGAATTTTAAGGTAATATCACTTTTAGCGCAATAACTTTGAAAGTATGATAGCTTCGTAAGATTTAAGTGTAGTTTTGGAAACACAATTTAACAGGTCTAATAAAAAAATAAAAAAATTAAAGTTAACTCGTTTGGTAAAAACAATATAATCTGACCAAACTCAAAAAATAATTTTTTTCACGAAAAAAATTAGTACGAATGCGATTTTCTCTAAAGTTTATCTAAAAAAAAAATTCAGTTTATTACGTATTTATGTTCTCTTAAGTGTTCTCTAAAACTTCCGAATACAAAGTTTTTACCTCAGGTCAACAGGTCATCTGTTTTTTGAGTTTTAATTTGTGCTTAAAATACCTATGTAAATTACAAAAGCTTACATTGATATGTAAACAATAGAAAAAACAAAAATTTACTTTGCAGTGTAATGTTTTTGTTGTAAAACTTTCTGTTGATTTTAAAACTAACGCTACTATTATAGTAAACAACAATGCCGATATTATAATTACCGTTTTAAATAGTAAATTTGTATTTTCAGAAAATTTTACAACAAAAACATTACACTGCAAAGTAAATTTTAGTTTTTTCTATTGTTTACATATCAATGTAAGCTTTTGTAATTTACATAGGTATTTTAAGCACAAATTAAAACTCAAAAAACAGATGACCTGTTGACCTGAGGTAAAAACTTTGTATATTAACTTTCAATATTAACAAAATCGATCTACCCATCTTGCTGGAAAAAAGCTAAAATAATTCCAATAGTGAAAGCTGCAAATGAATATAGGCCAATTGCAATCTTACCATTTATTTCTAAAGTTTTTGAAGACTTGATGTGCAAACAGCTAAACAAGCATTTCTGTGATAACGGTCTTTTAACCGACCGTCAATCTGGCTACAGGCCGAAACGTAGTTGCATTACGGCACTGATAGATGTAACCGAAGACATACGAGTTTTAGAGGTTAAAATAAATATTAAACTTGCGTTTTTATTTCAATAATTATCTTTTATTTTACACAAAGAAACAAGTGTCGCGTTTTAGTTAATACCATCTTGTCGTTAAAAATGTGTATCTATCTAAACAAAAACTGCTGAAAACCAGGGTTGTTAGTTATAAAAATAGCGTTGCCACAGTGTTGGAGAAACTGCACTACACCACCCCCTTCCTAGTGTAAACGACGTCTGAAGCAAACGGTAGATGCTCCAAAAACCGAACTCTGCACGATCTTTCTTTTCCTCTGCGAATTTCTGCTATCTCCTCTGTTGGCACATATGCTGGCTTTAATCGGTCCACCGACACCGTAGTTAATTTTGAATTTATTAAAATGTTAAACGTTTTTGGATGACGCTCTATAACCCTAAAAGGCCCGTCGTAAGGTGCTTTCAAAGGCGCTCGAACCTTATCGTCGCGCAGAAATACGTAACCGCAGAATCGCAAGTCTTTTGGCACAAATACAGCTTTTCTACCATGTTGAGATGTTTCGGTTGGTCGCAGATCTTCAAAATGTTGGTGTAGTCTACGTAGAAACTCATGCTCGTCCATATGAGTTGTTGAATTCTCGTCAAAAAATTCACCCGGAAGCCTCAACGCTTGACCGTAAACCATTTCAGCAATCGACACGCCTAAGTCCTCTTTAACAGCGGTTCTTAAACCCAGCAAAACGGTAGGGAGAACCTCCGTCCAGTTTGCATTTGCTCCATGACATTTTAGAGCCGATTTTAGTACACGGTGCCAACGCTCTATAAGGCCGTTCGCCTGAGGATGATATGCCGTCGTCCGGATATGTTTTATTCCTAATATTTTTGACATTTCATTGAAAAGATTACTTTCAAATTGGCGGCCCTGATCAGTGGTTATAAATTTTGGCACACCAAATCGGCTGATCCATCCATTGAATAGCGTTTATGCGACGGTCTCGGCTGTAATGTCGGGAATAGGAATGGCTTCGATCCAACGCGAATATCTGTCCACGCAAGTAAGGCAGTACGCGCAACCATTTGAAAACGGCAATGGACCAACTATGTCAATATTTAAATGCTCAAAACGTTTGTCAGGTACTGAGAATGTTTCTAATTCGCTCTTTGTGTGGCGGAAAACTTTGCTACTCTGGCACTGCTGACACATTTTTACCATGTTTCTTATATGAGAATTCATGCCCTTCCAGACGAAACTTTTCGAAACTAACTTGGCCGAAGCTTTCGTACCAGGGTGTGATAAGCCGTGTAATGAGTCGAAAACTGTTTTGCGTAACGTGCTAGGAATGTATGGACGGAGCTTACCTGTAGATTCGTCGCAGATGATTTCGCAGCTGTTATCAGGCAGCTTATACTTGATAAGCTTAAGAGATGATGAATGCAATCGCATCAAATATTGTAACTCACTGCATTTATTTTGTTCCTCGTGTAGAACTGTGCAATCAATTTGCGATGGAATTTGAATTGTTTCAACTCGCGAAAACATATCCGCTACCACATTTTCTGCTCCACTGATGTGCTGAATGGTCAGAGAAAATTGGCTTATGAAATTTAACTGCCTTGTTTGCCGGGGCGAAAGTTTTTCCCATTTCTGCTCAAATGCGTGTATTAACGGCTTGTGATCCGTGTAAACGATGAACTCTGCGCCTTCCAAAAAGTAACGAAAATGTCTGATTGCTGTAAAAATAGCCAGGAGCTCACGGTCGTAGGTGCTATATCGCTGCTCGGTTTTACTGAATTTTTTTGAGAAAAATCCCAACGGCTGCCATCCTCCACCAACTGACTGCTGCAAAACACCTCCCATTGCTTTGTCCGACGCATCAGTCATCAGCGCGATTGCAGCTCCCTTAAGTGGAAACGCCAGCAAGGCCGCATCTGCTAATTGTTGCTTTAACGATTCGAAGGCAGCCTCAGTCTCTGTTGTCCATTGCAGTTTAGTTTTGTCGCGCTTTTTGCAAGGTCCCATCATTTTTTGTAGGGGTAGCTCTGTTTCTGCAGCATGTGGCAGAAACCGTCGATAAAAATTTATAGCTCCTATAAAACTTCGTAATTCTTGCACTTCAGAAGGTTTCTTTCTAGATAAAATACCTTCGACCTTACGTGGCAGGGGCTTAACACCGTCTTTCGAAACCAAATGGCCTACAAATTCCACTTCCACTTGTCCCACTTGACATTTATCAATGTTTATTACTAATCCTTTTTGTCGATATCGTTGGAATAGCTGTTCCAAATGATATAAATGCTCTTGCAATGATGATGATGCGACGAGTGCATCATCAAGATAAGGAAAAACAAATGGCAATCCGTTAACTGTTTCATCCATAAAACGTTGGAACGTTTGAGCAGCGTTTCGCAGGCCAAATGTCATGAAGTTAAACTCAAAAAGTCCAAACGGTGTTGATATTGCGGTTTTGGGCACATCATTCGGATTGACTGCAATTTGATGATAAGCTTTTTTACAATCAATTACAGAAAAAATCGATTTACCTGCAAGCTCACTACCAAAATCCTGGATATGACGAATTGGATACTTATCCGCGACTGTTTTGGCATTGAGGTGCCTATAGTCGCCGCAGGGGCGCCAAGCACCATTCCGTTTGCGTACTAAGTGTAAGGGGCTGGCCCACTGGCTTTTGGAACGCGCGCAGATGCCACGGTCGAGTAAATAATCAAATTCTTTTTTTGCTATTTCTAGTTTATCTGGAAAAAGTCTGCGAACTTTTTGATAACTCGGTGGGCCTTTTGTTTCGATAAAGTGAAAAACGTCTGAGGGTCGTTTCTCAAGAGCGTTGGAGTCGTCGGTGAGGTCGATATATTTTGTTAACAGCTCTCGAAATGAGTCCATAGCTTTCAATGATGTGCAATCTTCTGACAACTCAGCCGCGATTTATTATCAACAACCGCTTTTCTTTTCATGTCCACTAAAATATCAAATTTTCTTAAGAAGTCGGCACCGATAATAGGATGCGATACATCCGCCACTGTAAAAAGCCAAACAAATTGCCTACGTAAGCCAAGATCTAAAGTAAGGCGTTTCTTACCATAAGTATTAATTTCAGTGTTGTTTGCTGCCACAAGTTTTACCGGAGATGCTTGCATATTTTCCCATGAATTTTTTTGGAATTACTGATAACTCAGCACCCGTGTCAATAAGATATGTAAGAGAAGACGTTTCATCTTTAATATATAAGCGACATGATTTTAGCTCCTCCTCCTCGTTTGTGGCCATGAAAGGAGGGCTTACTAGTTTTCCTGCTGGCGATTACCATAGTTGCAAGGCGATCGACATTTCGTAGCTCTGCCCTTGAACTTGCGATGATACCAACAAATTTCACCAGACGATGAGCGTGGACGAAAAGGGTGTGGCGAATCTCGACCGCTCCGGCGTGGTTCATCGTAGTTTCGGTCTCGACTTGCGCGCTCTAGCCGATCGAATCTCTTTGCTAGTTCAGCGATGGCTGCATGTATACTTTTATTTTCTTCTTCCTTTGCAATTGCATTTATCCTATTTGCCCCTGAAATTTCCATGATCATATCTGCCTTCTTCGCCAGCATTTCCGTGTCGCCCTCAATCGTAGCCAAAATTTATTGCACATTCGCTGGGAGCCGACGCAGCCAAAGAGATTTTAGAACTTCGTCATGTAAGTGATGGCCGGACGAACTTTTCATTTCCCTTAGGAGTGTTGATGGTTTCTTTCCGTCGGTGTCCACGCCATCCAGCAAACGCTTGAATCGAGTATCTGCAGATTCGGTGAACTCGGAGATTAATGTGGATTTTAGTTTTTCATATTTGCCATCATCGGGGGGCTAAGAATGACATCGCTTGCATATTTGAGGACAGACGAATCAATTTCAGCCACAAGTGCGTAGTATTTTGTTTCGTCTGTAGTTATGCCTGCGCGCTTGAATTGTGCTTCCACTTGAGTAAACCATAGCTTTGGATCAGGCTTCCAAAACGGTGGTGGCTTCACCGCAACTCGAGCCACTTGAGGGACCGCAGCTGCATCTTGAAAGATTTCACCTTCGTCGTCCGTATTAACCATATTAGTGTTCTTTTAGGCGGGGTCACCACTTTAGAGGTTAAAATAAATATTAAACTTGCGTTTTTATTTCAATAATTATCTTTTATTTTACACAAAGAAACAAGTGTCGCGTTTTAGTTAATACCATCTTGTCGTTAAAAATGTGTATCTATCTAAACAAAAACTGCTGAAAACCAGGGTTGTTAGTTATAAAAATAGCGTTGCCACAGTGTTGGAGAAACTGCACTACAGAGTAAATTTTGATGCCAGCAAAGTAACTTTTTTGACCCTTCTTGACCACTCGAAAGCTTTCGACACAGTTGATCATGATATCTTGTCTTCTAAGCTAGTAAATATGTATAATTGTTCATTGTCTGCGTCTAATTTAGTGTCGTCATATTTACGAGATCGGTCTCAAGCAGTATCTGTGAATAATGTTACGTCTAAATTTATCGCAGTCTCAAGAGGTGTTCCGCAAGGTTCTCTGTTAGGACCATTATTGTTTTCCATTTATGTTAACGACCTGCCCAAAGTGTTGCATTTTTGTAAATTGCACATGTACGCTGACGACGTTCAACTTTATGCAAGTTGCGACTTAGACTCCATGAATAACTGTGTCAAAAGTATCAATGAAGACTTATGCAAAATTAATGACTGGGCGCTTAAGAATGGATTGTGTTTAAATCCAAAAAAATCTAAATGTATTGTTGTTTATAAAAAGAAAATTGATCAGTCTCTCATACCTTCATTGACTCATAATGGATCGAACATTGTTTTTGTGAAAACCGCGAAAAACCTCGGTATTACTTTCAATAGACTCCTATCTTGGAATAATCATATAAACTGCACTGTTGGTAAAATTTACGGCATGCTTCGTACACTTTGGGTTACACAATATTTCACTCCTCGCAGAATAAGGCTCCTCTTGGCAAAAACATACCTAATACCTACTCTACTATATGGGTGTGAATTATACGCTAATTGTGACTCTATAAGCAGACAGAAACTTAACGTTATTTATAACAACATCTCACGTTATATTTTTGGACTTAGGCGATCGGATCACATTTCCACGTTTTCTCGACAAATTTTCAATATGACTTTCGACAATTTATTAAAATTCAAAGTACTTGTGTTTTTACAGAAAATAATTGTCTACAAAGAACCTAAATATTTACATGACCGACTACGCTTTCTCAGATCAAATAGATCAACTCAAATTATACAATTAAGGCATACTCATTTGATTTCGGATAGGCAATTCTATATAAATTCAATTCGTCTGTGGAATTCTCTATCTGCCAATATTAAATCTGTTACTAATCCCGTGCAATTCAAAGCTAAACTTTATAATTATTTCTCTTTGTTGTAATATCTTTAATTTTTTATTTTTTTGTTATCACTTATAGTTTCCGAAAATTGTTTAAAATTAATTATCAATACTTGTTCGGCTGGCCCGACATTACATTATACGAATACAACCGTTTTAAGTACTACAATGATTTAAAAATTGCGTTATCCTAGTTTTTAACTCTAACTTTTTATTTTTTATTCTTTTCCTTAATAGTTTTAAGTTAATTTTGTTATTTTAACTAATTAATATTATATTACTTCCGCTGATCATGAACATAATATCACTAATACTATATAAGGATTATTATATCTTTTGTATTAGAAAACGAAACACTTAATAAACTAAACTAAACTAAACTAGAAGTGCCACTACTTAAAAAATTATATAAAAAAAACTAAAAAAGAACCCATTTTTATTTTTTGATATGTTATAGGTGAAGGATAAACCTTTCTAAAAAAGTAATACACTGTAAAAAAACCCTTGATCTTTTTGGTTTTTTCGTGAGTTAAAATTTTCTTTTTGTTATAAAATTTTTTACAGTGTAATTTTTTATTTTTTTAACGTGTCATAAAGCCTGTTAAAATATCTTTTTAATGATACCAATATCATTGGAAATCGGTTCAGCCGATTCTGAGTTATTGTAGTTTAAATGGAGCTCTTTTCGACCATTTTCGCGTTTTTTCGAAAAATTTCCCACTGTGCCACGCCCAAAAAATCGCAAAACAGTCATTTCTAAAAATGAGGTTTTGTTTGTATTGATGAAATTTAGCTATGAACAAATTTTCATCGATATCTGAGGTGGTCGGGTTCAATGCATCTCGATTTTTACATGAAATTGATCATAATTAAAATTGGGTAGCTTAAAAATTGTTTAATTTTGTAAATTATAATTGAGTTTGGAAAGCATAAATTTTTGACTTATTTTTTTAAATTTAAAAAATGGACCCCCAGATGTTACAAGGTTTACTGAACGCTGCTATTTTTCAACACCGCTGCTAGAATTTCAGGAACAAATAGACGAATTGACGAACAAACTTACTCAGTTGGAAACACAGTCACAAGTAGAAGAGTTTAAAGAAGTAACAATAGAGGCCGGCGTAAACTGTGATGAGTCTCTGGACCTTGTAAAGTCCTTGCCAAAATTTTCTGGTGACCAAGCACGATACGTGTCTTGGTCGGCTCACACCGCCTATAAAATTTTTGAGGATCATGTTGGTAGTTCCAAACACTACCAAGCAGTAGCAATAATCAGGAATAGAATAGAAGGATCTGCGAACATGGCGCTAGCATCTTTTAATACCGCACTAAATTTCCAGGAAACTATTGCCAGGCTTGACTTTACGTAAGGTCTACGAAGAAATAGAAAAGAAACTTACACTTATGGTAAACAAGACTATAATGACACACAGTGGACAGAATGAGCTAATTGAGTCTGTTAATAGCAAGTATAGACAAGACGCCCTACGAGTATTTATTTCCGGACTGCATAGACCATTGTGCGATGTATTATTCTCATCTAGGCCGAACGATATGCCTACGGCATTGGCAAGAACACAGTTTGCGAACTCCTTTAACAACTGGCCAGCATTTATGGCACCAAGACCAAAGAACAGCTTACCACAATTCCGTAGACTTCCTATGGGTCAACAAGGGCAACGTCCTGCTCCATTGGACATTGATCCCACCATGTCACACCTTAGGTACAATAGACCCAGAACGAAGGACCACGGGGCCTAGTTCCCAATAGACCTCTAAGAATAGTTCTGTAACGAACCTCTGGTTAGTCCTTTTGATGTTGCTGAGGTACGCTCAGCGGGTTCAAACAAGAAAACTATGTATTTTTCAAATTTAAAAATTAATAATGTTTATTGTGGTCATATTATTAAAGTGACAATGTAGTTATCGATTATTTATTTAATTAACAAGCTCTGTTTCGGCCACGGTCTGTGCTGCTTCGGCTGCTGTTCAACAGGCGGGCCTACAAGCCGCGGACGCTGTTGCTCGACACAAAAATAGGCACGCGGGCTTACAAGCCACGGACTATGTACCTTTTATTGGAGCAGGCGGGCATACAAGCCACGGACTCTGCTAAAAAAATAAAAACAGTCGGGCCTACAAGCCACTGAATCTGTTGATGCTTTCGCGAGTGGGCCTACAAGCCACCGACTTCGCTACTGTTGTGTATGCATGTGTGCCTACAAGCCACCGACTCTGCTGGTGATGTCCTTTGAACAGTTGGGCCTACAAGCCACCGACACTGTTCTTGGTTGGGTTTCGCAGGGGCCTACAAGCCACCAACTCTGCTAACATTTCCACTTACTCTCCTTCCTGGCACGGTAGATTTGTTTTCGTTCGCTGTTTGCCTGTTGTCGCTTCGAACGCTCGAACCGTGTGTTCCCTTGTATCTTGTATGATAGATCGCTCGGAGATTTTTCCCGACTAATTCCTCGCACTTGCTGTCTTCACTACTGAATTGTTTTGTTTTCGCACTGAAGTTAGTTCCAACTTAATCGCACTGAAGTTTATTCAAACTGAATCGCACTGAAGTTTATTCCCACTGAATTGTTACACGTGAGTTTATTCAAAGAACTGAATCCAGATCTGTAGCTGCCGCCTGCTTTTTATATGATTTTTATGCGTGCGTTTTGGCGTAAACAAGTTCCCGTTGTCGAAACTTCGAGACTGTTGATTTTGTCAACAAGTTCCCGTTTTGCATTTTTGGCGTAAACAAGATACCGTACACCGCTCTCGTTGTTGTTGTCACGTGCCGAGTTTTTCCTCCTTGTTGCGCTGCTTGTTAATGCCTTAAGCATTTGTGAACAGCAATTTGGCTTTGCTTGGCGAAAGACTACTGTTGCATGTGTTTGTGTTTTTCTCCTCTTTTATAACTGGACAACAACTACCCCAGCTGCGCTGCATTCCTTTGTGTCTGTCTACCTATGTGAATCTAAAAGTGTAAGACAAAGACAGGGCTTAGTTCATGTTTTTTTTATTTTTATTTGTACTTCCGTGTATTTGTGTAAACGTAGAAAAAAATAGTGTGTGTATGGGTATGTTTAAAAATGTAAATGTATATAATCAAATTAAATGATGGTGGCGATGTTCACCGCGTGCCTCTCGTGCTTGTTGTGGCGCTAAAATTCGCCGTTGAATTTTATGCGTCACAGTTCCCAATAACCTAAACAGTGAAGGGACGCAATTCGTTGACTAAAGGGAAAGACCACCCAAAAGACAGTACAAAAGTGATAGGCAACCGGTTGTTAAACTTCAACGTGTTAACCATTTAATGAACCAAGAACACGTAAATGAGACGGGTGAGGAGCAGTACTACGATGACTGCACGCAGGATGACTATTACTATGACCAACAAGCAGACTACGTTAATGACGATGAACCCGCAGATGAGATCAATTTTTTAGAACGAAATCCCTCCTGCCCTACGTCAGCAGGAAATTCGCAGGGAGGGAATTAAAATTTTTAGTCGACACTGGAGCGCCAAAAAATTATATTAAAAACATAAAAGCCGTTAAGCCTATAAAGACTCAATTTCTAGTAAAATCAATACATGGTGAAACCGAAGTCAATTCAAAATGTTTAGTAAATCTGTTCGACAGAACATCTGTTTTTATTTATATTACCCGACCTTAATAAATTTGACGGGATAATAGGTTTTGATTTCTTAAACGAGATGAATGCTACACTTGACGTTAAAAAAGGCATTTTGAACTATGACCGTGGACAGGAAACCCTTCTTTACCTTTATTCTGGCAAAATAAATACTCTTACTATAGACGATTCAACCGTTCCCCTGAGCTTAGCGAACATTTTTCTATCATGATAAGAAACCAATCTGAGGTATTCGCCGATCCAAAGGAATCATTACCCTATAATACCAATGTATTCGCAACTATTCGAACTATTGATAACGATCCCGTTTACTCTAAGGCTTATCCGTCCCTATGGCGGCGGTTGAGATTGTTAATAATGAGGTAAAATCGCTTCTAAATTCCGGTATTCTTAGACCCTCAAGGTCATCCCTCAATAACCCCGTATGGGTGGTCGACAAAAAAGGTGTTGACGAAGATGGTAATCGTAAAATGCGCCTTGTCATTGATTTCAGGAAACTGAATGAAAAGACCATAAGTGACAAGTATCCGATTGCGGACACGTCAGTTATTTTGGCAAATCTTGGCCATTCATCATAATTTTCCACGCTTGACTTAAAATCTGGCTTCCATTGAGAGATCAGCATCTCAAGAATATTAGTAGAATTTTAGCACAGCTCTACTATTTTAGCATGTTTGCCTCATAAGAGTTTCCCTTGAAAAATCAAAGTCTTCCAGACAGGAAGTTGAATTTTTAGGGTTTATGGTGTCAAGCAAAGGCAATAAAACATGCCCTGATAAGAAAAACGACATTCTCAATTATCAAATGCCCACAACTCTTCGTGCCTTGCGTTCTTTCCTTAACCTCACTGGCTACTATCGGCGATTCATTAAAGATTATGCGTAAATCGCCAAACCTCTTACTAAATTCCTGCGGGGGGACAATGGACATGTAGGTGCCAATAAATTAAAGAAAGTTACAATAGACCTTGATGAGGAGGCAATTGAAGCTTTCGATAAAATTAAGAAAATTCTAGCCTCTGAAGAGGTTTCCAGATATCCAGATTTTGAAAAGCCATTTGACCTCACGACGGATGCATCCTCACAGGCAATAGGAGCAGTTATGTCTCAAAACGGCAGACCTATTACAATGATTTCAAGGACACTTTCCTGCACGGAAAAACACTACGCGACCAATGAGCGTGAACTTTTGGCCATAGTATGGTCATGACAAAAGTTCCGTAATTATTTATATGGCGTTAGGAAACTTAACATCTTTACCGATCATCAACCACTAATCTTTGCCATATCTGATAAGAGTTCAAACGCAAAAATCAAAAGGTGGAAGTTTTTGTTGAGGAATTCTCACCCAGGTTTTTCTATAAAACAGAGAAAGAGAATTTTGTTGCCGATGCTCTTTCTAGGCAGCATATGAACGCTCTTAATAAAGGAGAAATCTCAGATGATATGACCAGTCCCTCACACTAACCATACCAACGCTGCAAAGTCCCGTTAACTGCTTCAAAAATCAGATAATTCTTGAGCACGGTCCCGAAATTGGAAAAACAACTAGGATTCTCTTTAAAACTCAAACTAGACACGAAATCACATTTTCTTCACTAAACGATATTTTTGATACTTTAAAGACATCCGTGAACCCTAACGTAATTAACGGAATATTTTGTGAATTAAGCGAGCTAGGAAAAATTCAAGATAACATAATCAAAATGTTTCCTTCGGTTAAATTCCTCCATACTGAGAAAAAAGTTATAGACGTAACCAATAAAGACGACCAACTTGAAATTCTTACAATAGAGCATAACCGTGCGCATAGGTCTTCAAAGGCATATACACAACAGGTCCTAAGGGATTATTATTTTCCCGGTATTCGGAAAAGATTAAAAGAAATTACCACAAACTGTAAGACTTGTCTCGAAGCCAAGTACCAACGTCACCCAAACTGGACAGAAATAGGCCAAACCCTCGTTTCATCATATCCTGGTGAGATTTTACATGTGGATATTTATTCTACGGACAATAGCATTGACAAATTCTCCAAATTCGCGATAGTTTTCCCAATTGAATCGAGAGCTATAGTTGACATCAAAGAACCAATCTACAAAATTTTAAATTTCTACAATAACACCAAGCAGTTGGTGTGCGATAACGAAAAAACGCTGAACTCGGAAACCATAAAATCAATACTGATAAACCATTTCGGAGTTGAGATTTATACAACGCCACCTTTTCACAGTACCACAAATGGGCAAGTGGAGAGGTTTCACAGCACACTCTGAAATAGCGCGCTGCTTGAAATTAGAACTAGATATCTCTGATACTTCCGAATTAATCCTTCTTGCAACGACTAAGTACAATAGAAGAGTTCATTCGACAACAAACCATAGACCAATAGATATAATTCATGCAACACCAAACGAACTTAAGGAAAAAATAAAATGAAGGCTCATAGAGGCTCAGCGAGCAGAGTTCCAGCGACATAACATATGTAGGCATACAAAAACATATGAACCAATAGATAGAGTATTTGTTAGAACCAATAAACGCATAGGAAATAAGTTCAGGAAACTCTACATAGAAGAAACTGTAAATAAGGACTTAGGAACAACTGTGTTAATAGGAAAAAATCGAGTTCACAAGAGTAACCTCCAATAACCTTTCATTGCAGGATAATGTTGCTGGTCCAGATCAATGGGGAATTGCTGGACTATTTGTAATCAAATTATATACCAATTGGGGATGGCATAGTAGCTAACTACTCCGACTACAACTACTTAACAGATAGTACCAACCTCACAGACTTTGAACTTATTGTGGACGAGACAAAGAAATACATGGAACTACTCCCAGCGACGCATATGCAGAAACTTTTACAACTTGAACTGGAACAAATCTCGCAGTTACTAGAGACCCTCAAAATCCACCATGCCCGTAGTTTTGATTTTATAGAATCTGCCCTTAAATACATAGCAGGTACCCCGGATGCAGATGATCTTCGGAGAATCGATAAACCAGAAGAAGCATTAATAGAATGAAATGAACAACAGATAAAAATAAATTCAGAAATGCAGGATAAAATCAACAGAATTACGCAGACAGTAAACCAAATACTCACTAACACTAAACGGGTAGAACTAAACACAGCCCATTTGTTTGAACTAGTAAGTAGTAGGAATAGAGCCGATATCACCAACTTGAATAACGTTGCTCTTTCAATTATGCTTGGAAAGATGAATATTATAAACCCTGTTTTACTAGACAGTCGTGAAGTCGAAACTATTGTAAAAAACGAGAATGCCTTTGATTAGTGTAAGCGATATTATTATGAACACTTGTCTAAAAATTTTACAAAATCATGAAATTATACTCTTTATAATCAAATATCTGAAAATTCAATCTGTATGTTATTAAACAAATATCTATCCAGTAGTCCATAGTAATAAGATTATATTGTTAGAAACTAAGGTAGTAGCGAAATGTAGAAAAGACTATAAGCTCGTTGAAAACTGCAAAAGAGCAACAGCGTCGACATTCTGCAACGAAATGAAAGGACCTGAAAATTCATGTTTGCACCAAATGCTGAATAATTACAACGCCGCATGTAAGACCGTACCTGCAGACGACATAGCACCTATGGAAATAGTGGATGATGGCACAATTATTATCAACGACTGTCCCTCGGATATCAGCCTAGATGATAAGCCTGGGATATCGGTGCACGGCACGTACCTTATAACATTTGAAGACAAGGTAAACATAAATGGCACTGTTTATACCAACCACAAACGTCGAAATCGCCTGACTACTGAAACCCCCATGGCACAGAAAACTAATTTTACAGAACACATACAAGTTTTAACCTTGCCATATTAAGAGAAAATCCACTCTAAGAATCTGAAGCATATCACGGATTTACATCATGAAATTAGCATGACATTAACCATACTGCTCACTGTGTTAGGCACTATAATCTTAAGCGTAATCATATCACTAGCTATTCTTCATTGGTTGAAAAAACAAAGGAAACGTCTCATGGTCAATGTGATAAGAGAAGCCAACGTACAAACAGCGCCTGTCTATAGTACGCCCGAGGACGGCCGCATTTAAGAAAGGGGGAAGTTAACACGCCATAAAATAATTTAGTAAAATGATCCGCCGAATTTTCAACACAAGCATCCGCTAAAGTGCCAGAATGCTGTCGACAGGTCTGGTATGACTTGTACGTGACGAAGTCACAGTTAAATTCTACAGAAAACCACAACAACAACAATAATGCAGCGTCAGCATAAGCGAGGCAAACCATAACTGCAACAATAACAACAACTACAACTGCAGCGGCTTAGCTTTAGGGTTAGGCTATTTTTATGATTACTTTAGTTTAATCAGTTCTAAACTTGACTTTGATTTCAACAATTGAGCATAGCTCAAAACAATTATTGCAAAATAAAGAGCTACGGATCGGAATAAAAACTTATTTCTTTTATTTAAAACACGATCGAATTGATAAATTAACTTACAGTACTGTGGAAAACATTTGCAACTAATTGAATAAATTAACTTATATATACTGTAAGGATCATATTTCCGAGGGAAATATGGCCTCACAATTAGACGCCCACTCCTAGACACTAGACACCTACAATCAACCACCAATCAAGACCTGCCAAGTATTTATTTCTCTGATCACTGTCCAAAGCATGCTTTACTCTTTCCTCTTCTACTCATGGGGTATGCTTATTCTTGCATCTTTGCGCTAAAGTCATACACTTGCTTTCTTTCTGCCTATCCAAAATATACACACACACGCATGTTCCTATTTTTATGCTCGTCGCCGCTGCGCGCTAATAACAGCAACCACAAAAAACGTGTTTGTTTTTTTTCATATTTATCAAATGACCTCGACTGCATGGAGCAGCGCATCAAAAGAAAAACTGAAATCAGTGCTGTTAATATTTTTCAAATATGCATAAAATTTTGCATAGAAGCAAAACAAAGAATTCAATTTGTTGTCTATGCACTTTCCTACACATAATTGCCAAATATTTTATTCTGAACACATTTGAACACACATGAACACATCTAGCATTTGTATTGTAACGAACCTCCTGGGCGTTACTTTTAGGTTTTCCAGCTGAGGTATCCTCAGCGGCTCTCCAGGGTTCAAGAAAAAGATGGAGGTTTTGTTTATTATTGAATTTTCAATTCAATTTATTTAATTTTAATAGTTTGCTTAAATTTAGTTATCCATGATATTATGTTTCTAGTTCATATTATTATTAGATTACATGAATTAATCCCTGTGGGGTTTTATATGTTATGTGACACTGGATGGTCGAAGCTTTTCGTGACCTTGAAATGTCGTTTAGTCTCGAGTACCAGTCGTTCGGTACAGTTGCTACTCGTTCTAGTAGGGTTGTCTTGCGTAATCGATGTTACGGATTTATACTGCGGAACGGCTACTCGCTTTGGTAGGCTTATTTTGCGTATTGTGCTACGGCTTTATGCGGCAGATCTGCTATTGTGAAGTCTGGTCGGCTGGCTCAGCTGGATAGCGTTCGGCGTGCAGTATTTCGAGAAGCAGTGGTCACAAAGAGAAGGAGCATATTTGGGCGCTGCGCTCGTATGGAGCACGAATGTGTGACACTGGAAAGAATTTATGTTATTCTGTCCTCCGGTGACACAAATAAAAAGATGGGGAAAGAGATAGCTTGCGACTCGTGTAAAGTCAGGAGGATGTGAGGCTAACAAGAATTTATGTTATCCTGTCCGTTAGCAACACAATTAAGATAGAAGAAGATAGGCAAATCCGTGTGGGACGAGGAGTTCGTGGCACGAGAAAGAATTTATGTTATCCTGTCCTCTGGTGACACAATTGAGAGATAAGGAATAGACTTGTGCTCGTGCAGAGCGAAAGAAGCGTGGCACTAGAAAGGATTTATGTTATCCTGTCCTCTAGTGACACAATTTGAAAGGAAATAAGAAGAAATAGAATTTAGGATGTGATTCACTTAGCGACTTTCAACTTACTGCCTTGTTTGTATGTTGCTGTACCAGTATTAATTCACGCGGAGTTTATGGGTTGCCTCCTAATAATTTCCAGTGGTTAAACTACCACTTCCTTTAGCATTCGAAGAAGAAACTCCCAGAATGGATGTCTGCACTCGGTGATGGTTACGGATAAATATCAACTCTCCTTTTAATGTACGTCTGCTTCAGCTTGACGGTTTGAAGATAAGAACTCTCGAATATGCGTCTATTCTGCTTGTCGATTTTTATAAGACTCTTTAATATACGTCTGTTCGGCTTGACGGTTGAAAATAAGACTCCTAGAATATACGTCTGTTCGGCTCGACGATTCAAATAAGACTCCCCGTTTCATGATTTTCTAGCAGCGCTTTCAGCTATTCACTCATGCTTGGTTTCGTGTGCAAAAGAGTAGGTTTTGCTTATTACGTCTCAGTGTGTGTGTGTTTAAATTTAAGCCGTACCAATGCTTAGTGTTGTTTATTGTGCTTGGCTTGCATTGGTGCCGTGTGCAAAAATAGCGTTTTGTTCATTATCAATTGCTGCATATATATTGATGCAGGCTTAATATATTGTTGTTGTTCTAGCGGTCGCTTTGGTGGCGTGTTTCTGTTGTCGCTGTGTTGGTTCTCCCTTGCTGGCTTGAGTCGATATAGTAAAATGATGACTGCTTCAGTGGTGCCGTGTGCAATTGAGTGAGTTTACAAAATGTCCGTCGCATGTTGCGTTCGGTTGCTTGTCGTGGTTGCATGCTCGTATGTGTGTATGTACGTATTAGTTAGTAATGTTTGAATTATGTCAAACATGTTGTCTTCGACTATCCAGTGTTACAGCGTAACTTAATCTTACTATTTGTAAAAGGGCGCAGTACCTTTTGTTTAACATTATGTAGTAGATAATCTTTTACCCTATTTGTATATAGGAACTACTTAGTATAGAAATTATATGAACAAGTATTCAAAGTTATCAAATGTTTAAAAGGAAATAGATGATTTATAAAATATAATTGATTTATAGTAATACTAAGGTTAAGAAATGGACTGAGAAGTATGATTCATAAATGTGTCATATATGCACGTTATAACCTAAAAATGGAACACAGATAATGACAGATTTGCCATCGGATAGAGTACAGGTAGGCAAAGCATTTTCGCGTACGGCTGTTGGTCTTGCAGGTCCATTTGAGATAAAATGTATAAGTAAAGATGCTTAGACTACAAAAAAGAAAATGTTGGATAGAAATTGGTATGTGTTTGACATTAGGACAGATTTAAAATCACTTGCTTTCATTTCGTGTTTTGAAAGATTTATTGAACGAAAAGGTAGATGTGAAAGACTATACAGCGATAATGGTACTACTTTTGTGGGTGCCAACAGAGAAAAGAGAAAGGCATTGGGCAGTTGAAGAAATCATGAGACTCTTAGGCATTTTGCTTACAAGGGGACAGAATGGAATTTTAGAATTCCAGCTGCACCTCATTAAGGGGGTGTGAAAAGTCGATGAAATATCATTTTGTCAGTGTAGTTGGACAGAAGGTTTTATTGTATGAATATTTATTAACTCTACTTTTACAGATAGACGCGAAATTCAATCCACGTCTTATTCATCAGATTAGCGGTGCTGTGGAAAGAAGATAGGAAAGGTTGTAGCATTTCTGGGACAGATGACAGGCAGAAAATCTAACTTCGATACAAGACAGAAATAAATACAGAAGAGAGAAAGAAAGCTTGAAAGGAGCGCAGTACAGAAGATCGGTTGAGGCAGAGAGACTTTGAAATTTATTATTGCTTATATCATTTATTTATTATGGTTATATTTATCACTGTAAATGTATATTCAATTGTAAACAAAGAGATGGATAGGAAAACTGGCGTTTTTGGCGGCAGTGTATAAAACTGATTTTATTGTGAATGTTTTTATGACAAAATAAGTTTTATTATGACTGTCAGGGGACGAAAGCTCCGAAATCGGAAACCTGTCAGTTAGTTCAAAATAGACCACGAAAGAGAAAGGTCGAAAGAAATAAATGTCGGGTTTTTGAGCTTCAGCTTTTTTCCCGACAATAAACAAATAATTGTATTTTATTTTATTTCAATTTTGTTGCGAACACATTGTTTCTTCTCTGATTGTTTCTTCAATTCTGGCTTTTGTGTTCGAGGTAGGTCGTATTTATATCGACAAATTCTAAGTCATTAAAAATATTGAAGCATTGTGGAAGAAATTTATGATTATAAAAAAAAACATGTTCACTTACACAGTGTGCAATTTTTTAAGTCATACGTGATAAAAGACCCAAATAAAAATACCCCTGTCTCGCAGTTTTGCCCAAAGTCCTCCAGGTTTTTTTTATGGGGCCCCAAAGAAGTGGGGCCTTGGTGTCATTTTTGGAAAAAAGTGATCATTTTCTCAAGTTCATATCTTGCAAACCATTCGTAATTTTAATTTACTCTCTGAGGCAAAGTTGTAGCTCTTGTCATATAGAAAATCAAATAAATCTCTTGTCATATAGAAAATCAATAAAATCAAATAAAATCAAATAAAATCTTCATCTTCAAGGTCAAAATCGCAAAAAACTTTAAAAAATTCAATTTTTGTTTACCTTTTTCCCCCTGTTCAGGTCCATAGGTAGCAAACCGTTCAAAATTCAAGGAAACAATCAACTACAAAAATGAACCTAAGATCTCAATAAACAACTTTCTAGAACATATGAACTTCCTAGGAATGATTCTTAACACCGTTTAGGTAGCGCTTAGGTAGCCGCAAAAGTGAAAAATTTCCCGAAAATTTTTTTATTTCATTTGTTTTTTCTTTACTTCAACATTGAGATACTATAAAGCCTTCTCCCGTAAGTGAAAAGGCATGTTGCAGGTTTCATTGTTATACTATTACTGATTTTATTAATCTTAGTTCTTAGGTGGTATGGGTTGACATTTAGAGTTAGGGTTGTAACAAAGAGTAGTAGCATGGATATTTAGTAATAATGATTCAGTGTTGTAGGGATTAGTAGTCTCAGCAGGGATGGCACTACAATACTATGCTATCTATTACAAAAATTATAAAAAAAAATATTTGTGTTATGTTTATAGTGTTGATGGCCCTGGACTTGCAAATCGCACTCTCTTAAGTTGTAGATCCAAATCGTCGTCCGAATCTGACTCTGATTCAGAACTTATGGTGTCCACAGGCACGTTACTTCCAGACTGCCCTCCATCATCAGCTTTTTCTTCTTCAGATACTTCATTAACATCATACAAGGTGATCTTGTGCCTCCACCAACATACCTGAAATGAATTAGAAAAGAAATCAAAAAAGGAATGCAAAACAATGCATCAATAAAATTGATAATACCTCTGCAAGCAATGCGTCGAGTTTTTTGCATTTGTACCGTTTTTACATGGGCATTGGGGTTTGGTGAAACCGTTCTCCTTGCCAATCAGATTCGGTAGGGAGTTGTTTGATAAAATCGTCAAAATGAAAATGAAGAAAATGCAGCTTTAATGTCATCGATGTGCCGATTTTCTCAAAATAATACAGAATATCTTTCACCCATTCTCTTGCTTCCGGTTTCGCGTCTCGATCCCCTCCCAAGACTCTGGTGCATACACGCTGAAGGTAAATCCATGCCATTGAATGATTATAATCATGAAGCGATGATTCAAAGTTGCTCTTGAAGAGCTTTCTAATGTCAGGGCCATTAAGTACGCTTGTTAAATGAAGACAAAAAATAAAGACAGAAAAGAAAACATTAACAAAGTGAAAACAGTACAATGAGGTGAACAAAAATTCGTTTTAAATTTACTACAATACCTTTTTTAATTTTGTCATCACTACGCTTTGGGAAAACGCTTTTCAAATAGTCGAATGCGTTTGGACAATTTACAACGGCCACTTCCATGAATTTTTTAACAATTCCCATTTTTATGTGGAGTGGTGGCAGCAAGATGTCTTGAATATTGTCTATTAAAGGTCCATTCCTCAGTTTATGTGAATGAATGGAAGGTTTTCGGTTCGACACATGCAACAACACTGCTTTCAAGCTTGAAACAGAACCATCAATAAATAATCTCCACTCACTAGCGGTGTAGTTCATTCCCATTTTTACCACCAAAGCTTTTACATCGTTGCAGTAAGCGAACGAATTGTCATCATTTAGAGTGTAGAGGCTCTGAAATTCAGCTTGCCGTTTGCGGTACGCCGTAGAGTTCACATTACCATGTGTGAGTTTTCTTTGGTTTAAAAACGCTGTCAAAAATATGGCAAGTCGCTGCGATAGTCCCAATATGGCCACAATGAAATCCATTTGTTGTGGTCCATCTCTTTCCTGTTGGGGCTCATAATCGGTATCAAATGGATCTTCATAAGTAACACCACTTGCTCTAGTCATTCCTGTACATTCTGTACTACGATCTGGAGTTGGCGGCCTTGGTGATACAAAATTTTCAGGTGCAAGCACTGGTAGTGTGGCTGTTACAGTTGCTTTATAAGTTTTTTTCCTCTCAGCATATCGATTTAGACCACATGTGTAATTTACGCATGCATAGCAACTGGTTTCATCATGATGTTACTTACTTACTTAGGTGGTCGTAACAACCCGTGTCCGGGTTCCAACCGACCTCATCAGCTCTCGCCAGGCGCCTCTGCTTTGCGCGCGCCTTCTCCAATCGGATACACCAAGTGCGGTTAGGGCTTCCTCAGCCTGGTCCATCCATCGGAGGCATGGTCTCCCTCGTCGTCGTTGACCAGCGACCCTCACCTCGAGCACCTTTTTCGCTGGAGCTTCGTCGTTCATACGATGGACATGACCCAGCCAGCGTAGGCGCTGCACAGTTATACGCCGAACTACGTCAATGTCATCGTAGAGCTCATACAGCTCGTGGTTCATTCGGATGCGATAGTCATCGCCGACTCGAACAGGACCGAAGATTTTGCGAAGAACTTTTCTCTCGAACACCCCCAGAGCGGCTGCGTCAGTTTGCGAAACTACCCATGCCTCAGCGCCATAAAGCAGCACAGGTAGAACGAGCGTCTTGTAGAGTGTTAGTTTTGTCGATCGAGAGAGGGTCTGGAACTTAGTTGCTTACTGAGCCCGTAGTAGCACCTATTAGCAATTATTGTTCTTCGCTTTATCTCCAGGCTGATTTCGTTTTTGGTATTACGGGCGGTGCCAAGGTAAACGATCGTTTCATCATGATCACCTGGGAGATTAATCCAGTTTACCGGCTTACAATACTTCATACTATGTTTGCCTCCACTCAACCATGCCATGAGATAGTTATAACATTGGCGACACACTCTATTAGGTGTGTAATTTTCACCGGTGAAGTCTTCTTCGTCGAAAAACAACTTATATGCTCTCTTGAATCCACTAGTTAAAAGATTCTTTTCTTTGTGAAATTTTGTAGAACTTTTTTTTCAGATTTGATGACCGCAAACGTAGCAAAATAAATCAATATTTTCACACTGCATATTGAAATTGTCAGTTGCCAATGTTGTGTGGGAATTATGCTGTAGCACTCACTTTTTTTACTTTCACTCTCACTTTTTCACTTTCACCGCTGAGCTCTCGTTGACGTCGCGCTGTGTAATGCCTCGATGTGAGCGTCGTGTCACTTTTATATTGTGTGCTGCGTCCCTTGTTGCGTGTGCTGAGCTTTCTGCATTTCCTGTGCTGCTGCGGTCGGTGCGTGATCGAGTGATACCTAAGCGCTACCTAAACGGTGTTAACCCTTAGACAAACACATGGTTCTGACGAGGCATATTTCATTTTTGAGCGTTAATTAAACATACAAGACATTAAACATGACAATAGCTAGACTGTGAATTCAATGCAGATGTTTGCTTCCAGGTAGTTTTTTGATACAAGTTTTTTTGATTTTATATGTTCACAATTTCATCTTTATGACAAGAGTTACAATGTGTTTCCAGGTATTTTTTTTTTTTATATTTTGGGTTGTTTTTATGTGAATTCATTGCAGATGTTTGCTTCCAGGTAGTTGTTTGGGCACGGGAACTCACCCACCAGCTTGAGAATTTTTATTACAATGCACTTACTATCAGTGAAGGTACAGTGCACTCACACACTCGGCCTCCTGACTGACAATTATTTACGTTCAAAGTTTTGAAATCAACATTTTTTTTAAGAAATCGCTTATTTTCTTACACTTCAATTGTTTTTAAGCGAAATTTTGGCTCCCAGAAAGTACTTTTGTTAGAAAAACCTCACTATCTCCGGTCTTAGAAGAGTTAATGCGGAGTATTATACCTTAAAAAAATGCTTAAAGTGTTGTCTTTTACTGAGTCTAGGAAGAAATAAGGTTACTAGGGCTGTTTTTTGAGAAAACCAGATTTTTATTAAAAAAGTGAGGTTAAAAAATCCTTTTTTTTTAATTTGCCCCAATGAGTTAGTAAAAATTAACATATTTATATACAGATTTATAGCGTTTTCAAAGGTCTTCTCAATGATTCCCATCTCAACCAGATCGGATAAGAAATGGGTGAGATATAAGCGATTATATACTTCAGCTATAAAGGCATATATCTCAAGAAGTTGGATCGGTCTCCTTAAAAAAATTTTGGGGTTTTAATCAGCGCTGTAAGCCCTACCAGGCCAAAGAAAATTGGCGCATTTTTCATAAAGTACTTTTGTTCGTATAAGCGGAAAATAAAAAAAAACGCTTTTGGGAAATTTTTTAAAGTTTTTTGCGATTTTGACCTTGAAGATGAAGTTTTTTGATTTTATATGTTAACAATTTTTGTTCTTTATGACAAGAGCTATAACTTTGCCTCAGAGAGTAAATCAAAATTCCGAACGGTTTGCAAGATATGAGCTTGAGAAAATGATCACTTTTTTCCAAAAATGACACCGAGGCCCCACTTCTTTGGGGGCCCATAAAAAAAAACCTGGAGGACTTTGGGCAAAACTACGAGACAGGGGTATTTTTTTTTTTGGTCTTTTATCACGTAGTGGTGTCCGTATATGGTTAGTTTTTTCGTGTTGCACTGTGTTATTATGCACTTGACCGCAGCACAATATTTTAGAACATTAAAGCCAACAATTTGTGTTTGCTCACAAATTTTATTATTTTAATACATCATATATTAAAAGTCTTTAAGCATCATTAATTTGCTATTGACCACAAACTTTATAATTTTTGTTCAACTTATTCATTGTTCAACTTTTGTTCAAATTATTTTAAAGCCGATGTTGAAAATAATAAATGGAATATTAAAAAATATGTTTAAAAGTTTTTATTTTTTATTTTAAAACATGCGTTTTATTATTTAGTTACTGAAGATCGTCTTTATTTATCCAAGAATTATGATGATTTGGAAATTCTAACCATTTAACGTAAGCTTGATGTCCCTTACTTTTTATAATTTTTCCAATCAGATATGTATGTGGAAAATGTGTCTTCATTACTTCATGCTCGTAGAATCTTCCAATAATAGGTTTTCCTTGATAGTCGTCCAATAAAAAAGTTACAGGATTTGTGTTCTGTATAGTACGAATTTTAAAAATTTCAGTTGTCCAATTTGGAGTATATTCTTTTGCAAAACTGTCTCTATATTTGCTTATGCGAACGTGGTGTCCAACTTTAAGATTACTATATTTGAATATTTTAGGATGGCTATAAGCGTGCTTTAGTATAGACCGTTCATTTCTAGAGTTAACAGACTTTGGCATCATTACAATGGTTCTATGCTTTTTACTATTGCATTGATACATTAAATCCTTACATATATTTATCTATTGATATTTTCCCTGCAAGCTAAACTATTTCCACATCATTCCTTTTATAGTTATATTAAATCGTTCTACAATAGATGCTTTCATAATGCTATGTGTAGAATATTGATTAATATTATGTTTTTTCATCAGGTTTTGAAATGTTTAATTATAAAACTCTTTACCATTATCTGTTTGCAAGTTTTTTTGGCATTCTCTTTTGAGAATAAATTGATTTCATTACATTGGTAATATCTTCGATACCTTTAGACGGGAACAGCCCAAGCAAACTTTGAAAATGTATCTATGTTATTGCCATTAAAATTAACCGATAATCTTTGTTGTATTTTGAATAAGCACCCATTTCAACAAGATCTGCTTGCCAAAGATCGTCTATTTCCTTGGTTACCACTCGTCGTCGTATGAAATTTCTGCGTACTTGCTTATCAAGCTACTGCACTACTGCATCTTTGGCCATTTCTAGAGTCTTCAGCGGCTGTGATTCGTTTAAGAGCTTCCACCTCTTCGTCTCTAGCTGTTTTTCTGTTTAACTCGTTTTAGAGCTTCTGTTGGCGAATTCCTTTCAACACGATTTCTTTTCTCATCCAAAAACTCATAATGATCTGTTATTTTTCTTAAAAGCTGTTCTTCAGCTGCATCAATTTTGTATGTATGCGTTGTTTTTATCTCCTCTTATGATTTGATGAGATTACTTTGATCTTGTGTTAAATCAGTTAGAACTGCTTAGAAGTCTATAAGTTTTGTTTGTTTGATTGTTATTGTAATAATTTGTTAAAACGATCCTCCGTCTCCTTAATACCCTCCACACATAATGTGTTCAAATGTTTCTTTATTTCTCCAAAATAACTTTTTAAATATATCTAATTCACAGCATCGTTTCCAATACAGGATTACCAATATTTTTTATTCTACCCGCGTTGAAGTTGAAATGGCGATCACTATCTAAATGAATCTTGGTGTGTGGGTTTTGATATCTTTCAGAGCTACCCATATAAAGTCCAAACTTGTCGAGAGGCATTTTATGAATATTAATTATGCCTACAAAAGGCTATTTATACAATAATCTTTGCTTCTCTCAATTTTTCAATAATTGAAAATATTTCATTATTATGATTCGAGTGACCAGCTATTGATGACGATATCAAAAACCGCAAACTATCAACTAGTTCGATAGGATCATCCCAATATACAATAGGAATTTTTTGTATTCAACTTCATCAAACCTTCACTTTTATGAACTTTATTTTCAAATAGTTTTCTAATAATCGTTGTATATTTTTTTGAGCGGTTTCCTTTAATTTGTTCATTGATATTGTTTTTTCGTTTATGAACATTAGTCATCTCTAATATTTGCTTATAAGTATTTAAATCTTTTTCGTTAAAAATTATTGGTTCCATGTAAACTAATAGTTCACATAAGCCCGGTGTAAAGAGCCATTTTGAATTGTCTATAGTTATATTGGTTGAATCTTGTCTTGGTCTTGTAGAGTGTTAGTTTTGTCGATCGAGAGAGGGCTCTGGAACTTAGTTGCTTACTGAGCCAGTTGTAGCACCTATTAGCAATTATTGTTCTTCGCTTTATCTCCAGGCTGATTTCATTGTTAGTATTAATGGCGGTGCCAAGGTATACGAACTCCTTGACTACTTCAAAGTTATAGCTGCCGGATGAAACGTGGGAGTCTAAACGCCGCGCTCCCTTGTTTGTAGACAAAATTTACTTTGTTTTACCCTCATTTATTGTCAAACCCACTTTGGCTGATTCCTTTTCGATAGCGGTGAAAGCAGTGGTAACATCTCTCTTGGTTCTGCCGACAATATCAATATCATCAGCGTACGCAAGGAGCTGGACACCTTTATGGAAAATGGTGCCATTGCGATGCACACCGGTCTTTTGTACGATCCCCTCGCAAGAGATCGCAAGACAGTGGATCGCCTTGCCTGAAACCTCTTTCGGTATTGAAGGTTTCGGTGAGGTCATTTCCTACCTTAACGGAGATGCGTGTGTTGCTCAACGTCATTCTGCAAAGTCTAATCAACTTTGCAGCTATACCGAACTCAGACATTGTTGCGTATAGGCAATCCCTTCTGGGGATATCAAAAGCAGCTTTAAAATCGACAAAGAGATGTTGTGTGTCAATTTGATTTTCGTGAGTTTTCTCCAGGATTTGTCGTAGCATGAAAATCTGGTCTGTGGTGGACTTTCCAGGTCGAAAGCCACACTGATAAGGTTCAATCAGTGTTTTTGTAATCGGCTTTAATCTTTCACACAGTACGCTTGAGAGAACCCTATATGCGATGGAAATAAGACTGATACCTCTATTACTGGCGCAGATTGTTGGGTCTCCTTTCTTAAGTATAGGGCACAGTACGCTGAGGTTCCAATCGTCGGGCATGCTTTCTGCTAGCCATATTTTGCTGATGATCTGATGCATGCTTATTATCAATTCATCGCCGCCAGTTTTAAACAATTTAGCTGACAGGCCGTCAGCACCCGCTGTTTTATTGTTTTTGAGTCGTTGGATAGCAACTCGAACCTCTTCATGGCTAGGTGGTGGTACTTCCACTCAGTCATCATTGATTGGTGGCACTGAACTGCGCTCTCTATGGGCTGCATTGGTGGAAACGTCGCCAGTAAGTAAATTCGAGAAGTGCCGTCTCCACAATCTCAGCACACACTGTGGATTCGTATTCAGATCTCCATTTTCGGCTCTACAAGTGGATGCTCCGGGCTTGAAACCTTGGGTTAGACGCTTAACCTGTTGAAAGAATTTTCGTGCATCCTTCTTGCCCTGGTATACCTCTAGTTCCTCATGCTAACGCTTTTCCTGCTCTCTTTTTTTGCGTCTGAAAAGGCGCCTCTGTTCCTTCCTCTTTTCGCGGTAGTTTTCTCGCACGGCTCGCGTTACAGCTGACTGCAGCGTTTTTCTATGTGCGGCGTTTTTTACTGCTGTCGCGATGCGCCTCTCCTGATCATACTATTGGTTCCGAGGTTGTGGGCGCCGGAAACCAATGACTTCTTCAGCGGCAGCGCGCGTGGAGTGGTCCACCCTTCCATAAAAAAATGACAATCGCAGGAAGAAAGGTTATGGAAAAAGATTGAGATGAATTTTGAAGTTTAAATTGCATTCATTATGTGCTGGATAGCGATATTCTCCCATCAAGTGATCTGCCACCCTAACAACTCCGAAATGTTTTTCGCAAATATAGCAGTTTGGCTTATTGTTTTGAATATGTAACTGGTCTAGTGTGACGAAGTTCATTGGAATGACTTTGTTGAGGTAATTATTATAAATTGCTTTTGCATCACTAATCAAATTATTTATGAACATTAGAGCACCCACAATATACATGAAAAATGCAAAAGTGTTTTTTTTCGCTCCACCAGCATTTTCTAATAGAATGAGGCTGAAAACTAAGATCTGCATCAAAAGATCGGTATCGTTAGTGGAAAATAGCCAGCCGGTTTTGATTTAAAGCACAAAAACGCAATTAAAATTGCTAAAAATAACTCAAAAATGTTTTTCCTGTAACTGTTTTTAAAAAGTAGAGGTTCTATTTTATTTTTTTTTTATTTACCATAGCACCATTAAGGTGTTTTTGAAGATTAAATTTTCATGTAGTTTTGGTCAAAAAAATCTCAAAAATCATAGAAAAATCTGAGAGCTGACAGCATTACATCATCATAAAGAGAATTTAATGAGTTCTAAAAAATTCATCACTTTTCATTTTAATTTTTTGTTTCACTCATTCACTACGTCTTAAAAACAAATGATTTTTATTTTTGTTTGATTCAATAGAAATCTTTCAAATTTAAGCAAAGTACTTGTTTTATTCACATAAATCATTGGTAATGATCTATTTATATGTTGCCTTTTGATTTTGAAGCAGGAATCGATGATCCAGAAGTGGCTTGTCATTTTCCTTATGACATTCGTCGTACTTTGCTCAGCTTTAAACAAAACCAATTGACGAACGAAGTAGATGCCGAAGTAGTTTTTTGGGAGAAAAGAAAACTACATCCTAGTGCGGTTTGCCAGGCTCGATCGATGGCGAAGACAATATATTGCTTGAACATTTTTCTTTTTAGAAAGCAATATGCAATGCCCTGTAATCGAAAGCCATTTGTAAAATTTTAATTTTCATTTACGCGATTTTTTCTCAACTGTGAACTGATTGTTCTTTTATATTTTAACTAAGTTATTGAAAAATATCCGGTAATTCAATATTTTCATTTTGCAAATTTATTATAAATTTTAGTTTATTTGTCAAGTGGCAGCAAAAGCACCATTTAATGATATATAAATGCTAAAATCAATTGACGTCAAAATCGGAGAAATAGTAAAAAAAAAAAAAAACCTGAATCGTTTATGGTATATGAACGAATCCAATATTGCATTAGCATTTTTTGATGTTCAAGTTGATGTTGCAACACAACGGAAAATGCTTTTAATTATATAAAAGCATTGCAACAAAATTTTAATAATAAGGAATGGACATCTTGACAATCCTAAAAGAGTTCTCTTAGAAGCTAATGATATAATGACGACATGACTTTGTGACTAAAACCACATACAACTTTATCCATACAAATTAAATGAAAAAATTCCAAGTGTAAGCCCAAGGATCTTGAAATCAGATCCATCAACATGGGAAGAAAATCATGAGTACTTTGCTGCAAAATCAATAGTTAAGACACTACTGGTTGTTAATGATATAGCCGTAAGTGGTGGTGCTTTAGGCTGCCCGCATAGTAAGCGCCGAAGCAGGCAGGCAGGCAGGCAGGAGACAGCAACTCGCTCTACAAATAAGCATCACAGAGTGAATCCGAGAAGCAAAGCAGATCAGTGCGACATAGTTTGTTATTGTTTTCTTTTTTTCGCATTTCGTTTGTTATGAATGCCTCTCCACAAAAAAACATTTACCAACAGCAACTCAAAACACCCACTTGCTTATGCGCACAACAAAAACAACACTCACTCAATGATCCAAGATACATAGATCATTTACTTTCTTTGAAAAATAAATTTGTCTATAATTATCAAAGAAAGTACTCAAATTTCGCAAGAATTGAGAACTAACAATTTTTTATTTTACTTTTACTGACTTCATGTTGGTCAGTTTTGTTTTGCTTATTATTTTGCACTCGCTCTCGATTGCACGCATTTATAACAAAAACAAAACACAACGCTATCATGTACGCCGACTCAGCCGCTGCTGTTGTTTATATGCATGTTCCGAAAAATCTCTTTTGTTGTTGCAGTTTTTTTTGTTTTGAATCTTTTTGCACTCAAAAGATGATGAAAACAAAATCGAAACAGTCCTTTGAGTTCGGTTTCCACAAAATAAGTCTATTTTAAAATCTATTTTACATACCCAACAATTGATAATTTCTTCAATGCATAATTTTCGCTGTCTCAGCTATGCCAAATTTATAACCAACAATATAGATGCACAAAAAAAAAAAAATCTTCACACTCGTTGATATGTTGTGCTGGCATGGGGTTGTTTTTGTGTGTATCATTATATATATATGTGCGCTGATGCTTATTATGTTTGTGTGTGTGTTTCGTCCAACGAAAAAATAAACAAAAAAATGCATCTAATATAAATTCTTTCTTGCGTTAAAAAAAAATTCCTTAAAACTTTCGTTACATCTAAATTTTATTACATTTCATATGCAAACTAGACAAACAAGCAAAATCAGAGAGAAATGAGAGAGAAATCAAAATGAGAGAGGACATACCAACCAAAAGCTTTTCGAAAACAAAATTTTTAGAGTATTTGAGATCTTAAAATGTATAAATATATTTTTTCCTTTTGTTTAAAATTGAATTTATTTTTTTCTCTTAAGTTACATAATTGCCAAAAAATATATCATCCATTCATGTCAATTCTTTAGACTTAAGTTTGGTTTGTTTAGCATATGTCTTTAAGGGCCTCCGGGAGAAGAAAAAAGACACCTTTTTAAAAAACTGTTTATACTATTTTAGACCAAAATTTTTTTTACATTATTAAAGTGTAACTATTAACGACTTATCCCTGACATTTTGGTCCAAAAATATTAGTCGATATAGTAGAAAAGTGCAATGCCGCGCAAGACCTTAAATTTGCGGTGAGCAAGATATCTGGAGAATGATTGATCTATAAAAAAAATTTTTCGGTTTAGTAAAGAAATAAAAAAATCGCTGATTTTCGAAACATATTCATTTTAGATAAAATGGCGGGCGTAGAAAGAATGTTTACATTTTTTGTACACAAAATTGAGGTCGTTTTAGGTTATAAATATCAATAATGTATCCAAAAAAAAATCGATCGATTAAACGCCCAAGAGAACCAGTCTTCAGATATCTTGCTCACCGCAAAAGTTAAGGTCTTTCGCAGCATCGCTCTTTTCTACATTATCGACTAATATTTTTGAACCAAAATTTTAGGGATAAATTTTGAATAGAAATACTTTAATAATGCAAAAATTTTGGTCTGTAATAATATACAGCTTCAAAAAAATTTTTTAAATAGGTGGATTTTTTCTTCGGAAAACTCCCGGAGGCCCTTAAAGAAATAAACTGTACTTTTTCTTACTCCTTTTTACGTATTTTATGTTTAAAAAAAATATAAAAAAACAAGGTGGATTTATGAACTGAGATCGTTAGGCTCGGATTTAATATCTCTGGGAGTCCCACAATTCCCACAATCTCCTTCTGCCTCAAAGAACTGAAACGAATTTTAAGCGAGTTATTTATCAATTTTCTTTTTCTTGGCATTTTGGCGACGAATTAAAGTCCAACAAGTCCACCTAATTTAAATCCTCTTTTAAAAACAAAACCATTTTATATATTTTATAAACGATGTGCGTATGAGTTTGATTAAATTGGGACAAAGCCCAAACGCTCTCACAACATATAAATGGATCATTACCAATGATCTAGGTGAATAAAAGAAGTACTTTGTTTAAATTTTATGGATTTCAATTGAATGAAACAAAAATAAAAATCATTGGTTTGTTTTTAAGACGAAGTTAGTGAGTCAAACAAAAAAAAAAAAATAATGAAAAGTCATAAATTTCTTAGACCTTAGACCTCATTAAATTCCCTTCATGATGATGTAGTACTGTCAGCTTGCAGATTTTTCTATGATTATTGGGAATTTTTTGAACAATACTACAACATAGAAATTTAATAAAAACTTGAGTTTGATCTTCAAAATCACCATTAAATATGACACTTACATAAAAAAATCACACTGACAGTCTTACCAGTATAATTGTCTGTCGAAAGAAAAAAAAAAAAATTGGAAACCTCTACCTTTTTTAAAAAAGTTACAGGAAAAACATTTTTTGAGTAACTTTCAAAGAATTTTAAGTGCGTTTTTGGTGATTTAAATGAAAAACGGCTGGCTATTTTCCACAAACGATACCGATTTTTTGATGCAGATCTTATTTTTCAGCCTCATTCTATTAGAAAATGCTGGTGGAGCGAAGAAAAAAACACTTTTGCACACTTTTTTGCACATTTTTTCAGAGTTGAATAATTATATAATTGATTTCGACTTTTTTGTTATTTGAGGTGACTTCAATGTAAATCTATTTTACTATGTCCACAGGCAAAGACATTCCCTTTGCTATTGCATCAATGGCCTTTACTTTATGGTGCGCATAAGCAGTGGAGCAATGACCGCCTGTACGCAGAAATGCTTAATGTATATTCCATAACAATTCATTGCATCGATAAAGTTTAATCAATTCAATGATTTATTTTTGCGTTAATTTTCTTTCCATTATTTTAATTGTAAGTTTTTAACTTTTATCTGCAACTTTTCACAATCTTAATTAATATTTGCCATTCAAGCTATCTAACAAGCTATCAGTGTTGATTCCTGTACGAAATCGAAGAAAACCCGTGTAGTGTACTAACATATTATAGTATAAGTACAATCGACCAACATATGCCAACAATAAAATCTAAAAATCATAAACAAAATTATTTAGACAAATTCATAATTTTAAACTCCAAAAATGTTAACGTAAAAAAAACTTTTAACTCGAATTCTTTTCAATGCGTTTAGCACCCTTTACGCTTGGGCTGCTAGCATGCCACAAGCATGATTGCGACAGCGGGTGTTGTGTTACAAATGCACTTGCATGAAAAACACAACAACAACAACAACAACAAGCTAAAGACTTGAACTAGTGCCGATGACATTTTGAAGTCAAGGATATTAATTTGGTAAACACAATTAACAATGATTATGAATTTGAGGGGAAATATGAGGATTTTTGTTAAAGTAAAAATGATTGACTTTAATGCTAAACACACCCATTGGGGATCTCGTTTAATAACAACTAAAGGGCGTCAACTCTTCGCTGCCATACAAAATAAAAACCTAACTGCAGTATCCACGGGAGAGCCAACATACTGGCCAACAGACGTCAGCAAAGTGCCAGACTTAATCGACTTTTGCGTAGTTAAAGGTGTACGAGCAAATGATATACATGCTCCTCCTTCAGGAACAACCTCAAAAATGCTTTCTCCATAACCCAAAAACAAACTGGGTATACTTCAGGCACCTAGTCTCTACATCGTTAAACACAAAAATGCCTTTGCATTCTGACGATGACATAACGAAAGCTAGTGAGCACTTTACTTTACGTGTCCAAAAAGCAGCTTGGCTCTCTACACCCACAATAATCCAAAAAACAGATCCCGCATGCTCCATTTCGATCCAAAAAAAGTTAGAAGAGAAAATGCACGCACGAAGAGTATGGCAATCAACTCGATATCCAAGAGATAAAAAACACTTAAATAAAGTTACCAAGCAACTAAAAGAACTCTTGAGGGTCTCTATGGAGGAACATACGCAAAAATATCTTTCTCAACTCGATGCCACCCTAGTAACAGACTATTCACTTTGGAAAGCTGTTAAAAATCTTAAAAGGCCTGTAGCGCAAAATACACCACTGCGTAAATCGGATCAATCTTGGACTAAAACAGACAGCGAAAAAGCTGAAACATTTGCAAATCACCTAAGCACAGTCTTCACTCCAAACTCAGAAGAATCGCCAACCAACACGCAAGATCAGATAAACTCGCTTTTAAACCAACCATATCAAATGGATATTCCCATCAAAAAGTTCAGAAACAACGAAGTACGTAGTGTTGTCAGAAATCTACAGTTAAATAAGGCCCCAGGGTATGATCTTATAACAGCAAAAACTCTTAAAGAACTGCCGGACGAAGGTTTAACCTTCTTAACCCAACTTTTCAATGCTGTTTTAACGAAAGGATTTTTTCCTCCTCAATGGAAGGTTGCGCAAGTCATTATGATCTTAAAACCTGGCAAGCAACCAAACAATGCAAAGTCTTATCGGCCAATAAGCCTCCTACCAATTATTTCTAAAATTATGGAAAAATTAATTCTTAAACGACTTATGCCCATAATCGAAAATAAGAATTTAATCCCAGCGCATCAGTTTGGCTTCCGAAGAAAACACAGCACGATAGAGCAAATCCACAGACTAGTTGAAGTAATACACAATGCCTTTGAAGCAAAAAATTACTGCACTGGTGCATTTTTGGATATATCCCAAGCTTTTGATCGAATATGGCATGATGGCCTTTTGTTCAAAATAAAAAAAAATCTCCCGACAACCTTCTTTATATTAATCAAATCGTATTTAAGCGATAGACACTACTTCGTTAAGCAAGGTGACGAAGTAACGTCCCTGCATAAAACAAAGGCTGGAGTTCCCCAAGGTAGCATTATGGGCCCCATTTTGTATCTTTTATTTACTTGCGATCTTCCAACTCCCGATGGAGTTGTAGTTGGCACCTTCGCTGATGACACAGCAGCTCTCGCAGTTGACCCAGATTCAAAAACTGCTTCAGAAAAACTACAAAAAAGTCTTGATGATATTACTCAATGGCTTAAAGACTGGCGAATAAAGCCAAATGAACTTAAGTCAGTACAAATGACATTTACTACAAGACGTGGTACGTGCCCTCCTGTAAAACTAAATAATGTTCAGATTCCTCAAGTAAAGGAAACAAAATATTTAGGTGTCCACCTAGACTCTAAACTTAATTGGAAACACCACATTTTCACCAAACGTAAGGCCCTAGGCATTAGGCTAAGAAGTCTTTCTTGGATGCTAAACAAAAAATCCAAGCTATCTCTGGATAAGATACTATTATACAAAGTTGTTTTGAAACCTATTTGGACCTACGGCATTCAGCTGTGGGGGACAGCTGCAAACTCCAATATAGAGATATTGCAGCGTTTTCAATCGAAAACTCTGCGTATTATCGCTAACTGCCCATGGTATGTAACAAACGCACAACTGCACTGTGACCTCAAAATTCCAACAGTTCCAGAGGAAATAAGGAAAATCTCAACCCGCTACAAGGAACGTGTATTATCCCACCCTAACCACCTGGCGGCGACCCTAATGAATAACAGAAACGTGTTCATCAGACTTAAACGAAGGTCTCCACAAGATCTGCTTTTGTAAACTGATAAAACTTATTTATTACTTATATTACTTTGATTAATATTAAAATTGAATAATACGGATGCACCACTGGGTGTATACCGTCCAATGTTTATTATACATGCTTTTTTATAGTTTTCAATGTATTAAATATTCCAAATATTACTTATTGTCTAACGACAGATCGTAATAAAGAAATGAATTAAAAAAAAAAAAAAAAAAAAAAAAAAAAATTATTGGTCGATAATAGAATATCAATTTTGAATTTGAAAATATTGGAAATTAAGGAGGAGTCTTGGAAATAGTGGGTAAGCTAGGTTAAGAAAAATAATGTTATTTTTAATATAAATATCAGAAGTCTAACAAATAAAAACCAGATTCTATCTGAATGTGAAACTTGGCTCTTTAGCTAAAATATTTCTTTTAGTATCTCAAAATAAGCGTGGCTTTCTAGCCATATTGTCTTGAGCGTTGGTGCGCTCTAAGATCACCAAACACTTTATCACGACAGGCCTTCCTCGTGATAAGTGAAATACTTTAACAAACTAATAAAAACATCGTATATGACGATGCTGCCAGGAAAGACCTGAAATTTTCTAATATGACAACAAAAGATGAAATAAACAACATTTTCTCTAAGTGGGCAAATTATACATTTCCAAGCTCAAAAGGATATAATCCTCATGAAGATACTACTGAAGAATACCAACCAGAGCGAACAACAGAACAGGTTCCAATATACATTCCAACCAACCTGAACAACGCCGGTCCAAAACCACTAACAATAAGTGAATACAAAAAGAGTACAAAAATTACAAAACAAAATCAAATACCAACACAACCACCAGTCTCAACAGTAAGAAGACCACGATCGGGAAAAATAGTTAAAGCAAAACAACGAGTAGCTGAATTATTTAGAATAATAAGGATAACAACAGACGAAAAACAAAGAAAAGAATTATTAAGAAAGTAAAAACAGAACAATTAATTTATAAAAACAAAAATAAAACAACATGTAAATTTTCCTTAATAATAATTTTATACAAAAAGAAGTTTTAGTAAATAATATGTAAATTTTTATCAATAATCATTTTCTCAATAAAAATAAATAATGATAAATGTTTCAATAAATTTACAAAATGCACATTAAAGATAATAAAGATATTATATGATACAAATACCTAATATAACTTATTTATATAAAGAATTAGCAATGTTTAATAACGAAAATAAAGAAAGAATAATTATAAATGAGAATATAGACAATAACATTGGATCGATTGTTACGACCAACCACATACAACAAATAGGTTGGACGGTCTTAATAACTTTAGGAGTAATAGCATTCTTAGCTTATTTTATCTATAGAATCTATAGAAATCTATAGAAGCATAATTTAGAGCTAAATTCTAAATTCAAATTCAATAAAAAAATCAAATCAAAATCATGAAGAAAGCAACCCTATGCAAATATCAAGGCTGTTATGGTATTTTGTTTAATAAACATTGCACAGCATGTACTCACAAAATAATTGACATTTGAAAATTAATATATTTTTCATATGAAAATAACAATTGGCACCAACAATGTTTCAGATGCAACATATGTAAAGTTAAATTAAGTAAATTTGATTTCATTGAATATGATTCACAATTATTTTGTGAATTAAATCGTAAACCAATCTAACAAAACTGTAACTATTAATGGAAGAACTTTTAGAAATCTTTAACGAAGTTCTAAAAATAAAACAAAATATAAAAATATCTTCCAATAGAAAATATAAATCAGAAACAATCGACTTAAAGCTAAACTATCTAGATCGATATAAATTACATTTCAATAAAACTTCCGAATCTTTAAATAAACTAGAGGCATATGAATTGAATGATCAATTCCAAAAATTACTAAACGAAACAAAGAATCTTTTGTTAAATCACAAAATAGATAACGAAAACAAATTAACAATGACGGAACTAAATATAGAACTTATTTTGAAAACCATCCCGATCTTCAACGGAAACTACAAGGAATTAAACGCATTCTTAACTTTAGTAGAACTATTACACAGCACTTACACTACGCCAGAGAATAAGAACAACAATGAACATTGTAATCAATGTAAAACTAAACAATAATGTAAAAACAACACTAGGACATACAGCAAATATAGACACATCGATAAACTTAAACTCGCTCTCACAAATGCATTTAAAGGGTGGTTAAATCTTAAGGGCCGATGTTGATTTTGAATAAAACACAAATTATTTAGGAAATTATTGTCATTTCTTTTTATAATGATAATATTAGTATGGTTCAATTATGTATGGAACAAAATATCGGCCAAATGGCCGCCGCGACCTCGGCGGCACACCTCCATCCGATGGTCCAAATCTTCGATGACGCTGAGGCATAAGTGAGGTTGTATGCCGTTAATGTGCCGAATTATCTCATCCTTTAGCTCTTGAATTGTTGCTGGCTTATCGAGGTACACCTTTTCTTTCAAATAACCACAAAGAAAGAAGTCCAACGGTGTCAAATCACATGATCTTGGCGGCCAATTGACATCGACACCACGTGAGATAACACGGCCATTGAATTTGTCGCGCAAGAGAGCCATTGTTTCGTTAGCTGTGTGGCAAGTGGCACCGTCCTGTTGAAACCACACATCGTCCACAAAATCCAAATGCAAGTCTTTATGCATAATGTTCATCAATGACGATCGTGAGAGGTGCAATTGTTGGGCACGACGACGAGTTGAGGTGGACGGCTCTTCAGCCACACTATCGCGAACAGCAGCAATATTTTCTGCAGTACGAGCTGTACGAGCATGCACTGGTGTTTTCACATCTCCTACAGACCCGGTTTGCCCAAATTTTTGCACGATTTTTCCGACATTACGACAGTACGCACATTTGGACGATTAAATTGACCGAAAAAAATCACGACGTGCACGATATGCATTTTGATTTGAACGCCCATTTTCATAATAAGCCCGAATAACTTTAACGCTTTGCTCGATTGTGTATTTTTCCATGGTTCAAATTGAGTTAGTCTGAAATTGAGAAATGTCAAATGAAATTCAGAAAAAAAATTGACGTTTAGGTGTGATTCACATTCAACATCGACCCTTAAAATTTAACCACTCTTTAAAAGCAACTTAACTACTACACAAATACATACACAACTATCTATACTGACCCAACGAAACGGTACAGTATCAAATTTTAAAGACAAACTTCTAAATGTTAGATCTGAACTAAACAACTTACAAATAAAATTACCTAGCGAAAGTAACAATCAACAAAAAGATTTAATCATGAAAATGAATGAATCCTATGCATTAACAATTTTTACAAATGGTCTAAATGACGATCTAAGGAATACAATCTTTGAGCTCAACCTAAAACAATAATAGAAGCAACAAATCTTGCGTTAGAACTAGAAAAAAATATAAAAACAAATAACCAATTGTTGTATTTTGAACAAAGACTTTATTCAACCCGAACACTAGACGGCAAAACTATAATAACACGACCAATTATCATAACTCCTACAGTAGACAACAACATAACAGAAACTAGAATACACGACTACAAAATAACAGAAACAATAATACAATTATGCAACGACCGCATAACTACAACGCATACAGACATAACCAAAATAATAAAAAAAAAAAACGAAATGGCCATTTCAGCCCTTGAAAGGACTTCGACTGAGCTTCTTATGATCAATTGTGTTGTGTGTGATGTGAAATGTTTGCACACAAATGATCGAGAACTGGACCTACATGTTTTACGCCGACTCCGAACGACTTATGTTCTCAAGAAGCTTTTCATGGCAGTTTTTACTCTCTGAGGTTTGCCATTGTCTGCAGAGAGGTGACGACCGAACAGAAAAAATGAATTCAATTGAAAAAAACTTTCTGTGTCAGATGGAGGATTCGAACCTGGGTTCTCTGGCATAAGAGTCACACACCCTAACCACTACGCCACGGCCGCCACTACCAAAATAATAATAACAATCTAAATTTTAATAACAGTCGAAACAATTTTAGAAATAATAACCAAAGAAATAATAGCCAAAATACGCAAAGAGGCAATTTTGATTATAAGAACACCAACAGAAATTTTAACAATAGAAATTATAATAACAGAATGAACGTCTTTAATAATAAAGACCAGGGAAACGACGATCAATCGACAGAGAAGATCATCCGGGAAAGCACTATTAAAAATATACAAAATATCGGATAATACAACAAAAAATATAAAGTAAAATGCAGCAAGACAAATATAAAATTTGAAATTTTTAATCGATAAAGGTGCAGATATTTCAATCTGCAAAATTGAAAATATAAATAATGATATAGACTTGATGACAAGAGCAAAATGTAAATTAACAGGTATAACAGAGGAAGAAACTTTCACTTTAGGCTCAATAAAGTTGAGACTCAATTTACAAAACCTTAATATACAACATATTTTTCAAGCCGTAGACAATGACTTCCCCATTCACACTGACGGTATTTTAGGTAGAGACTTTTTATCAAAATATTTATGTAAAATGAAACACATACACTCACACAACGATATAATTGAACCATCAATAAGCCCATACAACTCACCTCTAATACTTGTACCAACTTGGTTGTTGACTTTAGGAAAATAAACACTAAAATAGTTAGTGATAAATTCCCTTTAGCAAGATTAGAAGATGTCTTAGACAAACTCGGCAGAGCCAAACACTTTTCCACATTCGATATGACGAGTTCTTTTCACCAAATCCCTTTGGAAAGAACTTCTAGACCTTTAACAGCTTTTTCTACTAATGACGGTCATTACCAATTTAAAAGATTACCTTTTGGACTTAAAATTTCATCAAACAGTTTTCAACGTATGTTAACATTAGCACTAACAGGTTTAAGCTCAGAAGCATTTTTATATGTAGATGACATAATAGTCTTTGGATGTAGCTTGCTACATCATAACAATAATTTAATTAAAATTTTTGATAGATTATCTAAATACAATCTCAAATTGCACACAAATGCAAATTTTTACGTCATAACACAAAATGGCATTAAGACCGATCCAGCAAAATATGAAGCAATAAAAAATGATTCAACCCTTTTAAATGCTGACGATGTGCGTAGATTCGTCGCCTTTTGTAATTATTATAGACGATTCATAAAAGATTTTGCAACAATCGCACAATGCGTAATTGCTTTACTTTAAAAGAACCAAACTTTCAATTGGACAACACAATGTCAAACAGCGTTTAAGACACTTAAACAAAAATTAATAGAACCACCTATATTACAATATCCAAATTTTTCGAAAACGACTGACGCCTCAAACTACGCCTTGGGAGCCGTATTATCACAAGGTGAAATTGGACAAAACTTACCAATATCTTATGCAAGCAAGAGTTTACAAAAACATAACATAAATAAACCAATTATAGAAAAAGAACTTTTAGCAATACACGGGGGGACTAATTTTTTCAAACGATATTTGTACGAACAAAAATTCATAGAAGTAGAATAAGAACCCGTCATCAAAAATGACAAGAATCAGATTAGACTTATCTGATTACGATTTTACGATAATATTCAAGCAAGGCAAAATAAATACAAATGCCGATGCATTATCCCGAATAAAGATAGATTCGGATATACTAAGAACAATGATACCAAAAGATGAAACAAGCAAAGCCATGGTAATAACACGGGGATATATTAAAAAGCCAGAAGAACTAGCAAAGGAAAAATGCACATCTCAACAGGAGATTCGCGAACTCTTTATTTGGGATTGCACGTCCATAACCGACGTTAAAAGTATAAAAAGATTGAAATTTGAATTAAGCAATACTCGTACGAGTATGAATATAAATAATAATGATACTAGTATTCAAGTAATAAATAATATTGTGCACGTGGGATGTAGCGATAAATCGACGAATCCAGATTCGACATCGATGAAGCATCACCAAAAATAATTAAAGATAACAAAAATATGCATGCAAGATCTAATGATGACTCAGCGACTCTAGAGCCGATTCTGAAGAAATTAGTATCTAAAATGAATAAATTGAATATAAAAGAACTAGCGCTAGATGAAAAAGATATTATATTTGAAATGATACAAAAAGAAGAATTTAAGAGAATGTATAACATGCTGCAGCAGAAAAGAAATAAAAATAATTAAGAATCGCTAAAAATAATATTTCAACCCCCAAAAAGAATTACAAACAAAACCATGCAACACAAGATAATACAAGAATACCATGACACACCACAAGGAGGACACTTAGGTATTAGAAAAACTTTCATTAAACTAAAACAACGCTATGTATGGAAACATATGCGCCAAATGGTAAAAAATTATATAAACAAATGTATATATTGCACTCGTAATAAACAGACTAGACACATTAAAGAAAAAATTACAATAACTGACACTCCGAACACAAGTTTTGAAACAATATCAATTGACACTGTCGGACCATTAAAAATCTCAAACGAATTCAGGTACATATTGACTATGCAATGTGAACTGACAAAATTTGTTGTTGCACACTCAATTGAAACAAAGGATGCAAAAACAATAGCCCAAACACAAGTAGAACAATTAATCTTAAGGTGGTCTTCTCATTGAGCAACTTTTTTTCGACTTTTTATTTATAGCTTTTACGTTTTATTTATAGCTTGGGTAGTTGTGAATATGCCCCTAAAAGGATTTTTAGAAATTCGAAATACTTTAGAAGATACAGCCTTTTTTGTGAAGCAAGGTCTTCGTCAAAATGAGCTATTTTTTTTCGACTCATTTTCGAACGAAGCGGCATAAAGTAACCACCGAATTCCGTTGAAAATGTTTATTGTTAGGTAAAAACGTGTTTGCACACATATTCATACAAACATACGAATACACATTTCTGCTTATTTTAGGGGTTGAAGCATTTTTTGAGTCCAGGTGTTCAACTGAAAGCATCATTTAGTTCAGTTTGTATCGAGTTGAACAACAGACGCGTGCGCTTCAGTGAACGGAAAAGTAAATTTTTCATAAATTTATTGTGATTTTTGTAAAATGGATCGGAAAAGTAATAAAAAAAAAAAAAACGCCCAAGTGAGCGTCAGAATCGTGCTAAACAACGCGGGTTTAGTGGAAATCAGCATCTTAGACCAGAGGATTCTGAATATACCAGTACATCGGCCAAGAAATTCAAGAATAACGAAGACGACGAAGTATCAATCAAAAACAATTTGAAGTATTGCATTCTCGAGTTCTGTTCTGTGTTTACCACGTTGTCAGCGTTGGTAATTTGTGCCTCATGCAAGCAAAAAATTGAGTTCTCAGAAGCCTCACCAAATGGAGTTGGATTTAAAATCGCTTTGAACTGCGCCTGCCCACGCACAACATATATTCCTTCGTCACCTATGATCGGAAAATCATATGAAATTAATCGACGCTTGGTTGTTGCCATGCGGCTTTTAGGGATTGGGCCAAAAGGTATAACCATGTTTTGTGGCCTCATGGACCTCGGACAAAGTTTGTCCGACAATCTGTACTATACTATCCTACAAAATTTGTACGTTGCTGGAAAAGCCATGTACGAACATGTCATTTCAAAAGCTATTGGAGAAGAAAAAGAGGCTATGATCGAAGCGAATCCAGAGTGCGATCCCACTTTATTTACTGTCTCGGGGGATGGGACTTGGAAGAAGCGTGGCTTTGCTTCCCTTTATGGTGTCACAACTTTGATTGCCAAGCATACCAAAAAAATTGTTGACACTGTCGTAAAATCTCGTCTGTGTAACAGCTGCAAATATTGGGAAGCCAAGAAAGAAGAAGAGCCAGAGGCTTACCAAATTTGGCTTGATACTCATGACGAAGAATGCACCATAAACCATGAAGGAAGCTCTGGGAAAATGGAGGTGGACGCTGTAATAGAGATGTTTAGAGATAGAGAAATTTTTGATAGATTATCTAAATACAATCTCAAATTGCACACAAATGCAAATTTTTACGTCATAACACAAAATGGCATTAAGACCGATCCAGCAAAATATGAAGCAATAAAAAATGATTCAACCCTTTTAAATGCTGACGATGTGCGTAGATTCGTCGCCTTTTGTAATTATTATAGACGATTCATAAAAGATTTTGCAACAATCGCACAATGCGTAATTGCTTTACTTTAAAAGAACCAAACTTTCAATTGGACAACACAATGTCAAACAGCGTTTAAGACACTTAAACAAAAATTAATAGAACCACCTATATTACAATATCCAAATTTTTCGAAAACGACTGACGCCTCAAACTACGCCTTAGGAGCCGTATTATCACAAGGTGAAATTGGACAAAACTTACCAATATCTTATGCAAGCAAGAGTTTACAAAAACATAACATAAATAAACCAATTATAGAAAAAGAACTTTTAGCAATACACGGGGGGACTAATTTCTTCAAACGATATTTGTACGAACAAAAATTCATAGAAGTAGAATAAGAACCCGTCATCAAAAATGACAAGAATCAGATTAGACTTATCTGATTACGATTTTACGATAATATTCAAGCAAGGCAAAATAAATACAAATGCCGATGCATTATCCCGAATAAAGATAGATTCGGATATACTAAGAACAATGATACCAAAAGATGAAACAAGCAAAGCCATGGTAATAACACGGGGATATATTAAAAAGCCAGAAGAACTAGCAAAGGAAAAATGCACATCTCAACAAGAGATTCGCGAACTCTTTATTTGGGATTGCACGTCCATAACCGACGTTAAAAGTATAAAAAGATTGAAATTTGAATTAAGCAATACTCGTACGAGTATGAATATAAATAATAATGATACTAGTATTCAAGTAATAAATAATATTGTGCACGTGGGATGTAGCGATAAATCGACGAATCCAGATTCGACATCGATGAAGCATCACCAAAAATAATTAAAGATAACAAAAATATGCATGCAAGATCTAATGATGACTCAGCGACTCTAGAGCCGATTCTGAAGAAATTAGTATCTAAAATGAATAAATTGAATATAAAAGAACTAGCGCTAGATGAAAAAGATATTATATTTGAAATGATACAAAAAGAAGAATTTAAGAGAATGTATAACATGCTGCAGCAGAAAAGAAATAAAAATAATTAAGAATCGCTAAAAATAATATTTCAACCCCCAAAAAGAATTACAAACAAAACCATGCAACACAAGATAATACAAGAATACCATGACACACCACAAGGAGGACACTTAGGTATTAGAAAAACTTTCATTAAACTAAAACAACGCTATGTATGGAAACATATGCGCCAAATGGTAAAAAATTATATAAACAAATGTATATATTGCACTCGTAATAAACAGACTAGACACATTAAAGAAAAAATTACAATAACTGACACTCCGAACACAAGTTTCGAAACAATATCAATTGACACTGTCGGACCATTAAAAATCTCAAACGAATTCAGGTACATATTGACTATGCAATGTGAACTGACAAAATTTGTTGTTGCACACTCAATTGAAACAAAGGATGCAAAAACAATAGCCCAAACACAAGTAGAACAATTAATCTTAAGGTGGTCTTCTCATTGAGCAACTTTTTTTCGACTTTTTATTTATAGCTTTTACGTTTTATTTATAGCTTGGGTAGTTGTGAATATGCCCCTAAAAGGATTTTTAGAAATTCGAAATACTTTAGAAGATACAGCCTTTTTTGTGAAGCAAGGTCTTCGTCAAAATGAGCTATTTTTTTCGACTCATTTTCGAACGAAGCGGCATAAAGTAACCACCGAATTCCGTTGAAAATGTTTATTGTTAGGTAAAAACGTGTTTGCACACATATTCATACAAACATACGAATACACATTTCTGCTTATTTTAGGGGTTGAAGCATTTTTTGAGTCCAGGTGTTCAACTGAAAGCATCATTTAGTTCAGTTTGTATCGAGTTGAACAACAGACGCGTGCGCTTCAGTGAACGGAAAAGTAAATTTTTCATAAATTTATTGTGATTTTTGTAAAATGGATCGGAAAAGTAATAAAAAAAAAAAAAACGCCCAAGTGAGCGTCAGAATCGTGCTAAAAAACGCGGGTTTAGTGGAAATCAGCATCTTAGACCAGAGGATTCTGAATATACCAGTACATCGGCCAAGAAATTCAAGAATAACGAAGACGACGAAGTATCAATCAAAAACAATTTGAAGTATTGCATTCTCGAGTTCTGTTCTGTGTTTACCACGTTGTCAGCGTTGGTAATTTGTGCCTCATGCAAGCAAAAAATTGAGTTCTCAGAAGCCTCACCAAATGGAGTTGGATTTAAAATCGCTTTGAACTGCGCCTGCCCACGCACAACATATATTCCTTCGTCACCTATGATCGGAAAATCATATGAAATTAATCGACGCTTGGTTGTTGCCATGCGGCTTTTAGGGATTGGGCCAAAAGGTATAACCATGTTTTGTGGCCTCATGGACCTCGGACAAAGTTTGTCCGACAATCTGTACTATACTATCCTACAAAATTTGTACGTTGCTGGAAAAGCCATGTACGAACATGTCATTTCAAAAGCTATTGGAGAAGAAAAAGAGGCTATGATCGAAGCGAATCCAGAGTGCGATCCCACTTTATTTACTGTGTCGGGGGATGGGACTTGGAAGAAGCGTGGCTTTGCTTCCCTTTATGGTGTCACAACTTTGATTGCCAAGCATACCAAAAAAATTGTTGACACTGTCGTAAAATCTCGTCTGTGTAACAGCTGCAAATATTGGGAAGCCAAGAAAGAAGAAGAGCCAGAGGCTTACCAAATTTGGCTTGATACTCATGACGAAGAATGCACCATAAACCATGAAGGAAGCTCTGGGAAAATGGAGGTGGACGCTGTAATAGAGATGTTTTCCAGGTCGTTTGAAACACACGGCATAAAATATGTAAAGTATATCGGCGATGGTGATTCGCAGACCTTCAAAGGTGTATTAGATGTCGACCCCTATGACGGTGACCCTATAGTGGAAAAGAAAGAATGCATTGGGCATGTGCAGAAGCGAATGGGCACGCGACTTCGAAAAATAAAAAAAGAAAATAAGGGCATTGGAGGCAAAGGTGCGGGCAAGCTCACCGACAAATTAATATCCGAGTTGACCACATATTATGGCCTTGCGATCCGCCGTCATCCTAACTCCGTGGAGGATATGAAAAAGGAAATTTGGGCCACTTTTTACCATAAGTGCTCCACCGATGATAAACCGCAACACCAAAATTGCCCCACCGGTGCGTCAAGCTGGTGCGCATGGCAGAAAGCAGCTGCTGAAGGTACGTTAGATAGCTTTCACCACACGTATGCACCTCTCGACAAGAAGGTGATGGAGGTAATAAAACCAGCTTACGAAGCGCTGTCGGCAGATAATTTGCTTGAAAGATGCCTTGGATCTGAAACTCAGAATTCCAATGAGTCCTACAATTCTGTTCTTTGGTCACTTTCGCCCAAACACATCAACTCAGGCGCACGCACCATCGAAGTGGCCAATTTCATTGCAACGTGCCTCTTCAACGACGGTTTTATACCCATACTTAAAATTATGGGTTTGATGGGTATTGCGATTGGCAAAAACGCATACGAATACGCACTATCTCGCAATGAAGACAGATTGAACCGATCAGAGACTCGAGCTGCGGCATCATCAAAAGCTGGCAGAACGGCTCGCAGAGCAGAGAGGGCAGCAGAAAGCAGTTTCTACGAAAAAGAGGAAGCTGGCCTGTATGGAGCTGGCATCGTCGACTAATATTTGTAAGTAAAAATTGTCAGCTCTTTAAAACTGCATTTAAACATTTTTAATTTTTTTTTTTTTCCCAAAAAAATTACTTCAAACTTTAAACGCGTTTATCTCGAACCCACGTTTTTCGAACTGGCGGCCATGATATCTCCAGTTCAACTGAACCGATTTTCATGAAACAAAGTGGAATCGACGCAGAATTGTCACCATTCTCGGGTGAACCTCGACCATTATTTTAAAAAATTTTTTACTATTTTTTTTTTACACTAAACTACAAAAAAAAAACCCGAAATTGAAATTTTTTTTTTGAATGGCCGCCATTTTGTCAAAAAAAATCACAAAATTAAGCTTGAGGTTCACCCGAGAATTACATCTATACTGATTATAACCCCGTTTTTTTTTTCATTTCAGACGCTCCGGAGACACGGAATCGTGGCCGCCGTGACGACACCTTTTTTTTCACCACCAACTTTGAAGTCTCATTACTTTTTGAACAGCCCACGTATCGAGGCAAAAAAAAATTTTTTATTTACTTTGAACCTTTTGTAATACAATAAATAAAAAAAGTTTTCAATTATTCTTTGCGTTTTCAAATAAGAATTTTTTTAAAAAGGGTCCAAAAAACGGGTTTTGAATGAGAAGACCGCCTTAAAGTACGTATTTTTCAAATATTTAAAATCTGACAGAGGAACTGAATTTACGAACAAACTGTTAAAAAACGTTTGCGACTTATTAAAAATAGAACAAATTTCTCAGCACCTTGCATCAGCACCAGCATCATCATGAAACTATAGGAGCACTCGAAAGAAACCCCAGGTTACTTAACGAGTATCTTCAATCCTTTGCTGATGATTATGAATGGGATGAATGGGTTCCATATAACACATTCGCATATAATACAACACCACATGTTGATACATCGTACTCACCATACGAACTCATTTTTGGTAAATTACCAAACATTTCGAATCATTTAACAAAAGATAACGAATCAGTTTACAACCTAGAAAATTAAGCTAACGAATTAAAAGTAAGACTTAAAAATTCCATTAATAAAGAAAGAGAATTAATAAAAATTGTAAAAGAAAAACGGAAATTTGATTATGACAAAAGTGTAAATATCTCGGATTTTCAAGAAGGAGATTTTATACTAGTAAGGCTTAAAACTAAGAAAAAATCACAAAGTCCTCATCACGGACCATATAAAATAATACATAGAGAAGGTATTAACTCTATATAATGTAAGTATACTAGTTAAGACAATTATACTTATTAAGTATATAATGTTATCAAATTAAAATACTACCCAATAAAATAATTTAAAAAAGGATTATTTTTAATTTGAAAGGATAATTTATAATAATTTGTAAAAGGAAATCCGGATATACGGTCTCTGATCGAAAATGAAACTATTGCAGAACTAAATTCAGATCGGGATATATTAAGGCGAGAAGCAAAAGATTACATCGTCAAGATCCAAGCTGAGAATCGGAATAACTTCCATAAAAATCGGGTGGCTTCAACGCCATATGCCCTGAACGAGCTAGTCGCCATCAAGCGAACGGAATATGGATCCGGGCTCAAGCTAAAACCCAAATATTTTGGACCTTACAGAATAATCGAAAGGTTGAATCACGGACGCTATTCAGCGGAAAAGGTCGGTCAACACGAAGGGCCCGGATGCACTACAACTGTTGCTGAGTATATGAAGCCGTGGCAAACCCCATTCGGGACGAATGGAGCTGCAGGAGAGCCGAATGTGGGAAACGAGTCTGTCAGATTAGCAGACAATAACTCGAACGGGCGACAGTTAACGAGGAGCGGACGGAACTACTGACTGCCAACTCTAACTTGGACGAAGACTGTGACGTCAATACTAACAAGCTGGACGATGAGAAGGACAGCTAGACAAAAACTCGACAAACCGTTGCTAGCTAACAACGACGACCTTACAAAGGACAGTTGAGTTACGAAGTAAAATTAGTACGGTTGTTCGCCGCTAAGCGACACCTCAATAATTCAAAATTAATTTAATAATATTGTTTTAATCAATGCAAGAACTTCTATGTATTTTAATTAATTTAATAAAGTACACAAAAACTAAAACATAAGAGTATCATTTTAATTGAGAGTACCACATAAGTATGAGCAACTCAACTAAATATGTCTACGTGGCCGAGTGGTTAGAACAGCCGACCACGGAACATATTGTACTATGTTCAATCCTCAATGGTAGCAAAAATGTAAATAAATTGATTGAAATTTAATTAGTAATTTTTTCGTTTTTATAAAACTAGTGCGACGAATTGCTGTGTTGTTGTTTTCATAAGAACCATTTCGTTACACTGGTTTTACCCCCATCTAGCTCGCCGTATTGTTGTATATGCGACTATAAAAGTTTCACTTCAAAAACTTGGTTGTTGTGTATTCCGGCATTACAATTGGTATTGTTTCTTACCTTCTGGCAACCATCAATGTTCCTATGCGGTGGATCAAAATCATTTAATTGGTTGCTGTATGTTTTATAACGATGGGGGAATATTTTGTTAACACTTTAAACTTAAAAATGGGTGCGCTGAAAGGCACAGGGTGTTCACTAGCAGAGTTATCAGTTGCTTATTTCCTCCCATTTTCTTTTTTTTAAATTAGATGGGGCTGTTCCAGTGCTAAGTCCTTCCGCTAAGGTTGGATTCTTATCCAGTTCTCAAACTAAATGTTCAAACTGAGTGACGTTCGTAATTTTTAATTTTTTTTTTTCTGCTATTTCCAATTGAAATAATTCTTAATTTTTAAATATCACAAACAAATGTAAAATAAAAAAACGAAATAACAAACAAAAACTGTAAGACATTGCTTCAAGTCGTCGCACAGTGTGAGATTAGCGGCCATAAGGAAAATAAAGTTACAAATTTCTTAAAAACTAATACATCGATCGACAAAAAAATCTTCTACTAAGAGTAATATCTAAGCATTTTGGAAATATGTGCAAATTTGAATGAACAGCATACATGATAACTTGAACTTAAAGTTTTATTCTTAAAATTTACAATTTTAGTTTTATGCAATTCAATATCTCAAGGTGTTAGGTGTTATTATACTCAAAACTATTCAGCCAATTTACAAACATATACACATTTTTGAAAAATTTGGAGTTTATTTTTTTTAAAAATAATATTTTTGAAACCATTGAAGAACTAGTTTGGCTTCAAATTCAGTTAAAGTAAAACTTCCCTAAGAAAAAGGACTTTGCAAAAATTGAGAAAGTTTGGCAGCGAGAAGCAAAAAACATGGATTTCAAAATTGCTTAAATTTCTGTATAATAGTAATACATTCTGTTCGGTCAGATCGACTTCAGCGTTTATCATCGATATTACAGTATTGATATTACAATATTTATTAATTATATAAACTGAGAACAATATTAATATTACTTTGAATTTGTTATTTTCTTACATAGTGTGAAAGTTTGCTATCCATAACGAATACTATAAATTGCCATCACTAAGTTCGAACTATGTGCTCTTTAACTAATTCTTTGCATATTGTCTATGTTATTTCGTTCTCACTCAATTTTCTCGCTATTGTTTGCTTCTACTTCTATGAAAACTCGTTGAATAAAATAGTTAAGCGAAACACACCCAACCGAACACTCGTAATTTATTCTCCCTACACATTCATTACAAATAGATGCCAAATATATAGACTTGCACTTCAGCGTAACATGTATGAAATTTAATAATATCTTATACCACTTTTTCGCAGAAATGTCTGAAACCAAAATATGCAAATGGAGTGAATTATTCGAATTTTCATTTCATAATTCAGGTCATTTATATATTTTTTAAAAATAAGAAAAAAAAAATTTTCCAAATCTGTAAAAAAAAAAAAACGAAAAAAACGAAATGGCCATTTCAGCCCTTGAAAGGACTTTGACCGAGCTTCTTATGATCAATTGTGTTGTGTTTGTTGTGAAATGTTTGGACACAAATGATCGAGAACTGGACCCACATGTTTTAATGCCGACTCAGAACGGCTTATGTTCTAAAGAAGCTTTTCATGGCAGTTTTTACTCTCTGAGGTTTGCCATTGTCTGCAGAGAGGTGACGGCCGAACAGAAAAATTAATTCAATTGAAAAAGCTTTCTGTGTCAGGTGGGATTCGAACCAGGGTTCTCTGGCGTATGGGCCACACACTCTAACTTCTGCGCCACGGCACCGACATAATCTAAATCTGTAAAGTTTGCTTAGTTCCGTAGAATAGTTTAAAAGCAATTGTGCATTTAAAAATATGTTTCGATGTTCTTGATATATAAGTAGTAAAGTGAGTAAAACTGGAAATGCTCCTAACATGAAGTGTTAATAGCAAAAAAACATAGTCTTCGATTTTGCTTCAACTTCAGTATAGTGATTATACGTTCAATACAAATATGTGACAAAATAATAGACTTACACTTTTACGTTATATATACAAAATTCAATAATTACTTATAGCACTTTTTTGAAGAAAATTTCCTTAAATGACCACATAAAAACGGTTAAATCGCTTTAAATTCTACAAAATTAAATGAATGACTTGAAATTCTGCACATATAACTTGATTATATTTTTGCACGCCTACAATGATATCGGTTGAAAATCGCATTAAACTCTACAAAAATGATTTAAATGACTTAAAATTTTGCACATATAATTTGATTTTAGTTGTGTACTCTCACTTTTAGTTGTATCAAATTCAAATGAAAACCACGCCTACCACCCATACAAAATAATCACATATATATTGTAAATCCTATTTAAAATCCATACAAATTATTAAAATCAATACAACTTCTAATTAAAGCTGACGAACGTTTTTTTTAATTACTCTCAAAAACATAACGTTATAAATATGCGTTAAAGCACGGTTTTTATTAAAGAGAAACTTGTTTAATATAGATGTTTTAACAAAATATATATGGTGCTCTTTATTAAAGTGTAATTTGTGCGCTTAACAGCATCGAAAAACAAAAATATAAAAATAACAAACAGCATTTTAACAATCGATGCAAAAAGAAAACAAATATTAGTGACAATATACAAAGCTCCACACTCTATATGCTAACGACACGAACTGTTTGAGTTTTACCGCTGCAATACCACCTTGTTCAAAAAGAAAGGTTCATTTACACTGTGAACCGGACTTAACTGTCCGATTCAAAAATTTTTTTTAGTAGGTTGCCACATGTGTCTATTACAATGCTGTCAAATATCAGAGTCTCTGGTTGACATTTGGTAAAGTGACAGTGTTTTGTTTACAACAACTTTTTTCGTGTCTTCGATTTTTACGATGGAAGAAAAAATTGAGCCTGGTTCAATCGCCTGATGCCTGGTTTGCGTTTCATACTCGTATACCCATGTGTCATCATTAGTAATGATGGATTCGATGAATGATTCGTCGTTTTCACTAACACTGAGATGAGAAAACTTTTACAAGCAGCTATCTCTATCAAGCGGAGAGCAAAAATCTTGAACGCTTTCACACTCCGGGATTCTGCCTTCATTAGATTGTAAAGGGTGATTTTTTAAGAGCTTGATAACTTTTTTTTAAAAAAAAACGCATAAAATTTGCAAAATCTCATCGGTTCTTTATTTGAAACGTTAGATTGGTCCATGACATTTACTTTTTGAAGATAATTTCATTTAAATGTTGACCGCGGCTGCGTCTTAGGTGGTCCATTCGGAAAGTCCAATTTTGGGCAACTTTTTCGAGCATTTCGGCCGGAATAGCCCGAATTTCTTCGGAAATGTTGTCTTCCAAAGCTGGAATAGTTGCTGGCTTATTTCTGTAGACTTTAGACTTGACGTAGCCCCATAAAAAATAGTCTAAAGGCGTCAAATCGCATGATCTTGGTGGCCAACTTACCGGTCCATTTCTTGAGATTAATTGTTCTCCGAAGTTTTCCCTCAAAATGGCCATAGAATCGCGAGCTGTGTGGCATGTAGCGCCATCTTGTTGAAACCACATGTCAACCAAGTTCAGTTCTTCCATTTTTGGCAACAAAAAGTTTGTTAGCATCGAACGATAGCGATCGCCATTCACCGTAACGTTGCGTCCAACAGCATCTTTGAAAAAATACGGTCCAATGATTCCACCAGCGTACAAACAACACCAAACAGTGCATTTTTCGGGATGCATGGCCAGTTCTTGAACGGCTTCTGGTTGCTCTTCACTCCAAATGCGGCAATTTTGCCTCCGAAATGCTAATTCCGAAATGCTCGAAAAAGTTGCCCAAAATTGGACTTTCCGAATCGACCACCTAAGACGCAGCCGCGGTCAACATTTAAATGAAATTATCTTCAAAAAGTAAATGTCATGGACCAATCTAACGTTTCAAATAAAGTACCGATGAGATTTTGCAAATTTTATGCGTTTTTTTAAAAAAAAAAGTTATCAAGCTCTTAAAAAATCTCCCTTTATAAAGGCGCAGATGGTGTTAAAATCAAAGACGAAAATAAGGTTCGGAATGGGATCGGATCGGAGGGAAATGTCTAGTATGGCTCTCCCTTATTTATATAATTTAAATATTTGTTCATTTTTTATCTTCTCAACCAATACTTTACTTTCTCTGTACGTCTATAAAGCTTTTTTTAACTCTATCTTTTTTCTAAGTTATATTTTTCTAAATGCTTTTAGTACTATATATGTATATAGGAAAATGTCCTTATGTCGAGTGAAATTAGTTATTATCGTAACTCTAGCAAAAACCATAAAGTTATGATTGAAGTGTTATGCAAGCAACGCGATGGTTTAAAATTTGTACATTTCAACGCAAGAAGTCTTAATGGCGTTTAGATAGATTGTGTAAGACATGCATTTGAAGAATCAAGTGTAGATGTAACTTGTGTTTCGGAAACTTGGTTTCATGCGGACGTTAATGACGCCTTAAACAATATCAAAAAATATTAGTTAATTCGGAATGATAGACTAAATAGCAGATGTGGTGGTGTAGCAATTTTTTGCAAGGAAAATTTAATGGTCAAAATTCTAGATAAGTCCTCAGGTTCAAAGGTAGTATTCCTGAATGTTAAAATATCTGATCACAAAACTAAAATATTTCTTTGATGTGTGTACAATCCCTATCGAAATTGTAGTCTGGATCCTTTGTTTACAAAAATCTCTAACAGCGTAATAGACTACAAACACTTTGTTTTGTGTGGAGATTTTAACATTAATATTTTATCCAGTTACGAAGTTCTTGACAGTCTATCTGAAGTAAGTCTCAAAATAGTAAACACTAGAATGCCATCACGGTTCGTAAATAATGTCTGTCCAAGTTTATTAGACACTTTTGTTGTGTCTGATCTATCGAATGTTTTGTTTATTGACCAAATTTCATTTTTGTCAGATCATGACCTTATTATCTGTGCCTTTAACATAAACCTTAGCTCAGCGCCATCCGAGGCTGTAATTCAGTATCGCGATTATAAACCAATTGATTACTCTTCCCTGATAAGTGACTTGTATCAAATAAATTGGTCTGACTGTTGGATCTCAACTCAGTTGCCGATAAACTTGCTTATTTCATTAATAATATAAATTTATTTGATGCACATGTACCTTTGCGAAACCGTCGTGTGATCAAAAGCACTTGTCCCTGGTTTACGTATTTTGTAAAACTGGCCTTAAAAAGACTCAATAGAGCTTATAGTAAGTGGAAACGGAACCCAACTGCATTGAACTGGGAACAACATAAAAAAATGAGAAAGCTACGAACGCTGTTCGGTAATCTAAACAGAAATTCTTTATGTCCAAGATAAATTCATCATTACCACTGAAGCAGCTTTGGTCAAACATTAGGAGCTAAGGTATTTATAAAATAGAACCTAAAACATGCCGTATTGATCCCAATCTACTAAATGATTCTTGTTCTTTAAATGCTTCTTTATCCATCTCTGAATATGATGATACATCTGTTCGAAATATACTAAGTGAATTTCAATTTGATGCAGTTAGAGTGAATTTGACGTTGCTCGTTGCATTAAAAAAATAAAATCGGATGCTACCGGGAAGATGGAATTTCTATGAAATTCCTTAAATGTATGCTGCCATATATACTCAGTCCAGTTGCTCACATCATAAATCACTGCTTCACAACTTCAATATATTCTGAGATTTGGAAATTGGCAACCTTGGTACCCATAGCAAAAAAATCCAATGCTTGTTAACAAGCATATTTTCGGCCAATAACCATAATATCCTCAATCTCTAAGATTTGTGAGTTTCTAATGGCTGAACAGATTTCCCGCCACATAAGCACATTCAATCTTATGTCACACTTTCAGTCCGGTTTTCGTCATGGGCACAGCTGTTCAACTGCGATGATAACCGTTCTGTATGACTTAAGATTACAATATGATAAGGGCCAAATAAGCTTGCTATGTCTGTTAGATTTCTCTAACAGATACTGGGAATCATGCTATTTTGCTTAGAAAGCTTAAGAACAACTTTGAATTTTCGGATACAGCATGTCGTTTTTTGGAAAGCTAATAAGGTGGTAAATCTAAAAGAGTAAAAGTTAGGAATAATTTCTCGTTATGTAAAAGAACCCCGAGTGGAGTTCCACAAGGATCAGTTATTGGCCCACTTCTGTTCACTATGTTTGTTAATGATACTGTCTGTTCCCGTACTTGAAAATTTGTACGAATTCGTACGATTTTCTGCCATTTCCTGTTCCCGTACCCGAAAAGTTCGCAAAAGAGAGCGAAAATGAGAAATCCAGTCCTTTTCAAATGTTGCTCTTTTCTGCTACACAAATTTGACGGAGCAAAACTCGCAGCAATTAGCAAGTTACCATATTTTGACAGCTAATGCTACAATATTGCGTCAGCCAATGCCAGCTGATAATACAATTTAATAAAAGAAATAATAAAATGTAAAAAAGTGTTCACCGGGCACATTTAAAAGGATGCAAAGTCTGCTTACTACTTTGTTTTATAATAAAAATAACTTATTTTCTTTTGCAAATATCAGCTACAGTAATTGACGTTTCTTCGAAAGTTGCAAACTGTTGCGAAAACCTGATCCCGTACTTTTTGCAATTTTTTACACAATGGAACAATATAGGAACACACCTATATCTTCAGTAAATGCAGTCATGTTACCATGCATGCCTATGCTGATTCTGAAAATCACCTACCTAAAGCAAAATCTCTATCGCTGAAATGCTAAAAAAAAAATTCTTCGTTCAGTTCCTTAGCGATTTCGCTAAAATACGATTCTTATGCCGCGTTTCCATGTGATCTTTCAGTATCTTATCTTATCTTATCCCATATCACAAAACACATGCTATAAAGAGCGAGATGCATATATGTACTTTTTCCTATAAAAATTTGACATTTGCAAAATATGTAAACAAATCAATTTCTGCAAGTTTACTGATTGCAAGACGTGCTTATTGAAATAACTTCTTGTCTACATACCCTAAATTGTTTTATATAATTATTATTGTGCAGACAGCATCAGGTGTTACAGGTAATCCAATTCGTGTGCCACAACTGCACACACGAAATATAATATAAAAAAAAAGTTTTAAAAAAAGTCTTGGTGAATCTACCAAGCACCAAATTAAAGAAAAAAATCATTGATGCTTTCCATAAATGCGCTTAGGAACTCTCTGGCCAACTCTACATTGCGATGGTTAAAAAAACCAAGAATGTTTATTTATTTTAAATCATACCCCTTGACCTGATTTGATTTTCTTTATTTTCTAATTTGCATTCGTAATTCTGTACTATTTAGAAACAATTAATATTGGCGCAAATAAAATTGACAGCTTGACAGCACAAAAACTACAACTATAAAAATTAATGTCATATTTATAGCATGTGATCAACTTTTATAGCAAAAGTTCAAGAAGTTGAACTTTTTCGATCTCCTAGCATCACAGGGGATATCACATGCTATAAAAATGAAAAAGGTATACCTATTTCACACTCACATTCATCAATGCCATAAAGTAGGGCTCACATGCTATTTCTTTCTTACAAAAAATGTGATACTAGAAGATAATAGAAGATCACATGGAAACGCAGCATTAATTTCAAATCGCTTAGCTAAAAATGTTACTTTTACTACTGGCCGCATTAAGCGCTGTTTTAGCGATTCTAGTGTCAAAAATGTATTCATAAAACTAACCTCACTTTGGCAAGCATCTTTGAAAATTATACTCAAAACTTACGAATTTTATTGAATTTTTAGTTAATTTAATCAAAACAAACAATGAGGGAAGCACCGCTCTCAACATGTGAAAGAACTTTCATTGCCCAATCTATTAAACAGAATCAGCACTTGGATGGACGCAAAGACGATGAGTTCCGTGCGAAGAAAATCAATTTTGGTGCCGACTGGGGCAGCGTTCATGTCCCACTGGGTGAAACCAAGGTGTTGGCGCAGGTCTCCTGTGAACTGGGACTGCCAAAAGCAACACGTCCAAACGAAGGCATTTTGTAACTCTTAGTGAACTGTGCTAACTTAATCTAGGTGGCAGCCCATTGACCAGCTCGCTGTTGCTTTTGCAGTGCGCTAAGACCACTGCCAAGCAAGCTTAGCTTGTGGTGGATCGTTTCAAAAAATTTGCTCGAGACAGATGCAGAAGCGCGCGAGGCAGGTCAGTGTGTCAGCTTCACCGAATGCATGTGTCTACATAAAATCACCGCCATGGCAGAAGATCGCTTGTCCCTAAAACTGCGATACTTTAGTTTCCAAAATTAACACGAATACTTGCAAAAAGAACATGACTTTAAGCAGGAGCATGCATCAAGTGGTTCCGAAAGTGAAGATGATGGAGAAGCTTCAACAACAAAACATACAGCCCTATTACGTTTCACAACAATATATTGCTAAGTCTTCTATCAAGTAGACACCACAATCGAGTAGACACAGCAGAAGTGCGCTATGATCGTTCACAACAATACATTGTTGTTTCTCTTGATTGTGGAAAGTATGTGGAATTTGTTACTGATGACAGCTCGTTACAGACAGTTGACAGAAAAATTAAAAAGAAATCAAATAAAATATCTTTGCTGCCGAATTTGTTGTTTGCCAAATTAAAAATAAAATAAAGTAATGGATGTTTCAATTGCATTGTTGTGGTCAAGTGACGACGAAGATGATGTACGGCCAGCACGAAGTAGAAAACATCTTCGAGACCGAAGCAATCCATTCAGTTACCCGAAAAAACGTAAGTTTTAACATTTAAAAAGCTTGCACGCTTTTAGATTATTGGTGCTTTAAATTACAGATTTATTCAATATTTTCGGCTTAACAAGACGCATTTTGGTATGTGTTGGATACGGTTGCAGATCATTTCAAAAAGACAACGAAATCGACTGCAATCCCACCAATAGTGAAGCTGACCACTGCCTTGCGCTTCTTCGCCGATGGCAGCTACCAGAAGAGCACGCGCAATGATTTTTGGGTTGCACAGGCTCAGTCGACTGTATCCCTCGTACTAAGCGAAGTACTGGACGTCCTAGAAGCAAATATATGCGGGCGTTGGATAAAAAGTGCTCAAACGGACGAAGAGAAGCGTGCATCGAAAATGTTTTTTTTTCACAAAGCATGGATTTCCAAGAGTTGTGGGCTGTGTCGATGGAACGCACGTGCGAATCGTTGCACCAGCAGCAAGTGTTCGTCACATGTTCCAGAACAAGAAAGGCTTCACAAGTCTTAACGTCATGTTGATGAGTTCTTCATATATGTGAAAAGTTGTAAAATAATCAACTGCATATTTCACAGGTGTGTGACTACAAGCAAAACATTACTTACTTACTTAGGTGGTCGTAACAACCCGTGTCCGGGTTTCAGCCGACCTCATCAGCTCTCGCCAGGCGCCTCTGCTTTGCGCGCGCCTTCTCCAGTCGGATACACCAAGTGCGGTTAGGACTTCCTCAGCCTGGTCCATCCATCGGAGGCATGGTCTCCCTCGTCGTCGTTGACCAGCGACCCTCGCCTCGAGCACCTTTTTCGCTGGAGCTTCGTCGTTCATACGATGGACATGACCCAGCCAGCGTAGTCGCTGCACAGTTATACGCCGAACTACGTCAATGTCATCGTAGAGCTCATACAGCTAGTGGTTCATTCGGATGCGATAGTCATCGCCGACTCGAACAGGACCGAAGATTTTGCGAAGAACTTTTCTCTCGAACACCCTCAGAGCGGCTGCGTCAGTTTGCGAAACTACCCATGCCTCAGCGCCATAAAGCAGCACAGGTAGAACGAGCGTCTTGTAGAGTGTTAGTTTTGTCGATCGAGAGAGGGCTCTGGAACTTAGTTGCTTACTGAGCCCGTAGTAGCACCTATTAGCAATTATTGTTCTTCGCTTATCTCCAGGCTGATTTCGTTTTTGGTATTAATGGCGGTGCCAAGGTAAACGAACTCCTTGACTACTTCAAAGTTATAGCTGCCGGATGAAACGTGGGAGTCTAAACGCCGCGCTCCCTTGTTTGTAGACAGCATATACTTTGTTTTGCCCTCATTTATCGTCAGACCCACTTTTGCTGATTCCTTTTCGATAGCGGCGAAAGCAGCGGTAACATCTATCTTGGTTCTGCCGACAATATCAATATCATCAGCGTACGCAAGGAGCTGGACGCCTTTGTAGAAAATGGTGCCATTACGATGCACACCGGCCTTTCGTACGATCCCCTCCATGATGATGTTAAAGAGATCGCAAGACAGTGGATCGTCTTGCCTGAAACCTCTTTCGGTATTGAAGGTTTCGGAGAGGTCATTTCCTACCTTGACGGAGCTGCGTGTGTTGCTCAACGTCATTCTGCAAAGTCTTATCAACTTTGCAAGTATACCGAACTCAGACATTGTTGCGTATAGGCAATCCCTTCTCGGGCTATCGAACGCAGCTTTAAAATCGACAAAGAGATGGTGTGTGTCAATTTGATTTTCGTGGGTTTTCTCCAGGACTTGTCGTAGCGTGAAAATCTGGTCTATGGTGGACTTACCAGGTCGAAAGCAAATACAAGCAAAACATACGTTTTGTAAATGCCAGACATGGCGGTGCATCGCATGATTCCTTTATATGGAATCTTTCAGCGTACAAATCTCATATTTGTGACTCATATGGGAGCAATGAATGGATCTTAGGTAAGAAGTGTAAAGTATGGAAAATATTCAGTACGAATTAAAATTTCTTATAGATGATGCTGGATATCCCCTACAGGACTACTTAATGACTCCTTTTCGAATGCCTGACGCAGGTATTCCAGAAACGCGATATAACACCAAGCCCTGTAAGGCAAGGAACATCATTGAACGAACAATTGGCGTTCTTAAAAATAAATTCAGGTGCCTTTTATGTATAAGGGGTTTGCATTTAAGACCTGCGAAGGCAACGACAGTTGTAAATGCATGCTGCGCACTCCACAACATCAGCCAGCACTTCAAGGTGGAGTACGACACCGATCTGGCAGCAAAAACGCGAGAGATGGAAGAAATTATAACCACCGCGATCGAAAACGAACGTGAATCTGTGCCTGAAAGAATTCGCAGATCCATTTTGCATAATATTTGAATAAAAAAAACTAATAATAAATTCAAAACAAGTTTTAATATAAAAAACATTCTATTATTTTCATAAGTATATGCTACATCAGTGTAAAACCAAATATAAATCAGTCTTCATGACATTTTAAGGAACAATAATTTAATAAAAACAGGTACTTCAGTGTTTAAAAAAGAACAGTCCTAAGGGGCATATAAGTTACAAATTTAAGAAAAAAATTTTTGAATTTGAAAACGATATCTTTTTTCCTTCTATGAAAAAAAATTCCCGAAAAATAATTTTTCTTTTAAATTTGTAACCTATATGCCCCCTTAATGAAATTTAAAATAACAATAATTAAAAAATGAAACACTTAACTTATCACTGAACTTAGTTGAGCTTTCGCCAAATCTACTTTGCATTGCTTTAGGTCCAGATCGATTTGGCGCAGCTGTGATTTTGTCACCCTCCTTTTTTTGCAATAATAGCAGCTTTTCTTTTTTGATTTGGAGCATTTTTTTGTTTATTTCGTAGTTTTTGTAGCAGGTTCTTTCTATTGCATCTAACTTTTTTATTATTTGCAGTTGATTTTTCGTCTGCTCTTGAATTGCGTCCACCTTCCGACGCTTGCTGACTTGAGGAGTTCGCAATCTACCCGGCGGTGCATTTTCATCCACTAGTTGAATGCCAACCTCATCCTCCGCAACGTTCACACCAAATACATGCCCAGGTGGATTTACTGCGGTTCTGGTGTTGAGCAAGTCGGCAACAGTCTCCTCCAAAACTTTTAGCGACACCTCCTCAGACGGTCCACCACCCGTTGCTTCGATGTTTTGGCGATTGGAAGAAATTTTTCGCCGAAAATTTAGCTTATAGTTCGTCCAAACCTATTAAACGTTGAAAATATTGATTTACATATTTTTACTTTTTAATTGCAAACTTACTCGTTGCCACTCTTGCCTTTTGCGGACAGGAGGACCATGAGAGTTGAGCTCGTTGCTCAACTCCTCCCAAAAGTTATCCTGTGCCTGCTTCGTTTCTCCAAACTGTCGCTGTCCTTGTGCAGTCGCTGGATTCTGCTCCATTTTACTTACAAGCACCTCAATTTGTAATTTGTTTGATATTGTTAATTTCCTGCAAATAGTTTATTAAATATATTTTCACAAAAAAAACACATTTTTAATTCTATTTTACATTAATCTTACCTTGCTAAAGACATTTTTCTGCTTAACGCTGACACAACACAACACCAAATAAGCTGTCTTCAAAATTTGACAGATAACAATACAATCCAGCAGAACTGCTGTGTTGCATAATAACTGTATTGAATACACATCATTGTTGACAGACAACAGTGGAATGTATTCAGTTGTAGTGTTGTGTACCGTAATAGCAAATTACACATTGAAGACAGAAATTACTGTTGTGTTGTGAACCACAATAGGCCTAATAAAGTTTTCTCGCTCGATGCTCAAACAGGCGTATAAAATTCAGAAAAATCCACCATAAAATGGTCGCCCGAGAATGACGATGATGAGGATTACGAAAATATGGTCAACATGAATTCAGACCGATCGGTTGAATAAGATGAGGACGGCGCAAAATGCTCCGTCAGTGGACAAAAATCAAAAAAGTTAGTAACGCCGAATTCAACAATATTGGTCTCATTTTAAAGGTAAAAGTCCAAATAAGACGGAACTGCAATTCCTTTAGTATATATATATATATCAATTTTTTTGTTGGTACAGCTGTTCAAAGTTGACGAATTTGAAATTGAAATAATTAAACATGAATTTAGCGCTCCTAAGTGTTTTTAAGATAATTTGGCAAAATTACATTTTTGGTTTCAACTATGTAATGTAGAACATTTTAAATTAAGAAATAACGTTTAATTAAGTTTTTGGAGATGGCAAACATGGAGGTTTTAATTTTGGAAAAATATGAAAATTTGTTCCTGAAAGTCCGTGAAATGTTATTGCTGTTTCTGTAACAATAAACCTTAATGTATACGGAAAAACCAAAAACTCTTCCGACCTTATCCGATTCTTCAATATATAAAATTTTTTCTAAGCGTCCAAAACGCAGTTTTTTTCCTACTAAATATTGCATTTTTAGTAGTGCACGCAAATCAAAATAAGTAGAATTGTTATTGTAAATTTTTGTTTATTTGTTTGCATATATTTATTTTTTTTATATTGTTATGCCCCACCCAATTTTCATGCATTTCGCCATCAAAAATTCCCTACAAAATCTTAGACTCCCACGTGTGGGGCATTTAATAGTTAGTTAGGCCATCTGTACTCTTTTTACTCTTTTAACTTACCGGTTGATTTTACAAAAACAAAACTTACAAGCGTAGATTAACTTCGGTTAACAAGCGCGATTAAAGTGGTTATAATTAAAGTGAAAATAATGTCTTTTAAAATTCTAAATAGTGAATTGGTTGGCCTGTGGATTTCCACAGAAACTAATAAAAGAATATCTGAAATATATTCTTTTATTGTGTCAAAAATCGGAGACCGAGAATTCGATTCAAAGTTTTTGCGGTCTAAGGTTTACAAATTTCATAGCCAAATGATCGCAAACTGGAGAGATTCTTGTTATAAAAATGAAAGACTGGAAGCTTTGCACTCTTCTTGGCTACAGTGAACAATGTTTTCTAAGGAAGAGGAAGATATTGATAATGTAAAAGAATCATATTAGTATTATGCAATGCAAATATCTGTAACTATTCTCATTTATAGCAGCCTAGCACGAGCACAAGGAAACGCGGTAGACCTGAAGTTAATTTTTCGTAAGCTTCAAGAAGAAAACAAAAATGCGTAGAGTGGAGAAATTATTAAATGAACGCGATGATGATGAGATAACATTCGCTTTTGAGAACATAAAATCTCAGAGTGGTGCTGATAAATGCAAAAAAACCTCGGAGCCAAGTAAAGCTCCAGTAAACGCCAAGTAAAGCTCCAAAATATAAAGTACTGCGAAAAGGTTTGAACAACTTACATTACGATTGTTTCCCCAGCCTGCATACGTTGCGAGGTTTAAAAAGGGAACTAATTCCAGATATTACTGCAACAGATGTCAGCAAAAGTTTGTTTGAAGCATTTAATGCGAGTCACAGTGCAGAGCATCTTTAGTCTCTGTTCAAGTATGGAGTTTGGTAGAAACTTCTCTCTTATCTGCAAATGGGGAATGGACGGTAGTTCGGGCCACAGCCAATATAAACAAAGATTTTCTTCGAGTGACTTATCCGATGAATTCATGTTTATTATTGCATTTGTGCCACTTAAGTAAGTATTGGAATAGTTTTTATAATTACGATTACGTAATCATGGTGTTTACTATATTTGCAGATTAATTCATTCGTCCACATCCAAGAAGGAAGTGTGGGTGAATAAAACACTGTCATCTACACTATTTTGTCTTTGAGATCGTAGGTTATACGAAAATGTGCGTCTCTACTTGGCATACCTTCATAACAAAGCTGACTCCACTTGTATCGATGGTTCAACTAAAACAAGTGTCATGGTATCGATACAACAGGAAGGGCTTCCAACCGAACCGGCTGAACTTAAAAAAATTTATTCGGTACCACAAGAGCTTTAATATCTCGCCAGCTGAAGTATAAAAGGACCTATCAGCATATGCCTCACACACCACTTCAAAGCATCTATGGCATTTCAACAAATCCCGTTCAAGCTTCAAAAACTATTATTGATCCTTACAACACTTCCCTAGTTTATTTTCCAATTTCTTCTAAAAACAATAACCTACACATTTTTTATCACAATTGTGGTGGTATGCGTGGCAAACTAAATAAGCTTTTCGTTGACGCAAAGTCATGCCACTATAACGTTTTGGTATTCGCAGAAACGTGGTTAAACGACTTTTTCAAGAACGAAATCCTCGACAACAGTTGGACTCTTTACCGAAATGATCGTGATTATACCTACACCGGCCAATCCCGTGGTGGTGGCGTTCTAATAGCTATACATAATTCTCTACCTAGTCAATTAGTGGACACCACCTCTCACAAACTTTATAACCACAAAATAGTTAAAATATTGGTCTTATTTACATTCTCCCTAGCTCCGCAGAAACTACATATAGGGATCTCTGTGATATTTCATCACTAACCACGACATTGAAAGAGGATGATACAATCGTTATCTACGGTGACTTCAGCCGTCCAAATATTTCCGTTATCACTGATGAGAATGACAGCTACCTTCTTCCTATAGACCTCTCCAACCCGATCGATTATACTTTACTCAGTACTTTTTATGTTAACGACCTGCAGCAAGTTAACAGGTTTCCAAACCAAAATGGTAAATAGCTGGACCTAGTCTTTACCAATGCCTATGATGAAATAAATGTTGTTACGACCCGCGCAGCTGAACACTTATTTTCTACAGAGCTACGTTATCAAGTTTTTTGACTTGCCAATTGGTAAATTTAATATTGAAATCACTCATACATCTCATTGTGTAAATCTAACTTTATTATAGGAAGTTTATCGGAGGACGCACTAGAATCAACCCATAAAAGCGTTCGCAAAAATCGTTTAGAGCACACTAGAAAAACGGGACGAGAAGACACGAACAAAGACCTTTTACAGCACCTTTTTCTGTCGTCGGATCCTTTAATTGCCAGTAAAAGAAATATTACAAGCAAAAAAAATAAATCCGACGACAAATTAATCGATTATAATTTTTGAAACCAGGAACTCAGGTTGAAGCTAATGAGGACTTGTATTCGTCAATAGTAAATCCTTCAAAGAGTTCTTCCGAAGAAAGCTTCGAAAGCGAAAATAAAAATTAAAAAATGTTTGTGATCAATTTATTTTCATTAGTGAATAAACGGAATAAAAAGAAAATAGTTTTATAAATTCACTGGAAATTTCAGTCTGAAAATAAAGAAAACTGCCATTGGCTAATATTCGGCCAGTATTTGGAGCTTCATAATTTTAAACTCTCCCCATTTCTTGCATATTTGATATATGATTTGACCTCAGGCGTATTTAGAATTGAAGATTTATGCAAAATTTGCCGGATTTTTTAGCCCATATGCAAAATTATCTCATACCAATCATATGCACCCCAAGCTTCTGTAAAACCGTTCAAAAATGCTAATTTTTGAAAAAACTATGAGATTCACAAAAAAAAAACTGACTTAATTTTTGAAATCACCGTACTTATTTTCAAAAACCAAGTTTCATTACAATCGGACCAAGGAGGCAAAGTACTGTGCGGCGGTGAGATTTTGGCACATCAGGTGGAAAGCTCGCAGCATGCAAACACACGCTACAATCAGCCAATCAGCAAGCAGAAACGCAGAGAACTGCTGCTGCTCAGCCAAAGAAATTTACAACAAGCCGGCCAAAGCGATAGCGTTGAAGACGCACAAATTCTTTTGCAGTCTTTTTGAGTTTCCAATAAATGTACATTTTTCTTCATAAACTTATAAATGTTCAATGAAATAATATAATTAAAAAACTCGCTGAACAAAAAATCGTACTGAGGGGGGGATTTTTTCACATTCATAGGAGCTACAGGGTTAATTAATATTTCACGACTTTGATTCACGTTATTGTGTCTATCAGAAAAACTAGCTTACAAAAAAACTAATTTTAATGGGTCATTGTAAAGCATTGTTGCTTAAAAGCGCACAAATGTGCACAAAAGTTTTTATGCTTTCACACGTATACAAATGCTCACGCATATAAAAAATTACCTCAGTTCGCTTTGGCACTTCAAGCGGTGAAGACTGCGTTGCTTAGTTTTATTAATGCACGCAAAAATAATATATATTTTTCGTGTATTTAATATTGTTCAAAATGATTTCTGGTAGTGATCAGATAAAATATTTATTTATAATGAATGCTTTCAATGAAGCGCAATGTTTACTTTGCTACACTTCACTAGTAAAAACAAAAAGAAGCTTAAAGCTCTCTAACACAGACGCAAAAATGTCTATGTTGTAGAACGAGCACCACTGTTGCAAAGGCAATTAAATCACCTTTCTAACGGTATAACAACCCTATAGGAACAAACTAACTTATTTTTGAAAACAACTAATTAAAAAACTAATTAAAAATAAACCAGAATATGAAATACTTTGATTTATATTAAGGCGGCAACTACTCTGATTTTGACATGTTTTAATTGCAAATTTTTATTAGATTACAAGTTTATATATATTTAACCATGTTATTTCATCAAATATTATTAACTTTAGGCAGTCAGTAATAGTTTTTAATTTGTTATTTTAATAACCAATTATTGGTTATTTTTTTGATAATTGGTTATTTTAAAGTAATTACAAAAATAATTTAAATATAACTAATTTAACAAGTAGTTGAAAATAAAGGGTGGTTAAATTTTAAGGGCCGATGTTGATTTTGAATAAAACACAAATTATTGTCATTTCTTTTTATTTTGATAATATTGGTATGGTTCAATTACGTATGGAACAAAATATAGGCCAAATGGCCGCCGCGACCTCGGTGGCACACCTCCATCCGATGGTCCAAATTTTCAATGACGCTGAGGCATAAGTGAGATTCTTTGCCATTAATGTGCCGAATTATCTCATCCTTTAGCTCTTGAATTGTTGCTGGCTTATCGAAGTACACCTTTTCTTTCAAATAACCCCAAAGAAAGAAGTCCAACGGTGTCAAATCACATGATCTTGGCGGCCAATTGACATCGCCACCACGTGAGGTAACACGGCCATTGAATTTGTCGCCCAAAAGAGCCATTGTTTCATTAGCTGTGTAAGTGGCACGTGGCACCGTCCTGTTGAAACCACATATCGTCCACATCCATTTCTTCCAATTCGGGCCATAAAAAGTTCGTTATCATCTCACGATAGCGGACACCATTCACAGTAACTGCCTGACGGCTCTTCAGCCACTATCGCGAACAGCGGAAATATTTTCTGCAGTCCGAGCATGTACTGCTGTTTTCACATCTCCTACAGAACCGGTTTGCTCAAATTTTAGCACGATTTTTCCGATTGTACGCACATTTGGACGATTAAATTGACCGAAAAAATCACGAAGTGCACGATATGCATTTTGATTTGAACGCCCATTTTAATAATAAGAATGAATAACTTTAACTCGTTGCTAGATTGTGTATCTTTCTATGGTTCAAATTGAGTTAGTTTGAAATTGAGAAATGTCAAATGAAATGCAGAAAAAACTTGACGTTTAGGTGTGGTTCACATTCAACATCGACCCTTAAATTTAACCACCCTTTATATGCAGACGAAAGTCAATTGACTTATTTAGCGGACATCACCATACAAAATATGTTAATTCGTTCTATGGAAAAAAGTCAGAATTTCAACTAGTTGTGGTTGACAAAAAACTATTTTATCAACTACTTTTAAATTAGTTGATTTTCTTACAGGGAACAAACCCCACCGACTAAACCGTTACCGAAATGTGCTCGTTTAAGGATGAAATAAATCGGTTGAAACTACTAAATGTCAACTTTTAATGCAAATTTGTCAGAATTTCGAGTAAATTACAAGTTTTTTAGGACCAACTTTGTGATTTATTTAATTTTTTTCCAATGACATCAAAAACATAAACATATCTCTAAAAATAAAAAAGTAGGCTGTACTAAAAAAATTATACTTAGAAAATAATGATATACTACCCAAACGCAGAAATGTTCGTCTAGCTGAAAATTTTATACAGTGTTGGTAAGTTAATTCAGTGCTGTACGAATAGTTAACTTCTTTTCTTTTTACAAATAAATAAATAAAATAAAATAATTCATTCACAAAGAAAATCACAAAATAAAAATTCACTCTCGATGCTAAAATGTTCGTCTGCTCAATTTGCCATTCAGAAATGTTCGTCTATCCGCCTTTACCATTGAGTAGCATCGCCTTTATTTTTAATTACCGCCCGAATGCAGCGGGGCATAGTCGGAACTACTCTTTTGCATTCTGCTGGTGAGATATTTCTCCAAATATCCTGCAATTTTACATTTAAATCGGCAGTTGTTGTAGCCGGATTTTTCCTTAAGGATTTTTTCATAATTCCCCAAATCGTCTCGATTGGGGATAGGTCTGGGCTGCTAGAAGGCCATTCCTCTAACTGAGGAATGTTTTGAGCCGCAAACCACGCCTTTGTAATCTTCGCCGTATGACACGGTGCTCCATCTTGTTCAAAAATGTACTCTTCCTCAGGCGATTGCAGGTATGGTATTGCAGGAAGGAGGTGATTTTCTAATATTTTTTGGTACTTAGAAGCGTTAATTATACCTTCCGCAAAATGCAGTTGACCGACACCTCTGACCGACATACAAGCATTGTACTTTCAATGCCTCAGATTTTCGGCGAACCACTCGATTTCTTTGAGACCCAACACATAACTGGAAACGTGATTCGTCACTCCATATCACAGAATCCCACTGTCTAGGTGTCCAGTTGAGCTGCTCCTTTGCCCAACTGACTCTCTTTTTTTTTTTTTGTTTCTGGGTCAGCAAAGGTTTTTCCTTGGCCTAGTAAAATTTTGAATTTAATTTACTGTGATAAGTTTTACATCTGTGACAAGTTTTACCTTGTAAAATTTAAACCCAATTTTTTTTAACATACGCTTACACGTATCAACAGAAATGTCTTTTTTAATTAAATTCCTCCATTTTATAGTAATATCAGCTGCAGAAGCTGTCTTCAATCACTATTCTTTTCAAGCAGAGCAAATCTGAAGCATTCGCGATATTTGATCGTCCCGGATTTTTTTTTTTTTATAACAGTTAACTGTATTTTTGTACAGATTTATTATTGACTGAACTGTACTGCGAGCCAAACCAAACTTTTCTGCTATTTTGTAATCCAAAAACGCATTTAAATGGTCATTTATTTTTAATTTTCTAATATCAAGCGACAATGGTTTACCTCGTGACATTTCGAAAGCTTAATAGTGACTGAAGAACTCTAATTGCAATTCAACCAACGAAAAATGATAACGGATCAATTTGATAAAAAAAAAAAAACGAAAATCAACAAGAGATAAACCGTTTTAACTAGACGAACATTTCTGCATTGTAAATTGATCAGACGAACATTTTTGCATCAAGAGTGAATTTTTATTTTTGATTTTCCTTAAGAGAGCATTATTTTATTTTATTTTTTTATTTGTAAAAAGAACATTAACACCGTTAATTTCTAAAACAACTCAACTTTGTCTATTTCGAAGTTAACTATTCGTACAGGAATGTATTTACTTACCAACTTTGCATATAATTTTCAGCTAGACGAACATTTCTGCGTTTGGGTAGTACAATGACATTACAATTAGTTTTGCAGTAGATAATATCGTTCTCTAATACGTATAATTTTGTTAGTACAGACAACTTTTTTATTTTTTGAGATATGTTTATGGTTTTCATGTCATTGAAAAATAACTAAATAAGTTACAAAATTGATCATAAAAAAAATTTCATTTACTTGTATAACGCGAAGTTCTGAGAAATTTGCACTCAAAGTTGAAATTTAGTAGTTTCAACCGATTGATTTCATCTTCACACGAGCACAGCTCGGTAACGGTTAAGTCGGTGGCGTTTGTTGATATACCGTTAGAAAGGTGATTTCATTGCCTTTGCAATGGGGTATCAAAATAAGTTTTCTGTAAGTTATTTTTTCTGATTGAAACAATAACATGAATCAAAGTCGTGAAATATTAATTAACCCTGTATGATTTTTTTCCTCAGCTCGACATGAACTTTTACCTGCGTAAATAGTTGCACTCAACTGCGGGACACCCTATATATTACTTTTGGGTAGTATTAAGAAGCTGCAGTCTTAAAATTAAAAAAAAACCAAAAAACAATCATACACAATTGCTGCATGAAATATCGGGTATTGGGTAAAAAATGTGGGCATCTAGTAGCGTGTTGTGAACTTACAATAAAATTACAGACTTCGCATTTCCTCAGCATTCACCCACCAAATTGGATTAAGAATTTGAAAGTAAGTAAAAACTGGTAAGGATTTATTTTGACTGGTTTAACATAAAATATCCCCACAGTCGTATTTGAGTATTCTCAAAGTTATTACACGCGTAGTTTTCATTCAATAACTCTAAATTTCAAACTCTGTGAATATTTTATACATCAAAGGATGTGTGTCAATTTATGAAGTCACTTCCTATAGGAGGTAGGCATGGTTTTTATTCAATGTTTGTAATAAACAATTTCAAATAATTTTAACAAAACTTGCAAACAAAGAGTGCATAACAACAATCGAAGCTCATGTGTTGAATGAAGCTACCAATTCATTCAATAAATTTTTCTGAAGTTTCAAGAGGTTTAACCTTTCCCTAAAAGCATATTAAACTATAAGAATATTAATATAATTGTTAAATACAAATAGCAAGTTCTCGAAAAAAAACTGCTTTAAATGTGTATATTTATCTTTGAGAACATTTAAAACAGACGAAGCATTAATTTTTTCAATAAATTACGATTTTTATTCAAAAACCCTTTTCATTTTAAATTTAGCGACAGCAAAATATTGGACTCCAAAATTATAGCTAAAACTAATATAAGAGTTTCTAGAAATCTCTCAATCAATTATCGCTAAAAACTATAAATTTAGCTTAAGCAATGGAGATTTAGCTTTAGCGTTTTTCCGAATCCGTCCTCTGGATATGGCAAAGCTTTTCAACACTTTCCCCGATGTCCACGTCAAAAAAGTGCTCTCACAGTTGCCAAGGGACACCTTTGGTATTTTTTAGAAACAAATGTTGGGTTGGCATTTTAGATGAACGATTTAATGTCAAGGATAATATGCTTAATAATTTAGAGACTAAACCTGCAAAGAAAAAAGAACTGAAACGATTAGAGGGTAAACATCTACATTTTGAAGAAAAAAAACTGACTTAATTTTTGAAATCACCGTACTTATTTTCAAAAACCAAGTTTCATTACAATCGGACCAAGGAGGCAAAGTACTGTGCGGCGGTGAGATTTTGGCACATCAGGTGGAAAGCTCGCAGCATGCAAACACACGCTACAATCAGCCAATCAGCAAGCAGAAACGCAGAGAACTGCTGCTGCTCAGCCAAAGAAATTTACAACAAGCCGGCCAAAGCGATAGCGTTGAAGACGCACAAATTCTTTTGCAGTCTTTTTGAGTTTCCAATAAATGTACATTTTTCTTCATAAACTTATAAATGTTCAATGAAATAATATAATTAAAAAACTCGCTGAACAAAAAATCGTACTGAGGGGGGGATTTTTTCACATTCATAGGAGCTACAGGGTTAATTAATATTTCACGACTTTGATTCACGTTATTGTGTCTATCAGAAAAACTAGCTTACAAAAAAACTAATTTTAATGGGTCATTGTAAAGCATTGTTGCTTAAAAGCGCACAAATGTGCACAAAAGTTTTTATGCTTTCACACGTATACAAATGCTCACGCATATAAAAAATTACCTCAGTTCGCTTTGGCACTTCAAGCGGTGAAGACTGCGTTGCTTAGTTTTATTAATGCACGCAAAAATAATATATATTTTTCGTGTATTTAATATTGTTCAAAATGATTTCTGGTAGTGATCAGATAAAATATTTATTTATAATGAATGCTTTCAATGAAGCGCAATGTTTACTTTGCTACACTTCACTAGTAAAAACAAAAAGAAGCTTAAAGCTCTCTAACACAGACGCAAAAAAGTCTATGTTGTAGAACGAGCACCACTGTTGCAAAGGCAATTAAATCACCTTTCTAACGGTATAACAACCCTATAGGAACAAACTAACTTAATTTTGAAAACAACTAATTAAAAAACTAATTAAAAATAAACCAGAATATGAAATACTTTGATTTATATTAAGGCGGCAACTACTCTGATTTTGACATGTTTTAATTGCAAATTTTTATTAGATTACAAGTTTATATATATTTAACCATGTTATTTCATCAAATATTATTAACTTTAGGCAGTCAGTAATAGTTTTTAATTGGTTATTTTAATAACCAATTATTGGTTATTTTTTTGATAATTGGTTATTTTAAAGTAATTACAAAAATAATTTAAATATAACTAATTTAACAAGTAGTTGAAAATAAAGGGTGGTTAAATTTTAAGGGCCGATGTTGATTTTGAATAAAACACAAATTATTGTCATTTCTTTTTATTTTGATAATATTGGTATGGTTCAATTACGTATGGAACAAAATATAGGCCAAATGGCCGCCGCGACCTCGGTGGCACACCTCCATCCGATGGTCCAAATTTTCAATGACGCTGAGGCATAAGTGAGATTCTTTGCCATTAATGTGCCGAATTATCTCATCCTTTAGCTCTTGAATTGTTGCTGGCTTATCGAAGTACACCTTTTCTTTCAAATAACCCCAAAGAAAGAAGTCCAACGGTGTCAAATCACATGATCTTGGCGGCCAATTGACATCGCCACCACGTGAGGTAACACGGCCATTGAATTTGTCGCCCAAAAGAGCCATTGTTTCATTAGCTGTGTAAGTGGCACGTGGCACCGTCCTGTTGAAACCACATATCGTCCACATCCATTTCTTCCAATTCGGGCCATAAAAAGTTCGTTATCATCTCACGATAGCGGACACCATTCACAGTAACTGCCTGACGGCTCTTCAGCCACTATCGCGAACAGCGGAAATATTTTCTGCAGTCCGAGCATGTACTGCTGTTTTCACATCTCCTACAGAACCGGTTTGCTCAAATTTTAGCACGATTTTTCCGATTGTACGCACATTTGGACGATTAAATTGACCGAAAAAATCACGAAGTGCACGATATGCATTTTGATTTGAACGCCCATTTTAATAATAAGAATGAATAACTTTAACTCGTTGCTAGATTGTGTATCTTTCTATGGTTCAAATTGAGTTAGTTTGAAATTGAGAAATGTCAAATGAAATGCAGAAAAAACTTGACGTTTAGGTGTGGTTCACATTCAACATCGACCCTTAAATTTAACCACCCTTTATATGCAGACGAAAGTCAATTGACTTATTTAGCGGACATCACCATACAAAATATGTTAATTCGTTCTATGGAAAAAAGTCAGAATTTCAACTAGTTGTGGTTGACAAAAAACTATTTTATCAACTACTTTTAAATTAGTTGATTTTCTTACAGGGAACAAACCCCACCGACTAAACCGTTACCGAAATGTGCTCGTTTAAGGATGAAATAAATCGGTTGAAACTACTAAATGTCAACTTTTAATGCAAATTTGTCAGAATTTCGAGTAAATTACAAGTTTTTTAGGACCAACTTTGTGATTTATTTAATTTTTTTCCAATGACATCAAAAACATAAACATATCTCTAAAAATAAAAAAGTAGGCTGTACTAAAAAAATTATACTTAGAAAATAATGATATACTACCCAAACGCAGAAATGTTCGTCTAGCTGAAAATTTTATACAGTGTTGGTAAGTTAATTCAGTGCTGTACGAATAGTTAACTTCTTTTCTTTTTACAAATAAATAAATAAAATAAAATAATTCATTCACAAAGAAAATCACAAAATAAAAATTCACTCTCGATGCTAAAATGTTCGTCTGCTCAATTTGCCATTCAGAAATGTTCGTCTATCCGCCTTTACCATTGAGTAGCATCGCCTTTATTTTTAATTACCGCCCGAATGCAGCGGGGCATAGTCGGAACTACTCTTTTGCATTCTGCTGGTGAGATATTTCTCCAAATATCCTGCAATTTTACATTTAAATCGGCAGTTGTTGTAGCCGGATTTTTCCTTAAGGATTTTTTCATAATTCCCCAAATCGTCTCGATTGGGGATAGGTCTGGGCTGCTAGAAGGCCATTCCTCTAACTGAGGAATGTTTTGAGCCGCAAACCACGCCTTTGTCATCTTCGCCGTATGACACGGTGCTCCATCTTGTTCAAAAATGTACTCTTCCTCAGGCGATTGCAGGTATGGTATTGCAGGAAGGAGGTGATTTTCTAATATTTTTTGGTACTTAGAAGCGTTAATTATACCTTCCGCAAAATGCAGTTGACCGACACCTCTGACCGACATACAAGCATTGTACTTTCAATGCCTCAGATTTTCGGCGAACCACTCGATTTCTTTGAGACCCAACACATAACTGGAAACGTGATTCGTCACTCCATATCACAGAATCCCACTGTCTAGGTGTCCAGTTGAGCTGCTCCTTTGCCCAACTGACTCTCTTTCTTTTTTTTTTGTTTCTGGGTCAGCAAAGGTTTTTCCTTGGCCTAGTAAAATTTTGAATTTAATTTACTGTGATAAGTTTTACATCTGTGACAAGTTTTACCTTGTAAAATTTAAACCTAATTTTTTTTAACATACGCTTACACGTATCAACAGAAATGTCTTTTTTAATTAAATTCCTCCATTTTATAGTAATATCAGCTGCAGAAGCTGTCTTCAATCACTATTCTTTTCAAGCAGAGCAAATCTGAAGCATTCGCGATATTTGATCGTCCCGGATTTTTTTTTTTTTTATAAGAGTTAACTGTATTTTTGTACAGATTTATTATTGACTGAACTGTACTGCGAGCCAAACCAAACTTTTCTGCTATTTTGTAATCCAAAAACGCATTTAAATGGTCATTTATTTTTAATTTTCTAATATCAAGCGACAATGGTTTACCTCGTGACATTTCGAAAGCTTAATAGTGACTGAAGAACTCTAATTGCAATTCAACCAACGAAAAATGATAACGGATCAATTTGATAAAAAAAAAAACGAAAATCAACAAGAGATAAACCGTTTTAACTAGACGAACATTACTGCATTGTAAATTGATCAGACGAACATTTTTGCATCAAGAGTGAATTTTTATTTTTGATTTTCCTTAAGAGAGCATTATTTTATTTTATTTTTTTTATTTGTAAAAAGAACATTAACACCGTTAATTTCTAAAACAACTCAACTTTGTCTATTTCGAAGTTAACTATTCGTACAGGAATGTATTTACTTACCAACTTTGCATATAATTTTCAGCTAGACGAACATTTCTGCGTTTGGGTAGTACAATGACATTACAATTAGTTTTGCAGTAGATAATATCGTTCTCTAATACGTATAATTTTGTTAGTACAGACAACTTTTTTATTTTTTGAGATATGTTTATGGTTTTCATGTCATTGAAAAATAACTAAATAAGTTACAAAATTGATCATAAAAAAAATTTCATTTACTTGTATAACGCGAAGTTCTGAGAAATTTGCACTCAAAGTTGAAATTTAGTAGTTTCAACCGATTGATTTCATCTTCACACGAGCACAGCTCGGTAACGGTTAAGTCGGTGGCGTTTGTTGATATACCGTTAGAAAGGTGATTTCATTGCCTTTGCAATGGGGTATCAAAATAAGTTTTCTGTAAGTTAATTTTTCTGATTGAAACAATAACATGAATCAAAGTCGTGAAATATTAATTAACCCTGTATGATTTTTTTCCTCAGCCCGACATAAACTTTTACCTGCGTAAATAGTTGCACTCAACTGCGGGACACCCTATATATTACTTTTGGGTAGTATTAAGAAGCTGCAGTCTTAAAATTAAAAAAAAACCAAAAAACAATCATACACAATTGCTGCATGAAATATCGGGTATTGGGTAAAAAATGTGGGCATCTAGTAGCGTGTTGTGAACTTACAATAAAATTACAGACTTCGCATTTCCTCAGCATTCACCCACCAAATTGGATTAAGAATTTGAAAGTAAGTAAAAACTGGTAAGGATTTATTTTGACTGGTTTAACATAAAATATCCCCACAGTCGTATTTGAGTATTCTCAAAGTTATTATACGCGTAGTTTTCATTCAATAACTCTAAATTTCAAACTCTGTGAATATTTTATACATCAAAGGATGTGTGTCAATTTATGAAGTCACTTCCTATAGGAGGTAGGCATGGTTTTTATTCAATGTTTGTAATAAACAATTTCAAATAATTTTAACAAAACTTGCAAACAAAGAGTGCATAACAACAATCGAAGCTCATGTGTTGAATGAAGCTACCAATTCATTCAATAAATTTTTCTGAAGTTTCAAGAGGTTTAACCTTTCCCTAAAAGCATATTAAACTATAAGAATATTAATATAATTGTTAAATACAAATAGTAAGTTCTCGAAAAAAAACTGCTTTAAATGTGTATATTTATCTTTGAGAACATTTAAAACAGACGAAGCATTAATTTTTTCAATAAATTACGATTTTTATTCAAAAACCCTTTTCATTTTAAATTTAGCGACAGCAAAATATTGGACTCCAAAATTATAGCTAAAACTAATATAAGAGTTTCTAGAAATCTCTCAATCAATTATCGCTAAAAACTATAAATTTAGCTTAAGCAATGGAGATTTAGCTTTAGCGTTTTTCCGAATCCGTCCTCTGGATATGGCAAAGCTTTTCAACACTTTCCCCGATGTCCACGTCAAAAAAGTGCTCTCACAGTTGCCAAGGGACACCTTTGGTATTTTTTAGAAACAAATGTTGGGTTGGCATTTTAGATGAACGATTTAATGTCAAGGATAATATGTTTAATAATTTAGAGACTAAACCTGCAAAGAAAAAAGAACTGAAACGATTAGAGGGTAAACATCTACATTTTGAAGAAAAAAGTCTGAGTTACTTCGTTACTATGAAAACAAAGATTTTTTTAATTGTTTAGAGTCCACGACGTGACTCAATACTGTGGTGATTCTATGAAAAATCAAGTGTAGATGCTCTTAAGGTTGGCAATACATTTAGGTGATGGTTTTTATTAGAAGAAATTTGTTTAAAGTTTTAAAATTTTCGAATTTTATAAAATATACATTTATGTTTAAAAAAAATGTTTTTTTTTAAACATAAATGTATATTGATGGCTACAACAATTGATGTAAAAGACCTCCTTTTGCACAGCGGGCATTCTGCTGGCTCGTAGGTTCACCCGAAAAAAATATTTAAATTTTAAAACGTAATGAAAACAGAGTGCGGAAAACGATTAAAATAAAATACTTCTCATTAATCGTTCCCTACAAAAAAAATTTTTTTCAATACTTCAATACAAACAATCGTATAAAGTGAGTTTTTCACGAGTGAGAAGCATTGCGCAGCAGCAGCACAAATATTAAGCGGCATAAAATACAATGCGGAAATTATAGTTTGATCGATTGCGATCGTATTTTTGACTCATTTTTTGAGTGCGTTATGGATCATAGCTTATAGGGTTTTTTATAAGTTGTGTTGGTTTATAGTGAACAAATGAAGGTAAGTTTGATCCAAGGCTTCCAGATCAGTAACCTCCGGTACTGCAAGCACATGTTGAAGTGTACATACATTTTTAGGGTCCTCACTAGTGTTGAACCAATCGTTTGAATTAAGACAGCAGATTTTAAATAAGATTCAAGCACATGTATTTTACTTCAAGCACATGTACAAAAAGTGTTAAAAAAAACATTTTTGGTCCACCCTTTAGACACGAAATTTTGTTTAAACTCTGACATTCGATCTTAAAACAGAGACCCCTAGTGCCAGCATATGTTTAAAGCGAAAAAAAACATCTCTATTGACCTCCTAAGGTGCAAAATAAATTTTGAGCGAAAATTTGAGATCGATTAGTATACAATTGTTTTCATGAATCGTTCGGTAAAATATTCGTTCGCTTAGTATGTTTAAAGATCGCTCACTTTAAAAAATTGTTCAAATTGATTTTTTTTCAAACGATTACTGCCGAACGCTTGTTGTCATTCGTTGCTCTCAGTTTCTCATGAGAAGTATTTTTAAAAATGAAATTCAATCAACATATATTTAAAAATGATAAGTATTGTATTTTAATCGTTTGCAAACGTATTTTTCCGCACCCTGAATGAAAATATCTCCTATCTGAATGAGACAGAATTTAAAAAAAGTCTATATTAAAATTTTTACGTACTTGAAAAAACATTGCATTTGGTACTTATTTTCTGTTTTAAATTTTGAATAAAACGATTTTAGAAGGCTATTTTAAAAATCAGTTTCATTCATACCGGTTAAAATGTTGTTAAAAATGTCCTTCCAAATATTGTTAGGATCGGTCAAGTAGTTTTTGAGATAGGTTGCCCGCAGTTTTAAAAACGTAGTTTTAAGAAAAACGACTTTAAAATTATACGAAACAAATAATACGAATACATTCGTGTTCAAAACTTAATTAAATCACTACATACCCACACAAAATAATTATTGTTAACACTCTTTGGAATTATAACCACACTATATACCCACAAAAAATGATTATTTTTAACATTCTTTGGAATATTTTTCCGCTTTGGGTAGAAAAATAAATGATATAATAAAATAGCAGCTGTAGTAACTTGATTTTATATTATATTTAACTCACGCGCGGGTCCCTTTTCAAGCTTATAACTTTCTGAAAATTCAAGATTTTTTATAAAATTGTCTTAAACATATTTTTGAGATGTCTTAAACATATTTAAAAGACTTAAAAAATTTAAAATTAAAAATAATTTCGATTATGGAATGTCTCTAAATGTATTGCCGGCCTTAAGGTTGTGAATAGTACTGCAGAAAGAGGAATTGCTTTGATTAGAAAGTTTAACGAAACAGTTAGAGATGAAAAACAAAAACAGCTTTTGTTGAGAGTCTTCGAACATGCTATATACAGGAAAAAAGTGCACAAGCGATCGAAAGAGATAATTTCGTCATACGAAATTGTTTAATATGACACCTTTCTGTTCATTATTGAATTTCTGTTTCAATTTAATTTTGAGTTTATGATTTAATTTTGTCCAACAAATGTTATTAAAATTGAAAATACTCATAGCAATTTTTCTTTAATTTTTTCAAAGTGATCAAAGTTTGCAACTTCTAAATGTAATCCAATCTTCTTGAAGTTGGGCATATATAAGTTTTATATCACTGAGGCACGGTGGGAGAGCAAAGTCTACATTTAATATTTGGCTAACAAAATTAAACACCCTAGAGTAGATGACTCAACAGTCTCGAAACGTTTGAAATAATAATAGTAATAAGAAAAATTTTTATTAATTTTTATCAGAATTTTACCATAAAATTTGTTTATTTTATGTTAAACTTCTACACTGCTCCATTGTCTTAAACTTGCAATTTTTTTTTGAGTACGCTTACTATGCTTATTATGAATATTGAGTCTTATCACTTTAACCTTGAATTCTTATTATAGTGACTTAAAATTAAAATCCGTATCAGGATGGGGATGGGTGACGTCATCGGCATACAATGGCATAAGTCGGCTTCTAAAATGTTCTCGAAGTTTCTGCATCTCAAAGCATCACAGACTCTTGAATTTACTTAAAATATAAGCCAGATGCGGAGATTTTGCTGGACGACTTGACCAGGGGGTTGAGACTTATACCTCAGATGTATCCCACCTATATAGGACTATGTTTCAAATGGTTGTCATCCAATACTTAAACTACTTATATAAATCTAATACTTACCCCTCGCTTTCACTTGAGCTGCACCTAAAACATTAACCCAATACTTATCACCACCATGATAAATTTACAAACATTTCATTAACCCTTCAACGTTCCCTGTATCTAAAATGATCCAAACAATATAAATGCAGATTTTCGCAACGCAAGTCATATCATTTAAGCTTAACTCGTCACGCAGAATTTGAGTCATTGCTATAACGAATTCGAGGGTAAAGAAAAAAACAAAACATGCAAACACTGATAAGAACTCGTTTGCCTACCACTAACGATAATGTAGTAAATAAAATTATGATCAACGCTTAAAGCAAAGGCTTGCCGATTTTAGTAGTATAAAGCAAAGACATACATCAAACTTGCCGATTTTAATAGCTTAAAGCAAATACATACCCCAAAACTTGCCGATTTTAATAGCTTTTAGCAAAGACATACCCCAATCAAACATGCCGATTTTTAGCAAAAAAAACTCCCACTAGATGGTGCTGGACCGAAGTGACTGTGATTAAGGTTCTATTTCATATCTTATTTTTGGGTCGTATACTTGACACTTTTTCGTGGTTCATCTTAAAAAAACACTGTAAATTAATACTATTTAAGGTGACGCTGGTTATGCTTTGGAGCCGTGGCTATTAACTCCTTATAGGACTCCGCAAGAAAGTTCTATTGAAGAAAAGTATAATGAACTCCATTCGAAATGTTGCAATGTAATAGAGAGGGTAAATGGTGTCCTAAAAAATAGATGTCGGTGTCTTCTTCAAAGTCGACAGTTACACTATGCACCACTCAAGGCTATTAAAATAACAAATGTATGCGCCGTTTTGCATAACATGTGCATTCATTTTAAGCAACCGATAGAGGAATCTGATGTAACGCCAGAAGCGATGTTAATGGTGAGGAGCCATCTGATGCGAGTTCTAAATATTCAACTGAAGCTCAGCGTAACGCAATAACATTACACATTCTTTATAAAATTATTTTTAAATTTATACATACATAAAATCGTAACAGAAAAAATCTGTGCATGAAGTATTTTTTATATGCATTTTAAATATTGCAACGTTATTTTTACCCTTTAAAATCAATAACACATAAATTCTTGCGCACGCATTGGACTGTACAATAATATTACAACATTACGTTTTAATGATGCACACAACATTCCTTCTAGAGTTTGTGAAAAGAATGAGTTCAAAAAATTATTTATATCATCTCCCGAGTAAAGCCGGGTACTCAACTAGTTTTCAATAAAAGAGAATTTCTATTAAAAAGTAAGCATTTCAAATTTTTATATATTATATTATTTATATAATATGTAATAAACATTTTTGAAACAAAAAACTTGACTAAAATTATTGAAAATAAACAGTTTTAGCAAAAAAACAAATAAAAAAATCACATATCAGTTCACAAATCAGTATTTTTCTTAAAACTATATTAAAAAATGAGATCGTAAGATGAGATCAATATGATCTGCCATCATTTTTTTTTTTTTTTTAAGGTACATTTCTTCTATTTCTATTATTTTTTTATTCATTGAAATTTGGCTTTCGATTTCTGCTGTCCGAAGATTTTCCATAACACTGTTATGCCGCTTCATTCCTTGCAGTTTACTTTTTTTTTGTTGCATTTAAGTCTCCAAGGGATCTATAAATTTTCTTTGAGCAGTATTGCATTTCTTTAACGTGCGATTTTAGTAGATCTACTGCTTCAACTTCACTGGCACATTCCTAAACTTGTAGCTCCTTCTCTACAATTACGCTTGTTGTCATATTATATTTTTTTTTTTTTTGCAACGAATTTGTAGTTAGCATTTCAAAATTTGCTTCTTCTTCTTCAAAAGCATCCTTACTTAGACCTGAAGAATCGCCAGCAGAGAGATCCTCATTTTCCTTTTCAGGACTATTGCTTCTATTGGCACATGAAGTAAAGCCAAAAGTTTCACCGCCATCAATACCCCCCACTGCTTCTTGCATACCAATCAGCTGGAATATTGTTTCGTCTGCAGGTGATAGAGTCCACTGCTTGTTGGGACCACCTCCTGTTCCTCTTCGGTGCTGTTTATTCGAGTCCGCCTTTTTCCGAAAATATCGTTTTAGGTCTGTCCAAGCCTATGTGTACTACTATTTTTAATGTAATTCATTAAAGAGAAAAATTATTACCTTTTTCCACTCAAAAATCGTTTTAACTGGTGGGCCAACACTGTTCAACTCCTTTTCCAAGTTCTTCCAAAACAAAGAAACTATGCCCCGCCTCTCTTTGGCTTTTATGAAGCCTCTGGCAATGTCTGGATTTGCTTGCATTTTGCTAAGAAGCAGTTCAGATTGATGTCTGTTAATTGATTTAGCCCTAGAAACAATTAAAAAGTCATAAAATTTAATTTTTCTTCATAAATCATGAAAACAAACTCATATTTTTAATCCCGTTCGCCAGCAAATAAAAAATTAACTATTCCGCCAAAGATATGTCATCTTCGCCAAAAAAAAAACATTCACAAAAGGGGGTGTTTTTCAAACATGCAAACAAATCCCTGAGTAATTCACTATAAGGGAACAATAAATAGGGGAACAAATCCGGGCGAATTGCTTTTTACAATAGGGCTGATTGTAGTGTCGGTAGTTTGCATGCCATTCGCTTGTTGATTGTTGCGGGGATGCCATCGTGGACCAATCGAAATATATGCGTATACAAATCATACGTTTCTTTTGTATTAACAGCATGTGCTAGTGGAATTGTAGGTAAGTTATTGCCATTGTGAAGAAGAGCAAATTTTAAGCAGCTCCTGGATTCTATAAAGAGACACCAATCATTTGGAATATGCTGCAGTTTCAATACTTCAAATAGGCCGTCAATATTATTGTAGTAACAAATGTTCCCTGTTTTTGTTAACAAATTTGAGAAAGGGTCACTTACTTACTTACTTAGGTAGCCGTAACAACCCATATTCGGGTTTCGGCCGACCTCATCAGCTCTCGCCAGGCGCCTCTGCCTCTTGCGCGCACCTTCTCTAATCGGATACACCAAGTGAGGTTAGGACTTCCTCAGCCTGCTCCATTCATCGGAGGCATGGTCTCCCTCGTCGTCGTTGACCAGCGACCCTCGCCTCGAGCACCTTTTTCGCTGGATCTTCGTCGTCCATACGATGGAATTGACCCAGCCAGCGAAGACGCTGCACAGTTATACGCCGAACAGTTCGTGGTTCATTCGGATGCGATAGTCATCGCCGACTCGAACAGGACCGAAGATTTTGCGAAGAACCTTTCTCTCGAACACCCCCAGAACAGATGCGTAAGTTTGCGAAACTACCCATGCCTCAGAGCCATTAAGCAGCACAGGTAGAACGAGCGTCTTGTAGAGTGTTAGTTTTGTCGATCGAGAGAGGTCTCTGGAACTTAGTTGCTTGCTGAGCCCGTAGTAGCACCTATTAGCAATTATTATTCTTCGCTTTATCTCCAGGCTGATTTCGTTGTTGGTATTAATGGCGGTGCCAAGGTATACTCCTTGACTATTTCAAAATTATAGCTGCCGGATGAAATGTGGGAGTCTAAACGCCGCGCTCCCTTGTTTGTAGACAGCATATCGCTACCTTAATATAGAAAGGCCCAAGCTCAATGTTTTTTTACATTATAGAAAAAGAAAAAACTTAATAAAAAACAAAGTTCTGCAATTTCTAGTTTTTAATCAAAAAAAAAACGTTTGCAAAAAATTCGGAACTAAAGAACTTTATTTATTACAAAGTTTTTTCCTTCTTCTATTGCGTTAGGGCCTTTTGATATAGGGCCTTTCTATATTAAGGGAGCGATATACTTTGTTTTACCCTCATTTATCGTCAAACCCACTTTGGCTGATTCCTTTTCGATAGCGGCGAAAGCAGCGGTAACATCTCTCTTGGTTCTGCCGACAATATCAATATCATCAGCGTACGCAAGGAGCTGGACACCTTTATAGAAAATGGTGCCATTACGATGCACACCGGCCTTTCGTACGATCCCCTCCATGATGATGTTGAAGAGATCGCAATACAGTGGATCGCCTTGCCTGAAACCTCTTTCGGTATTGAAGGTTTCGGAGAGGTCATTTCCTACCTTGACGGAGCTGCGTGTGTTCCTCAACGTTATTCTGCAAAGTCTAATCAACTTTGCAGGTATACCGAACTCAGACATTGTTGCGTATAGGCAATCCCTTTTCGGGCTATCGAACGCAGCTTTAAAATCGACAAAGAGATGGTGTGTATCAATTTTATTTTCGTGGGTTTTCTCCAGGATTTGTTTTAGCGTGGAAATCTGGTCTATGGTGGGCTTTGCATGTCGAAAGCCACACTGATAAGGTCCAATCAGTGTTTTTGTAATCAGCTTTAATCTTTCACACAGTACGCTTGAGAGAACCTTATATACGATGAAAATAAGACTGATACCTCTATAACTTGCGCAGATTGTTGGGTCTCCTTTCCTGCTCTCTTTTCTTACGTCTGAAAAGGCGTCTCTCTTCCTTCCACTTTTCACGGTAGTTTTCACGCACGGCTCGCGTTGCAGCTGACTGCAGCGTTTTTCTATAAGCGGCGTTTTTTACTGCTGTCGCGATGCGACACTCCTAATCATACCCTTGGTTCCGAGGTTGCGGGCGCCGGAAACTAATGACTTCTTCAGCGGCAGCGCGCATGGAGTGCGATATATGCACCCAAAATCCGGCGTCATCGGGTCCAGAGGTTGGTTGGTTGAGCTTAACCGAGAGTTGAGCGGAGTAGGCTTCGGCAGTCCGTTGTAATTGCAGCTTAGCGACATCTAGCTTTCGTTGCATTCCTGTGCGTATGTTCTTCGGATTGCATAATCGCATGCGGATCTTGGCTGCAACAAGATAATGGTCAGAGTCAATGTTGACCCCCGAAATGTACGCACATCTAGAACACCAGAGGCATGCCTTCCGTCGTTTACAACATGATCAATTTGGTTTCGCGTTTTTTGATCCGGGGACAGACAGGTGGCCTTGTGGATGTCGAGGTGCTTAAATCTGGTGCTACTAGCTACCATGTTTCGCGCCACGGCGAAGTCGATCAGTCTTAGACCGTTGTTCGTGGAGGTCTCATGAAGACTGAATAGTCTGACAGAGGGGCCAAAGATGCCTTCGTTTCCGACTTTCGCATTAAAACCGCTGAGGACTATTTTCACGTCATGAACCGGAAGGTGGTCGTATACGTCCTCAAGACTAGCGTAGAAAGCTTCTTTGACGGTTTCGTCCTTTTCCTCCGTCGGGGCGTGTGCGCAAATAAGGCTGATGGAGAAAAATTTTGCCTTGATGCGAATCGTGGCCAATCTTTCGTTCACAGGTGTGAACCGGGAAACAAGGTGGCGTAGTTTCGGCTTACGACGAATCCACATTCAAATTCGCGCCTCTCCGCATGGCAGCTGTAGTAGATATGGCAGTGTGCTTGTTAAGAGCAGCCTTGCCTTTTCCATCGCATTTCCTGGATGGCGGTGATGTCAGATTTTATTGTTTTGAAGGCTTCCGCCAGTTGGATAATGGCACCTTCCCTATAAAGGGTCCGGACATTCTAGGTGCATATCCGTAAATCATTGTCCGTTTTTCGTTTGCGGTGATCGTCAACGTAATTGGGATTCTTATCCGACGGATGCCAGTTTGCCGTTGCCCAGGGAACACCACGTGGAGGTTTGATTTGACTTGAGACGACTTCGACATGGATAATGCTGGCCTGGCCAGGTTGAGGCAGTCAGACACGTTGCCATGTGAATGTTCGCCCCCTGTTGCCTCTTCTATTCTGTTCCATTTATACCAGTAAGATTTACTGCACAAAAATGACAACAGACTGATCTTCTGCTTCTGACCATTTTGTTAAATTTATGGTTAAATTTTTGGGCCCAAGGTTTACTCTCATAAAACATTTCAAAACAGAAATATTGTAAATATGCGTATTTTATTGTTCGTGTTATTTTTCTACTATTTTTTAGTTATACTGTCCACATATGAAACAAAACAAATCTGGATAATTTTTACAAACGAACATTATGCTGGTTCACAATAAAACACACAATAACTTAAGAAAAAAAAATTGCATTTTTAAAATAAAACGCATATTTTTAAATTTTTAAATTGTAATTTTTAAATTGATTAACGTAAAAATGTATTTTACGTCTCGATAACAAGTAAACTCTTAGCACATTGAAAATTCCAAATACACCTAATTTTAACTCACATGAGGGCTATTCACAGTCTAGTGCAAATGGTCTTGCATCATAGCATTCGTAAAATGGTAGAATATATTTTTACTCTACACTAACAAAATATACAGAGATACACTTAATAAGCTAGTGTAAATATGCAACACCAAAAACCCATAGTTTATATTTATTATACATATGCAATACTGAAATCTATGCTGACAGCTGATTGTCCAAAATAAAATAAAGTCGCTCAAAAACAAAGATATGGAAAATAAACTGATAAGAAATCAGCTGTGAATTTCTTGCTTTGCAACAAGTATTGCAAAGTCAACAGAATAAGGCCGCTCACGATTGCTGGAAAATTCTGACAATTGCACAAATTTCCAATGTCAAATACTCAAAATTGTGAATAGCCCTATGGTTTTATGTATAAAAGTATTTAATATATGCAAACTGGAATTTTACTGGAAAAATGCACTTGGAACCAATTAAGCAGGGCTTGAATATAATTAAACACCGTGACTTGGTTTCACGTAATTAATTTCATATGTTTATTTATTTGACCTTTTATAGGCAAAGTGGCGGCAGTGGTGTAGTAGGTAGAGTGTGTGGCCCATATACCAGAGAACCCTGGTTCGACTCCCACTATTATTACATAACAGTTAATATTATAATGATATAATAATAGTTATTTAATATTAAATAATATAAAATAATATTAAATAATTTTTTGTTCGGCCGCCACCTCTCTGCAGACAATGGCAAACCTTAGAGAGTAAAAACTGAAAGCTTCTGGAGAACATAAGCCGTTCTGAGTCGGCATAAAAGTTGTAGGGTCCAGTTCTCGATCATTTGTGTTTAAACATTTAACAGCACGCACAACACAATTGATCATAAGAAGCTCAGTCAAAGTCCTTTGAAGGGCTGAAGTGGCCATTTCGTTTTTTTTTTTATAGGCTATAAAAACTAATATTTCTCAATTAACATGTTACAAGTTAAGTAAAACATTGCACAAAATAAATATACGAAAATGAATGTCATAATAAATTAATTAATGCATGCTATGCATTGAAAGCCACTATAAACAGTTTTGCTTACACTTCATAGCCTACCTTAATAGGTTCAACAATTTATGCGTGCTCTACGTTTTGTTTCTTAACATTCTGCGCTCCGTTGAACGAAGTTTAGCTGACAACGAAATCGAATGTCTTCTTATGACGGGATGTGGTTCAGGTGCATTTATTGTTATAGTTTATGAGTTTGTTTTCCTTTTCCAAATGAATGCAGATATAATTGCAATGTCAATGACGAGTAATAAATATCCAACCGCAAGGTGGTGTTTGACATTTCTCCGAATTTGATGAGGCAATTCGAAAATATTTTATTTAGTCAATTTTTCGTGAAGAGTTGATCGACCTTTGAGATGTATTAGCTCATATTTTTTTATTAAGTGTACTGGTTTGTGTTCGGTATTAATAGGAATTATGTTGTTCATACTCGTGTATGAAATTTGTTGAGTAGTGTTCACTAGTTGAAGGACGTGGACAGTTAACTTATTATTTTTAAGCATGCAGTTTGACTTTAGTGAGAGAATTCTAGATCCTTTGAGTGCGACTAGTGAAGATTCAGATTCGCAAACTACGTTCATCCGAGTTGGAATAATAGTACAGAATATATATTGATTGGATCTTCCCATTTGTTTCCATTTAAAACTGTCGTGAGTTTCCATTATATCACAGTTGACCTTAGTTGCATTGTTGAACAGTTCGACTTCATAATTGTTAACAGTCAATGAATAAAGTGGACACAAATATTTATTGTTAGTTATTTTTAAACTAACTCTAACTAACTCTAACTATTTTAAACTAACTAACTCTAGCTGCAACAAGGTAGAATTCATTAGAAAATAATTGTCTAATTGTCCCGGTGTCGAGAGATGGCCAAGTAGTGCCTTGAAATGTTTATTGTTGTTATTGTGTTGAAGTTAAATATTTCAAATTTTCTTTGATTGCTCAGTGGAATTGGGATATTAAACAGAGTATGATCTTTGTTTAGTCCGGGTACAGCCTTCATGAGTTTGTAGAGGGCTAGTAAATTGTCTCGATCAGTTGGTAATTGAAGTGTTGATGGCAAATGGTTTTTGATTTTCATGATCTCCTCTTTAAGTTGGTAAAGAGATAATAATAATGGGTGAATTTTTCCGTGACGAATGTCTGTTAACATGACAAGTAAGTAGTGTAGCTATGGGAGTTCTGGCCCAGATTTCTCTGCTCGAGTCTTTGCTAAGAGGTGGTTTGTGTCTTATTTGAGGGCAGAAACAATGAGAGTATTTTATAATCAACAGTTTGCATGACTATCAGATATATTTTTTCTGCGTTTTTCGCTGAGTAGTTCCCAATTGAAAAATGCGGAAAAAAGTTAGAACTAAACGGAACTAAAAAGCTAAGACATGAATCAAGAACTAAACGGAACTAAAAAGCTAAGACATGAATCAAGTCGCATGTGCGCGCTTTAGCGCATGCGCAAGTGTTTTTTTTTTCAATACTGATTTGTGAATGAATGTGTGCAAGCAGTAGCGCATGTGGAAGTGTTTTTTAAGTCGATACAAATTTGAATGGATGTGTGTAAGCTGATACACTGATTTCAATGTATGTGTGTAAGCTGAAATGAAATAAATTTTGGATTTTTCATTTCAAGCAAATTCTTTTTGTTTCTGCTGTCGATATGATCTTACCCCTTTCCCTTCTCCCCGCTAGCAAGCATGCGTGTGAATGAATGTGTTGTTGTTATTGTAGTCAGCTGTTAAGATTGTTTACATTTGTTGGTATAGTTAGCTAGAAATTTTCGGCGTTTTGAAGATATTCTTATTGGAAGCTCTACAGTTGGCATTTTTGCTTATAGTATTTTTAAATAGATATTATCAATTTACGAGTTATTCAACACATAAACTGATATTCAACACATGAACTGACTCTCAATGTTTATATGCAATATTTTTATTACTCTTCATTTCAGTATAGCCAATTTTTAATCAACCTGAAAATTATTTATATACATTTATATACCCATATTCTCGATATAACTACACTTGAAATATTAAGCAATGCGAACATGTGTATGCGTACTAAAGAGTACTATAGAGTGCTCTATGGCCGGGTAGTTTATTAAAAATGTTGGAATGGAATTTCAAACCATTCGATGAAGATTCAATTTCAGATGTACCAGAGTTTTCACATGAAAGTTCACACGAGGAAATCATAGAAGAACAATTAGAGGAATTTCCTCAGCATCTAACTCCAGAAATAGCAGAAAAATTAGACGAATCTCCCCAGCATATAACTCCCTTAAGCCCTTTAGAAACAACCGTTGGTCGATATTTTGTTGGGTACGGCTTGAAGGCGAAATTTGCCAACAAAATAAAATGCGAAAGTTGCCAAGAAAATCTTGTAAAGTTGGAGAAGTTTTCTTTCGATTCGGAAAGTTTTATTGACATCAAAAACTATAGTGACAAAAGACTTTTCCTAAAAAATCCTTCCGACGAGTTCTTCGAAATTTGTCAACAACATTTTTCAATTTACAAAAGCATTTTCGAAAAAAGTTGTCATGAACCCAATTTAAAAGCGCGTATTATTAAGTCATATGGTTCGATGAATCTCTTAACTTAATTAATTCTTAAACATCTAATAACAGTTTTGATCCGAAAAAACTGCAGATGGTTAAAATTTAAACGGCTAATTAGTGTCCAAAGATATGAAAATTAAAGCTTGAATGTATGTATAATATTTTGTTAGTTTGCCCGTCCGCAAATTCATCGGATTGATTTTTAAAAATTATTCTTTTGCCACTTCGTCTGTTTGTATTTTTATCTATTTGTCTGTCAGCCTGTTAATGTGTCCAATCGTATATAAACAAAAATTATATAAATTTGTTATGTGTTATGCATATCTAAGATTTATAATTTTGTAATTTTTGTAATAATGTTAATAATGAATATAGTTCATAATAATATAATTACAAATTTTATCATTATATACAAATAGTTATTATAGATTTTATATATTTATATTAATATATACTAATATATAAGAACTATAATAATATATAAATGTAAATAGCTAAATATTTAATAGTGAATATATAATGTATTTCCTCTTCTCTACTTACTATATAGTAAAATAAAATGAAAGCTTGAAAAACACATTGCTTGCGCATTATTGGGACAACTCAGTATAAAATTGTACAGTTCCGAAAGTTCGACAAATGGACCTAATTATCATGACAGCAAAAACTTTATTATACCAAAATAGTTTATTATATTAAAACTTATATGTCGACTGTAAAAGAACATACTTTACTGTTAAAATTGCAATAATACCATATGAACAAAACCAAGAAAAGTCACTCAGACTAATTAAAGACTAGCAGACATACAATTAAACTAACTGACTGGCAGTAAAAAAAAAATACACATTTCTACAGACCCCCTACATATTATTAAATCTTTGCATTTTTGTCATAACAATTTGATTGGAACTAATTTTTCTTTTCATTTCTTCTGATACAAACTTCTCTCTTAACCATCTAGAGTTTTTTCGGATCAAAACTATTAGACTTACTTACTTACTTAGGTGGCCGTAACAACCCGTGTCCGGATTTCGACCGACCTCATCAGCTCTCGCCAGGCGCCTCTGCTTTGCGCGCGCCTTCTCCAATCGGATACACCAAGTGCGGTTAGGGCTTCCTCAGCCTGGTCCATCCATCGAAGGCATGGTCTCCCTCGTCGTCGTTGACCAGCGACCCTCACCTCGAGCACCTTTTTCGCTGGAGCTTCGTCGTTCATACGATGGACATGACCCAGCCAGCGTAGTCGCTGCACAGTTATACGCCGAACTACGTCAATGTCTTCGTAGAGCTCATACAGTTCGTGGTTCATTCGGATGCGATAGTCATCGCCGACTCGAACAGGACCGAAGATTTTGCGAAGAACTTTTCTCTCGAACACCCCCAGAGCGGCTGCGTCAGTTTGCGAAACTACCCATGCCTCAGCGCCATAAAGCAGCACAGGTAGAACGAGCGTCTTGTAGAGTGTTAGTTTTGTCGATCGAGAGAGGGCTCTGGAACTTAGTTGCTTACTGAGCCCGTAGTAGCACCTATTAGCAATTATTGTTCTTCGCTTTATCTCCAGGCTGATTTCGTTGTTAGTATTAATGGCGGTGCCAAGGTATACAAACTCCTTGACTACTTCAAAGTTATAGCTGCCGGATGAAACGTGGGAGTCTAAACGCCGAGCTCCCTTGTTTGTAGACAGCATATACTTTGTTTTGCCCACATTTATCGTCAAACCCACTTTTGCTGATTCCTTTTCGATAGCGGCGAAAGCAGCGGTAACATCTCTCTTGGTTCTGCCGACAATATCAATATCATCAGCGTACGCAAGGAGCTGGACACCTTTATAGAAAATAGTGCCATTACGATGCACACCGGCCTTTCGTACGATCCCCTCCATGATGATGTTGAAGAGATCGCAAGACAGTGGATCGCTTTGCCTGAAACCTCTTTCGGTATTGAAGGTTTCGGAGAGGTCATTTCCTACCTTGACGGAGCTGCGTGTGTTGCTCAACGTCATTCTGCAAAGTCTTATCAACTTTGCAGGTATACCGAACTCAGACATTGTTGCGTATAGGCAATCCCTTCTCGGGCTATCGAACGCAGCTTTAAAATCGACAAAGAGATGGTGTGTGTCAATTTGATTTTCGTGGGTTTTCTCCAGGATTTGTCGTAGCGTGAAAATCTGGTCTATGGTGGACTTACCAGGTCGAAAGCCACACTGATAAGGTCCAATCAGTGTTTTTGTAATCGGCTTTAATGTTTCACACAGTACGCTTGAGAGAACCTTATATGCGATGGAAATAAGACTGATACCTCTATAACTAGCGCAGATTGTAGGGTCTCCTTTCTTAAGTATAGGGCACAGTACACTGAGGTTCCAATCGTCGGGCATGCTTTCTGCTAGCCATATTTTGCTGATGAGCTGATGCATGCGCCCTATCAATTCATCGCCGCCGGTTTTAAACAATTCAGCTGACAGGCCGTCAGCACCCGCTGCTTTATTGTTTTTGAGTCGTTGGATAGCAACTCGAACCTCTTCATGGCTAGGTGGTGATACTTCCACTCCGTCATCGTCGATTGGTGGCACTGAACTGCGCTCTCGATGTTAACTGTTATTAGATGTTCAAGAATATAGCGCCTGTGTTCAAAACAGTTTCCATTTTCATCGAACCACTCTGGAGTTACAATATTGGAATGCTCTACGCATGACTTAATAATACGCGCTTTTAAATTGGGTTCATGACAACTTTTTTCGAAAATGCTTTTGTAAATTGAAAAATGTTGTTGGCAAATTTCGAAGAACTCATCGGAAGGATTTTTTAAGAAAAGTCTTTTGTCACTATAGTTTTTGATGTCAATAAAACTTTCCGAATCGAAAGAAAACTTCTCCAACTTTACAAGATTTTCTTGGCAACTTTCGCATTTTATTTTGTTGGCAAATTTCGCCTTCATGCCGTACCCAACAAAATATCGACCAACTTAAGGCTTAAGGGAGTTATATGCTAAGGCAGATATTAAAGGGCTTAAGGGAGTTATACGCTGAACATTTTTTACTTCTTCTATAGTAGTTTCCTCATAATGTTTAGGCAGTCAGTTTCATTCCAATATTAAGTCATTACCCTCTTCACAATTCTTATTACGACTACGAAAATTATTTGTTAAGATCTTCATGGACGATATTCTTCCGGAGAGATACTGAAATTCTCCCACGGACGGATCGGTGTTATTACCTTGCTGTGAGCTAAGAACAGAAAAGTAATTTTCAAGGGAATCTTGGTTTATCCTACCTAACATAACGAATTTCACTGCAGGTTCCTGAAACAGTTCATTAACCAAGGATATCATTGATTTCAAAGTGAAAATTAACCCTCTGAAACAGTGGTTATTTCTTGGAACTTCAAGAGTTTACGAAAGTAGTTGTCAACGAAATGTGTATATATATTTATATTAATATGTAAATATATGTTGTTACTATTATTATTTCATGTATAATTATCATAAATATGTTTAATGTTATACAAACTTAGCCTTTGCTCTTTTACTTAATTGCAAAAATCAATTGTATATAAATTTTGAAAATTTTCTTCCTAGGCAATAATCGTTTAGTAAATAAAAAAAAAAATTTAAATAAATGCTACTGAAATTCAGTTTTGCTTCAAAATTGAAAATGTTGTGCTTTTAACACTTTTTAACTTTTACAGTTAACTTTAAAGTTTTACATAAAAATTTAATTAAAGTTATTAACAACAACTGTTTATATATAATAGCATATAGATGGCCATACGTTGATACCTCGTAACTAAAAATTCATTAATTTTACAGGAGAAGCAAAATACTTAACAACAATTAAAATCAATCAGCAATTTTATTTTTAAAAATAAAATCGGGATTTTGTTTGGTGTGCTGTTTGTCAATTTGGAAGAAAAAGCTTGGTTAACATTTTTATAAAAATATTAAAAATATCAATTTCAAAAAATCGTTAGTTACGAGGTGTCAACGAATGGTCATTGATATAAAAAAAATTGTATGCAATAAAATATAATAAGAATAAATAATATTTTAAAAACTTTGTTTTTACTTTATAAAAGTGAAATGTTTTTTAACTGTTTTAATTGCATTTATTTCAGCTAATTTTTATTTTTAAAAATCTTAAAATCAGCTTTTACAAGTTAGCAAAGAAAGAAGAAAAATTTTAATAAACTACCCGGTCATAGAGCACTCTATAGTACGATTACACATGTTCGCATTGCTTAATATTTCAAGTGTAGTTATATCGAGAATATGGGTACATAAATGTATATAAATAATTTTCATGTTGATTAAAAATTGGCTATACTGAAATGAAGAGTAATAAAAATATTGCATATAAACATTGAGAGTAATATCAGTTTATGTGTTGAATAACTCGTAAATTGATAATATCTATTTAAAAATACTATAAGCAAAAATGCCAACTGTAGAGCTTCCAATAAGAATAACTTCAAAACGCCGAAAATTTCTAGCTAACTATACCAACAAATGTAAACAATCTTACCAGCTGACTACAATAACAACAACACATTCATTCACACGCATGCTTGCTAGCGGGGAGAAGGGAAAGGGGTAAGATCATATCGACAGCAGAAAACAAAAAGAATTTGCTTGAAATGAAAAATCCAAAATTTATTTCATTTCAGCTTACACACATACATTAAAATCAGTGTATCAGCTTACACACATCCATTCAAATTTGTATCGACCTAAAAAAACACTTCCACATGCGCTACTGCTTGCACACATTCATTCACAAATCAGTATTGAAAAAAAAAACACTTGCGCATGCGCTAAAGCGCGCACATGCGACTTGATTCATGTCTTAGCTTTTTAGTTCCGTTTAGTTCTTGATTCATGTCTTAGCTTTTCAGTTCCGTTTAGTTCTAACTTTTTTCCGCATTTTTCAATTGGGAACTACTCAGCGAAAAACGTAGAAAAAATATATCTGATAGTCATGCAAACTCTTGATTATAATATACTCTCATTGTGTAGTGTGATAATTTTTATGAAGGTTTATGAAGGTGGTATGTGTCTCGGAGACTCTCGCGATAAGCTAAGACATGAATAAAGTCTCTCTTCTCGTATTCCGTGGCTTGATACCAGGTGACCAGAAAACAGAAGCAAGCAATATTCTTTTTGTTTTCGATATAATCGTACCCGTTTTCTCTTCTGCCCTCTGCCCAACAAGTGCATCGTGAACCCTGTCTGTCTCTGTAGCTCTCGCATGTGCGCGCTTTAGCGCATGCGCAAGTGTTTTTTTTTTTAATACTGATTTGTGAATGAATGCGTGTAAGCTGTAGCGCATGTGAAAGTGTTTTTTAGGTCGATACCCTATAGGAACAAACTAACTTGTTTTTAAAAACTAGTTAAAAAACTAATTTAAAATAAACCAGTATATGAACTACTTTGAATTATGTTAAGGCGGCATCCACGTCAATTGTAAATAGTTTTATTTGCATTATATATGAAATAATTGAAATACTACTTAAAAACAAGTGATTGATAAACTACTTTGAATTTTATTAAGGCGGCAACTACTCTGATTTTGACATGTTTTAATTGCAAATTTTTATTAGATTACAAGTTTATATATATTTAACCATGTTATTTCATCAAATAGTAACTTAAGGCCATCAGTAATAGTTTTCAATTGGTTATTTTAAAGTAGTTAAAAACTAATTTAAATTGAACTAATTTAACAAGTAGTTAAAAATATATGCAGACGAAAGTCAATTGACTTATTTAGCGGACATCACCGCTAAAGAAAGTCAGAATTTAAACTAGTTGTGGTTGACAAAAAACTACTTTTTCAACTACTTTTAAATTAGTTGATTTTCCTACAGGGTACAAATTTGAATGTATGTGTGTAAGCTGATACACTGATTTCTATGTATGTGTGTAAGCTAAAATGAAATAAATTTCAGATTGTTGTCAAATTTTTATACGCATCGTTTGAAGGTTGGTACTAAATAAAAATCATAGGGGAAACAACTAGTAACGCCATCTATGTGTCATCCTATGGACTTTTTGAGCGTACTGTTAATTTATTGACGCATTTATTTTCCGTATACACGTGATGACGATTTACGCTAATATTACAAAAATGGCGGCGGTGACTTCAACAACGAAATCCCTTCATAACACTTGTTTTGCAAGTTGACGCCGTCGTACAATCCATTTATGCGTTATAAAGTCTCAACAATACAAGCTGCTACAAGGAAATTATGAGTTTCACAAAAATAGCTTCGATAAAACTTGCGATCTCAACTTCAAATTGGTTAGAAAGGTAACCTCGGCAAAGCGCTTCGTAAAGATTTGCTCGAAGCAATCGTCATGAGCTCACTACGCGAAAAAGTGTAATCCTCTATAAAGTGCTTCACACGGGCTTCATCGAAACAACAGGAATGAGCTCACGCTCCGATATTTAAAACCTGCATTCACAAGTGCTATGGAAAACTTATCGAGGCACAAAGTGTATAACCTCTATGCAGTGACGTAGCGTGGGCTTCAGCCGCACGGGGCGGAGGCCAATTTTGCCGTCCCCTTATTAAGATCTTCAAGTTCCAAACTCTGAAATATACAGTTATCCTAAAGAACTTTTTGGTAAGAATAATCATCATTTTTGTGATTTGTATAAATTACAAATGAAAATAGTCATGTATGGGTGCCAATTAACGTGTGCCAATTAAGTAGATAGACAAAATTCAAATTAATATACAAGTTTAGTAGACGTTGACATCGTTAAAAAGTAATTATTAAAAAGTAATTAAGTAGTAATTATAAAATAGGTTTCAGTTTCAATTTCGCCATGAAGGTGGCAGCGCAGAATTATTTGCGACGTGTTTTTAAAATGATTGCACAGTGTTAAAAAAAAATGTTTTGAAGCACTTTCTTCCAGAAAATGTGGCTCGATCCCCACTTTATTCCACTTTTAAACGATACGAAAATGGTAAGCCAGCTGTTGGTATAAAGAAGACAGGTCGTCCAAAAAAATTAAATAAAATTCAGCTCAAGAAATTAAAAAAAGCCGCAGTTAACAAAATTGGTACATCGAATCGCAAATTAGGCAGAAAATTTGGTATTTCCAAGGAAACAGTCCGTCAAAACCTGCAAGCTTTTGGCGTTAAATACCATAAAAGAGTACCAGTTCCACGATGCAGTGAGAAGCAGCTTGAGGAAATCCCAAAAAAGTGCAGAATTCTTCGTCGAAAATATTTCACGAACCATGTTGAAATAATTCTTGATGCTGAAAAGTATTTTTCCTTTGCATAGAATAACGGTGAACAGAATGTAAGATTTTACACAGATAGCATTGAAAATACTCCTGACAATATAAGATTTGCTGCTAAAGGTAAGTTTGAGCCAAAAATCTTAGTTTGGGCAGCCATATCTATAAAAGGAGTGTCACAACTTTACATTCAAGATTCCAGAGGTTCGGCCATAAGATATGACACGTACATTACTCACTGCCTTACAAAAGTTGAAAAATTTATTAAAAGAAATCATGCTCATGACAACATAATATTTTGGCTGGATCTAGCCAGCAGCCATTATGCTTCTAAGACCCTAGACCCTAGACAGAAAAATTAGTTTTATACCAAAATTCGCAAATCCACCAAACATTCCGAAGACAAGACCAATCGAAGATTTCTGGAGTCTTTTATGTCAAGAAGTGTACAAGGACGGCTTGGAAGCTACATTTAAAGCACAGCTGAAAGCAAGAATAAAGAAGTGTGTGAAGAAAATTGATATATGGAGGTCGTCCAAACTATGATTCAAGGAATAAAATCGAAACTACGTAAAATTGAAGATCACGGCCCTTCAATTCTTTACAAAAATGTAACTTAATTTGTACAATGAATACGCTATTAAAATAAATTAATAATTTCTAAAAATAAAAAAAGGTCGTGGTTTTCACAAATGATTAAAAAATGTCTAGCTACTTTATTGGCACACGTTAGGATGCCTCAAAAAAACAAAGTTGAGATTGCCACGGACTAAAAGTGAACCTTGATCTATTTCATGACGACTCCCAAAATATTTTGGCTGTCACGATAACCGCCAGTGAGCTAAACCATTTTGATAATGCTGATTTTCATGCATTTTTTTTATGTTATTTTCAATAAAATTCAAATAATTTCATTATTTTTTTATACTATCCTCGTTTTAATCCTCGGTTTTTTCAATATTTTAGCTTAAGGTATAATATAGGAGTAACAACTAAAAAACTCAGCTTGTTTAAAAAAATTTTTTTAGAAACAAGGAGTTATTTTTTCAATTAATATACAATAAATACAGCTTATTGTACATAAAAAGTACTCTATAAAAATAATTTTTTTTTTTAATAGTTTTCAGCCTTTTACAGAGGGCGTTGAAAATTATATTAAAAAAATACATCCAAAACGGTTCGATGGATATCGCCTTTCCCATGTATCTGAAAAAAAAAATCAAATGTCATTTTAAAGTACAGACCACTACTTTGGCATCCCCTCTACGCACCACCCCCGGAGGGTTTTTAAAAATTATGGGAAAAGTTAAAGTAAAAAATTAAAAAAAGAGGTAGACTTTCGCACGTTTTTTTGTCAATAAAAAAAACAAAAAATAGTAGGTACTTGCATTTAGGAGGGGCAAAAATACAAACAAAATGCAAAAATATTTCTTGAAATTGAACCAATAGATTTCGAGTTATCTATCTAACCGTTTTAAAAAAACTAGTTTCGAGGAAATCGCGTTTAAAGCTTTTGTTTTCCGAAATTTTGCATATATTTTTAAAATTATCGGTTGATGACTTACTATTATTTAATCTGCAATGTCAGGTATCGTTTTAAAAACATGTATATATATTCTAGAAACTATGAAGAATATATTAAGCAAACAAGAAAAAAAATTTTTTTAAACATTTACACGTATATCATACCTATTAAATTGATTAACTCTGTCCAGAAATAAATATAAGCAGTCAAAACCTTTGCAATGACACCTTCAAAACGAGGATACCATATAAAATAAAGAAGTTATTTGAGTTTTTGAGCGGCAAAACTTTTAAATTCTTTGATGCAGTTTAGAAAAACTTTTTCAAAACAATTATTTCTGACAGTCTGTTTTTTTTAACAACCACACCAGCCGAAATTTTTACAAAAAACATGATTTTTGGTGGTTATTTAAAAATAGTTTAGCCCAATGGCGGTTACCGTGACAGCCAAAATATTTTAGAAACAGTCATAAAGTAGACTACAGTTCATTTCTAGTCGATGGCATAGATACTCTTTTTTTTCTATGAAGGTCGAGGCACCTTAGTGTATATATTTTTACAATGTAATAATATTTATACCAATAATTCTTAGACGTATGCTACTTACATCGATATAACAAACACATACACTGATGATTGTCCATTACCGATCGAGAAGATTAAGATTTCAGTAAATTAAATATAAATGCACCTTTCGAATTATATATAAAGTGCATTGAATATAGAATGCAATTTAAAAATTTAGAGTTTGAATATTTTTACGAAACTTTGCAAAATAAGTTCAACACTAAAATACGTTAAAACAAAGATTATTGTTTATTTTGGAATTTCCGGTTGCGAAGATACCGTTCTCTTGTCTTTAGGTTTAAAAATAATAACAAAAGTTAAAACTTAATAAATTCAATCGGAGAAGATCTTAGTATTGTTTTTTATATCATTTTTTCTTACTTTAAAACAAAAAAATTGTATTTTGGCAGTACTGGAATTCCCAAATTGAAAAAAAAAATCTTTGCCGTTAATTGTTTTGCAGTGCAAATTTTAATACATATTTTACCCTAAAACCAGGGACTGATAGCTAGGCAATTCTGGGATTGCAAAATTTTTTCGAAAAAAATTAGCAATATTTTTGTAAAATTGATTCATTCGCTCCTTTTCAAAAGTTATTCTATTCCTCTATTTAAATGTTAAATAAAACCGCTAAACCGCTTTTTTCTTTAAATTAGTATAAGAAGTATTGATACATATTGAAGATTAAACTGGTAAGTTGCCTATAGTTTTTTATTGCCAACACCTATCAGCCAAAATTAAAAATAAGACAAATAAGACAAACTTATGGAATAGGAAATAATAAGAATCTACGTAACTACGGAAAAGACAAGTTTTGATTTTTCAATGCAAATTTTATTTGTATGTCAATGAGATAAGACAAGTTATAAAAACTCTTACTATATGTAGGTAAAAATAAAAAATACAAAAGTATATTTTAAAGCCCTTATTAAATAAGCCTTTAGTCTAGTCTTCATTAAGCTCTTAATATATCTGTTGAAACTGAATAACTATTAAACATAGCTACATAATTTATAACCTAACGCCTCCTATTCCTAAGTACGAATGTCAGATACAATTAACTAATAAACTTCCTGTTTTTGCAACTATCGTTGTATTAAGTGCACGCGTTTTTTTATTCTTCTCACTAAAAATTAACTTTTTAATAGGTTATGGGCCTTTAACACACGTGATAAATAATTATACGCGGAATCCTAATATTTACGGTCATAAATTTAGTTTCATTTTGATTAGCCGAAAATGCCTTCTCCCCATAAGTTATCGTTTCTTTTCGAAAAATTACGTGGTTGAGAAAATTTTGATGTGTGGAAGCGGCATGCTAAATCATACCTTGTAATTAAAAGTTGCTGGAAAATAATTGAAACTGGATTCCCAATGCTACAGAGAAGGAACGTGATCAGAACGAACGTACATTCGCGGAGATCACGCTTATGATCGAGCCAAGTAATTTCGCGCACATTGCGACAGCAGAAACAGCAAAGGAAGCATGGAATGCTTTGCTAACAGCGTATGATGACAGTGGTTTAACAAGAAAAGTGGAATTGTTGAAACATTTAGTGCAATTGAAACTTTCTGATTTTGATTCAATGCAAGAATATATTAACACGATGGTCATGACGTCATTGAAAGTCCAAAACGCAGGTCTAAAAATTGACGATGAAGTGACTGCATCGCCCATGCTAGCTGGATTGCCCGATGATTTTCGTGCTCTAGTTTTAGTTGTTGAAAACTCAAAATCGCAGCTAACTGTCGACGTAGTGAAAAATTTGCTCTTACAAGATGCTAAAATTAATAGCAAAAGTGCTAATAGTGCTCTTTATTCCAAAAACACTAAAGAGAAATCAAAGAAATTTCGGTGTCATAATTGCAAACAAGTGGGACATTTCGCAAAAAATTGTCCAAGCAAAAAGAAGGACAAAAACTTTAAAGAGAAACAAAAAAGTGAAAAAGTTTTGTTTGCTTCTTTACTTGTGAACAACAATTGTAGTGACTGGTTCGTAGATTCGGGTGCTAGTGCGCATATGACAAAAGACAGCAACAATTTAATAAATAAAAGAACAGTGAACAACAAAGAAGTGATTGTTGCTAATAAAGACAAGGTGTTAGTGAAGTGTGAAGTGTGATGTAAAATTATTACTCACAACTGGAAACTCAAAAACCAATGCAGTGGTAAAAAAGTTGAGTATGTGCCTGAACTCTGTGCAAATTTGTTGTCTGTTCGTCAAATGACAAATAACGGAAATCGTGTAGTGTTTGAAGACCAAATTTGTAAAATTTTTGATAAAGATTCGAAACTAATTGCAACTGCGAGTGCTGTTAATGATTTATATCGTTTAAATTGCACAGCTGCTGAAGCTTCTTTGAACACTGAAATGGTAATGTCTGTTGCAAACTCCTGTGATTTGTGGCATCGCCGGTTTCCCCATATTTGTGACGAAAATCTTCAAATAGTGAAAAAATCATCAGACGGTGTTGAACTCAAAACGGGTAATCGCGACAAGTGTTTTGTGTACATCAAAGGCAAACAAACAAAAGCCTCGTTTAAAGACATTGAAAAACGAGCTGAAAATGTGCTTGACCTAGTCCATTCGAATGTTATGGGTCCGCTAAAGACAAAATCATTTTCCGGCGCGGTTTATCTACTCACGTTTGTCGATGATTATTCTCGAAAGGGTTTCGCAGTGCCAATCAAAAACAAATCAGACGTTTACAGCGAATTTATGACATTTAAAAATTTCGTTGAGAATAATCACGAAAAATAAAAATTCTTCGAATTGACAATGGCACAGAGTATATCAATAAGCCTTTTATAAATTTGTTAAAAAATAATGAAATATTGCATCAGAAAACAGCGCCTTATACGCCTGAACAAAACGGCGTCGCTGAGCGAATGAACCGCACGCTCGTTGAACGAATTCGCTGCATGCTGTTAGATGCTGGCTTGGGTGAAAAATTCTGGGCTGAAGCTGCTGTTACTGCAACGCACTTGTTGAATCTTGTACCATACAGAAGCTCGTAGTCCACACGAGACATGGTCAGACGAAAAACCAAACTTAAAGCATCTGCGCATTTTTGGCTGCAAAGCGATGGTACACGTACCAAAGCAGAAACGCACCAAACTGGATGCTAAGTCGATTGAGTGTATTTTTGTTGGATACAGCTGTGAAACAAAGACTTATCGACTGTTCAATCCATCGACAAAAAAGATCGTCATAAGTCGCGACGTAGTTTTCATTGAGAATCAGATGATAGCAACAGATATTAGCAACAATTTTTTTCCGTCACTCGTTGTTGAGTTAGAACTTGATAGAGATGTTGCCAATTCAGAGGAAGAAACGCCTCATGAACAGCTGACATCAGATGATTCGCTTGAATTGACAACAACTACTGAAGAAGAAACGCTTAGTTCGATGCCGTTGGAGTCAACAGTAGAGTTAGAAGCCGAAGACGATCCAACAATTATACCAGAAGTCGACATCACACGCATTGACGAGGACGACGCACAGTGATGCGAAAGGGCATGCTAGACGGAAAAAAGTCGAAATCTTATTTCTGAATTTTGAATATGTAGAACTCTGAAGAACTGTCCACTGATAACAGGAAAAAAATTTTACTTACCTCCGCTTTCTACAAAAAATACTAAAATTGTTGAATGTTGACCCAAAAAGTGATATTTTTGAAATTTTAGTTCATGAGTTTTATAGTTAAATTTAATTATATGTTTAAAATATTTATCAACATCCAAAAAAGTTGAAAATTGGCAGGCGTCATAAATAAGATATGTTCTTTTGAAATAAAATAAATTTAATAACGTATCTTATAAAATGTAAGCGCTATAAAATAGTATTTAAGGATAAATATGCATAAAAACGGAAAATTTGGTAAAATATTTTGCAAAATAAAAAAAAAGGACTGCCTCAGAATTGCAAAATTTTTTTTTATTTAATAATTATTATGTCTTCTTTAAGCGCTGGGAGTGCCAAGGTGCGCAACTTTTTTTTGAATTTTTTGTTCGAATGTATATGTATTCGATCGAATGTATTCGATGTATGTCTTAAAAATGGCTGTAAAAACCGTGCTCTGACAGTTTTGTATGAAAAAAGTCGAATTTGAGGTCAATGAGAATGTATGATGAGCTTAAAATATTTTCAACACATCACAAAATATTTTTACATAAAAAAAAAAAATTTCAATACATACAAAATAAAAAAAAAAATTTCTTAAACGAAGGTTTTTTCTTAGTTAAAACAGAAAATTTGGTAAAACCTTTTTGAAAATAAAAAAAAAGGACTGCCTCAGATTTCCAAAATTTTCTTTTTGTTTAATCAATATTATATGTACTTTAAGCTATAAGAGTGCCGAGGTGCGCAAATGTATGGTTGTCTTGTTATTTAACCTGTTTGATGTACCTAAAAATGCTATTTTTTTTAATTGAAAAACCAGGTTCTGACCGTTTTTTTCAAATAACGGCTGTAATCGTGACGACAGATTGGCAGGCAGTCATTGCTAAATCTACTTAGGAGGTGATGCTGATCAAAAATATATATACTTTTCTACACCTGCCACGCCTATTTTTTGGCATTTCAGACAGAAAAAAATATATTTCCCTTACAAAGTACACGTTTCGGTATTAAAATATGTATACATGAAATAAATAAAAATATATAATATATATCAATATAAAAATATTTATATTACGAAAAGAAAACACTGCTCAAACTTAATGACAATGAATTAAAAAATATTAAAAAAATATGTCTTGCTAATATTATATGGGAGTAACATGCAATTTCTTTACATTATATTCTTTGCTGTTTGTTCTTCTTGTTTTTATTTAAATGTATTTTTCTTACTCGCTGATTTTTTATGCAATTCTTCAATTCAAAAAATGCGTAAAATCGAGAAAGTAAACGTGGTGGTATGAAAATATATATATTAAGAAAACTATACACTCTGCTCAAACTGACATGAAAATCAATTTAAAATTATTAAAAAAATATATTTTGCAATAATTACATGAGGGAGCAACATGCAATATCTTTAAATAATATTCTTTGCTGTGGGCTCTTATTGTTTTTTTTTTTAAATGCATTTTTCTAACTCGCTCATTTTATGTACAGTTATTTGCTTTGTGAGAAAAAAATAACAAAAACGAAAAAGCAAAAAGTAAACAAAACAAGCAAGTGAAAACGAAGTCAAAGTTGATAAAAGTATTAACAAAAATAGTTAAATAATTAAAAGTTACTGAAGTGATTTGAAGATTAAGAAAATTAAAAATGACAGATTTTACTGGAGGTTTACTTAATAAAACATTCATTGCTTTAAAAAAGTGGCTTTAAAAATATTTTTCGTAGGAAAAGTTATTTCAATATCACGTGTGGAGTTTTTTGAGTTATGGTGCGATCAACAAAGTGATGACTTTTACGATACGGTCATAAATTTTGTTTCTTCAAATGAAATTTTATCTGATGAAATTGTTAATGAGATGAAGGTGAACATTCGTTTTTATGCAAATAAAATTCAACAAAAGTGGAAGTCAGCTGGTCGCCGTAAGGATAGGTATAAATGCAGCTATTGTGCTTACTACACTATGCGGCAAATTTTTAAGTTTCAAAATTTTGAAGTTCTACTACACAGCAAGACTGTTTTGAAATTTGTCATATAGTGTAAAGATAATATTTTTGTCTTCCTGTAAGAATAAATTGAAAATACTTTTCAGATTTTTGATGAAGAACTCAGATTGGTTACAAATGGAAGATATTGTATTAGTTCAACAGAAAAGTGATCAAGCCTCTGGTCAAAACGTCTTAGAAGAGCTCCCTACTACGTCTAAAGGCTCGCTCGGTAGGCCATCAAAACTTTTTGCAGATTGCGGAGAACGTTCAAAGCAAAATAAAGTACGTGATTTGTTGAAATCAAGAACTGTGAATGAGCTCTCATATGCTGCTCAAATGTCTAAACGGGCAAGTGGACTCCGTACTGTTGCAGATATTATAAAATCTGTTTGTGAATCTCCCGAAGAGGCGAAAAAAATTAAAAAATTAAAATATAGTACAGAAGCACAACACACTTACACCAATGTGGAGGCGCTAGCCATTTACATTGACAGTAGGTTAACTTCCTATACCTACAACAATCTTCGAAAAAGAGCATTACGAGCGGGCCATAATTTATATCCTTCTCTTTATAAACTTGCAAAATCAAAGAAAGACTGTTTTCCTTCAGAAAATTCAATCAATGTGACTGAAAGTTGTGCTTCCAAAAATATGCAAGACATTGTCAATCACACTACGGAAAGGCTGTTAAATGTGATACAGTCGGTTATTGCCGGCAATATTGAAAATTTTAGTACATTGACTTTAATTTGTAAATGGGGTGGTGATGGTAGTTGTGGTCATAGTACTTATAAGCAAAGGTTTAACGAAGAGGAGAGCACTGATGAGTATTTATTTGTAATGTCATTTGTTCCTATACAGTTGCGGCTAACTGAAAATTCAAATGAAGTGGTATGGCAAAATAAACATCCATCTTCCACTCGGCTTTGTAGACCAATCAAATTTGTATTCGCTAAAGAAACCGAAAAAATAATAAAAGAACAATTTGGAAATATTCGTCATCAAATTGAAAGTTTGAAAGATGCTGACTTTAACATATCATCCAAATCATTAAAAATTAAATTCAAATTTGTTTGCACCATGATCGACGGTAAGATAGCCAATCATCTTTCGTCTCACAAGTCAACACAGTCGTGTTATATATGTGGTGCCAAGCCAACTGAAATGAATGAAATCCAAAACCTCAAAGAACCTTGACCAGAATTGTATTCTTATGGCTTATCATCTCTACGTGCTTGGATCAAAACGCTTGACTGTATCTTACATATAGGGTACAGGCTAGATGTAAAAAAATGGGCAATCCGCGATATCAATGATAAGTTATCTGTCGAGAATAGAAAAAAGCAAATTCAACTTCGTTTTAAAAAAGAACTTGGTCTAGTTATAGATAAGCCCAAGCCAGGCTATGGCTCTTCAAACGATGGGAACACTGCTCGACGATTTTTTAAAAGCCATGAAAAAAGCTCTTCTATAACTGGAGTAGACGAGAAGCTTATAAAAAGATTTTATATAATTTTAAGCTGTATCTCCTCTGGTTATAATATAGATATTTCTTCATTTGAAATTTATATTAATGAGACTAAGGCATTATATATTCAACTTTATAGCTGGTATTTTATGCCGGTAACAGTTCATAAAATTCTCTGCCATGCTAAAGATATAGTGCAACAATGCATCGTTGGAATAGGGCAATTATCTGAAGAGGCACAAGAGGCTCGTAACAAAGACTGTAGACGTTTTCGTTTGACAAACACACGTAAAAGCTCAAGAGTCAATACAAATACGGATTTATTAAATATGCTTCTCATCAGTTATGATCCTTTGGTTGATTCCTACCGAGAAAAGCCTCTAACTAATGTTAGAAAATTGCGTCCGGACGTATTAGTTTTTCTTATTCCTGCTGGTGAATCAGAAATAACCACCATACGACAATCTCGTTTTCCTCTTGTTAATGATGATTCAACTAGTGATGAATGGTCCGATCCTGAGGGCGATTCTTGGTCGTCGAATTAAAGATGAACATCCAATTCTTAATAATGTTAATATAAGAAAAAATAAATAAATTCTTCAATTTAGAAAGTAAATTTCGCAAATCACATACTAGACGTCTATTCGTAATTTTGTAATCGTACTTTTTCTTATTTTTTAGATATAGCGCTAAATATGTTTAAATTGTATGGCAGCTGCCACGCCCGCTTGTCCAATCACGCTGAAATTTTTTTTTACTTTTTTGAAGTTATACATTAGACGTCTATGGCTAATTTTGTTATCATAACTTATCTCATTCCTAAGATATAGTGCAAAATGTGTTTAAGTTGTATGGCAGCTGCCACGCCCACTTGTCCAATCGCGTTGAAATTTTTTTAACTTTTTTCAAATCTAATATTAGACGTCAATGGCTAATTTTGTTATCATAGCTTATCTCATTCCCAAGATATAGTGCAAAATGTGTTTAAGTTGTATGGCAGCTGCCACGCCCACTTGTCCAATCGCGTTGAAATTTTTTTAACTTTTTTCAAATCTTATATTAGACGTCAATGGCTAATTTTGTTATCATAGCTTATCTCATTCCTAAGATATAGTGCAAAATGTGTTTAAGTTGTATGGCAGCTGCCACGCCCACTTGTCCAATCGCGTTGAAATTTTGGTTTACTTTTTTGAAGTTATACATTAGACGTCTATGGCTAATTTTGTTATCATAGCTTATCTCATTCCTAAGATATAGTGCAAAATGTGTTTAAGTTGTATGGCAGCTGCCACGCCCACTTGTCCAATCGCGTTGAAATTTTTTAACTTTTTTCAAATCTTATATTAGACGTCAATGGCTAATTTTGTTATCATAGCTTATCTCATTCCAAAGATATGGCGCAAAATGTGTTTAAGTTGTATGGCAGCTGCCACGCCCACTTGTCCAAAAGGTCTGAAATACTTTTTTTTGTACTTTCTTGTACCATAAACATCGAAAATTACCAAAAAATAATATTTTCCATCTAACTTGTACCAATCGCATCACTGTGCGACGTCCGTCGTTCTGAACGAATTGGTATTAAGCCAAGACCAAACTACAATTTGTCTGCAGGCGACGTACTTACAAGCGATCCAGTTACCGTTGAAGATGCGTTGTCGTCTTCTGATGCTCAACAATGGAAGGCAGCTATGCATAATGAGTTGGCGTCGCTTAAAGAAAACCGTACGTGGATTTTAACGAAGCTACTACCTGGAAAGAAGGCGATAAGTTCGAAGTGGGTGTTCAAAACCAAGACTAGTGCTGACTGTGAGCTAGTGCATCATAAAGCAATGTTAGTGGTAAAAGGTTTTTCCCAGCAACAGGGTGTTGACTATGAGGAAACGTTTGCGTTCGTGGTTCGATATACGTCCATTCGTCTCTTGCTTGCACTCGCAGCTGAGTATGAACAGCTCGTGCATCAAATGGACGATGTTACTGCTTTTCTCAATGGCGAGCTACAAGAAGAAATTTACATGTCTCAACCTTGTGGCTTCAATGATGGCTCTGGGCGTGTGCGCAAACTTAAAAAGTCATTACATGGACTGAAACAGTTTAGCAGAGTATGGAACAAGAAACTAAATGAAGTTCTCATAAGTCTGGGCTTGCAGCGTAGTGATGTAGACCAGTGCATCTACTATTGCGTACAAAATAAAGAACTGCTTTTTGTCGCAATTTATGTGGACGATGTATTGCTATTCTCAAACGACATGGCGTTGGTTACTCGCATGAAGCAACAGTTGTCAAGCAAATTCAAAATGAAGGATATGGGAGAGACGTCGTCGATATTAGGCATTCGCACGCGTTTAAATGCACGCGTTTTTTTATTCTTCTCACTGCAAATTAACTTTTCAATAATATCTGAATTTTAAATTCAAATTTACAAAATTTAACTGGCAGTATGAGAGGATACCGCTTGTTTTGAAACGAAAACTACTTTTTGCAGTCTTATAACTTCGATATAAGGCAAGTTTTTATATATCAGATTTAAAGAGCTCACACTGTACCATTAACAATGATTTCTCACTAAAACGAGTTAAAACGAGTTTTGAAATGGAACCACTCAATTTTTTTTTTTTTTGTGTTCCATATGCCAGAACAGGACACTTTTCGTAATCGCACAATATTTTGTGCCAATATTAATCATAGTTTTAGAAAATATTTTTACTGCAATTTATTGAAATACTGTCATATTTAGAATTTAGCGATTTTGTTTTTTTTAATAAAACAAGATATCATTCGAAAAGGAAAACATAAGATTTTTTCGAAAAGTAAAAAATAAGATTTTTTGAAAAGTAAAAACAACACCTCTGTTAGTTTTCTTCCAATTTTCATATTTGATAAGTCATTTTAATTAAAAATTAAACAAAAAACGAATTGCATACCACATATATTTTAAAAACTTGAACTTAAAAAATGTTATTAAAAAAATGCCATGCTCACATTCATAGTTTATTTAGGTATTCACAAATATCTTTAACCTCTTTGTGAGTGATGATAAAATCAAAAAACACTTTATTTGACTGTTAATATTCTGGCACGAATACACGTTTATTGTTCACTTGAAATTGTTGCTTTTCAATCATTGTAAAAGATATAAGGAAACTTCTTAGGCGGCAGTTCAAATTCAATTCAAGTACCGGTAAGATTTAAGAAAGTTTCGTTAAATGATGTAGAATAACGATATAACGTAGAGTAGAGTGAAGCAGAAAGAGCATATTGATAAAACCGCATTTGTACACACCGTACAAAAACAAAACTTAGCATAGACACAAACACTATTCAAGACATCCATTAAAGTATCTAGTCACTTTCCTGCGCAATTATTAACTGTGTAATGACAACAATTACAACGATGTAAGCATATGTCGGTAAACTAGACGCGGTCTACTTTTTTAACTCTTTTCATCAATTTATGCGTTTTTAAATACATAAGCGATTATTTTTTTATGCTTATATTAAGGCGGTCTTCTCATTCAAAACCCGTTTTATGGACCCTTTTTAAAAAAATTCTTATTTGAAAACGCAACTTTTTTATTTATTGTATTACAAAAGGTTCAAAGTAAATAAAAAAATTTTTTTTGCCTCGATACGTGGGCTGTTCAAAAAGTAATGAGACTTCAAAGTTGGTGGTGAAAAAAAAGGTGTCGTCACGGCGGCCACGATTCCGGGTCTCCGGAGCGTCTGAAATGAAAAAAAAAACGGGGTTATAATCAGTATAGATGTAATTCTCGGGTGAACCTCAAGCTTAATTTTGTGATTTTTTTTGACAAAATGGCGGCCATTCAAAAAAAAAATTTCAATTTCGGGTTTTTTTTTGTAGTTTAGTGTAAAAAAAAAATAGTAAAAAATTTTTTAAAATTATGGTCGAGGTTCACCCGAGAATGGTGACAATTCTGCGTCGATTCCATTTTGTTTCATGAAAATCGGTTCAGTTGAACTGGAGATATCATGGCCGCCAGTTCGAAAAACGTGGGTTCGAGATAAACGCGTTTAAAGTTTGAAGTAATTTTTTTGGGAAAAAAAAAAAAAATTAAAAATGTTTAAATGCAGTTTTAAAGAGCTGACAATTTTTACTTACAAATATTAGTCGGCGATGCCAGCTCCATACAGGCCACCTTCCTCTTTTTCGTAGAAACTGCTTTCTGCTGCCCTCTCTGCTCTGCGAGCCGTTCTGCCAGCTTTTGATGATGCCGCAGCTCGAGTCTCTGATCGGTTCAATCTGTCTTCATTGCGAGATAGTGCGTATTCGTATGCGTTTTTGCCAATCGCAATACCCATCAAACCCATAATTTTAAGTATGGGTATAAAACCGTCGTTGAAGAGGCACGTTGCAATGAAATTGGCCACTTCGATGGTGCGTGCGCTTGAGTTGATGTGTTTGGGCGAAAGTGACCAAAGAACAGAATTGTAGGACTCATTGGAATTCTGAGTTTCAGATCCAAGGCATCTTTCAAGCAAATTATCTGCCGACAGCGCTTCGTAAGCTGGTTTTATTACCTCCATCACCTTCTTGTCCATCAGACCTTGCTTCACAAAAAAGGCTGTATCTTCTAAAGTATTCCGAATTTCTAAAAATCCTTTTAGGGGCATATTCACAACTACCCAAGCTATAAATAAATGCAAAAAAAAGTTGAAAAAAAAGTTGCTCAATGAGAAGACCCCCTTAATGATATATAAGAGTATATGAATATTTTTTATATCTGCGATTTTGCCGCTCTCTTTAAGTGCCGCCCGGGCGAAACACCCTTTCCCGCCCCCCTCCCCCACTCGACGCGACTGCCTCTATGCACAAGTGCTTTAGAATTGATATGGAGGTTCAAGCTATATAAATTTCAAAATTTAACCTTCTGTAAGCCCAAATGTTTGTTGGGCGTAACGTCTATCGGTGTGGTAAGTGCTTCTCCAATAAGAAAGTACTCCGGTGTAAGTGCTGTTAGATCATTTGGATCAGATGACATTTGCATCATTGGTCTTGAGTTAAGAATGGCTTCAACTTCAACTACCACGGTATCAAGTTCTTCGTATGCCAGCGATGATACACTTCTTGATAAAAGATACTTTGCAGATTTTACCGCTGCCTTCCAAAATGAGGTGCCCGTGAAGGAATAAAGTGAGCTTTGTGCCCTTGTTGCTGCATTTTCTGATAATGGCTTCCTGACCTTCTGCTGAGTGAACCGAACTTATTAGTTCTCGCAGCACGTTGCTTGCCTCCACAAATTTTGTAGCATTGTCACTGAATATGTTTATACAGTAGTGCCCTCTGCTACTAATTAAGCGTTTTACAGCTCCAATGAAAGCTGCGGTTGTTAGATCTGACACGAGTTACTATGTATGCCTTATGGGGTCGTGAAGGTTGGATTTTTCCTTTGGTAGATCTCCTATGAATTGAATTAGTAGAGTTTGTTTGACTTTACTGCATCGTACGCAATGTTGAACAATAGATCTTGCCATTATTTTTTACTTTATTGGACAGAAGCGTTGTCGGATGTGAGGAGCTAAGGCGACTTGTGGTCCGCAATGTAGATGAGTTTCATCTATAATTTTTAGAAGTAGTTCTATTATTTTGTCATTATATTGGACAAGCATTGGGTGTTTTGTATTGTAGCTTAATGACGATGATGTCAAGCGACCTCCTACTCTAATCACTCCCTTGTCAGCCAAAAACGGATCCAAGGCTGTTAATGAGCTTGATTTGTGCACTTGCTCGCGTTTCAATAATGATTTGATTTCTTTACTAAATTCTGACTGCTGTACAGTATTTATAATGAGTGTCAGGAAATCATCGAGTTCTTGTGGTGATAGTTGTAGTTCCTTTCCAAATGGTTTTCCTTGTAAATGGTTGAAAACCGGATTGTAAAGGCTGCAATCCTTTGAAGCGTTCGGAATGACTTATGGTGATTAATATTATAGATGATTTGTTTTAAAGGTGCATCGGTAATAACCAATGTGTGACTCTTGAGTTTCCTTTCCTCGTCTTTCTATTTTTAAAATCAGGGGCATTACTCTCTAATGCGATTTGAAAGTCAATTTGCTCACATTCGTATAAATGGTACTCCATAAACTTAGTTTCGCATTTAAACACATTCGGACGAGTTAGAGAGTAGTATTTCACTTTCGGAATGCATTCAACTTTTGAATAGCATTGCTTTTCGAATCGCATTACAGAGTAAAGCCCCTGAACGAAATGGTGATGGCCAGACAGCTTCTTCTCCATGAAGAAAAATGTTCCTTGGAACCACATCAAGCAAGTATTGAACTGATTTGGCATTATTCCTCTGGATAACAAGTCCGCAAGATTTTGTTTTGATGGCACGTGATACAATTGTTGTTTGTTAGTTAAAGCTTAGTATGCTGTAGGAACGAACATTTTTGAGCATATAGTTTTACATGCGAAATTTCGGTGTAGTCAACATTTTTGTATGGAGAAAAAACACTAGCTGGTAGACAGATTCATATTTTTATTGCCTCAATTTTATATCCTATAAAAGGCAAGACTACCATTAATAAACAAAACAAATTTGTTTTATATCAAACAGGCCCGTAGCCAGGATTTACCCAAGGGGGAGATTTCCATAAAAAATATATCGATATTTTTTGATATCGATGAATCAAAGGGATTTAGTATACAACTTTAATGAATTTTTAATAAAACTTACTTTTATTTATATATATATGTTTGCATTAAGTCTTCTCTTTTATTTCCAATTCTGACATGACATCATTCTCTGTGACTTTGCTATCCTTACGTATTCTTGAGGATGCATAACCATTTAAGCGGCACTCGCCCATAGATCTTCTGGAAATGTATTTCAAATATCAATTGCACTCCTCCACCCATCCGCTGCTGAATTTTGATTTAATTGATTCGTATGGTAGTGTTACCAGAGCAAGGTACAATTTTTGCATATTGTTTAATAAAAAATTTAGATCGTTCCTCGTTTTCGGATGTCATCAAAATCAAGTTGAACGATGACAAAAGCCAGTACTTCCATGTTGTAAATTGTTGCACCAAGGAAAGGTATATAAACAGTAATTTTGTAAAAATTTTTCACACCATTAGAAATGTGACCTACAATGCAAATTCCTTTCAAACGATATTTTCCAGTAACTACTCGAAAAATTACCACGATAAGAAGACTAACATTTTCTTATAAGTAAATCCGTACTCCTAAACTTTAACAGATCACTTAGCAAAATTTTTAAATTTAATTGACTTTTCCGACAACATTCAAAAGGTTTGAAAATTTTATTTGTAAAAATTTTTGTTGTCCCAAGAGGTTAAGATCCCGCGTCGGTGCTAAAAAAACGCGAAACTTACAATAAGCTCCATTTTTCAATTTGGAGCAAGCTTACTAATGCCAACGGTTCAACCAAGACTGCTTAAATCGTAGATTACGCTAACCACTGACACGAAAATTAAAAACGTAATTTATGTTTCTGGAACAACTTCTACAATCATACACACAAAATGCACAAACTTAGAATTATTAACATAAAAAGTGAAATATTCTTAATAACACTACTTATACGACCGCTTTTAACATTACTGTCAATACTACCACCTCCTGCAACTGCCGGTTCCAAAGGCAGTTCTGGACACTTTTCAGGTTCTTAAGATTCTTGAACTCTTTCTACAATGCAAACGAAATACAATATGACATAATTATGGTTTAGCAAAAATTGTAACCATTAAATAATTATAATATATAATGGAGACCGCACACATTGACCATTGCACCATTCTGGCAGCGCTGCACTCGGTTGGTACATCAGCAAAGTAGTTCTAATGTCGCTTCGACTTCGGCAGTGTCATCATATTTTTATAATTAATCATATTTAATTTTGTAACATTGGATCAAAGTATTAAAGAATATTAAGAAGTCGCAATAATAAGGACAGAAATTGATAAAAGAAAAAATCCCTTAAAAACAAAGATTTACTTTACTCTTTTCTGGCCTCTTTTAATGGCTGTTTCTGCAGCTAATTAAGTGGAATCGTTTTAGTATTTTGGCACAATAAAATAATCAATAGAATAACACTTAACACAAATGTTTTAAATTTTAGAAAACCACAATTAAAATAATTGTAAAGGTAAAATTTTTCATCACTTTCATTTAATACTTTCCAACGCAATAGATTCCTAAATCATTGGTGATGAACAAGGCTCAATTGAATGTATCGAACTTTTTTCGATATCTTAAGCCTGTTGATGTTGCTGTTTATACTGTTACTGAAGAGAGACATAGGCGCATTAAGTATGTGCACATAAAAAATGTCATATTAATGATTATATTTTATTTTTTTTTTGACCCTAAGGGGGGTTTGAACACCCAAAACTCCCTCTTGCCTACGGGCCTGATATCAAAACACCAACACATACTTACTACTTATTTTTTAATATCAAATTTCCGCGGCAATTAAATGTACGGGTATATAATTGCCAGCGAAGTTTTTACATTTCAACTCTCCACACATGGTTGTGAACTTGGACGCCCTTAACACTGAACAAACAGCGTACTACCTAGTGAAAAAAACATCCGCTGCCTGTTCGCTATCAAAAAACTCAATGTACTTCTTATGTGAATTTTGTTTTCGTTTTTACAGCATACTGAGCTTAGCTCTAGAATTTTTGCAGTTCTGTTTGCAACAAATGTATGAAAGTTTGCAGAAGAAGAATGAAGCCAGGACTGGACAATTTGTGAGTCTGTCCAATAATAGGTTGGATGATTGTTGTATTGTAGATCATTTTTAATTTCTGCCATGAGTTCAGCGCTGTGTAATGCTGCACACAGTTGAAGTCTGGGTATAGTCTGTGCGTTTATTGGGGCAACTCTAGACTTCGAGCCAGGCGCGCAACCAGAAATTTTTTTTTTGGGGGGGGCTATTAAAATAGGTCGGGCTTATATATATAAAAAAAAACGTTACTACAGCGGCAATTGTATACTGTAAATGAGTTCGACTTTTGCACTAACAGTTCCTGGTAAAAACCTCAGCCAGGGCAAGCAACATATTACCATTCCACTTATTCACCTCCAGTGGCGGACTGGCCATACTGGAGGATCTTGAGAGTTCCAGAAGGACCGGTGCAATTTGGAGCTAGTTGCCGTATAGCACATAAGAAAATTAACCCTTACAGTTTTAATTAGCAAAATTTAGTCTTTGTTCTACATTTGCATTTATTACATAACTTTCAAATAGTTCATATTTTAAAGCACATTTATTAATAAACATATCAAATACAAACAATTTTCCAAACTTTCAATATAATAATATAATAATTTTTTTATAGAAATGTCTTTACAAAAAAAAAATTACAGAAGGTTCCAGGAAAGTACGGCTAAAAATGCTAAAAAAAAAATTTTAAGAAATATCAAAAAAGTATCGAAAGAAGATGAAAGTGATAAAATTGCTACTGCATTAATTGTACAATTCAAAGAAAAATTAGTGAGAGGTATATGCACCAATCTGTGGAAGAGCATGCAAAAACTTCTTGACATTTAAACTCTTGTGAAGCTTATTTATTTTTTTAAACCGACATTGAAAACTTGGTGTGTTGAAAACGTAAAATGCTTCAATCAAATATTTGAAGTAAAGTCTTGGCTCAAGTAAATCCAAAGGCGTGATATTCTTAAAAAAATTATTAACATTATATAAATAATATGCAAAATATGAATTAGCTTCAGAGAAAATGAACAGGAGGCAGCTTATACGTTACAAGATGAGTTCATTGATCATGGACATTTTTGAGACTTGGTTCGTTTAATAAGCATATAATGTTTGTCTTAAAAAATATGTTAAAAAGTCAATAGCCAAGTATGTTATTAACAAATTATAAAGGAAGAGAATCCTTAATTTATATATTTTTAAAGGCATGTTATTTATATTTTATTCCCACTTTTTTTTACCCATTTTAGGCTAGTAAATGCCATTTGCCGATTTTTTACGCCTGCGTGAATTTTTTTATATATGCGTGCAATTTTTATTATGGAATTTTGACTAATATTGACAAAGGTTATCGAGCTATCGCTTGATCCATTTGCGTTTTAATTTGAAAGGTATCTTCTTCAGAATATGATGCACCTTTATTTATGACTGGAAAATTTATTTTTTCTGAACTTCAAAAGTATCTTAAAACATTGTAAAACGTTCGAATATAAACATAAAGAAGAATAATGCCTTAAGGTGAGAGGGCCAGTCAAGTCATTATTTTCCAGGTCAAATTTAAGTCCGTCACTGTTCACCTCACAGTAGTAAATTGCAATTTTTGGGAGTAATATTTGCATATGAAAGTATGTATGGTAAAGTCAACAAACAAAGGATTCCACCAAAATGATAAGATACAAGTCAACGACAGCCAGCGACGACTAAGCAGCAGACAACAGCCGAAATATGAGCGCCGTACGTGACAATATGGAATGTGGCCGGATACGCGTGTGGAAACACTTAGCATGGTAACGGTGGGAAAATGCAATGTCTGCATTTTTGCTCTAAGCTAATTGTATGCTTCTTCTTTGTATAAATCCTAAACTAATTGTATGCTTCTTCTTTGTATAAAATTAAGTATTTAAGATATGCAAAATGTTATTATAGTTCAGTTCATTTTTGTACCTTGTAATAAAGTGTAGCATAAACGCATTCAGTGAGTTTTTAATTATTGGCCCGTTGGGCTGGGCCAAGCCAGCCAATGCCGGCCAAAGTATTTTTTTATTGAATCGCGAAGGACTCGCGTTAACTGGCGCCCGAGCAGGGACCGAGCTGTCCTTGCACTATCCTGGCGTTACTGGTTTCTTGTTGGGGGTACAAGCTGCGATTCCGAACACCGGACACTCCAGTTTGAATAGCTTTGGTGGAAAATAAACTGCGACTCCGAACTCCGGACCCTCCAGCTTATTACCTAGGGAAAACTATCTCCCCACAACCAATATTCCAGGACATTATCTTAACAAAAAATGTCAGATGGTTATTGGCGGGGCGTGGGGCAAATTGTGCCTTAGTAAGTTGCTGTGGGCAGCATCTAAAAAGGACAACACAATCCCTCCAGATAGTGGGAAAGAAAAAAAAGAGAACAAGAAACTAGTCTGCAATATCCACATAAGAACATATTGCGGAGAGCGCAGAAGGAAGTGCATCGACTGCATCGGTTCCTAAACGAAGATCTATCTGTTGCAGCATAAAACCAGCAAATTAACAAACCAGCAAATTAAAAAACCAGCGAATTAGCAAACCAGCAAATCAACAAACCAGCAAATTAACAAACCAGCAAATTAAAAAACCAGCAAATTGGCAAACCAGCAAATCAACAAACCAGCAAATCAACAGCAGAAGAAAAATCGAAAACATCCTATACCATAAATAAAATTATGAACAACATTTTAATGTGAGTACCCTTAAGTCTTCTTAAAACACTCTTATAAAGTCTAAAAAACTGTTGAAATCGCTTGCCGATTGATTTAACTAATTAAAAGGAAAATTTTTTTTTTTTTGAGTTGCTTGCCGATTAAAATAAAATATATTGAATTATTTGTCACTTTTTCTTTGTTAATTATTAACTAAATTATTTACAAAATGGATGAGATTAAACAGGCCATAACAGAGTTGACTGGGGCCGTGAACACGGCTCTCAGTAAAATTAAAGCCCTAGAACAGAAGACGAGTGATTCTTCTTCACCCTCAGGCAGTGCGCCCCCCGTAGTCCCACTGCGGGGGCCAACCACTGAATTCGATCTGAAGGAAATTAATAAACTCCCGGATTGCGTCAAAGAGTTGCAGACCTTTGATGGCAATCCTACGCACTATGTATCATGGGTACATAGTGTGGAGACAATACTGAAGGATTACAGTATTGTCAGGGGGAAGCCCATTTACAGAGCGATCCTGCAAAGCATCAGGCAGAAGATAAGGGGTGCCGCCGATGCTGCACTCATATCTTACAACTTGTTCGATGACGACTGGCTGCTGATCAAACAGTGTCTCTCCCTTCACTACGCGGACAAAAGCGATGTGAGGACATTAGAGCACCAGCTCAACGCCCTCACCCAACGCGGAATGAAACTAGATGAGTTTTACGCCGCGGTGAACCATCAGTTCTCTCTCATAATCAACAAAATAAAAACGGAGTCCTATTCAGAAGAAACAGTAAACGTCCTCATCGGCAACTATAGAAATAGGGCATTGGATGTTTTCATCCGTGGCCTTGATGGAGATATTTCTCGTCTTTTGGCCATCAAAAAACCGCAAACTTTGCCAGAGGCTTATTCCGACTGCCTTGAGATGCAAAACCTCAATTATCGAAAAAATTTCGTGCACAATAACAGTGCAAGTAACACCATTTCCTCTCCTATAAATCAATTTTTCGACAGAGATTTGAAACTATCCCTGCCTCCTAAGCCAAGGGTCTGGCAACATCCCGACCGTCCCCATTTCAATCAAAGACAGCAAATACCGCCTTTTCAGCCAAGAAGAAATCAACCATCAATTCCAGGCCCAAAACCACAGGAGCCCATGGACATTGATCGGAGTATCCAGACAAGGCAGGTGGACTATCAAAATAGATCAAAGTTCCAGAACCCAGGGAAATTTCAATATGCAGGACGCAGGACTAGGTCCGAGAATTACCCCCAAAACAAGCGGCAACGATTGTTCTTCACAACGGGCCATAATGAACAACAAGATTCATCCGAATCAATCCAAAACGATGAACAAGTGGCTGTTCAGGATGAAATAGGACACCAAGTAAATTTTATGACAGGGGGCCATCCAGCGTACCATATATAGAGTAAAAAACTCGGGATGGCCAAACCCTTGAGTTCCTTATTGATACTGGTGCAAATAAGAATTTTATTTCTAGCTCAATAGCCTTAAATTCTGACAACATTGAAAACCCCTTTATAGTTACTTCTGCTGCCGGAAATCTAAAAATAACTAGCAAGGTCTGCGGGAAGTTTTTTGAACATTTGGATGACATTATTACTTTTTATGTTCTCCCTGGTCTGACTTCGTTTCATGGTATCATTGGTGATGACACCTTGAGACAGCTTGGAGCAGTGATAGACAGAAAAAATAATTTTCTCGCCTTAAAATCTGATATTTTATTACCCCTAAAAAACAAAATTTCGAAACAAGTGAATGCCATTTCTTTCGCAAATAGAAACATCCCTGCAGAATTCAAAAGAAAATTATTAATTTTATTGACATGAATAGATCCGTAGACACATTTGTCCAAGCCGAAATTAAGACCAGCACTGAAGAACCTATCTACACTAAGAGTTACCCTTATCCCACTTGTATGAGACAGGAGGTCGAAAAGCAGGTGAGGGAACTGTTGGAGGCAAACATAATTCGTCCTTCCAGAAGCCCGTACAATTCACCCATTTGGATTGTACCAAAAAAGCCAAAACCATCAGGGGAAAAACAATATAGGCTGGTTATTGACTTTAAACGCCTGAATAGCGTGACAATCTCGGATTCTTACCCAATACCAGATATTAACACGACTCTTGCAAGCTTAGGTGAATCAAAATTCTTTTCAACGCTTGATCTCACTTCGGGTTTTCACCAGATCCCAATGAAACCATCCGATATTGCCAAAACGGCTTTTTCTACCATGAATGGGAAGTATGAGTTCCTTCGACTTCCTTTTGGGTTAAAAAATGCACCGGCAATATTCCAACGCATGATCGACGACGTTCTTCGTGATTATATTGGAAAAATTTGCTACGTTTATATTGACGATATAATCGTATTAGGAAAAACTGAAGAAGAACATCTGTCGAACATCGCTTCAGTTTTTGCACGGCTGCAAGAAGCAAATCTTAGGGTAAATCTAGAAAAGACGCAATTCTTACAAACAGAGGTAGAAATTTTGGGCTACCTAATAACATCCAATGGTATCAAGGCTGACCCGAAAAAGGTAGAAGCCATACAAAGAATTTCACCACCAACAAATTTAAAGGAACTTAAATCATTCCTTGGCCTGACTTCCTATTACAGGAAATTTATTCGGGATTATGCAAGAGTTGCTAAGCCCTTAACCAATCTTACACGTAGTGAAAATTCTCAGGTGAAAGCGAGTCAATCCAAAAAAGTTTCAATTGAACTCGACAAGGACGCTATAACTGCATTCAATTGCCTTAAAGAACTCCTCACTTCCTCTGAAATTCTCGCTTTCCCAGACTTCGATAAGCCATTTAACTTAACAACTGATGCTTCCAATTTTGCAATCGGAGCCGTTCTGTCTCAGGGTGAGCCTGGAAAAGACAGATCGATTTCCTTCATTTCCAGATCGCTAAGCAAAACAGAGGAGAATTACGCTACGAACGAAAAGGAGATGCTGGCAATCGTGTGGGCCCTCGATAACCTCAGGTCTTACTTGTACGGAGCGAAGAAAATTAGGATTTTTACCGACCATCAGCCCCTAACATATGCCTTGGGAAACAGGAATTTTAATTCTAAACTCAAACGCTGGAAGGCGCGGATAGAAGAGTACAACAATATGTGGCTGATGATCTTTCTAGGCTAAAGACTGTCCAAAATCATTCGTCAACCTCAACTGCTGAACAAATGGTGAATCCACTTAGAACATTCGGCGATGGCGAAGAAACGGAAACAGCAAGCGAAGGTCAAAGCGTTCACAGTGAGGATACACTAACAGCGAGCGAGGGCTCAACTATACACAGTGCCTTACAAGACAGCTCAGACTTGCTACCACATGTTGAAGCCCCACTGAACGTTTTCCGCAATCAACTTATATTTAGGCAGGGAAAAAGAGAATTGATTAGCCATATAGAACCACATAGTGGATATCACCGCCATCATATCTCTGTCGGGATAATAAATAGGGAAATACTTATACGCTTCTTAAAAGAGTTTCTAGTACCCAATATCATAAATGGAGTGAAAATACCTGAAGAGTGCATTCAGCTTTTACAGAACGTTTATGTTGACAACTTTTCAAGGTATAAAATTCGAATAACGCAAAGAGTTGTCGAAGACGTCACAAATGAAGAAAGAATATTTAACATCATTGAATCAGAACATAAAAGAGCTCATCGCAATCCTAGTGAAAACAAGGATCAAATCTTGGAAAACTATTATTTTCCCAAAATGAGCCAACAAATCAGGGTTTCCGCTAAACAGTGCGAGATTTGTCGCTTAAATAAATACGAAAGACATCCGCAGAAACCCAAGCTTCAACCGACACCATTGCCGTCTTACTCCTGCGAAATTCTTCATCTCGACATATTAGAAATACAGGGCATGAAGTTTATTTCATGTATAGACAAGTTCTCAAAATTCCTCAAGCTCTTTGAGGAAAAAAAAAAACTCCTCCCTGAAAAAGAAACTCATTAAAATACTTCACTATTTCACAGTTCCTAAGAGGATCGTAACTGACAATGAGAGAGGGTTGTCAAGTCCATTAATAACAAATTATGTGTCAACTATGGGGATAGAATTTTACCGAACACCCATACAAAGGAGTGAAGTGAACGGGCAGGTTGAAAGGGCACATTCAACTATTCTTGAAATCTATAGGTGCCTAAAAAATGAAGCTACACGGTTATCCCCGAGGGAGCTCATGAACGTGGCAGTAGACAGATATAATAACTCCATCCATTCTGTAACAAAAAAGAGACCAAGCGACATCTTCTTTAACCGAAGCGAAAAAATAAACTATCAATCGCTAGGCAACTTCCAAGAAAAACTTAACGAAGACTTAAGGGGGATTATCAGAGAAAATGAAAAATTAAGAAATTTAAGAATTAATTCTAAAAGACTTGACCCCCGAAGATATAATGAGGGGGAAGTTATCTTTGTTAAAGACAAACAAATTAAGGGCAAACAAAAAGCCCTCTATAAAAAAGAAATAGTGGCTGCTGACAACGAGGTCACAGTCACAACAATGTCAGGGCGAAAGTATCATAAAGCCCATTTAAGATAATTGTATCATTTAAAAAAACATATGAGAAATTGTAATCTGAAAAAGAAAAAAAAAAAAAAAAAAAAATCAAAATTGACAAAACTTGTTCTGTATTAGAAACACTAAAAGCGCAAGCTTTGCTAGCAAACAGTGGAAGGGAAACCACCGGGGTTCGACTCCCGCTAGACAAAGGTCTATGCTTTTCCTTAAAAATAAGAAAAAATAAAATAAAAATATAAAAAATATAATGAAATATTATATTATATTCTATAAATTTACTTGACAATTTTAATCATCTAATCTTCTTTCAGAACTATATTTGACACATTATATTTATTAAATTTTACTGTTCTTCAATAATAATTATGAACTAATTCTTAATATATTTTCAGCAACATAAGAAAAAGTTATTTTAAATAAATTTTTAATAAATTACCTCTTAATACTAAAGAATATTTAAAACTTATGTACTTGTATATTTTCAGGAAAATATTCGTTTAATTAATTTTAAAATAAAAACTATTTTATATCTGAAGATTTCAATATACATTCAATAAATATTTTTATAATTATTTATAAGACAGTCTAAAAGTTCCACTTTATCTTCACAAGCCACCACCAATGCTAAGTCTCACATCGTTGCAGAATACTTTTTTTGAAGACAGCATGCGCTCTCCATCTTTACGAATACGAATCTCCCCTAGTTACCTTAAAGAAGGGCAATGGCTATATCCTTAATGGTCACTTCAACCTCGTTCACGTGATCGACCTGGCACGATTCGAAAAGCTGACATCAGAGATTGACGAAGCGGCAAGGAACATATCTACTACAGACGATACGCTTTCACTTCTGCAGTATCACCTTACTCGAGTTCAGAAAAGTCTTCACGAATTAAAGGGTAGAAAACCAAGAGAAACTCGCTCCATAAATTGGATAGGATCAGCATGGAAATGGATAGCCGGAAGTCCAGACGCCGTGGATTGGGACTCAGTATTACGAAATGAGCAGACTATTGTCGAAAACAATAACCAACAATACAAGATCAACAGAGAATTGTTCGAAGTAACGCACGAAGCCATCACCAAGTACAACAAACTGATCGAAATGCTACACAACGATTTGGATAATCGACTTATCAACAAACTGGAACAGAGCCTTTTAGAAAAATCTTTTATTCTGTGGGACCAGGTCCACGAAATCGTGCGAGCGTGCCAAATGGCTAGAAGCGGAATAATTAACACAAACCCACTGGACAGTGAGGAAATGAGCAAAGTGTTATCTGAAGTCGAGACCCTTCCTTATGAAAACGAGATAGAAGCTCTTGAGTTTGCCACCCCAACCATTTTTGCTAACGATACAATGCTTCTTTATATTGTCTCTTTACCAAAGGTTCAGCAGGAAAATTATAATCACATTCTTGCGCGAGCCGCCATACTCAACAACAGTCAGGTGGATATCCCATACAACGAGATGTTCGTAAGCCAGAAAGAAACATTCGGGATAAAAGAAGGATGTCTACCGATCAGAAATACAACAGTCTGCAGTTCAGCATCACTAAGTAAAATTCCAGAGGACAGTTGTGTGGTAAGAATACTCAAGGGCGGTAACGCTAATTGCACCTTCAAGACCAACACGGAAGAAATAGTTGAACTTGTTGGCGGGGAAACGATTTTCCTATCTAATTTCAGAGGATTCGTCAACGCCACTAATTTTTCGAGGCATCTGGATGGCACCTACATCGTGCAATTGGAAAATGAAACAATTTATATAAACGAAAGAATCTTCTCAACATCTACCGTAACCAGAGTCCAAGCCCTTCCACAGCTTCTCACCAACGTAACCAAGGGAACTGACAAAATCAACATAGCCTATCTACATGGAGCGACGTTGAACAACATCAAGCGATTGGGTAACCTGGCTAAAAAGTAAACCTCTCTATGCTTTCAGACCTTGCAGCTATCCTTGGTATAATCCTTGTCGCAGCATCTTTTTGGTGGAGATCCAATCGACGCCTCAATCTACCAAAAATCGTGCCAGCCGTCATTCGGGTCGAAGAACCTCAACACCAACAAAACAAGATGGCCGAGGCATAATCTGCGGGACGCAGATTTTTAAGGGGGGAGGAGTCAACGACAGCCAGCGACGACTAAGCAGCAGACAACAGCCGAAATATGAGCGCCGTACGTTACAATATGGAATGTGGCCGGATGCGCGTGTGGAAACACTTAGCATGGTAACGGTGGGAAAATGCAATGTTTGCATTTTTGCTCTAAGCTAATTGTATGCTTCTTCTTTGTATAAATCCTAAACTAATTGTATGCTTCTTCTTTGTATAAAATTAAGTATTTAAGATATGCAAAATGTTATTATAGTTCAGTTCATTTTTGTACCTTGTAATAAAGTGTAGCATAAACGCATTCAGTGAGTTTTTAATTATTGGCCCGTTGGGCATTGGCTGGGCCAAGCCAGCCAATGCCGGCCAAAGTATTTTTTTATTGAATCGCGAAGGACTTGCGTTAACTTACATATAGCTGCATTCCCGTGGCACTGGATCAGATCAAATCTCAGTGGAACAGTTTAAGTTCAACTTTATTAAAATTTGGATGAAGTGTCAAAATACGAGTGCCAGCAGTAAGACGAAAACTCGTCGAAGAGTACTTCAGATTTGCCAACTAGGTTCGTTTTGAAAAAAATGCTTTACTTTGCTAAACTTTTAAACTTAAAAGCATTTTAAGATCAGAAAAAGAAATCCAATTTTTTTTTTTCATTGTGAATAAAAGAGCCACTCTCTAGATCAATGACCACGGGAATGCAGCTCATGATAACTAAAAATAAGATTTCACAAAATTTAAAAAATTGCGATCAATTGTTTGCTTTTTACAGAAAAAAAACGTTAGTTACAGGATTATTGTGATTAAGATTAACAAAATAAACCAAAACTATATCTTCAAATTCAGTTTACGCTTACTTTCAGCGAGCTTATCTAAAATAAAATCCACTTATGGCGTCATATCTCTGTACAGATTTAGCAATGTGAGACCGTTTAATCTATCTTGCAACATCGCGTTAAATAAGCATTGGTAAATTTAAAATATTAGAGAATATTTCTGTATGACACAGTTCTAATGCTACAAACGCTGTCTTTTTACCATACGCTAGTTTTATTACAACTTTATACCAAACATTTAGTTTAATTTTTAATTATCAAAATCTTCTAAATCATCTTAATAAAATCCAATTAGTTTTTCAAAAGTTCCTAAAGCGCCATATCCAGCGGTTTTGTATCGTAAGGAAATAGTGTTGAAATGAATAGTAGAAATAGATGTTCTTAAAATCTAACTCTTAAGTCTGAGATAAATCAAACGTTTATTAGTATCAAATCAATTTTTATTTTGTTGGCTTTATGCTTAGAGTATGATAAATAAATTCTATAAAAATTTATTTTGTGAAGTAACAAATTGAATGTGTGGTAATTTAATAATAAATTATTAGTACTTCAACCACAGCTCTATCTAGGGACCTAAACGCCCTTTCACCCTAGTTGGTCGTTCAATGGGTGACGCCATTGCAGTGTTGTTTTCCACTTTTTTTTTAAATTAAATTTATGCACTTTTTAATTACTTTTTATTATTATTTATGAACTTTTAAATTAAATACTCCTAACTTTTAAACTCCTAACTTTAACTAATACTCCTAAACTTTTAAATTAACCATCACCTGTTTTTAACAGATCTAGGGACATTTTAGGTGAGAGAGATACGCTATCATGCTCAAACCGAATAATTGTCAACAATACCCCAAGTGGTCAGAATTACAACTAAAAAATTTAAACACATGTATTCTCTCACCTAAAATGTCCCTAGATCCTTTAAAAACAGGTTATGTTTAATTTTAAGCAAAAATTGTTGCACTCAGAAAACAGTGATCAGAGCAGTCGCATATTTGTCGCGGTTCTAAGTTTTATTAAATAAATGTAAAATTAAATCACTTTCAGTGAATAAATAACTTTGTTTTGATAAATTTGTATATAAAAGACTGCTATAAAGCACGAAGTCTGGTGAATTATACTAAATAACCAATTTTAACATTGTTCAAAAAACTTAAAAAAATACACAATAAAAAAAAAAAAAACTTCGGCAAGCTAAACAAAATTAAACACCCAACATTCATCAACACACTCGCGCTGCTTGAGTGATACTGTCACGATCCGTCGACTACACCGCTATTGGGGTCTTATTGCTTTACTCTGTGCCCTCTGATTTGTGTTTTTGTGCGCACCTTCTGTGCTTCTCATTCTTCGTGTTTTAAATCTCTCGTTGAATATTCTAAGCAAATGACTCCCTCTCCTATGCTGACAGGTCAACATCGTGAACACCTTGCACCCCGCGCTAACAACAAAAGTGAAGGTACGCCAAAGCAGACAAGCAGCAGCAGTCCATCTTCGCTTTGTACACAACTCTTGGCACTTGAAGAGCGGCTCAGGACGAATGTTAAAGACGATATAATCAGCTTGAAGAACCGACTGCGACAGCACGCTGAGAATCTATTTGCACGTCTTTCAACCAAGATTGAATGCAAATTTGAAAAATTGGTGAGCGACGTTACGTCAATCAAGCAACAACTCGTCGATAAATTCTCCGAGTACGATAGCAAAATACTCCAGCTTGAAAATAAAGTGAATGCTCTAACGTTACTCTGCGACGACCTTTCGAAAAAAATAGATGAAAATAACGTCAATACTAACGTCAACAACAACAATAACAACAACAACATCAACAACAGCACTGATTATTCTTCGGATGCTGTATTATTTGGGTTGGCGCAAACAAGTGAGGAAAACCTTAAAGGTATTTTTATTCAAATCTGTCGATGCATAGAGTTCCAATCGCAGTTCTGTTGTTGTCATAAAATTTTATACTCCTTTCGATCGGAATCGTGTACTGACGGCTTTCGGCGATTATAGAAGGCGATTTAAGAAGGCTGTCAACCTCTGAGATGCTGAGATTGACTCCGAGAGTAATGTTTATATTCATGAAAGCCTTACTGTCGAATCAAGAAAATTACTGCAAGCAGCTATCTCATGTAAGCGCAAAAAACATATTTTTAATGCGTTCACTTTCCGAGGAGCAGTTTTCATCAGATTGCATAAAGGCCGTGATATTGTCAAAATCAACACCACAGAAAGACTTGATAATATCGTCCGGGATGTTGTTGATGGTGCCAGAAACAACTAATGGAGCTCAGCTGTTTTGGAGTTTTATATTTTATATAATTTTGTTATTTAATATAACTCTTATTCTCTACAACTATGTTTCGTTTTCTTACCTTCATACGCTCTTATTATTAAATGCTCTCTTTTTTCCTCTATCTATTTTCTATGCTCTCCTTTAAATGCTCTTAGTACAAATAATATATGTCTATATTTTTATGCCAGTTGTGGGTAGTTCAAATGGCTATGGTTATGCTAGTGCATTTTAATGCAAGAAGCCTTAATGGAATTAAGATGGATTGCGTTAAATATGCATTTTCCGAATCGAGCGTGGATATTATCTGTGTTTTAGAAACCTGATTTCACACGTATGTTAGTGACTCCTTATTAAATATTAAAAATTATAAGCTATTTCGAAATGATAGATCGAATTGTAGAGGCAGCGGAGTTGCAATATACTGCAAGGAAAATTTGAGTATTAGCATTTTGGGAAAATCAAATGGATCGGAGATGGAATATTTGAATGCGGCTATATCAGACAGCAGAACCAAGGTTTTTCTGTCGTGTGTATACAACCCTAATCGAAGCTTTAGCTTAGAGCCGCTATTCACAGAACTCTCACATTATGCTATAGACTTCCAGCATTTTATACTTTGCGGTATACCTGACTCGTAAGTTTCTTGACGATTTATCTGCAGTAGGGCTAAACATAGTTAATAGCACAATACCAACCTTATCTTCTGCAGTTTAAACATAAATCTCACAAGAATTGCCAATGAAACTTTTTTTCTATATCGTGACTTTAGGTCGATTGAGTACACTTCTTTGTATCATGATTTGACTCGAATAAACTGGTCAGACTGTTGGTTTTTAGACTCAGTCGACGAAAAACTCAATTTTTTCACAGAAAAACTAACAAATCTGTTTGATAATCATGTTCCCCTGCGTACCCGTCATGTAGTTAATAATTCTTGCCCTTGGTTCACACATTCCATACAATCGCTTCTAAAAAACGGAACAGAGTTTACACTAAGTGGAAAAGAAATCCTACCGCACAAAACTGTGAAGATTATAGGAAAGCTAGGAACGAAGCTACAAACGCCATTAGGCTTTCGGAAAAAATGTTTTTTTTATCAAAATTGAATCCGAAACTTCCTCCAAACAGCACTGGAGCAACCTGAAGAGCTTACGTGTATGTAACAAGGAATCCGATGTGTGCCGTATTGACCCTAATGTACTAAACGACTATGTTGCTGCCAACTCTACATCTATATTATCGACTCTGTCTGATTATGGTGAAAATGTGTCTTGTAACTTTAATTTTGAATTTCAGTTTACTGCAGTTAGTGAGTTGGATATAGCGCGATGTATAAAAAATATTAAATCGAATGCTACTGGTGTTGATGGTATCTCAATAAAATTTCTAAAATGTATATTGCCTCATGAACTAAGTCCACTTGTACATATAATAAACCATTTCTTTACTACTTCGAGATACCCCGAGATATGGAAAGTGGCGACAGTCATTCCTATTGCAAAAAAAATCAAATGCTTCCGAACCATCCGATTTTCGGCCAATTAGTCTTTTGTCTTCGGTTTCAAAAATATGCGAGTCTCTCATGGCTGAGCAGATTCTTCGTCACATAACTACTTTTGGCCTGATGTCTAAGCTGCAGTCGGGTTTTCGGCCCGGAACATAGCTGTTCCTCTGCTTTAGTAAAAATAATGGATGATTTAAGATTGCCATTTGATAAGTGCCACCTAAGTTTGCTCTGCCTCTTAGACTTTTCTAAAGCGTTTGATACAGTAGACCACTTTTTACTCTGTAAGAAACTTGAATTTTACTTTGGCTTTTCCAATGCTTCGGCTCGGTTTTTGTATAGCTACTTGGGCGGCAGGTCCCAAAGAGTCAGGATAGGGAACAACTTCTCGCATTGTAAAAGAACCACGAGTGGAGTCCCAAAAGGCTCTGTTCTTGGCCCACTTCTTTTTACTATGTTTATAAACGACATCTTCTCTAAATGCAATCATGTAACCATGCATGCGTATGCTGACGACTTGCAGTTGTACTTGTCCAGGCCCCTTAGTCTCGTTGATGATTTAATTGAAAAAGTTAATGAAGACTTAAATATAGTAGCGGAATGGGCCAGTCGAAATAAACTGAAGCTAAACCCTCTTAAATCGTATGCCTTACTGATTTCAAAGAATGCCTATCGAAATTATGATATTCCTCTAATTCTTCTCAATAACGTTGAGCTAAGACTCAACGTATGTAAGGCCAAAAATCTTGGTTATCAAATAAATTCGTCCTTGTCTTGCGAAGATCATATTAACTCCTGCGTTACCAAAATTTACTATGTCTTACGAAATCTTCGCATGACAGCAGCTTTCGTGCCTGTTGACATCAGAAAAAAACTAGTATTGCAGCTAATACTGCCAATTATAACATAAGCAGAAGACGTCTATAGTAAACTTGACTCGAGATCTTTGCTAAAACTGCAAGTTGCTTTTAATAATACTGCACGCTATGTCTACGGAATCAAAAGGTTTGATCACATATCACCCTTTACCAATCAACTATTGGGCTGTAGCTTAACCAGCTATCTTCAGGCAAGAAACTGCATTTTCCTGCACAGGGTAATCCAGTCGCGTTGTCCACCCTATCTTTTTGAAAAACTTAAATTTTGTAAATCAAGTCGGAACATGAATTTAATTATTCCAACGCACAACTTTCTAAATTCAAGTAGACTGTTTTTCGTTAGTGCAATAAGACTATGGAACTCACTGCCAAATAACATTAAAATTGTTTCCAATAGAAAGTACTTCAAGCATTTAATTTTCGAATATTTCTCCTAACTCTTTTTTTCGTCTGTTTCCTTTAAATCGCTTCCAGTTCTTAAATTGTATCTTTATTTCTTTCCATATTATTTCTTCTTTACAAAATAAAAAAACCAATTTACTTTAATATATAAATAATGTATGCTCATCCTTTTTATTTTTTACAAATACTATGTTATGTTGAAATGATTGTGAATCTTATTATTAGTGTCTACTTTTTAACTGTACAATTGAAAACGTTACTCTGCGACGACCTTTCGAAAAAAATAGATGAAAATAACGTCAATACTAACGTCAACAACAACAATAACAACAACAACATCAACAACAGCACTGATTATTCTTCGGATGCTGTATTATTTGGGTTGGCGCAAACAAGTGAGGAAAACCTTAAAGGTATTTTTAATCAAATCTGTCGATGCATAGAGTTCCAATCGCAGTTCTGTTTTTCTCATAAAATTTTATACTCCTTTCGATCGGAATCGTGTACTGACGGCTTTCGGCGATTATAGAAGGCGATTTAAGAAGGCTGTCAACCTCTGAGATGCTGAGATTGACTCCGAGAGTAATGTTTATATTCATGAAAGCCTTACTGTCGAGTCAAGAAAATTACTGCAAGCAGCTATCTCATGTAAGCGCAAAAAACATATTTTTAATGCGTTCACTCTCCGAGGAGCAGTTTTCATCAGATTGCATAAAGGCCGTGATATTGTCAAAATCAACAGCACAGAAAGACTTGATAATATCGTCCGGGATGTTGTTGATGGTGCCAGAATCAACTAATGGAGCTCAGCTGTTTTGGAGTTTTATATTTTATATAATTTTGTTATTTAATATAACTCTTATTCTCTACAACTATGTTTCGTTTTCTTACCTTCATACGCTCTTATTATTAAATGCTCTCTTTTTTCCTCTATCTATTTTCTATGCTCTCCTTTAAATGCTCTTAGTACAAATAATATATGTCTATATTTTTATGCCAGTTGTGGGTAGTTCAAATGGCTATGGTTATGCTAGTGCATTTTAATGCAAGAAGCCTTAATGGAATTAAGATGGATTGCGTTAAATATGCATTTTCCGAATCGAGCGTGGATATTATCTGTGTTTTAGAAACCTGGTTTCACACGTATGTTAGTGACTCCTTATTAAATATTAAAAATTATAAGCTATTTCGAAATGATAGATCGAATTGTAGAGGCAGCGGAGTTGCAATATACTGCAAGGAAAATTTGAGTATTAGCATTTTGGGAAAATCAAATGGATCGGAGATGGAATATTTGAATGCGGCTATATCAGACAGCAGAACCAAGGTTTTTCTGTCGTGTGTATACAACCCTAATCGAAGCTTTAGCTTAGAGCCGCTATTCACAGAACTCTCACATTATGCTATAGACTTCCAACATTTTATACTTTGCGGTATACCTGACTCGTAAGTTTCTTGACGATTTATCTGCAGTAGGGCTAAACATAGTTAATAGCACAATACCAACCTTATCTTCTGCAGTTTAAACATAAATCTCACAAGAATTGCCAATGAAACTTTTTTTCTATATCGTGACTTTAGGTCGATTGAGTACACTTCTTTGTATCATGATTTGACTCGAATAAACTGGTCAGACTGTTGGTTTTTAGACTCAGTCGACGAAAAACTCAATTTTTTCACAGTAAAACTAACAAATCTGTTTGATAATCATGTTCCCCTGCGTACCCGTCATGTAGTTAATAATTCTTGCCCTTGGTTCACACATTCCATACAATCGCTTCTAAAAAACGGAACAGAGTTTACACTAAGTGGAAAAGAAATCCTACCGCACAAAACTGTGAAGATTATAGGAAAGCTAGGAACGAAGCTACAAACGCCATTAGGCTTTCGGAAAAAATGTTTTTTTTATCAAAATTGAATCCGAAACTTCCTCCAAACAGCACTGGAGCAACCTGAAGAGCTTACGTGTATGTAACAAGGAATCCGATGTGTGCCGTATTGACCCTAATGTACTAAACTACTATTTTGCTGCCAACTCTACATCTATATTATCGACTCTGTCTGATTATGGTGAAAATGTGTCTTGTAACTTTAATTTTGAATTTCAGTTTACTGCAGTTAGTGAGTTGGATATAGCGCGATGTATAAAAAATATTAAATCGAATGCTACTGGTGTTGATGGTATCTCAATAAAATTTCTAAAATGTATATTGCCTCATGAACTAAGTCCACTTGTACATATAATAAACCATTTCTTTACTACTTCGAGATACCCCGAGATATGGAAAGTGGCGACAGTCATTCCTATTGCAAAAAAAATCAAATGCTTCCGAACCATCCGATTTTCGGCCAATTAGTCTTTTGTCTTCGGTTTCAAAAATATGCGAGTCTCTCATGGCTGAGCAGATTCTTCGTCACATAACTACTTTTGGCCTGATGTCTAAGCTGCAGTCGGGTTTTCGGCCCGGAACATAGCTGTTCCTCTGCTTTAGTAAAAATAATGGATGATTTAAGATTGCCATTTGATAAGTGCCACCTAAGTTTGCTCTGCCTCTTAGACTTTTCTAAAGCGTTTGATACAGTAGACCACTTTTTACTCTGTAAGAAACTTGAATTTTACTTTGGCTTTTCCAATGCTTCGGCTCGGTTTTTGTATAGCTACTTGGGCGGCAAGTCCCAAAGAGTCAGGATAGGGAACAACTTCTCGCATTGTAAAAGAACCACGAGTGGAGTCCCAAAAGGCTCTGTTCTTGGCCCACTTCTTTTTACTATGTTTATAAACGACATCTTCTCTAAATGCAATCATGTAACCATGCATGCGTATGCTGACGACTTGCAGTTGTACTTGTCCAGGCCCCTTAGTCTCGTTGATGATTTAATTGAAAAAGTTAATGAAGACTTAAATATAGTAGCGGAATGGGCCAGTCGAAATAAACTGAAGCTAAACCCTCTTAAATCGTATGCCTTACTGATTTCAAAGAATGCCTATCGAAATTATGATATTCCTCTAATTCTTCTCAATAACGTTGAGCTAAGACTCAACGTATGTAAGGCCAAAAATCTTGGTTATCAAATAAATTCGTCCTTGTCTTGCGAAGATCATATTAACTCCTGCGTTACCAAAATTTACTATGTCTTACGAAATCTTCGCATGACAGCAGCTTTCGTGCCTGTTGACATCAGAAAAAAACTAGTATTGCAGCTAATACTGCCAATTATAACATAAGCAGAAGACGTCTATAGTAAACTTGACTCGAGATCTTTGCTAAAACTGCAAGTTGCTTTTAATAATACTGCACGCTATGTCTACGGAATCAAAAGGTTTGATCACATATCACCCTTTACCAATCAACTATTGGGCTGTAGCTTAACCAGCTATCTTCAGGCAAGAAACTGCATTTTCCTGCACAGGGTAATCCAGTCGCGTTGTCCACCCTATCTTTTTGAAAAACTTAAATTTTGTAAATCAAGTCGGAACATGAATTTAATTATTCCAACGCACAACTTTCTAAATTCAAGTAGACTGTTTTTCGTTAGTGCAATAAGACTATGGAACTCACTGCCAAATAACATTAAAATTGTTTCCAATAGAAAGTACTTCAAGCATTTAATTTTCGAATATTTCTCCTAACTCTTTTTTTCATCTGTTTCCTTTAAATCGCTTCCAGTTCTTAAATTGTATCTTTATTTCTTTCCATATTATTTCTTCTTTACAAAATAAAAAAACCAATTTACTTTAATATATAAATAATGTATGCTCATCCTTTTTATTTTTTACAAATACTATGTTATGTTGAAATGATTGTGAATCTTATTATTAGTGTCTACTTTTTAACTGTACAATTGAAAACGTTACTCTGCGACGACCTTTCGAAAAAAATAGATGAAAATAACGTCAATACTAACGTCAACAACAACAATAACAACAACAACATCAACAACAGCACTGATTATTCTTCGGATGCTGTATTATTTGGGTTGGCGCAAACAAGTGAGGAAAACCTTAAAGGTATTTTTAATCAAATCTGTCGATGCATAGAGTTCCAATCGCAGTTCTGTTTTTCTCATAAAATTTTATACTCCTTTCGATCGGAATCGTGTACTGACGGCTTTCGGCGATTATAGAAGGCGATTTAAGAAGGCTGTCAACCTCTGAGATGCTGAGATTGACTCCGAGAGTAATGTTTATATTCATGAAAGCCTTACTGTCGAGTCAAGAAAATTACTGCAAGCAGCTATCTCATGTAAGCGCAAAAAACATATTTTTAATGCGTTCACTCTCCGAGGAGCAGTTTTCATCAGATTGCATAAAGGCCGTGATATTGCCAAAATCAACAGCACAGAAAGACTTGATAATATCGTCCGGGATGTTGTTGATGGTGCCAGAAACAACTAATGGAGCTCAGCTGTTTTGGAGTTTTATATTTTATATAATTTTGTTATTTAATATAACTCTTATTCTCTACAACTATGTTTCGTTTTCTTACCTTCATACGCTCTTATTATTAAATGCTCTCTTTTTTCCTCTATCTATTTTCTATGCTCTCCTTTAAATGCTCTTAGTACAAATAATATATGTCTATATTTTTATGCCAGTTGTGGGTAGTTCAAATGGCTATGGTTATGCTAGTGCATTTTAATGCAAGAAGCCTTAATGGAATTAAGATGGATTGCGTTAAATATGCATTTTCCGAATCGAGCGTGGATATTATCTGTGTTTTAGAAACCTGGTTTCACACGTATGTTAGTGACTCCTTATTAAATATTAAAAATTATAAGCTATTTCGAAATGATAGATCGAATTGTAGAGGCAGCGGAGTTGCAATATACTGCAAGGAAAATTTGAGTATTAGCATTTTGGGAAAATCAAATGGATCGGAGATGGAATATTTGAATGCGGCTATATCAGACAGCAGAACCAAGGTTTTTCTGTCGTGTGTATACAACCCTAATCGAAGCTTTAGCTTAGAGCCGCTATTCACAGAACTCTCACATTATGCTATAGACTTCCAGCATTTTATACTTTGCGGTATACCTGACTCGTAAGTTTCTTGACGATTTATCTGCAGTAGGGCTAAACATAGTTAATAGCACAATACCAACCTTATCTTCTGCAGTTTAAACATAAATCTCACAAGAATTGCCAATGAAACTTTTTTTCTATATCGTGACTTTAGGTCGATTGAGTACACTTCTTTGTATCATGATTTGACTCGAATAAACTGGTCAGACTGTTGGTTTTTAGACTCAGTCGACGAAAAACTCAATTTTTTCACAGTAAAACTAACAAATCTGTTTGATAATCATGTTCCCCTGCGTACCCGTCATGTAGTTAATAATTCTTGCCCTTGGTTCACACATTCCATACAATCGCTTCTAAAAAACGGAACAGAGTTTACACTAAGTGGAAAAGAAATCCTACCGCACAAAACTGTGAAGATTATAGGAAAGCTAGGAACGAAGCTACAAACGCCATTAGGCTTTCGGAAAAAATGTTTTTTTTATCAAAATTGAATCCGAAACTTCCTCCAAACAGCACTGGAGCAACCTGAAGAGCTTACGTGTATGTAACAAGGAATCCGATGTGTGCCGTATTGACCCTAATGTACTAAACGACTATTTTGCTGCCAACTCTACATCTATATTATCGACTCTGTCTGATTATGGTGAAAATGTGTCTTGTAACTTTAATTTTGAATTTCAGTTTACTGCAGTTAGTGAGTTGGATATAGCGCGATGTATAAAAAATATTAAATCGAATGCTACTGGTGTTGATGGTATCTCAATAAAATTTCTAAAATGTATATTGCCTCATGAACTAAGTCCACTTGTACATATAATAAACCATTTCTTTACTACTTCGAGATACCCCGAGATATGGAAAGTGGCGACAGTCATTCCTATTGCAAAAAAAATCAAATGCTTCCGAACCATCCGATTTTCGGCCAATTAGTCTTTTGTCTTCGGTTTCAAAAATATGCGAGTCTCTCATGGCTGAGCAGATTCTTCGTCACATAACAACATAGCTGTTCCTCTGCTTTAGTAAAAATAATGGATGATTTAAGATTGCCATTTGATAAGTGCCACCTAAGTTTGCTCTGCCTCTTAGACTTTTCTAAAGCGTTTGATACAGTAGACCACTTTTTACTCTGTAAGAAACTTGAATTTTACTTTGGCTTTTCCAATGCTTCGGCTCGGTTTTTGTATAGCTACTTGGGCGGCAGGTCCCAAAGAGTCAGGATAGGGAACAACTTCTCGCATTGTAAAAGAACCACGAGTGGAGTCCCAAAAGGCTCTGTTCTTGGCCCACTTCTTTTTACTATGTTTATAAACGACATCTTCTCTAAATGCAATCATGTAACCATGCATGCGTATGCTGACGACTTGCAGTTGTACTTGTCCAGGCCCCTTAGTCTCGTTGATGATTTAATTGAAAAAGTTAATGAAGACTTAAATATAGTAGCGGAATGGGCCAGTCGAAATAAACTGAAGCTAAACCCTCTTAAATCGTATGCCTTACTGATTTCAAAGAATGCCTATCGAAATTATGATATTCCTCTAATTCTTCTCAATAACGTTGAGCTAAGACTCAACGTATGTAAGGCCAAAAATCTTGGTTATCAAATAAATTCGTCCTTGTCTTGCGAAGATCATATTAACTCCTGCGTTACCAAAATTTACTATGTCTTACGAAATCTTCGCATGACAGCAGCTTTCGTGCCTGTTGACATCAGAAAAAAACTAGTATTGCAGCTAATACTGCCAATTATAACATAAGCAGAAGTCGTCTATAGTAAACTTGACTCGAGATCTTTGCTAAAACTGCAAGTTGCTTTTAATAATACTGCACGCTATGTCTACGGAATCAAAAGGTTTGATCACATATCACCCTTTACCAATCAACTATTGGGCTGTAGCTTAACCAGCTATCTTCAGGCAAGAAACTGCATTTTCCTGCACAGGGTAATCCAGTCGCGTTGTCCACCCTATCTTTTTGAAAAACTTAAATTTTGTAGATCAAGTCGGAACATGAATTTAATTATTCCAACGCACAACTTTTTAAATTCAAGTAGACTGTTTTTCGTTAGTGCAATAAGACTATGGAACTCACTGCCAAATAACATTAAAATTGTTTCCAATAGAAAGTACTTCAAGCATTAATTTTCGAATATTTCTCCTAACTCTTTTTTTCATCTGTTTCCTTTAAATCGCTTCCAGTTCTTAAATTGTATCTTTATTTCTTTCCATATTATTTCTTCTTTACAAATTAAAAAACCAATTTACTTTAATATATAAATAATGTATGCTCATCCTTTTTATTTTTTACAAATACTATGTTATGTTGAAATGATTGTGAATCTTATTATTAGTGTCTACTTTTTAACTGTACAATTGATTCTTAAATATTTTGATTATATAGGTTGTTATTTACACTGTTTAGGCCGCAACCCTAAAGAAGGTAAAAGATTAATGGAAATGAATATACTTACTTATCGACTCGTTCGAGTATCGATATTCCAGTATCGATCCTCTGACGAGCTGCTCGGTCGGCTCCTCCGACGAGCTGTTGCCGCCTTCTTACTAATCACCTATTGATTATCATCGGCAAACGCTGTGTTTTTTAAAGCTCCAGTCTCGGTATTTATATATATACATCTACTTATTTCATTGTACAGCCATATTGGAGAATTTTGTCTCACTTATTGAAGAGTACCATATCACACGTAAGATCTTACCTGTATTAAAATTTATATTTTCGTTCATATTAATTGGTGTTTTTATTTGGTCTTCCTCTGCGCATAAACTCGATCATAAATTGCACGAAGTTTCTACGCAGACTCTAGGCGCTGACGTTGTCTTCCATTCCAGCAACAGAATTTCACAAAAGTTCATTCGCAGAACTGTGGCAAAAGGAGTCACGGGAACAAATCAAATCAGATCTGTTTATGGTCCTTCGTGAGCCTTCTTTGGAACGTCCACCTACGGAAAATCAACTGAGCACTTCTCAAGCATCCAGTTCATGATTCAACTTTAATTCCCCAGCAAGAAACAAAAAAGGTCAGTTGATTGAATTTAATTGTCTTATGGTAGAAGTATGTGCAAGTTTTCTTTTTTTTTGGCAAAGGTTTATACATTTTTTTTCATATATAAAAAGCCAACAAGTGTGTGAAAGTGCGCGAATTTTTTCGAAAAAGTTTCCAAAAAGAAAATTAATTTCGTTAAATTGCAAAATTTTTTTTTAGGCCGAAGTTGCACGAAGTGGTCAAAGCAAAAAATTAATTTATGGAAAATTATAAATGTTAACAAGTTTAGTGATTAAGTGATTAAAGCTTTGCTTAATTAATTAAAATATTGGAAGCAAATTCGAAAAAATTTTCTTTTATTTTCACACTCACGCACAGGCTGACAATTTGTCAAAAAATTTTTTGGTTTGCTTTTGTTTAAGTAATTTAAAAGCCAAAACTCACAAGCACATATGCGTAAGCAAAAAAAAAAAAAAAACAAAAAAGGGAACTTACCAGAAGTGTCCGTCCGATTTCGGTGCAATATAAGTTTTTCTTTATTGTTCTTGCTATCATTAAAATATTGATTGAATGCATTTTATTAAAACAAGACTAAATTTATTAAGACTAAATTATTTAATTAATTTTATAAATTAATAAGCACAAACGATATCAAGAAACTTTAAACTTTCCTTGATATCTTATAATTGCTGAAAAGTTGTTGTTTTGCCGTCGGTACTTTGTGGCATAAACTTACGCGAAGTGTTTGTGCCGTCGGCCCGTTCTTTCTTTTTTTGCATTGAACATACACACGCACGCACGCACTTTAAATCAGTTCGATTGCTTTAGCAAAATATTATATTTTTTTTTTCCGAGTACAATAAAAATTGTGTGTAAAGTTACGTTGTAACTTGGTGTGTATTTTTACGCGAAGTGTTTTGCCGCCGGCTTTTTGGCATTAAACACACACACGAATTCTGAAGCAATTCGATTGCTTAAACAAGTATTAGGTTTTTTCCGCGCACATTATTTTTTTCGAAATACTATTGTTAGAATTATATTATTATTGCGTGTTATATTTGTGGAGTCTTGAATTTTCGTGAAAAAAAAAATATATACACAAAGAACTGAACACAAACACGGAGAAGAACAACAACCAACAAAAGCAACAATTGAGACCAGCTGAGACAACTTGGGAAGAGAGTTGCCAATTCAACAGAAATACTACCGCACGTATTGCGATTGTCGCTTTTGGCACATTTGCGGCATTTTTTAAATTTCTTAAAATTTTTTAATTAAATCTAATATTTTAACTACATTTCAACAATTTTCATCGGAAATTATTTGTGAAATCTTTTTTACGCTCGTAGGATTTTGGATGACAATTTCAAGAAACAAATAAACATAAATTTGTTATTAATTACAATTAATTACATTAATTGCAAAGAAAAACTTTTGAACATTGGAAAAAATTGAATAAATATATTTGAAGTTTTTAAAAATAAAAGCATTTTTTATCTACAAAAAAAAAATATTTTAACCACTTGTATCTTTTTTGGTGAAGTTATTAATCGTTTTTTTTTAATATAAAAAAAAAGGTTTTTCCGAGTTTCTACGTATTAGAAAATTTTTTCCGATTTTTTTTAAAACCAATGCTGAAAGTTTCTACGTATTAGAAACCATTTTTAATTATTGATCGAATTTGAAGAAACTTTTCTACTTATTAGAAAATTTTTTCAGATTTTTTTTAAAATCAATGCTGAAAGTTTCTACGTATTAGAAACCATTTATAATTATTCATAAAATTTTTTCCGATTTTTTGAAATAAATCGTGAAAGTTTCTACAAATTAGAAACCATTTATAATTGTTCATTAAATTTTAATAAAATTTTCTATTTATTTGAAAATTTTTTCCGATTTTTTGAAATTAATCGTGAAAGTTTCTACAAATTAGAAACCATTTTTTATTGTTCATTAAATTTTAATAAAATTTTCTATTTCTTCGAAAATTTTTTCCGATTTTTTTGAAATAAATCGTGAAAGTTTCTACATATTAGAAACCATTTTTAATTATTCATTAAATTTTAATAAAATTTTCTACTTATTAGAAAATTTTTTCCGATTTTTTTAAATAAATCGTGAAAGTTTCTACAAATTAGAAACCATTTATAATTGTTCATTAAATTTTAATAAAATTTTCTATTTATTTGAAAATTTTTCCCGATTTTTTGAAATTAATCGTGAAAGTTTCTACAAATTAGAAACCATTTTTAATTATTCATTAAATTTTAATAAAATTTTCTACTTATTAGAAAATTTTTTCCGATTTTTTGAAATAAATCGTGAAAGTTTCTACAAATTAGAAACCATTTTTAATTGTTCTTTAAATTTTAATAAAATTTTCTATTTATTTGAAAATTTTTTCCGATTTTTTGAAATAAATCGTGAAAGTTTCTACAAATTAGAAACCATTTTTTATTGTTCATTAAATTTTAATAAAATTTTCTATTTCTTCGAAAATTTTTTCCGATTTTTTTGAAATAAATCGTGAAAGTTTCTACATATTAGAAACCATTTTTAATTATTCATTAAATTTTAATAAAATTTTCTACTTATTAGAAAATTTTTTCCGATTTTTTGAAATAAATCGTGAAAGTTTCTACAAATTAGAAACCATTTTTAATTGTTCTTTAAATTTTAATAAAATTTTCTATTTATTTGAAAATTTTTTCCGATTTTTTGAAATAAATCGTGAAAGTTTCTACAAATTAGAAACCATTTTTTATTGTTCATTAAATTTTAATAAAATTTTCTATTTCTTCGAAAATTTTTTCCGATTTTTTTGAAATAAATCGTGAAAGTTTCTACATATTAGAAACCATTTTTAATTATCCATTAAATTTTAATAAAATTTTCTACTAATTAGAAAATTTTTTCCGATTTTTTGAAATAAATCGTGAAAGTTTCTACAAATTAGAAACCATTTTTAATTGTTCTTTAAATTTTAATAAAATTTTCTATTTATTTGAAAATTTTTTCCGATTTTTTGAAATAAATCGTGAAAGTTTCTACAAATTAGAAACCATTTATAATTGTTCATTAAATTTTAATAAAATTTTCTATTTATTTGAAAATTTTTTCCGATTTTTTGAAATTAATCGTGAAAGTTTCTACAAATTAGAAACCATTTTTTATTGTTCATTAAATTTTAATAAAATTTTCTATTTCTTCGAAAATTTTTTCCGATTTTTTTGAAATAAATCGTGAAAGTTTCTACATATTAGAAACCATTTTTAATTATTCATTAAATTTTAATAAAATTTTCTACTTATTAGAAAATTTTTTCCGATTTTTTGAAATAAATCGTGAAAGTTTCTACAAATTAGAAACCATTTATAATTGTTCATTAAATTTTAATAAAATTTTCTATTTATTTGAAAATTTTTCCCGATTTTTTGAAATTAATCGTGAAAGTTTCTACAAATTAGAAACCATTTTTAATTATTCATTAAATTTTAATAAAATTTTCTACTTATTAGAAAATTTTTTCCGATTTTTTGAAATAAATCGTGAAAGTTTCTACAAATTAGAAACCATTTTTAATTGTTCTTTAAATTTTAATAAAATTTTCTATTTATTTGAAAATTTTTTCCGATTTTTTGAAATAAATCGTGAAAGTTTCTACAAATTAGAAACCATTTTTTATTGTTCATTAAATTTTAATAAAATTTTCTATTTCTTCGAAAATTTTTTCCGATTTTTTTGAAATAAATCGTGAAAGTTTCTACATATTAGAAACCATTTTTAATTATTCATTAAATTTTAATAAAATTTTCTACTTATTAGAAAATTTTTTCCGATTTTTTGAAATAAATCGTGAAAGTTTCTACAAATTAGAAACCATTTTTAATTGTTCTTTAAATTTTAATAAAATTTTCTATTTATTTGAAAATTTTTTCCGATTTTTTGAAATAAATCGTGAAAGTTTCTACAAATTAGAAACCATTTTTTATTGTTCATTAAATTTTAATAAAATTTTCTATTTCTTCGAAAATTTTTTCCGATTTTTTTGAAATAAATCGTGAAAGTTTCTACATATTAGAAACCATTTTTAATTATCCATTAAATTTTAATAAAATTTTCTACTAATTAGAAAATTTTTTCCGATTTTTTGAAATAAATCGTGAAAGTTTCTACAAATTAGAAACCATTTTTAATTGTTCTTTAAATTTTAATAAAATTTTCTATTTATTTGAAAATTTTTTCCGATTTTTTGAAATAAATCGTGAAAGTTTCTACAAATTAGAAATCATTCTTAATTCTTCTACGAAGTTTAATAAAACTTGTTATGGAGTAGAAAATTTTTCACTTAACACTATTTAACACTATTTTGAAAAGATTTTCTGAAAACTTGTTCGGATTGTTTTAAAATATATCCCGAGAGTTTCTACTTATTAGAAACAAATTAGAAACAAATCCAACACAATTTTCTATTTTTTTCAGAAAATTTGTTCTGGTATTGGATCCCAACCGACATTTTTTTTCGGTTTTCGTCGATTTTCATACTTTTTTTATTGCACGTTTTCGATCAAGAAGCAAATAATGGCTAAATTAATCTCTTTCATGAGAAATGCCGACACCATTGTTGATATGGAAAAAGATTTCAATGTTATTCATCACGATGAGCATACAATTTTCGCTCTGAGAATTCAAGAGGATGAATTGAAGTCTCAATGGGCTAACGTAAAGTCTTCTTATGACGGTTGCTTGCTAAAATTAGTGGTAGCGAGTGGCGAAGAGGATGAAAACGTCACCCTAGTCAAAGTCAAGTATCGCTCATGTTATCAAACATATGTTCGATGTCTAGCAAAGATGAACGAACTTAGCGATGAGTTGTCCACGGCAAAAAGACTACATGAAGTTGATGTTTTGCAAGAGGAGATGACAATGTCTCGTCATAATATCAAGTTGCCACCGTGTGATACTGAGATATTAGACGGTGATTATTTAACATGGCCTTCGTTCAGGGATATGTTTTCCGCCATTTACATTTCGAATAATCGGATAACACCTGTCGAAAAACTTTTCCACCTTAATCAAAAAACCCGCGGAGAGGCCAAAGAGATTGTTCAAAAATCTTCCCTCACGCACGAAGGGTTTGCGACGGCTTGGCAAAACTTGACAGACCGCTATGAAAATAAGCGGATTTTGGTGAATAACCAACTAAAAGTTTTATTTAATCTGCCAGCCGTGACCAAGGAGTGTAGAAATAACATAAAAAAGTTACAAAGAGACATCAACAACTGCATTTCAGCATTAACTATGCACAAAGTTGACATAAGCAATTGGGATGCGATATTTACGTATCTATGTTCAACGAAGTTGCCAGAAACTACGCTCTCCTTATGGGAGCAATCTATTGAAGACAAGGCAGAAATCCCCAAATGGGCTGACCTTGATAAGTTTTTAACAAGTCGCTTTCAGACATTAGAAACGGTGTCTGACTTCAGAGGCGCGGTGCAAAAAGGGCAAAAACCGATCGCACCTTCACCGAATGTGAAACAAGTCAACACATACCAGACAAATGTGACAAACACCAACTGCAAGCTGTGCAAAAACCAGCAACATGCGTTGAGGTTCTGTCCGAAGTTTTTGGCCATGAGAGTTAATGACAGATCATCAGCGGTAAGGCGGTTACATTGCTGCCTCAACTGTCTGTCAACTGGCCACGCTTCGAAAAATTGTAAAAGCGGATATAATTGCTCCTCGTGTGGACAACGACATCACTCGTTGTTACACAGAAATCCTCAAAGTGTAAATAATCATCAAAATGCGGGAGGTCCAAGTACGAATGCAATACAGTCCACTCAACCAGCCGCATTGCAATCGCAAGCAACTGCGAGCACTAGCAGAAATATTCAATCGTGTTATGCCTCAAGCAGCAAAAATATTTTGCTGGGAACCGCGATGATAAATATTTGCTATCGAGGATCTAGTTTCACAGCCAGAGCACTTATTGACTCTGGCTCAGAGGGCTCTTTCATTTCTGAGAGGTTGCAGCGACTTATTCAGCTGCCTACTCACCGAGTTTCCGCTCAAGTTTCAGGACTTAACGATGTGGTTTCGGCCAAAGTACAGAAAGCTTGCTGTTTGGTCGTAGGATCACCTATTGATCCAACTGTTCGACTTACCACCAACGCTCTCATCCTGTCAAAGATTACAGGAAATCTTCCCTCATGCTCAGTCGATCCTTTGTTGCAGCAAGCTTTTCCAGAGCTTGTTCTTGCGGACAAACGTTTTTACTGCAGTGATCAAGTGGATGTACTATTAGGTGGTGATTTATACCCACAGATCCTTCTTGATGGTCCGTCGAAATGTTCTTGGGTCACTTATTGCTCAAGAAACCATCTTTGGCTGGATTTTAACCGGTTCCATATCTACCACATCGAAAAATGCACCCTCCTCAACTGTCGTTTCTTACTTTAGTGAAGTTTCGCTTGATCGGCATCAAGCCTCATTTTGGGAAATTGAGGAGGTACCTCAAAAGGTAGTGTCCAATACTACTGACAAATTCTGTGAGGACAATTACGTGAATACGACAAGGCGTAATACCGATGGCCGCTATGTGGTGACCTTGCCGTTCAAGGAAAATTTTCCTCAGAGCACCTGCTTAGGTGACTCCCGTTATATTGCGGTCCGCCAGTTTCTTCGAAATGAGGTGAAACTGAGTAAAAATGTGGATGCCAAACAGGTATACGATGGTGTCTTAAAGGAATATTTGGAGCTGGGACATATGACGGAAGTAACTGCTAGTGTAACTCCGAGACACTCTCAGAGTTATTACCTTCCTCATCACGCCGTCACAAAGCCGGATAGTACCACTACAAAAGTTCGTGTGGTCTTCAACGCGTCTACCCCTACATCAAATGGCGTTAGCCTTAACGATGTTCTTCATGCAGGGCCCGTCGTGCAAAGTGATCTGACTTTGCTTATTTTGAAGTGGCGGTTCTTCCAATTTGTTTTTAATGGTGACATCAAAAAGATGTATCGCCAGATCCTAGTGAGTGAAGAGCATCAGCGATTCCAGCGAATCATTTTTCGAGACGCAACAGGGGATCAGCTGAAAGATTTTCAGCTCAAAACCGTCACTTTTGGAGTGAATTGTGCTCCATTTCTAGCAATTCGGACACTTTTGCAGCTAGCCGACGATGTAGAAGGCAGCTTACCATTGGCATCTAAAGTTCTGCGTCACCATATGTACGTAGATGACGCATTGGCGGGAGGTCATGACTTGCAGTCAGCAATTCAAGCTCGAACGGAGCTTGAAAAAGCAGCGGAATCAGCAGGTTTTGCCCTGCGAAAATGGACTTCCAACTCCGAAGAATTACTACGAGGGATTCCTAGAAGTCATCGGCTGCATGAAGATTTTCTCGAGCTGGAAGACGCGAGCAACGTTAAGACGTCAGGAATTCGGTGGAACGCCCGTTCCGACTATTCCTACTTTCACGCGCGACCACTGGACCAGGAGGGAAGTTTTTCAAAATGAGAGGTTTTGTCGGCAATCGCAAAACTGTTCGATCTAGCGGGATGGTTAGCCCGATCGTGGTCATCGCAAAAATGCTGATGCAGCAAGTTTGGTTGGATGGCATCGGGTGGGATGATCAGCTCACCCCCTCTACTTTGCAACGTTGGCAAACCTTCCTGGAAAATTATCCTCATATCAGCAGTATCCGGATTCCACGGTGGATCGATTACTCTCCTGATGGCGATGTGCAGTTTCACGGATTTTGCGATGCTTCCGAGAAAGCATATGGAGCTGCCGTTTACATTCGCGTTAAGCTTTTGGATCAAATAAGCGTCCATCTTGTCATCGCGAAAACTAAAGTGGCACCAGTTAAGACTGTGTTGTTACCTAGGCTTGAGTTATGCGGAGCGCTGCTACTAGCGGAAATGGTTGAAATGTTTCTAACAAATTTAGAAACATACAATCATCAGCTGTTCTTGTGGACAGATTCAACCATTGTGCTGGCATGGCTGCGAAAACAACCATGTGCCTGGACTACTTTTGTTGCTAATCGAGTCACAAAAATCAGCGAAAAGGTAGGGACGGAGAACTGGAGTCACGTAGATTTAGCGGATAATCCAGCGGATCTAGCTAGCAGAGGATTGGAACCACAGAACTTAAAAGACAGTTCTTTGTGGTGGCATGGGCCCTTATGGCTACAAGAGGAATTGGATTCTTGGCCTAATCACATCGATGAGCACGAGACCACCAAGGAAGCAAGAGCAGTAAAAGCCCATGTGGCTTGTACACAAAATGTAGGCATGTTCGAGCGCTTTTCGTCACTGCCTCGAGCCTTGCGGGTTCTATCGTACGTATTACGATTCTTTCATCGAACCCACAGGGCACATAAAGGTAATTTCTGTTGTCCATCTGTTGTCATATCACAACAAGAAATCAAAGAGGCAACAAGAAGACTCATTATTGAGAGTCAAAAATGGGGGTACCCCTCAGAGTACGCCCACTTATCAAAGAAAAATTTGATCGAAGCGAAAAGTTCGCTGTTAAATTTGAACCCTTTTCTCGACAATGACCAAGTGCTCCGAGTTGGCGGAAGGTTGTCACAGACCGAGCACATCTCTTATGATGAGCGGCATCCGGTTATTTTACCGTACGACTGCTCATTCGCCAAGTTGCTCGTGAAATTTACCCATGAAGTTTCCATTCATGGTGGGAACCAGCTTGTATTGCGACTTATTCGGATGCAATACTGGATTCCTAGGGTAAAAAATATGATTAAATATATCATCCACAATTGTAAAGTCTGCGTTATCGACCGCAAGCGGTTGCAGACTCAGACTATGGCCTCATTGCCTCCAGAGCGCACAAAACTATCTCGCCCATTTGCGACTACTGGAGTCGATTTTACTGGTCCATACGACATTAAAAATTATACGGGACGCGCTTGTCTCATAACTAAGGGCTATGTTTGCGTTTTTGTCCGTTTTGCTACCAAAGCTATTCATTTAGAGGCTACTAGCGATCTCAGTATGGTTACTTTTATGGCCGCATTTTCGAGATTCGTTGCACGAAGAGGATTCGTTGGGGCTTCGTTGGGGCCTCACGTGCCTTTAAAGAAGATTTTAAGGCCTTTTTAAATGATTCTAGAGAGAAAGTGGTGTCGAAATTTGCACACCAGCACTTAACTTGGCATTTTATTCCGGCAGGTGCTCCCCATATGGGAGGTTTGTGGGAGGCAGGTGTCAAAAGTTTTAAGTTGCACTTTCGCAAAGTAGCGTCAGATTTAAAATATACGTTTGAGGAGCTCTCAACCTTGCTTTCGCGTATCGAAGCATGCTTGAACTCACGCCCTCTCGGTCCAATGTCATCAGATCCAAATGATCTAGCGCCCTTAACTCCAGCGCATTTCTTAGTGGGTGGGCCTTTTCTGGCACCTATTGAATCTGATCTTACCGAAAGTCCAATGTCTATTGTCTGCCGCATTTGGAAAACAGATTATTTCAACGAGCTTCACAAAAGATACAAGTGGAAACGTCCCCGAGTAGATTTAAAAATTGACGACTTCGTGGTTGTCAAGTCAGATTATCTTTCAGCTAACGAATGGCGTTTAGGTCGAGTTGTGAAAGTTTATTTAGGCTCTAACAACCGTGTCCGTGTCGCCGATCTGCGCACTGAACGCGGGATTATTACTCGGCCGGTGGTAAAATTGATAAGTCTGCCACCAATTTCGTAGCTAGTATTTTTCGTCAGTGTTTTTTGTGTGCGTGTTGTCGTAATTTCGGATGAGAGGAAATTAACAAATTTAATTTTTATTTTTTTTTTCCAGAAATCAAGCAATGTACATTGCTGCCTCAACTGTCTGTCAACTGGCCACGCAAAAAAAAAAGCGGAAAAATTGTAAAAGCGGATATAATTGCTCCTCGTGTGGACAACGACATCACTCGTTGTTACACAGAAATCCTCAAAGTGTAAATAATCATCAAAATGCGGGAGGTCCAAGCACGAATGCAATACAGTCCACTCAACCAGCCGCATTGCAATCGCAAGCAACTGCGAGCACTAGCAGAAATATTCAATCGTGTTATGCCTCAAGCAGCAAAAATATTTTGCTGGGAACCGCGATGATAAATATTTGCTATCGAGGATCTAGTTTCACAGCCAGAGCACTTATTGACTCTGGCTCAGAGGGCTCTTTCATTTCTGAGAGGTTGCAGCGACTTATTCAGCTGCCTACTCACCGAGTTTCCGCTCAAGTTTCAGGACTTAACGACGTGGTTTCGGCCAAAGTACAGAAAGCTTGCTGTTTGGTCGTAGGATCACCTATTGATCCAACTGTTCGACTTACCACCAACGCTCTCATCCTGTCAAAGATTACAGGAAATCTTCCCTCATGCTCAGTCGATCCTTTGTTGCAGCAAGCTTTTCCAGAGCTTGTTCTTGCGGACAAACGTTTTTACTGCAGTGATCAAGTGGATGTACTATTAGGTGGTGATTTATACCCACAGATCCTTCTTGATGGTCCGTCGAAATGTTCTTGGGTCACTTATTGCTCAAGAAACCATCTTTGGCTGGATTTTAACCGGTTCCATATCTACCACATCGAAAAATGCACCCTCCTCAACTGTCGTTTCTTACTTTAGTGAAGTTTTGCTTGATCGGCATCAAGCCTCATTTTGGGAAATTGAGGAGGTACCTCAAAAGGTAGTGTCCAATACTACTGACAAATTCTGTGAGGACAATTACGTGAATACGACAAGGCGTAATACCGATGGCCGCTATGTGGTGACCTTGCCGTTCAAGGAAAATTTTCCTCAGAGCACCTGTTTAGGTGACTCCCGTTATATTGCGGTCCGCCAGTTTCTTCGAAATGAGGTGAAACTGAGTAAAAATGTGGATGCCAAACAGGTATACGATGGTGTCTTAAAGGAATATTTGGAGCTGGGACATATGACGGAAGTAACTGCTAGTGTAACTCCGAGACACTCTCAGAGTTATTACCTTCCTCATCACGCCGTCACAAAGCCGGATAGTACCACTACAAAAGTTCGTGTGGTCTTCAACGCGTCTACCCCTACATCAAATGGCGTTAGCCTTAACGATGTTCTTCATGCAGGGCCCGTCGTGCAAAGTGATCTGACTTTGCTTATTTTGAAGTGGCGGTTCTTCCAATTTGTTTTTAATGGTGACATCAAAAAGATGTATCGCCAGATCCTAGTGAGTGAAGAGCATCAGCGATTCCAGCGAATCATTTTTCGAGACGCAACAGGGGATCAGCTGAAAGATTTTCAGCTCAAAACCGTCACTTTTGGAGTGAATTGTGCTCCATTTCTAGCAATTCGGACACTTTTGCAGCTAGCCGACGATGTAGAAGGCAGCTTACCATTGGCATCTAAAGTTCTGCGTCACCATATGTACGTAGATGACGCATTGGCGGGAGGTCATGACTTGCAGTCAGCAATTCAAGCTCGAACGGAGCTTGAAAAAGCAGCGGAATCAGCAGGTTTTGCCCTGCGAAAATGGACTTCCAACTCCGAAGAATTACTACGAGGGATTCCTAGAAGTCATCGGCTGCATGAAGATTTTCTCGAGCTGGAAGACGCGAGCAACGTTAAGACGTTAGGAATTCGGTGGAACGCCCGTTCCGACTATTTCTACTTTCACGCGCGACCACTGGACCAGGAGGGAAGTTTTTCAAAATGAGAGGTTTTGTCGGCAATCGCAAAACTGTTCGATCTAGCGGGATGGTTAGCCCGATCGTGGTCATCGCAAAAATGCTGATGCAGCAAGTTTGGTTGGATGGCATCGGGTGGGATGATCAGCTCACCCCCTCTACTTTGCAACGTTGGCAAACCTTCCTGGAAAATTATCCTCATATCAGCAGTATCCGGATTCCACGGTGGATCGATTACTCTCCTGATGGCGATGTGCAGTTTCACGGATTTTGCGATGCTTCCGAGAAAGCATATGGAGCTGCCGTTTACATTCGCGTTAAGCTTTTGGATCAAATAAGCGTCCATCTTGTCATCGCGAAAACTAAAGTGGCACCAGTTAAGACTGTGTTGTTACCTAGGCTTGAGTTATGCGGAGCGCTGCTACTAGCGGAAATGGTTGAAATGTTTCTAACAAATTTAGAAACATACAATCATCAGCTGTTCTTGTGGACAGATTCAACCATTGTGCTGGCATGGCTGCGAAAACAACCATGTGCCTGGACTACTTTTGTTGCTAATCGAGTCACAAAAATCAGCGAAAAGGTAGGGACGGAGAACTGGAGTCACGTAGATTTAGCGGATAATCCAGCGGATCTAGCTAGCAGAGGATTGGAACCACAGAACTTAAAAGACAGTTCTTTGTGGTGGCATGGGCCCTTATGGCTACAAGAGGAATTGGATTCTTGGCCTAATCACATCGATGAGCACGAGACCACCAAGGAAGCAAGAGCAGTAAAAGCCCATGTGGCTTGTACACAAAATGTAGGCATGTTCGAGCGCTTTTCGTCACTGCCTCGAGCCTTGCGGGTTCTATCGTACGTATTACGATTCTTTCATCGAACCCACAGGGCACATAAAGGTAATTTCTGTTGTCCATCTGTTGTCATATCACAACAAGAAATCAAAGAGGCAACAAGAAGACTCATTATTGAGAGTCAAAAATGGGGGTACCCCTCAGAGTACGCCCACTTATCAAAGAAAAATTTGATCGAAGCGAAAAGTTCGCTGTTAAATTTGAACCCTTTTCTCGACAATGACCAAGTGCTCCGAGTTGGCGGAAGGTTGTCACAGACCGAGCACATCTCTTATGATGAGCGGCATCCGGTTATTTTACCGTACGACTGCTCATTCGCCAAGTTGCTCGTGAAATTTACCCATGAAGTTTCCATTCATGGTGGGAACCAGCTTGTATTGCGACTTATTCGGATGCAATACTGGATTCCTAGGGTAAAAAATATGATTAAATATATCATCCACAATTGTAAAGTCTGCGTTATCGACCGCAAGCGGTTGCAGACTCAGACTATGGCCTCATTGCCTCCAGAGCGCACAAAACTATCTCGCCCATTTGCGACTACTGGAGTCGATTTTACTGGTCCATACGACATTAAAAATTATTCGGGACGCGCTTGTCTCATAACTAAGGGCTATGTTTGCGTTTTTGTCCGTTTTGCTACCAAAGCTATTCATTTAGAGGCTACTAGCGATCTCAGTATGGTTACTTTTATGGCCGCATTTTCGAGATTCGTTGCACGAAGAGGATTCGTTGGGGCTTCGTTGGGGCCTCACGTGCCTTTAAAGAAGATTTTAAGGCCTTTTTAAATGATTCTAGAGAGAAAGTGGTGTCGAAATTTGCACACCAGCACTTAACTTGGCATTTTATTCCGGCAGGTGCTCCCCATATGGGAGGTTTGTGGGAGGCAGGTGTCAAAAGTTTTAAGTTGCACTTTCGCAAAGTAGCGTCAGATTTAAAATATACGTTTGAGGAGCTCTCAACCTTGCTTTCGCGTATCGAAGCATGCTTGAACTCACGCCCTCTCGGTCCAATGTCATCAGATCCAAATGATCTAGCGCCCTTAACTCCAGCGCATTTCTTAGTGGGTGGGCCTTTTCTGGCACCTATTGAATCTGATCTTACCGAAAGTCCAATGTCTATTGTCTGCCGCATTTGGAAAACAGATTATTTCAACGAGCTTCACAAAAGATACAAGTGGAAACGTCCCCGAGTAGATTTAAAAATTGACGACTTCGTGGTTGTCAAGTCAGATTATCTTTCAGCTAACGAATGGCGTTTAGGTCGAGTTGTGAAAGTTTATTTAGGCTCTAACAACCGTGTCCGTGTCGCCGATCTGCGCACTGAACGCGGGATTATTACTCGGCCGGTGGTAAAATTGATAAGTCTGCCACCAATTTCGTAGCTAGTATTTTTCGTCAGTGTTTTTTGTGTGCGTGTTGTCGTAATTTCGGATGAGAGGAAATTAACAAATTTAATTTTTATTTTTTTTTCCAGAAATCAAACAATGTCGAGCGTCAAGAAATCCGCCTGTAAGGTCGCCTAGTAAAAAAGCGTTGATTAATTTAAAGTGTCTTTTTCAAAATTCATTCGCAGGTCGCCCAAAAATGTCGGGTGTGTTTGGCTCGTCACCCATTGCGCTTCTGCAAAGCGTTTGTCGCAGGGAACGTAGCAGATCGGCTGCGACTAGTGTTGTTGTTCCGGTACTGCTCCAGGTGTCTCTCCCCGAATCACATGACCGGCGAATGTTCCAGCGGGGGGCGATGCGGAAGATGCGATGGAGCGCATCATACCTCGACGGGCGTCGAGGGAAGTGTTGCTGCCCGGCCAAGCTTGCCGCAGGAAGCATTGAGCGTTGAGGGGGATTGCAGGTCCGAAAAAGAAGATGACGAGACGCGATTGGCGCGATGCATTAAAAATACTGAAGAATCGCGCACGGTTCGCCCACCGCTGCATGGCAGCACTCAGAAAGCTCGCACTACGCGGCGCTCAAACCGAAGATCTCGCGTATCGAAAGATGAGCGTCGCAATCGTTTGCAGGGACGTCCTCGAGCAACTCACTGCCGCTCCTATAGTGGCGCTCAGCGCCTGCCCTCGCCATCACCGTTGCCATGTCTGCAACAGGTGACTTCGCTCCTCCCAACGGCGGTCGTCAAGGTGATCGATAAGGGTCACATCCATCGGGTTCGTGCTCTGATAGACCCGTGTGCAGAAATGTCAATCGTGTCGCATCGCCTCGTTCGACAACTTGGGTTGTCATCGCGGATGGTTGACTCGCATGAGGTTTGCTCCCTAACCCTCCGAGCTAACTACGAGTCGAATCAATCGGTAACAGCCCAAGCGAAAGTGTTGCGTCATTTTACGCGAATCATTCCACGTCTATCAGAGCACATTTTTCGAATCTGATGCTTGCTGATCCCGACTTTCTCGTTTCGTCTCCGGTCGGCATAGTGTTATGGGTAGACGTGTACCTAAAAATTATCCAGCCAGGGATTTTTCCGAGTGGTTTGGGGGGAGTAGTCACGCAGAATTCTATATTTGGTTGGTTGCTGTCGGGCACAGTTGCCCAATGAGTTTTTTAAATGTATATATTTTTATAAGGAGGAACTTGCATATGCTTTTAAATGTATAAATCATTCAATAAATATTATAATGAATTTTGAAAACGACACTTTAAATTAATCAACGCTTTTTTACTAGATTAAGGTATATGTAGTATATTGAAATATTTTGCAGTAATACTTCAAGGGGGCCGGCATGTTTAGGCCGCAACCCTAAAGAAGGTAAAAGATTAATGGAAATGAATATACTTACTTATCGACTCGTTCGAGTATCGATATTCCAGTATCGATCCTCTGACGAGCCGCTCGGTCGGCTCCTCCGACGAGCTGTTGCCGCCTTCTTACTAATCACCTATTGATTATCATCGGCAAACGCTGTGTTTTTTGAAGCTCCAGTCTCGGTATTTATATATATACATCTACTTATTTCGTTGTACCGCCATATTGGAGAATTTTGTCTCACTTATTGAAGAGTACCATATCACACGTAAGATCTTACCTGTATTAAAATTTATATTTTCGTTCATATTAATTGGTGTTTTTATTTGGTCTTCCTCTGCGTATAAACTCGAGCATAAATTGCACGAAGTTTCTACGCAGACTGTAGGCGCTGACGTTGTCTTCCATTCCAGCAACAGAATGTCACAAAAGTTCATTCGCAGAACTGTGGCAAAAGGAGTCACGGGAACAAATCAAATCAGATCTGTTTATACACTTTTAAAGTGGCATGTTAAAGACTAAGTCTTAAATGTCAACATGTTTAAACTAAATAAATACAAATACAAATAAAAAAAAAAATAAAAAAAAAAACTGTAGCCAAAATATCTTTACCACAATGAAAAAATCGTTGCAATAATGATTTATCCTTTAACTATGCAAGTGCTGTATCATTGAAGCAAAAGACTGAAGTTCTTTGAAGCTAAATCAATGAAAAAATCTTTGCAGTGAAGATAATATATTTACTATAACGACTTAATTCTTTGTTAACAAGGAATTGAAAAAAGTAAAATCAACCACATTTGTTTGTTTTTTTGAGAGTAAGCTTTATTGTTTCAAAGACAAAGTCTGTTACTTTAAAGAATGTTTTCTTCAAAATCATATCTGTATACGAAGAATAAGAAAATCGACATTGAATTGTAATTGTAAAAAACACTATTAATAGATTATTGTGATATGCTGCAGCATAGTTTTAGTTGTAATTAATATTGAATCAGTCACTCAGCGTAACGAAGGAGTTTGGCTCGATGCGTAGTGTAGTGACTTCTCAATCGGTGGTATCGGTGGGTGTGGGTTCAAATCCCTACGGCAGGCGAAGGTAAGATTTTTAGTTTGATATTTAAATTAATTCAATATTCTTGTTATAATAAACGCAAGCAGCAAAGAGAAGCCGAGAGAAGCCATTAATTTCATGAAGCCATGTACTTAAAATCAAGGATCTAACATTCTGCGTCTTTGCCGTAACGAATAAAAGTCTTTGTGCCAAAGTACATTTTCTTTACTTTTACGACTTTTCCATGCTTTTTTAAAGACGTACGTCTTTGCCACAAGAATTTAAGTTTTTGATTCAAAGTATATTGTTATTGGGAATCTAACAATCTTTGTGTCTTTGCCGTAACGATGTTTTGTCTTTGGGCACAATCTAACCAATAAAAGTCTGTGTGGCCAAGTGCATTTTCTTTGGTTTTACGATTTTTTTTCTCTGTGTGTAATGATGTATAAAAAATGTAATGACAAGAGCAGATTTTTGCTTAATATTTGCATGTCTAAGTGTTTCATATTGCTGCATGAACTGTATGTATGCTGCTTTAACTTCAGGTTTTTGAGCTAGTCATTTTTCTAATTTACAAAAATGTGCATGGAATCTCTTAATAATGCAGGATCTTCCATGAATGGGGACCTTACGATAAAGCGTCTGTCCCTATTTCTTTTTGTTTGTAGGTCGAAAAGATCTTCACAATTAAGTTGAAATTCCGTGAACTTATCATGAGTGGATACGACTACTTTTAACTCCCAGAATTTCTTAAGCTGATTGTTCGGGTGATGAACCGGCGTTGGCGGAAATAAAAGAAGAATGTTAGGGTTTTTTTGAGTGATTTTATTAAGTGTTTTATTGTGTGGTTTTTACCTTTTTTCGTTATATGGTGTTTTTACAATGTTTGTAATTGTGATTTGGTTTGTAATTACAATTAAAGGTTAAATGTTGTGTTGGAGTTGAGGGTGGGTTGCAAAAAACGTCCGTCCTTTGAGGTTTCCAAAACGAATCATAATTTGCCTCCTTCTATGTGCCCGAGTCTCACTCGTTAACGTGGCCGATCACCTCGGCGACTTCAGCGCCAAGTCAGCCACAGCGGCGAGTAGACGGCGCAGCTGTGTTCAGTGACCACAGGGTAACGTGGTTACGTAAACATTCCGCCCGCCTTGCAATATCTGCAAAACTTAAAAAAGGGTTAATTGGGTACAAAGATAAATGATTCACATGAGTTTTATATTCACAAATAGTTAATTTTATTCAAAATTCAGTGCCTTTTTTTTTTAATCAGGTGTAAATAAAGTTTGAGCAGGAGTTACAGAGTTATATGCTCGGGGGTGGGGTGCTCAAAGTCCACATGGGCCAGAGAGTGTCCAGCCGAACGCAATGCTTTGAGCAATCAGTAGACCATTCTCGCCAGCAAACAGACCATTCTTAACCACACGTGGAAAAATGTCAGCGCCGAGTTCCAGCGAGATGCTCTTTGATGAGGTTGCCTTAGGGTCGGTTAAGAACATATATGTTCTTAGCCGGTTCAGTACCGCTTCGTCGATTTCAGCCTCATAGGGTTTATGTGGAAGTTCTTTTGAGATGAGCGCACGAACGTCACACTTAAACCCTTCGTCGTAGCGGGATCCTACCACAAATTGGCACCAGCTTCGGCCGCCCATTGTAATTGTGTCCAGCTTTAATTTTTCCACCAGCTCCCATGCGATCATGGTCATCGTACGACAAGGGTTCACCAATGCCCTCATATAGTGCCAATTGTCGCCGTGGTGCACTTTGACCATTGCAGTCGGTACTAAAACCGCTTTCTGCAGTGTTCCAGAGACCGTGGAATGACTGGCCCGCTCGTCTTCTTTGGGTTCTAGTTGTCGTAGTCGCGGGTGTCCATGCAAACTGGTGTGATGCTTGGCATGGCAAAGGGCACACTTGTGGATACTGGTGCAAGCATCAGTCCGATGGGACCGCGCAAGACAGTTCCCGCAATATTTTAGCCTTGCTACTGCGTCGTATTTGGCGGTCAGGTTCATGCTGCGGAACGTTGAGCAGATCATCAGACGGTGGTTTTGATTGCATAGACCACAAGCAGGTGGGTGGGTATGACTAGCGTGAGTGCTTTAATCTGGCTGGTGGCGTTTCTTGGTGACCTTATGGGTGTTAGTGCATCTGTCCCTGTTGCCTGCGCGATCCTTGTTTGCACTGTTGTTGTTGTTGTTGTGACAATGTTGGTTTCTGCATCACGTTTTTGCGCAGCATTTATTGTTGCTGGGTGCCATAACAACTGCAAAATAGATGCATTAGAGTACTGTAGAGTAGAGTCGAGTAGACTAGAGTACAGTAGAATAGAGTTGAGTAGAGTAGAGTAGAGTAGAGTAGAGTAGAGTAGAGTAGAGTAGAGTAGAGTAGAGTAGAGTAGAGGGAGTATATTAGAGGACATTTTACTCCGAGGGTAGAACCACTACCTTCGTTATGGGTCTGGTAGTGACACCTTTTGCCGTGCGAATGTCGACCACACGAGCTCTCGAGTCTGAGCCTAAGTAAACCTTCGCGATTCTAATTACGCTCCATTTGTTTGGTGGCAAATTTTCGTGTCGAATGACCACGAGATCATCAACATTGACAGCGGTTTGAGGGTGTTTCCATTTATATCTTTTATGGATATCTTTTATGGATCTTTAAGATATTCATCTTTCCATCTTCTGCAGAAATTGTGATGAAGTATCTTTAATTTTTGCCAACGGTTTATTACGTTAGGCGTACAGTTGCTTAAATCGGGTTCAGCTGGGGTGAGTAATGGGGTACCAATCAAAAAGTGTCCTGGGGTTAAAGGTGCTAAATCACCTGGGTTCTCACTTGAAGGACTTAGAGGTCTTGAGTTAAGGCAACTTTCGATTCGAGCAGCAGATTCTTCGAAAGTGAACCTTTGATTTGCGTATGCCTTTTTTAAATGTGATTTACAACTTTTTACGCCGGTTTCCCACAGTCCACCCATGTGTGGAGCGCCAGGGGGTATAAAATGCCACGTTAAATCTTGGTGGTTGTAGTTGTTCACATTGTTATAAAATACACACTCCACTTTTAATTTCAATTAGAACAACTTCTTTTGAGTTTTTTATTTTGGATTATAGTTAAGTTTATTCTGATACTTTTATTCATATGTTATAGAATACAAACTCCACTTTTAATTTCAATTAGAACAACTTCTTTTGAGAGTTTTTTATTTTGGATTATAGTTAAGTTTATTCTGATACTTTTATTCATAAGTTATAGAATACAAACTCCACTTTTAATTTCAATTAAAACAACTTCTTTTGAGAGTTTTTTATTTTGGATTATAGTTAAGTTTATTCTGATACTTTTATTCATATGTTATAGAATACAAACTCCACTTTTAATTTCATTTAGAACAACTTTTTTTTTCAATTAGAACAACTGACTTCTTTTTTGTCTTAACATAAGCTTAAATATGCTAACTAAAGAGGTGAACTAAACTAATATACACACACACACACACACACACACACCTTGGTCACAAACAATCTTGGCTCCGCACTCAACTCAGCAGCGACTTAAGAAATACGACTCCGCTAGCTTGATCGACGCCAGCTGAAGCACGTATTTCCAAAATGCTGATGTCGTTAGTGCAATGAACTGACTGCTCGTGGCCATAGCTTGCACAAACCATTGGCCCTGAACTCGGTTAGCTTCAATGACAATGAAACTGTATCCGTTCCAGTGACCATGGGATCATAAAGCTAGTTTGCAGTCTATTGAACGCAACATTTCCTTCCATTTTTTTGCAAGAGAAATATTACACTTTTTTTTGTTTAGTAAAAAAAAAGGAATATTTCTCGATTGCTGTCGTTCAACAGTCCGTGTGTGTGGCAACATTGGATTTTTTATAGATTCTAAATTTTTATAAAATGAAGATCATATAAATCGTAAAGTTAAGTCTGAATTGAATAAATGTAATTATTATATTTTTTTGTGATTTTTAATACACTTGAATAACTTAAATTTTGTTTGTGTTATGACCGTAACAGATATACATTTGATTTTTAAAACTTCGAAATTCTTATAAAATTTAAATCGTATAATTGTATATATATATTTAATTATTCTTTTAGAATTTACTTGAGTATGCTACTTAGTTTTTTTTTTTTTTCTTTTTTTTTGTATCATATAATATTTGATTTATCATATAGGATTTTTTCACAATTTCTTAGATTTATTAGTTAATTTTCTTAATTTTAGTTAGAAGTTAAGTGTTTCGGTTGGTATTTCATGAATATCTTGTTTTTTTTTTTTTATAGTATATTTTTTTGTTTGTAATTAATTAAGTAGAACTGGTCCTTTTTTTTTTTTTTTTTTTAAGTTTCGCTCACTAATTGGAACGACGTTTTGGGCGTAAATGTCATTGATCTTGCTAATGGCTTTCTTGGTTTAGGTGTTATGTGAGGGTTAATGTCCGTAGGAGTTTCAATCTCCTGAAGCTGGATATCTACAACAGGTACTATAGGTGATTTTTTTGTTTTGTGTAGTTTCTCTTTTAATAAATCAATGATTTTGTAAGCAATGTACATAGCCAGCAATAGCATTAGCGAGCTTGAAAAAGAGATTGAAGTTAGTGCGATCTTATGATGGTGTGAGGCGCTTTTTTCTTTACCTAATTGAACTAACTTTTTGTGTACCTCTTCTAATGTTTTTGTCCCTTTATTTATAAATTCGTTTGTATCCTTGCCCATTAAGATTTGTATTGATCGGTTGCTTTTCATTTGTATAAGAGATTTTGTATAGCTTGTGTTTAAATTTTTTATGTCTCTTTGTTCTAAAGGGGAAAAGTCTGGTTGTTTTATTTTGAGTGGATGTCTGTTGTGTCCTTGAAACTTAATTGTATATTCTTCAATTTGTATTTGGCAGGGTTGCGTTATGGTTATTATTCCTTGGTGTTCGACTTTTGACGTTGAAAAACTACTTTCGCACGAAACATGTAATACTTGTGGGGTTTTCACCGAGAATAACCAAGTGTTAGGCCTGTTAAGTTTTATTAAGGTGTCCTGTGGAGATGTTTGTAGGTTAATCGGGCAGTCCATTTTATCGTTTAAAGGGTTTAGCAACATTTTAAGTACACACTCTTTAGTCGTTGTTGCCTGAGTCATTGGAACGTCTAGGGGCCCGATAAATGAGTCGAAATTTATATTTCGGCTAACTTTAATGTACTTTTGATGGCTTTGTTCCTTTAATAGTACCAGAGTCTGTCTATTGTAGTTGATAGCTAAGTATGAATATTGTATATTGGGTATCGCCGAAAGTCCGCTATTAGTGTGGACTGGATAGCACCATATTTGAAAATATTGCATTTTCGGAAGGTCGAATATGGGTAGTTCTATCTTTATTATCAGTTTGTCATGAAGAAAATGTGTTTTAATTTTGGTTGTCTGATATAACGTTGGCAAACAATCTTGGCAAAGAGATGTTGTTTTTAGATATATTTTATTTAGAGTGTTTGGTGAAATAAGTAATGGATGTATTTTGTTGTTTTGTGTGGCTATTATTACGTCAAGTAGGGTTTGTTGTCTTGATTCTAGTTCTATAACTTGAAGCAAGAGCGGGTAGAGTATGTCTTGGCGCATTTGTGTTTTTTCTATTTGATCGGTTACGTTTTCTAATTCGGTTATTCGGTATCCTATCTGTTGTTGATTAGTCATTAAAACGGACAAGGGTTTTTGTATTTTATTCAAAGTCGAGTTTACTACACTGACTTGCTGTTTTTCGAGTTCAATTAGTTCGTTTTCTTTCAATTCCAGTTTTCCTAACTTACTATATACCTCTTCTTCGTTAGCGTGATCCATTGTACCAAACAAGTAATGTAATGCGCTTCCTATACCGTCGAATATAGATCGTTTCTGACGTGGCGTATTTATTGGATTGTTACCCGGATTGTTTGTGTCCTAGCCTTTATTTGCGAGATTACTGCCTGTATGTGTCGTTCCTGGGGTTCACAAGTGCCTCCCTTTGTTTTGTATTGATTGCATAGGCGAGAACTGAGATAGTCTGCATATTCGGCTACTGTAGTTTGGTTGTCCAATTCGGAGAGGTCGATTTCCGTTAATACGCTCCAAGAACTTTGGTATAACCATAGTTCGCCCAGTTCCTCGAAAACAACCCCTGTGACATTTAGCTGGGTTACATTTAGGGGTTGCTCCATGGAAATTCCCTGGGTTAGGCCTATCGCCATTAAAATTAAGCACCACTCCATTTTGCACTGTGAAAAATACGTAGATATGATGGACGTCATTAAAGTGGAATATTTAAATTTTTGTTTTTATTATCAAATTTATAAATTTTTTTTTTTTTTATTTTTTTATTTTGTTTTTATTATTTGTTTTATTCGTAATATGGTTTTAACCTGTTGTTATGTATAACTATTCGTTTGTTTCCTACTTGTACCTGTGTATTGACAGGTCCTTTTACAGCAATCACCCGGTAAGGTCCTCGCCAAATGGGAGCTAATTTACCCTTTCTATTTTCATTTTTTACTAGGACCTGATCTCCTACATGAAAATTCTGTGGTCGTATTGAATGATCGTAATAAGCCTTTGATTGTTGTTTGCTCTTTAATAGGTTATGTCTGGCAATTGCATATGATTTCTGCAGTTTGTGTTTGAGTACGTGGTAGTAACTTTCGTGGTTGTAAATGGGTTCTGGCTCACGCTTTAAATTAGATGGGATATCCGATGTGAACCCATATAAGCACTCCATTGGTGTGAGTTTTGTGCTATCATGGAAACTGTTGTTATATACAAATGTTGCTGTTCGTATATATTGATCCCAGGGTGCGGGTTTCCATCACAAATGCTTCGTAGGTATTCAACTATTGGTCTATGTGCTCGTTCAAGAGCACCATTGGATTGCGGGTGGTAAGCTGAAGTTTGTAGCTTTTTAATTTTTAATAGCTTACAAAGGTCTTTAAAGAGAGAGGTCCTACCTTGCGCAGTAGGTTGGTAATTGGTTTCACTATTTTAGAAAATGCCGGTATAAACTTTCGGTAACAATTTGCAAGGCCCAGAAACGATTGAAGTTGACGCACCGTTTTTGGCACTGGAAAATTTTTAACACTCTGAGCAGATATGTCCTAAATAAACTATTTCCTTACATAAGAACTGGCACTTTTCAGGCTGGAGTCATCCAAATACACGAAGCATTCAATGCCTTGTAAGCCTGTTAATACATAGTTCATCAACCGTTGAAACGTGGCTGGGGCTCCTTTTAATCCAAAAGGCATACGTTTGAACTCGTAATGCCCATAGTTTGTGCTGAAGGCCGTTTTGGGTCGATCTCTTGGGTGAACTTGTACCTGGTGATAACCACTGGCGAGATCCAGTGTCGTAAAATAACGTGAATGACCTAATTGATCCAATATGTCCTCAATTCGTGGTAATGGGTAAGCGTCGCCAATAGTTTTTTCATTTAGTTTACGAAAATCTACTACGACTCGCCATCTTTTTTCTCCATCTGGTCCTGCTTTTTTGGGAACTACTAAAAGAGGCGAATTCCATGGACTTTTGCTTGGTTGAACTATATCGTCTCCTAACATTTCTTTAATTTGGTCATTTATTATTTGTCGTTGTGTCTCAGGCAACCTATACATTTTCTGATTTATTGGGGCTTGATCTTGAATGAGTGGTATTTCATGCGATACAGCCCCAGTGTTTGTCAGGATGTCACCATTTAGGTGGAATATGTCATTAAATTCGCGGCAAAGATCTAGTATGGATTTTTTTTCTTCATCATTTAAAGTGTGTCTGACTTTAATTTCCTTTTCGAGTTTAGTCATTCGTAAATTAATTTCCTCTGAGTATATTTTATTGAACAAAATTTTTTTAACACAGTCTGTATCAGTATCTTTCTCATCATTTATTTTTAATTGTACCTTTGATGTATTGGTAGTGTTAATTTCGTTTAGTATTGGAACTCTTTCGTATCCCAGTGCAGACGCCAGTTTTAGAGTAAGTTTAGCAAGCCTTACTGTATTATTTGTGGTATTAAGGACGCCTACTAAGGGCTTTTTATTGCCTGTGGGTAGTATACACTTTGATAAAAAGACCCCTTCTAAAAATTCCTGTGATAGTCAGATCATTTCTTCTTTGAAATTAATTGGTAGCTCAATAATCTTATGACACCGCTCCGGTATGACGGCAGGTAAATTAAAAACAACTGTTCGTTCCATGACTTCATGTATTTGGCTTTGATTATTGTCTTCGGTTAAGCAGCCAGCTTCCCTTATGGAAGAAGCCTTAAAGACATTACAGGTGGTTTGTATTACCTCCTTGGGCTCCACCTTGTCAGTGTAATGTCCTATTTCGACTGCCCTCTGACAGAGTATTTGATTATTACTCTCAATCATAGACAAGCAAAACTCTTCTGCGCTCGACTCTGTACGAGTGAACTTGAATTGCTTTAAAGTGGTTTTAGTGGGATCTTGTCCTCCGTGATTTTTAGGTTTTTCTCTAATGTAATTATGTCTATTTTTCATGGGTATTTGCAGTTCTTCACTGTTAAACTTTGTACGTGGAAATATCAGACGATCATTCGGTCCATCGACATTACAGTGTTTGGAAAGGAAGTCATTTCCTAATAGGCCATCGTCCGACATGCCACTAATACCATTTATCACTTGAAAAGTGCAAGGGTAATTTTTTTTGGAGTTTATAGTTATATTTCCCTGACAGTTCCCTAGGGTCGTGCCCTTACCAAAAGCTGTTTGTAGAGTGCATTTATTAATTTTTTCTATTTTTGTGTTTTCTTTTATACTACTTTTCTTAATTAAACTAACCTCCGCACCCGTGTCCACTATAAGACTTACTGTGTCTGGATTTGCGATATCTATAGGCACTCTTATGGTGGGTACGGATGTAGGTGGCTGCAGTTCCCCTGTTTTACTAATGTGTTCTTTTATTGTCGAGTCGGGGAGTTGTGACTCGACCGCGACTCGTTTCCCTGATTCATGGCTTCCCAACGTTGTTTTTGTTGGCATTCAGCTACTAAATGACCATTCCTTCCGCAAAAATCGCATCTAATGCGCACATTGTAAATTCGCGGAATATTTGGGGTTCTCGTGTCCCTGTTATAACCGCTGTTCCCTGCGTGTATTTTTTGCGTACTGTAAGTGTTATACTTATTGTAGTTTCCTGCCAAATTTCTATTGAACTGTTCACCTGGTCTGTATTGTTCGTTGCTTAAGTGTCTGGTATTTGTGTTGTTTAATCGTCGACAGTCTCTAATGTCATGGTTATATATTTTGCAATTAGAGCAAAATGGTGTATTTTTCCTAGTCAAACATTCTGTATAAGTGTGACCTTTTTTCCTACAAAAATTGCAAGTAATTTTTGCGGCTAAATGTTCGGCAGCTCTAATAGACCTATTTAGAGCCTGGCTGGGTTGTTGGGGGTATCCATTAGAAGGACATTCATTGAATTTCCATTGTGGAATCGCAGTTGATGCTGTTGATAAATTTGGGTATGCTGGATACATTTGGGCAGTCTGAATAGGCAAGGCCGTTTGTTGTAATTTTTCCATATCTAGTGCCTTTCGTACTAATAAGTCTAAGGGCTCATCCTTTATTGTTAGTAAGTACTGGCTTAAGTATGGATTCGTAACCGAGCTTTTTAGAGAGTTCTTTGCAAAATCTTCTAATTGTGTTATCACGGGTGCAACTGTTGCACCATATTTTATTCTCGCCGCTTCCTTACATTGTTGTAGTATGTGGCTTATTCGTGCCGTATAGGCAATAAGAGTTTCGTTTGGATGTTGTCGTAAGGTCAGTAGTTTGTTTACTAATTCTTGGTATGTTTCTCTAGGTAGGTATGTGCGGCTTAATAGTGTTTCAATATCCTGAAACGAAGTGGGTGGGTTTGAGGCCACTAATTGATAAGCTCCCCCTCGTAGTCTTGTTGGTATTATATTTAGAAAGGCTTCCCGTTCTCTGTCTTCTAGACAGTCCAGTACCTTTTTCGAACAACCTAAAAACATTTGAAGGTCACTCACTACTAGGGGGCTTTGGTCACCAGAAAATATGGGAACCAATTGAGCCGTGAGCTTAGCGATTTTTGAATAATCTATTGCCATTTTTTTTTTGTTTGCTGAATCTATTCGTACCGAACTGATAAGGTCTTGTTCTGACTTAGACAGTGAAACACTTAACCAATTCAAACTAACACTTAAGTTACTATCACCTTCTATTTTTGTACAATTATTGTACAAGCTAGAGCTATCTTCACTTACTTTGAAAGAGTGTGAGTGGGCTTGAAATTTTACCAATTCTTGCTTGAAGTTTTCCGAATCTTCTCTAAATTTTTTTATTTGTTCTAATCTTTCTTCTTGTGTTTCAGTTAGTTTTTTTTTTCTATCCGATCGCAAGTAATCGTGGATAATTTCTCACCCCCTTGCACTCTTTCAATTTGCTGTGTTAAATAGGATTTTAAGTTAATACCGGAATCGTCGCGTACCTTTCCGCTCCTAAGCCTTTTTGGTGACCTCGGTGTAGAGCTTTGCATTTACAGTTGATGGTTTTTGCTTCGTTGTTGCTGTTGTTTATTTTTTTTTTTTTTTTTTTTTGTGACCTCGGTGTAGAGTTGATGGTTTTTGCTTCGTTGTTGCTGTTGTTGTTTTTTAATGCGGCAACTGATTGGTGTTTGGTGTAACTATTTTATGTTGGTGTTTTTGGTTTAGACGTTGATTTCTCTATCCTTAAATGTGAGATTATAGCGCTTTCAATAAAAGGAACGTATTGTTGTTGTTGTTTAGTTGTTTTTCAGTTGTTGTCTGTGTGTTTGGTAAACCACAATTTATTTTCACTTCATAGTTTTTTTTTGTTTTTTTTTTTTTTTTTTTTTTCTTTTGGTCCGACAGACCGGCTGCGCCAATTGTTATAAAATACACACTCCACTTTTAATTTCAATTAGAACAACTTCTTTTGAGAGTTTTTTATTTTGGATTATAGTTAAGTTTATTCTGATACTTTTATTCATATGTTATAGAATACAAACTCCACTTTTAATTTCAATTAAAACAACTTCTTTTGAGAGTTTTTTATTTTGGATTATAGTTAAGTTTATTCTGATACTTTTATTCATATGTTATAGAATACAAACTCCACTTTTAATTTCATTTAGAACAACTTTTTTTTTCGATTAGAACAACTGACTTCTTTTTTGTCTTAACATAAGCTTAAATATGCTAACTAAAAAGGTGAACTAAACCAATATACACACACACACACACACACACACCTTGGTCACAAACAATCTTGGCTCCGCACTCAACTCAGCAGCGACTTAAGAAATACGACTCCGCTAGCTTGATCGACGCCAGCTGAAGCACGTATTTCCAAAATGCTGATGTCGTTAGTGCAATGAACTGACTGCTCGTGGCCATAGCTTGCACAAACCGTTGGCCCTGAACTCGGTTAGCTTCAATGACAATGAAACTGTATCCGTTCCAGTGACCATGGGATCATAAAGCTAGTTTGCAGTCTATTGAACGCAACAACATCTTGGGTCTGGAGCGTCTTCATGAATTCCCGCCGATCTTTCTTCAGCATTTGCGCTGCTCCAACGAAATTCGTTCCATTGTCGGAGTAAAGAACGGCGGGGCATCCGCGCCTTGAAAAGAATCGGGAGAACGCTGCTAAGAACACTTGGGTGGAGAGATCACTTGTCGCTTCAAGGTGAATTGCTTTCGTGGCAAAACAAATAAAAACGCAAATATAGCCTTTCGTTATTAAGCAGGCTTGCCCGGTGTAATTTTTGATTTCTACGGGTCCAGCGAAATCAACACTTGGATTTGTGAATGGGCGGGTAACAGTAGTGCGTTCTGCGGATAGTGCAGCCATTATTTGGGTTTGCAGCTTTTTCTTGTGTAAGACACATGTTTTGCAGTTATAAATGCATGTTTTAATGAGATTCTTGAGTTTGGGTACCCAGAACTCACATCGTAGATGTCTTAACATTAACTGGTTATCGCCGTGTAGGGTGACAAAATGTGTCATATCAGTCAAAAGTCGTGTTAATCGACTTTCATATGGCAATATTATGGGGTGACGTTTATTATACGTTAGAGCTGGTGACTTGACTAGGCGTCCATTTGCTCGAATTATTTCTTTCGAGTCCAGAAAGGGCGTAAGGGTTAAAATGGAACTCTTTGATGATATAGGCTGTTTGCTTGTGAGTGAAGCATATTCTTCTGAGTATCCATTTTTCTGACTCAATATGATGAGCTTTTCTCTTATCGCTTTTATTTCACTAGATGTTATATCTAACGTCGTGTGACTCATTTGTGAACGACGCGAGGGTAAAGAGTTGATATAAAAACGATATACATACGCCATGACTCGTAGAGCTCTTGGCAGCGAGGAGAACCGGTTCAAGATGTACTCTTGGGTTGATGTGGCAAACGACTTAATGGGGTTTAAGTCAAGGGTAGTGTCGACGGGATCTTTGGACTTGGGCTAGAATTCTTTTTCACGTTTGAGCCAATTTGGACCGTGCCACCAGAGATGATGATCTCTTAGTTCTATGGAAGAACATCCTCGACTGGCTACATCTGCCGGGTTGTCGTGAGAGTCAACGTGGCTCCAGTTGTCGGTTCCAACCTTTTCAATGATCGTTGAGACACGATTGGCCAAAAATGTGTTCCAGGAACAGGGTTGTCTTTTAAGCCAGGCCAGAACGATGGTAGAGTCCGTCCAAAGATACAATTGATATTGCTTCAGATCGAGATGGGGTACGCTAGCATCGACTAAATTTAAGTAAAACAGCTCCGCAGAGTTCAAGCCTCGGTAAAGATATTGTCTTTACCGGCGCAACTCGTGTTTTAGCGACTAGGAGCTTAGTGTGGGTTTCACTATTTCCATTTGAGACGCGCAAATAAAGTGCGGCTCTTTCTGAGGCATCAGAAAATCCTTGGAATTGAATGGTTGCTTTAGGTGTAAAGTGGGTTCATCTCGCAATCTAGATCGTGCTGATCGAAGCGTAGCCGTCAATAAATGTTTTCCATCGGTATTGAGTTAAGGGTTTCAGGGTCTCGTCCCACTCCATTTTATTTAGCCAGACTTGTTGCATAATAATTTTAGCAGCTATCACAATTGGCGCTAACTAGCCAGCAGGGTCAAACAACTTGGCTATGGACGATAAAACTTCACGTTTTGTATGAACGGGTTTGTGTTCAATGGGTGGAACGAGAAAAAAGAACGAGTCCTTTCGTGCGTTCCAGCGAATACCTAGGGTTTTGGTATTGCCTTCACTTGGGTCCGACAGATTGAGTAGATCAATTGTCAACAAATGATCTTTGGGTAGATCGTGTAGTATTTGTGACGTATTTGAAGTCCACTTTCTGAGTGTAAGTCCAGCAGAGTCTAGTGCTGCTATGAGTTCGTCACGAGCTTTCTTTACGGTTGCGAGTTGGTGCGCTCCTGCCAGTACGTCGTCCACGTACATGGAATTGCGTAATATATATGACGCATGAAGGTGTGTATCACGCACATCATCTGTCAATTGATGTAGAGTTCTGATGGCAAGATATGTGGCGCAGTTGACTCCAAATGTCACCGTTTGCAACTCATAGTCCTGAATGGGTTCTTCGCTGGACTTTCGGAATAAAATTCGTTGATAGGGTGTGTATTCCGGGTCAACCACAATTTGTCGATACATTTTCTCGATGTCAGCGTTAAAAACGAACTCATAGAGCCTCCACTTGATGATCAACAAGACTAGGTCAAGTTGGAGTGTTGGACCAATGTGAAGCACATCATTTAAACTTTTTCGGGTAGTTGTAGGGTTTGATGCGTTAAATACAAATCTGAGTTTAGTTGTTAAGCTATCAGCTTTGATAACTGCGTGATGTGGCAGATAATAATGTTTGGGTCTATCCGTGTAAGAGTGTGGGTTTTTGATCGCTTTCATATGGCCGAGTTGCAAGTATTCGCACACGACTCGATCATACTCTGCCTTGAGTTCAGGCTTTTTGAGTAATGAATTTTCATTGCGCAAATATTGCGCCAATGCGATAGGCCTTGAGTTGCCAAGTTCCAATGCGTTAGGGTTCTTAAAGGGTAATTTCACAACAAACCGCCCATTAGGGTTACGGCGTGTTGTAGTTTTGAAGAATTCTTCGCATTGCTTATCGTCAGCTGAGACCGAAGATGTTTTTAGAACTTCTTCCACTTCCCAGAACCTAGTCCAAAAGTCATCTGGGTCGACTTTATTGTAGTATGAAACAATATTACTGGGTGTTGACTGTTCATGAGGAAGGGGTCCTGAGAGAATCCAACCAAATTCAGATTCTTGGGTCAAGAGTGATCCACAAATGTTGCGCTTGACACCACTACAGATAATTTTCGGGTAAAGATCACAACCAATGATAATGTCTACGGGTCGAGACTCACAAAATTGTGTATCGGCCATTTGGAGTCCAGCTAGGCTTTTAGCAAGATTTACATCTATCGAGTGTGTGGGTAAATCGCTTGTGAGGGTTTTCAATACAAGAGCCTGGGCTTCTACTCTAAATTGAGGGTTTTTAGAAGATCGTATTATTATAGAGCAGGATTTTGTAGGGCTTGCTGACACTGTCTGGTTCAGACCAGAAACTTGAGCTCCAACAGTTTTTGTGGGTAAACCAATAGTCTTCTAAGCTGTTCCGTTAGAAACGTTGCTTCCGATCCTGAATCACTGAGTGCACGTGCGGCAAATATGGATCCTTCGCGTTCCACGTTGACCATAGCCGTTCCTAGCAGGATTTCTTTTCTGCTCGCAGCAAAGTGAGAATTCACTTCTTGGGTTTCAACCTCTTGGGTGTGGGTAGGGTCAGTGGACTGTATTTGGGTCGTGAATGCCTGCCGGGTAGAGTTGGCTTGTTGAGCTGCTTCTTGCGCACTTGTGCTAGGGTTCATGTCTACTGTGGTCTTATGCAATGAGGAATGGTGCCTCTTCTTGCATATTCTGCAGCTGTACTCACTTTTGCAATCTTTAATGCCATGAGAAACTGCTAGACAATTAAAGCAGCATCCAACACGCTTCACTGTTGCTATCCTTTCGTCTATTTTTATGGATATGAAGCTTGGGCACTCACGAAGAGGGTGATTGCTATTGCAAAGTCTGCAAATAGCACCATCAGATTCCCATTGGGTGCTGGAAATCGATGGTTTAGGGTCCTTTTTATTTTGTTTGCTTTCAAATTGTTGGGTTGGTTTTGGGGTAGGTTTTGAAGCAACATTCATATGGTATGAGTTTATTCTTTTTTCTGCCCTCCTGTTGGGTGCGTTATGAGTGGGAACGTTCTATTGACTTGGCCTTGCAAATGAAGCAGAAGAGGAAGCCTTTATATCTCCAACAGATTCTAGTGTTTTGAATTTGTAGGTCAAAAAAAGAGTCTAAAACTTTCCACTCAGGAATATTAGAGTTATCTGTTAGACACTTTTCAAAGTCTTCTAACGTGTTTTTGGGTAATTTGGTAGAGCAGAGGTACACTAAGATAGGATCCCAACTATCTGTGTCAATGCCAAGAGTTTGAAGAGTAAATATAGTTATTAATTGTCCTCTGTAATTTTTTAATAGAGCTCCCTGTCTCTATATGGATCTGTGGCAAATTAAACAGGGTCTTGAGTTGCGCGTTTATTTGCATGCGCTTATTCTCATACTGATCGATGAGATTTCCCCATACCATAAAAAATCCCTCATTAGTTAAAGGGGCATTTTTAACTATTTCTCGGGCCTCACCGCGGGTCTTTTGAAGTAAGTGGAAAAGTTTTTCCACGTTACTTATGCGGGAATTCTTTTATATAAAGGGCCGTAAACAGGTCCCTGAATGTGGGCCATGTGACATAGTCCCCATGGAAAATGTCCGTATCGAATGGAGGGAGATGGATCATTGGGTGGTGTTCCACGGCTGCGTTTACTGTTGAAGGTGATGGCTTGGGTTCCATCGTGGGTGCTTTCATCGCTTCAATATGCTCACTTATTGAAGCATAACAGCGTACGTATGACTGGTACGTCTTCCTGTACCTCTCCTTAAGCTTCCCCTTGTCCACGGCTTCCGACGGGTCTTCGGGCTTTTCACGAACTTCTTCGAACACTGCTTGAAATTTTTCAAACAGGTACTTTAACTGCTTCTTCTTCACTTCTAAAACATGCTGACCTTGGTCCACGAGTTGAGCTTCACTATGTGCTACCTCAAGCTCAACAATGTCATTCGAAAAATGTACGAACGTCTTGAGAGACACTTATCGATCTATTCTCGAAGAGAGTTATCGATAAATTCAAAAATGTTCAACAAAAATTTTTTAAGTTTAATGGGTTAGCAAGGGTTAAATGCGTCTCGATTGATAAAATTGCCTTAAAAATCGCAAAAAAGTATTATTGGGTATGCAAGGGTTAAGCAGGATCGCAAGGGTTAAGAATTTCCAACAGAAATTAATTTTCTGTGAAATGGGATAAAATCGTGTAATCCCACACACAAAAATCCCACAAGTTCTGCCGATAGGGTAATACTATTTTGCTTCGCTCAATCTGGCCGCGCCGTTGAGAGAACTATTATATGTGTGTAAGCGTGGGTGTATATAGCAAACAACAAGTGGCAAAAGAAGTGAAAATAAAAAGAAGAAATAAAAGTCCGCTCTAAATATTTTGTGAAAACTAATAATCAACACATTTATTGAGTAAATGTTAAAGAGTAAATTAAATTTAAAGAGTGGACAAACTTGAATGTGTTCATATATTTTAATATGTATAAGCACTGAATAAATTGAACTATATGTAAAAACTCACTGTGTTTATTCCCTTGGGTTATGGGTGGGTGGCTGATTAGCTGATTGATGAGGGTTTCGTCATTCTCTGTAACGATGCTGCAGGTGGCCACTTGTTGTGAAGAGCTGCCAGTCTTTCCGAAGCCAATCCATCCAAAAACTGTGTTTTGAATAGTTGGCCAAATTATCCGCTTGTTAGTATTTGGAAGAAGAATTCTGCTCCTAAAAGAACATCAATCTTGTCTGGTTGATAAATCTTTGTATGGTCGAGTTCTAGTTTACTAGAATTTTCCAATTAATTGAATCTAACTTGTGTGTTGGTTGATTGGAAACAATGTTGGGTAGCGCAAAGGGTGCAGAAAATTAATTCAAATCTTATTGTGAGGAAGTCTCTTTTGTGAGCAATTTTTGTTCCTTATCCAATTCCTTCAATTTGAAGATATGTTTGCTTACAGCTTATTCCCAATCTTTTGGCGATTCCCTCGGACATATTTATTTGTGACCCGGAATCTAAAATAGCTTTGCATTCAATTGTTTTCCCTGATGAAGATTCCAGAATCACTCGTGATACTCTCGATAACACTCGACATGCTTAGTGATACCGATGATGATGCATCGTTATAACCGGCTGAAAGTATTGGTGGCGGTTGTCTTCCCCTTTTATCTTTGTGTAGGAGTGTATTGTGCTTCATATTGCACTTGCTGCAAGTTTTGTTTGTGCGCTGTTGTTTATGTCTACCTCTAAGACAGATTTTACAAAGTCATTGCGATTAAACAAACTTGAGGCTATTAGTTGCTGGCAGTTGTAGAAATTGCTTGCATGCGAAAAGAGGATGTGGCCCATTTTTGCCGCATTTGCAGGATACTTCGGCTGTCTTATTTGTTGAAGTCGTTACAAATGTATTTGCTTGGTTTCGATAAGACAGTTTGCGATTAGCTGCTTCGAAGTACCGAAATCAATCTTCCAAAAATTTCAAAAATTCATTAACGGTTGGAGTTTGGGTAGGATTGGTCAGTGATTGTTCAAATAGCATCAAACTTTGCTTATCCTGTTCCTTCAGTAATAGATGAATGAGCAAAGGATCTCACTTTGACCGAGCTTCTTATGATCAATTGTGTTGTGTGTGTTGTGAAATGTTTGAGCACAAATGATCGAGAACTGGACCTACATGTTTTATGCCGACTCCGAACGGCTTATGCTCTCAAGAAGCTTTTCATGACAGTTTTTACTCTCGGAGGGTTGCCATTGTCTGCAGAGAGATGAGGGCCGAACACAAAAATTAATTCAATTGATAAAACTTTTTGCCAGGTGGGATTCGTACCAGGGATCTCTGGCGTATGGACCACACACTCTACCCACTATGTCACGGTCGCCACTCATGAAGGATCTCATGAAGTAGTTTCTATTTCCAAATTCTGCAAAGCAAATAAGCATTCTCTGGTGACGTCATGTAACTCCTTAATGTTATTGGCACATGCTGTGTCGCAATGTAGTGGTTCCACTAATTTTTTTATAAGAGACTCCGTTAGTATTCGTTTGTTGTCAAATCTATCCTTGAGAAGGTTCCAAGCCGTATGGTAGTTCTCTTCTGTTAACGAGAGGTGTATAATTATTCTTTCCGCTTCACCAGATAGATTTGCCTTCAAATACCACAGTTTTGTTATATTTGGCATTGACTTCTTGTGAATGATTTCGCTGAATAAATTGAGGAATTGCCGCCGGTTTAGGTAATTTCCATCAAATTTTCGTATAGATATTGATATAGAAATGGGTAGACTTGTTTCATTGATATTTGTATTTGATAATACGTTGATTGCTTTTATGTTGTGTGACATAGCAAAGAGCTTGGTTTGTGTGTAATTCTCAAGTTCAATGCATGCTTCTAGATTGTAGCCAAATTCCAGTGAAATTTTGGCATATTTCATTTCATGAATTGAATTGAATTGTAGGTACTGTCAGAGTTTTGTTATGATTTGGATCTTAACCTCCCAAAATTGAGAGTGAGTAGGTTTAATTTGTGAAGGTTTTGATTGATGCAAGTTGGCGATGCAATGATTCAATAATGGCATATTGTTTTCGTATTATGCTTGTCGTATTTTGAGAAATATTTTCTGATGTATTTCTTGGCTATGGTTGAGATATTGTCATGAAAGTCTTAAGTAAAGTACTCAAGCTATAGTGGTTCCTTGGAGTTAGCTCGTATGATTGTGTCTTGATCTACAAATTTGTCAAAAAGTTCTTGAAAAAAACAAACATTATTCTTAAAAATGTTTTTCGATGATTTGTGGCTGGATGAATAATTTTTAAAGTTGATTATGATGCGCTGAATTTCTTAGCCAATTGACTGTTGATTTTCAATTACTTCTTGAAGCTTGCGCATGTTTAAATTGACCGATGTTGATGTCAATGGATGTCCACTGATGATGTTGAATTTCGTTTACCTTCGTTTCGTTTGAGAATTAATCACGCTGTGGTCCCCAAAATGTTGGAATCTTTGGTGATTCCAACAGAACCTTTATTAACATTTGGGTTGATAAATGTGGGCACTTAAATTGGCACTTGAAACCAATTAGTTGGTCTTGAATTCACTATGCTAAGCAAACATATCTTCAAATTGAAAGAATTAGAGAAGGAACAAATATTGCTCACAAAATAGTGTTCCTCACACTTAAATTCAGGTTGAATAAATTGTCTGCACCCTTTGAAGCCTTTGCGCTTCCCAACATTGTTTCCAATCAACCAACACACAAGCTTCCAGAAAATTCCAGCAAACACAGAATTCGCCGATACAAAATTTTATCAACCAAGATTGATCAAACAAGATTGATGTTCTTTTGGGAGCAGAATTCTTTCTTTGATTCTTTGGTGGAAATGGGAAAATGTTGGAATCTTTGATGTTTCCAACAGAACCTTTATCAACACTTAGGATTGATAAAGGTGGGCACTTAAATTTGCACTTGAAACCAATTAAGCAGGGATTTAGTTCACTTAATTGGCACTAGGAACCAATTAAATAGGGCTTGAATATAATTAAACAACGTGACTTGGTGACTTGGTTTAACGTAATTAATTTTATATGTTTATTTATTGGATCTTTTATAGGTACAAAATGCTTAGCTATAAAAACTATAGCTCACAATTTACACAATAAAAATGTTGCATGTTAAGGTGGAACATGACATTCGTGGCAGAGAAAACAACCTTTTTTTAAAAATTCGTAACTCAGTCAAAAACAAACATTTTTCCAAAATTTACAAATAATATACAAATTTTATTATTGTAGAGAATTGAACAAATTACAAGAAAAAAAAATCAATAAAATATATTTTTCACTCCAACATGATTTTATAGAGTTCCAAACTGGCGGCAGAGAAAAAAACGGGGCCTCGTGGTTGCAGCGCTGGTAGTTGCGAAAACTGTCCGATCTGGAAAAAATGACTTTTAGGTTATCGTATGACACGAGCTTTTTTTTAATTTTTTTTTCAATTTTTGGTGATGTTCCAAATTTGAAAGTGTGTTTTTTCGAAAAAAATATTGACTTTAAAAATTCATAAAAAATCGAAAAAAAAGCTCGTGTCATACGATAGCGAATCAAGTTTAAGGAAACTAAAAAAAAAAAAAAAAATTCGCCAAAAAATGAACCCGCTAGTGCCGCAACCAGTACGGAAAACATGGTTTCGAGATAAACGCGTCCAAAGTTAGTGAACAAAGAAAAAAGGTTACCTTCAATCTGCCATGCCTACTTCGTACTGTATGCCTTCGTTATCTTGTGTTGTGCTGTTTCTTATAGTTTTTTGCAATCGTTTAGCAATTCGAGCTTCACCCTTCACCCTTCAAGTAGGTACGAAATAACAACCACCAAAAGTCAGGTAGCCAGTAAAACAAGTATATACCAGCTGCCGTACGTAGGTAGCGCAAAAATAAAAATGCGCTCTCACTAATCCGGCTGTAACTTTTGAACCCGTAGGAATTTTCCAAGAATTCTTAAGAATTCTTTGAATCTTAAGAATATTTACTAAAATACAAAATTATTAAAAAAAAGATTTTAAAAAACTGCCAATGTCATGTAACCCCTTAAGTGAAACAAGCAAAAAATATTGCACAAAATAAATATACAGAAATGAATGCCATAATCTAAATATAAACTAGCTTATATCCGCTTATCCCCTTAAAGTCGGCGTAGCTGGTGTTTATTTAAAAAAAGTATGCAAAACGGATTTTTACCGCTTTTATATGAGAAATCGTATGGTTGAAAAGGGATTCACTATTTTTGCAATATCTCGAGAACTGCTCATCCGATGTTGTACAAATAAGTTTTAAGACCCGTGCCATGACTGACCAAACACACCCTAAAAATTTGAACACCATTGGAACGGTTCAGAAGTGATGAAGTAACATACGAACACTATTACATTTTTATATATATAAAGATAGGCGAAGGCAAAACAGTTCAGTACCATTTTTTCCTGTGTATCTCAAACGATTTTGATGATTATTTTTTGAAATGAATCAAAGAAGGGGAGAAGCACCGAACGCCCGCACCGGCGTTACTCGGGGTGGTATAGCATTCAGGGTGTTCTTAACAGATTTTAATGACTTTTTTTTAATGAATCAGAGTAGGCAGACGGAGTGCACCGAATATTTTTTACAGAAAAATGCTAGCTAGAATACCCGGTTTCACTCGGGGTGGTATGGCGAAAAGATCGAATTTCGACCACTGGTGTACTCTAGTAAATTAATTAATGCTTGCTAAGCATTGTAAGCAACTAAAAACATTTTATGACTATTTTGCATACACTGCATAGTCTACATTAATAGGTTCAACAATTCTCAGCTTAAGGCTTGCGCTACATTAACTTTTTATATAGTTTTGGTTCTTAACAACTTTTTCTTTATATATAAAAGTCAAGGACAAGGTTTGTATAAAAAAAAAAATATCCTCTAGATGGCGCTGGAGTCAAGTTATTAGTAAAAATCGTATTTATGGTCCGATTTGGCTCACATTTAAAATGTTTATTGGCAAGGGCAACAAAACTATGTCTCCGAAAAATTGTTCCGCTAGGTGGCGCTAGAGTCTATTATTACTAAAAATTTTATTTATGGTCCGATTGTGCTCATATTCGCAATGTATATTGATAAAAGTAAGAGAATTACGTTTCTTGTGCCGCTAGGTGGTGCCAAAGTCGAATTATTACCAAAAACCGAATTAATGGTCCGATTTGGTTCATATCATGGATTTGGAGCAAAAATTCCATATTTTTACATTTTTTCGGCGAAGAAGGTCATTAATGTACGAGATATTAATTTTGTTTATTTCTATCTATTTTTCATGCATTCATAGGTGTATTTTAAAATAAACGCCTTTTTCTGTCCCTGCTTTTTACAGTTCCTTCGCTTAAAAAAAAGCAAAACAAAAAACCAAAAAATACTGTTGTAAAATACAAACAATATATAAGAAATAAGGCATTGGAATTAAGGCAAATTTCAAAGTTTAATATTTCAAGCAATTACTTTTCTCCTCGCTTACCAATTCCATAGAAAAGTATTTGTCACTGCTCTTACCTGCAGTTATTTAATATAGAAAAAGAAAATGAAAAAAATAATAAAAAGAGTATGCATTGATTTGCAATGCCGGTATAAATTTGAAGGAGTTTTCGGAATTTTTAATTCTTAAAGTTAACAAAACAGTAATTTCTTGCAGAATTTTTGTTGTCACCGCTTCGTGTCAGGAGTGTTATGTTTTACTTTATTTGCTATTATCTTTATTTTAGTTTCTGATATGCCGTCAAGTGCATAACTGCAAGAAAACACACGATTTATCGATTTCAGTTCTACTAAATAAGTGGCATTTTAAAATGTTTATTTAAATTTAATCAGTAGATTGTGGTTAGTATAGATTAATATGTCAAGAGTGTTGTCTATGATTTTGCGATTTTAAGTATTTAAAATAAAAAAACGTGTTTGTATTTGATTGCTTAGTTTTTTTACTATTTCTTATGTTTTGAGTTTTTATTGCAGAATTTTTTTTCAACAAAACTACTAAAAAATCGTTAAAAGTCCTGAGTGTTGTTACAACACCAATGCCGCCGGATTGCTAAACCTTTTGTTGTCTTTTTTTTAGATTTTGAGCTTAAGACAAATAAACTATCAAATGTTAAAACTCGGAAATTTTAAGTAGACTTAAACACTTTTTGGAGGTACTGTGAATCAATCATAAACTAAAAAAAAACTAAACCAATGCATACTTTAGGCACTACTTTTTGTGCCATACAACCTTGAATTTCTGAATTCAAGGCCAATGCCAAGGCCAAATGCAACTGCATAAAAATGCAGTATCCGCATTAATGACGCGTGCCATAACTGAAACGGTAACAAGCGAGCAGCTTAAATAACAAGCAAAATCTCCAGCATGTTGTTGCTCACACTGCTGTGAGAAATAAACTGACACTTTTGTGCCTTCTGCACCGGGAACAAAATGCATTGAAAGCATTTTATATTAATAATATTTTACTGTTGTAATTGCATGCATTTACAGTATTTTTTCTGCAATTAATAATTGAGCAATAATTAACACGAACGAATTACAACTTTGGGAAAATAAAAGTATGACAAACAAAATGCAATACGAGCATTTTACATATGTTAAACCGAAGAATGTTCCGGGTAATTTTAATCTCGGTCAAGCTATGAGGACATGTTTCGTGAAATTGAAATTATGAAACAAAACCATTGTAAGATATTACGAAATTAAATAAAAGTTACTTACTTACTTACATAGGTGGCCGTAACAACCCATATTCGGGTTTCGGCGACCTCATCAGCTCTCGCCAGGCGCCTCTGCTTTGCGCGCGCATTCTCCAATCGGATACACCAAATGCGGTTACGACTTCCTCGGCCTGGTCCATTCATCAGAGGCATGGTCTCCCTCGTCGTCGTTGACCAGCGACCCTCGCCTCGAGCACCTTTTTCGCTGGAGCTTCGTCGTCCATACGATGGGCATGACCCAGCCAGCGTAGTCGCTGCACAGTTATACGCCGAACTACGTCAACGTCTTCGTAGAACTTATACAGCTCGTGGTTCATTCGGATGCGATAGTCATCGCCGACTCGAACAGGACCGAACATTTTGCGAAGAACTTTTCTCTCGAACACCTCCAGAGTGGCTGTGTCAGTTTGCGAAACTACCCATGCCTCAGCGCCATAAAGCAGCACAGGTAGAACGAGCGTCTTGTAGAGTGTTAGTTTTTTCGATCGAGAGAGAGAGCGCTGGAACTTAGTTGCTTACTGAGCCCGCAGTAGCACCTGCGTCAACAACTGAGATCGCAGCACCACCTGCGTCAACAACTGAGATCGCAGCGCCACCTGCGTCAACAACTGAGACCGCAGCACCACCTGCGTCAACTGAGATCGTAGCCACACCTGAGCTAACAACTACGTATCAGCCTAATAAATGCCACTTCGAAGCATCATTGGTGTCAACAATTTCCGAACACAGCTTGCATGATAGCAGAATATCCAACCACACAACCGAATATTCAACTGCATGACCACCGAATATCCCACTGCATGACCATCAAATATTATGTTGCATGACCACCGAACATTTAGCTGCATGACCACTGAACATCCAGCTGCAAGACCACCGAATCTTCGGCGGTATGACCACCGGATGGTCAGCTGCACGACCACCTAATGTCCAGCTGCATGGCAGCACATTCAACTGCAAAACGGCAGCACACAGGCGGCATGACAGCAGCATACCGGGCCACACGCAGTAGCAGATATTCTACTACATGCAAGCTAAGCCACCCACAGGTAGTGCTGCGAGCACAGCCGCGTCTGCGCGACGCAACGTCGCCACATCTCCTGCACGGCAGGAGACGCAACAGAGATGCCCCGGTAGCAATATACCGTGCGAAGACACCAACGTTTCCGCTGCATATACAAAAATTTCAAAAATATTTGGGTACTTACCAATACATTTATACACAGAGAAGCGAGCGCGGCGCTGCCACTTACCACGCACGCTGCGCAGTCGGAAAACTTTGAAGGCCAAAGTTGGAGCCCCGATGAATTCCAACGATGGCCAACAGCCACGGAAAAGAAATGCAACCGAAACCCTAACCTGAGCGGAAAAAATCGCGGAAAAAGAAAAGAAACCCTAACGATAGAAAAGAACACAAAGGGAGCGCCAAGTTGGCGCTGATAACAACCATCACTATATTTATAAAGAAAACTAATATACACAAAATATTACATAGCACTTAACAGAAAAGGAAAAGCACTTAACAGGAAAAAAAGTAAAATCCGCTCTGTCTTTGATTGAAGATGATGATGATATCGATCTCTTTGGCTCCAATGATGAGGAAGACGCTGAAGCCGAACGTATCCGTCAGGAACGTGTTGCCGCCTACTCTGCCAAAAATCAAAGAAGCCTGCGCTCATTGCCAAATCGTCTGTGTTGCTTGATGTCAAACCATGGGATGATGAAAGTGATATTAAAGAATTGGAAAGTGCTGTTCGTACCATCGAAATGGATGGCCTTTTGTGGGGCGCCTCCTAGCTGGTTCCAGTTGGCTATGGTACCAATAAGTTGCAAATTATGTGTGTCATCGAGGACGACAAGGTTTCCATAGATTTGCTTACCGAGCAGATTACGGAGTTCAAGGACTCTGTCCAAACTGTGGATATTGCTGCATTCAACAGGATCTAAACAATATTTCTAACAAAGAAAAAAAAAAAAACAAACCTCTAAAGCAGCTGCCAAAACAATGGAAAAACGGGAAACAATGAAAATAAAATGGCAGAACGTCAAGGCCATGACAGCAGCAAAAACAAGTGCTGTCAAGTTACAATCCACCAAAAGGGGTAGTACACACGTGCAGGGCTATGTTCACTGAAAAGTGATTACCAACCTTAAAAATATTACAAGGAACAAGAAAGAACAAAGGAAAGCGGGAAAAAAAAGGAACCGATCAAAATATGGGGAGGTCATACAGGAATGACATTTTGACCAAATGATCATTCGATCTTAAACCACGGTAATAAAGAACGGAGGGAAAAAAAAGACACAACAACAACAAAGTTACAAACATTAAACTCAATATACATATAAATAAGAGGTAACAAGAGGAGACTTTATTTGGAAAAAAAAAAAAGAAAGAAAACGAACAACAACTAAAAATATTCAATAAATTTTAAGGCATAATGGACAACCAGGAGGTGATCGTCATCAGCGACAGCGAGATGGAGGAGAGTGATGTGAAGTCTCTCGGACAACTATTCACTGACTCCGACTTGAACATTTTAGAGGAAGAGCAAAGTGTTTATCCGCAAGACTAAGAAGAAGAGGCACCACCTGCTCCATCCTGGGCCTCAGAAGAGCAAGAGGAGGAAGAAGAAGAAGAAGAGGAATCTAGGCCTGAGGGCAGGTTCGACTTACGGGTCGAAGAGGAAGTGGAGAGGTGGCCCGGCTACCGACTGAAGATCGTGCGGATTACAGCCACCTTTTTGCAGGAATGTGAGGACGACAAGGACAGGAAACCGATCGTCGAATTTCCGCCATCACCACCGCCAGCGATAGATTGCGCGGACAGCGACATGGGATATGTCGAAGAAGGAAAATTTGATGACAACGTCAACAGCAACGTCGACGACATCACCCACAACAACAACAACAACAACAACAACAACAACAACAACAACAAGAGCTGCGGCAAACAATTGGACGACAACGCCAACAACAAAACCAACAACATCGAGAACGACAACAGGCATGGTAGTGTCAGTTCGGGCACTAGTAGGGCATCAGAGGCACTGCACATCGACAGCAGCGACGTCGATGAGGATGACCGCTACCCTGTTGCCATAACCAACGCGGTGCAAATGATGCTGGCGGGCCGACGTCCAGGCGAAGTGCGCATTTCTATTCGCACGGTAAACGGACTGAGGTACCGCATCAAAATTGGCAGAAGAGGCGAGGTGAGGATCCGCTGTCTTACCAAAGTTATGAGGGCGTTAAATTCAACGGCGAATTTTATTGCCACAACAAGCCACAACAAGCACGAGAGGCACGTGGTGAACATCGCCACCATAATTTAATTTGTTTATATATACTTACATTTTGAAACATACCCACATTGTTATACACTATTTTTTCCACGTTTACACAAATACACTGAAGTACAAACAAAAATAAAAATACATGAATTAAGCCCTGTCTTCGTCTTCCACTTTTAGATTCACATAGGTAGACAGACACAAAGGAATGCAGCGCAGCTGGGGTAGTTGTTGTCCAGTTATAAAAGAGGACAAAATCACAAACACATGCAACAGTCGTCTTTCGCCAAGCAAAGCCAAATTGCTGTGCACAAATGTTTAAGGCATAAATAAGCAGCGCAACAAGGAGGAAAAAACTCGGCAGGTGACAACAACAACGAGAGCGATGTACGGGAACTTGTTTACGCCAAAAATGCAAAACGGGAACTTGTTGACAAAATCAACAGTCTCGAAGTTTCGACAACGGGAACTTTTTTACGCCAAAAACGCACGCATAAAATCGTATAAATAGCAGGCGGCAGCTACAGTTCGGGATTCAGTTCTTTGAATAAACTCTCGTGTAACAATTCAGTGAGAAAAAACATCAGTGCGATTAATTTGGAATTAACTTCAGTGCGAAAATAAAACAATTCAGTGGTGAAGACAGCCAGTGCGAGGAATTAGTCGGGAAAAATCGTAGATCTAGCTATCATACCATAGACAAGGGAACACACTGTTCGATCGTTCGAAGGGACAACAGGCAAACAGCGAATGAGAAGAAATCTACCGTGCCAGGAAGGAGAGTAAGTGGAAACATTAGCAGAGTCGGTGGCTTGTAGGCCCCTGCGAAGCCCAACCAAGAACAGAGTCGGTGGCTTGTAGGCCCACCTGCACACACAACAGCAGCGAAGTCGGTGGCTTGTAGGCCCACTCGCGAAAGCATCAGCAGATTCAGTGGCTTGTAGGCCCGACTGTTTTATTTTTTTTAGCAGAGTCCGTGGCTTGTATGCCCGCCTGCTCCAATAAAAGTTACATAGTCCGTGGCTTGTAAGCCCGCGTGCCTATTTTTGTTTCGAGCAACAGCGTCCGCGGCTTGTAGGCCCGCCTGTTGAACAGCAGCCGAAGCAGCACATACCCTGAAACAGAGCTTGTGAATTAAATCAATAACTACATTGTCACTTTAAGAATACACCACAATAAACATTGTTAATTTTTTTAAATTTGAAAAATACTTAGTTTTCTTGTTTGAGCCCTGGGAACCCGCTGAGCGTACCTCAGCAACATCAAAAGGACCAACCAGAGGTTCGTTACAAGTGGCGCCCGAGCAGGGACTATCTTCACAGGAAAACAACGCAGAAACAACGCAGAAGGAGTAAAGATTCAACACAGGAAATAACCGAGAAGAAACAATAGGGTGCGAACTACATGGATTTATGCACTTCGACGAGACGACTTGGTAGCCTACGCTAAAGAGCTTAACTTTAGCAGCGAAGGAGCCGTCGAAGAACTCAGGAAAAGATTTGCGACATTTGCACTGGAACCAGAACAAAAACCGGAGATAGAGCAACGACTTCTCGAGCTGGAGGCAAAGCACACAAGAAGTATTTCTCCATGCCCTCTTGCGGTACCGCCCGTGAGCATAGCACCATCGGGACCAGGAAATACAGATATTGGTACCTCAGCAAATAACGAGGTAATGCCAGAAGTACAGCCAGCACCAGAAGCCCAGCAAAACCACAATCCATACGCTGCGGTAATTGACAAGGTAAGAAAGTGGTCTGTGAAATACGACGGAGGTCGAGATCCGCTCGCATTTATTGAACGCGTGGAAGAACTGGCAGAAGCGTATGGCCTAGGAAGAGACCACTTTACCCGAACAATGCCGGAATTATTACGAGATCGTGCTCTGACATGGTTTCGAAATAATAACCGAATGAGGCGCGAGTGGAAAAGCTTCAAGGAAGACTTCTTGAATTTCTTTCTGCCAGCAAGATATTTCGAGAGATTGGACGATGACATCAGGCAGAGGCAACAGCGCGCTGGAGAGTCCTTTAAGGATTACGTTCTCGCCCTGCAGAGCTTAATGCGACATTCGAATTACGACGAATATCAGAAGTTGGAAAGGACGTTTCGAAACAGTCGGCAAGAGTATCAACTCCACATTAAAAGAAAAGATTTTAGCAACCTGGAAGAGCTAATAGCGTTGGCTGAAGATTTTGAGTGCATACACGCGGACTCGGCACCTACACAAGCACCGGCCCAGCGGCCTAGAGAAGAACGTCATCGCATGGTCACACAGGCTCCGGAGACATCTATAAGTCCACGAACGGCATGTAGACGATGTGGTAGAGATGCTACGAGTGTCGAAATCCATGGGTAATGTTCTGCTGAGAGTGTGGAAAACGTGGCCATAGATCAATTGACTGCTGTCGTCGGCAGGCGGGAAACGGACGGAACACCCGGTAGAGGCGAGGCGAAGAAATTCAAGAGGCCACCATAGACACAGGAGCAACCAGGAGTTTTATAAGCAAACGATTAGCAGAGAAACTGGCACACGCAGGAGAAAGGGTAGAGGAAGATATAGTCGTTAGAATGGCCGACAGTTCTGTGCGAACAGTGAGCGAAGCACTGATCCTGCAAATAAGGTTGGGGGAAAACACTTGCAGGATTCCACTAGTCGTCCTACCCGATATAGTGGATGAGGTGATTTTGGGAATGGACATTCTGCTACAAACTCAGGCAACTTTTACATGTGGTGGCCATACCATCACGTTGAAAAGGCACGAGGCGACAACAGGTGCTAGCGTTGCCCCATTGTGCACAGTGGTGCGAGAAGTCGAAGCAACGGAAGAGGAGAAAATGGAGAGTTTCTTAAGGTGAGAATTAGCCGAGTTCGAAAAACTACAGGGCCTATCCAACATTACGACCCACAAGATAATCATGCAAGATGATAGACCCATAAAAAGAAAATTAAATTGTGTCAATTACATTATTAATTTTTGCAAAATAAAAACGAATAATTACTCATTTTAGCTACTCAGCTGTTAGCTTAGCACTCGGTTTGCAAAAAGAAGACACAAAACAAACCAACAAACATAAAAAAAAAAAAAAAAAAAAAATATAAAAAAAAAAAAAGTGTGGGAGGAACACTAAATAATTTCCCGCCTAAAACATATCCACTCACTTGCCTTGCTGTGTAGAAACTGATTTTGCTATCCCTCGACAATCGTCGCTGTCGAAGTCTTTCTGATCTGAGCTACTTCATAATTTCGCACTCTGCTTTTACTGCTCAGGCGGCTTTCTCTGAGCAAATGACGCCCTCTCCTATGCTCACACGTCAACAACGTGATCACCTTGCTCCTCGTCTCACAAACAAGAGTGAAGGTTCACCGAAGCTGGGAAGCAGCGTATCAACTGCGCTTGAGCATCAAATTACGGCAGTGGAAGAACGGCTCAGTGCAAAGATAAAAGAGGAAAAAACTGGCTTGGAGAAACGACTTCATCTGCACGTTGAGAATTTATTTGCTCGCCTCTCTGCAGAAATTTCTAACAAATTTGGCAAATTGGAGAACGAAGTATCTTCAATTCAGCAACAACTCCACAATAAGTTCTCAGAGTACGACCACAAAATAACCTCTTTGGAAGGTGAAGTTAGCGCTCTTTCTACACTCTGTGAAGATCTCGCAAAAAAAATTGCTGACAACAAAAATATTAGCGTAAACAACAACAAAAACACTGATTACGCGTCGGATGCAGTATTGTTTGGACTAAGTTATTCAAGTGGAGAAAATCTTAAGGCGTCTTTCAATCTCATCTGTAGATATATAGATTTTCAATCGCCTCAAATAAGGGACATTTTCCGTGTTAAGCCTAATGCAAGCCACTCTTCACCTTTGGTAATAGTCAAATTTTATACACCATTTGACCGGAATCGAGTTCTGAAGGCGTTTGGCGACTTTAGAAGGCGTGCTAAAAAGGCAGTAAACTTGAAGGATGCTGGATTTGATTCAGACAATAATGTTTACATACATGAAAGTCTTACTGTCGAAACCAGGAAACTTCTGCAAGCAGCTATCTCTTGTAAACGCAGACGTGAAATCTTCAACGCATTCACTCTCAGAGGATCAGTATTTATTAGAACATGCAAAGGCGGTGATGCAGTTAAAATCAACAGTGAAGATGAACTTAGCAGTATTGTCTGTAATCCTGTGGATGGAAATTAGTTCAGTTCAGGCGTTCTGTTTTGCAATGGTTTTTATAATATTATTTTCTTTTCTTCTTATTTATATTTCTTGCTCTCATATATCTGTCATTTTTTCTCTTTTATTTATATTTCTAATTCTTTCTCTTAATGCTTATTTTTATTCGTACGAAAAACTTTTTTATGAATTCTAGTCATTTTGGTGGTATTGATGAAAATCGTAAGCTTTTAATAGATATATTGTGTAAGCAATGGGATGGTCTTTCTTTGGTGCACTTCAATGCTAGAAGTTTAAACCCATCAAAGCTTGATTATTGTAGGTATGTTTTTCAAAATTCCAATGTTGACATTATATGTGTATCTGAGACGTGGTTTCAGGTTGACATTCCCGATAGCTATTATCATATCCCAAATTATTCAATTTTTAGGAATGATAGGGCTGCCAAAAAAGGAGGCGGAGTTGCTATCTACTGCAAATCATATCTTAGTTCTTGTGTTGTAAGCAAGTCTTGTGGATCTGATATCGAATATTTAAATGTAAAAATTTCTAACAATAATAATTCGAATTTGCTTGTTTCTTGTGTTTATAATCCCAGCAGAAGTTTTAGTCATGAGCCGTTTTTCTGTGACTTGTATCAACGTGTTATGGATTTTGACTGTTTTACTATTTGTGGTGACTTCAATGTTAATTTACTTAATAATGACAGTTTATGTAACAGTTTTTATGACAAAGTAAATGCGGCTGGAATGACTATTATAAACTCATCTACTCCTACTCGTTTTTCTCCAAATGTTACTCCAAGTCTACTTGATGTCATTATATTGTCCGATGCTTCTTTAGTTTTACTATTTGACCAAATATCTTTTATATCTGACCATGATCTACTATTCTGTACTATTAATTTTAATGTTTCCCGCCACTCAACTTCAATGTCGGTTTCATATCGTGATTACAAGTCCATTAATTATTCTATGTTGTATGATTATATGTCTCGAATTTGCTGGAACGATTGCTGGTGTTGCCCATCAGTTGATGATAAATTAAATGTTCTTGTCTCACATGTCTCAAATGCCTTTGACAATTTTGTTCCTGTTCGCACTTTGAATGTTGGTAATAAGTCTTGTCCCTGGTACACATCATTTGTAAAGTTAGCTATTAAAAAACGCAATAGACTTTATTCGAAATGGAAGAAGCATAGTATAAATGAAAATTGGGAGCTCTATAAGGTTGCTCGTAATGAGGCTGTCTCAGTAATCAGGCAGTCTAAGAAACAATTTTTCTACCGTAAGCTAAACAGCTCTCTTCCGTCTAAAATTCTATGGAATAATATTCGTAGTCTTGGTGTGTGTAGTAAAGTAAACCAAATGTGTTCTGTCGACCCGAATTCTCTAAATAGCTTTTTTATGTCAAATTCTTCTGCTACAAGTGATAGTTCTCAATTCAATACTCGTGAGTTTCGTGATGCTGATAAATTCTCGTTCACTAATGTCATTGAAACTGATGTTGTTCAGTCTATAATGAAAATAAGCTCGAATGCTATTGGTGATGATGGTATCCCTTTGCGATTCATTAAAATAATATTACCATATATTTTAAATCCATTAACTCACATCATCAATCATTGCTTTACGACCTCATGCTTTCCTTCCTCTTGGAAGCTGGCTACGATTTTACCTGTAGCTAAGGTCTCAAATGCTTCAACATTTAAGGACTATAGACCCATAAGTATTTTGACCACTTTTTCAAAAATTTGCGAGTCTCTTATGGCTTATCAAATTAATAGATTTCTTGAATCGCAAAAACTACTTTCACCTTTTCAGTCTGGTTTTCGTTCAGGGCATAGCTGCGCCACAGCTATGCTCAAGGTACTTGACGATATTCGCATTAATTATGACAATGGAGATATAACACTACTATGTCTCTTAGATTTCTCCAAAGCCTTTGACCTTGTTAATCATTCTATTTTAGTAAGAAAGCTAAAACAACTGTTTGGTTTTAATGATGATGCTGTTTCTTTGATAGCTAATTATCTTCAGGGTAGATTGCAAAGGGTGAGAATTGGCAATAATTTCTCTGACTATAAAGAAATAAAATCAGGTGTGCCTCAGGGATCAATTCTGGGGCCTTTGCTGTTTAGTATATTTATAAACGACATTTTCAACGTCTGCAATGACGTGAAAGTGCATGCTTATGCAGACGATATTCAACTTTATTCTTCTAACCGTATCGGCCTAATTGATGATTTATGTTGTAGAATGAATGAAGATTTATGTAAAATATCGAAGTGGGCAACAAACAATCATCTTTGTCTGAATGCAAATAAATCATATATTCTGCCTGTCTCAAAATACAAAATTGACTACCTTCAAATTCCTTCTTTATATTTAAATGATAAAAGCCTTCAAGTGGTTGGAAAAGTAAAAAATTTAGGTTTTTTTATTAATTCTAAACTATCCTGCACTGACCATGTTAATCATATAATTAAGCAAATATATTATACACTGCGATGCCTACGATTATCTGCTAAGTATACCCCGACTGAGACGAAAAAGAGACTTGTTATTCAACTGATTATTCCTCTTATTACATATTCGGAACTAATCTATAGCAGTCTTGATTCCCATTCTGCACACAAAATTCTTGTGGCTTTTAACGATGCATCAAGGTATGTTTTTGGCATGAAGCGTTCTGAACATATTTCTCAAAGAAGTAAAGAAATTCTTGGATGTAGCATAGACAGCTATCTGAACGCTAGAAATTGTATATTACTTCAAAAGTTGATAATTTGTAAAACTCCATCTTACCTCTACGAAAAACTACGTTTTAGTGTCTCAAGCAGAACTTGTAATTTAATTATACCTAAATATACTTGCCTACACTCGAAGAGACTTTTTTTCATCAATGCCATCAGACTTTGGAATTCATTACCTCTTAACTTTAAATCTATAATCAGTACGAATAAATTTAAGCTATCTGTAATGTCTTATTTTTCTAACGCTTAACTATTCTAACTTCAAACTCATTGTCTTGTGACAAACTATCGCTTTCATTCTATGTTAACCTTACTTATAAGTTTTTATATTCAATTATTGTCTTATATAAATTTAATATTATTAAGTCTTTAATTTTTAATATTTTTTATTTATTATTTCTAAATGTTACTTGTTGATTATATGTCAATTTAATTAATTGTACTATAAAAGGTCTTGTCGATTCTTAAAGTACTCACAATTGCTGGTGAAATAAATAAATTATCGTTCGTTCGAAACTAAAAAAACAGAGATATTTCCCGAAGAAACCCAGCGATGCAAGCGATCATTAACCAGGAGATCGACGAATTGATCGAGAAGGGGTGCATCGAGCCCTCATACAGACCCCACAGTGCGCCAATCGTATTGGTGAAAAAGAAGTCTGAAAAATGGCGACTCTGCGTAGACTACCGGCAATTAAATGCAAAATCTGTACCGGATGCTTACCCAATACCAAGAATACACCACATACTAGACCGACTGCGAGATGCCAAATATATTAGCATTCTAGATCTCAAAAATGGGTATTGGCAGATTCCGATGGAGGAAAAGAGTAAACAGTTTACTGCATTTACGGTACCGGGTCGTGGACTTTTCCAATGGCGAGTTATGCCTTTTGGGCTGCATTCAGCTCCCGCAACTTTTCAACGAGCGTTAGACCAAGTAGTCGGTCCTGAAATGGAACCGCATGCGTTTGCCTATTTAGACATTATTTTTACTGGGAGCTCATTCGAACAGCATATGAAAAATCTAAAGGAAGTGTTTCGTAGACTCCGGGCGGCGAACTTGAAAATCAACACGGAGAAATGTGAATTCTTCAAGCAGGAAATAAAATATTTGGGCCATGTGGTAAGCAGCCAAGGAATACATACCGATCCAGACAAAGTATCAGCGATAAAGGAATTACAACCCCCCACCAACACGAAAGAATTACGACGAGTTCTGGGAATAGCTTCATGGTATCGACGCTTTGTTCCAGAGTTTTCGACCGTCGTACCCCCCCTTACAAAACTCTTAGGAAAAGGAAAGCATTGGAAGTGGAGTGAGACCCAGCAGGAAGCGTTTGAGGCCCTCAAGGAGCAGTTAACTGAGGCACCAGTCTTGGCATGTCCAAAATTCGATGAAAAGTTTACGTTTCAAACCGACGCCAGCGACTATGGCCTTGGAGCTGTTCTAACACAAGGCCAGGGCGATGAGGAGAGAGTAATTGCGTACGCCAGCCGGCACCTGAATAAGGCAGAGTGTAATTACTCACCAACGGAGAAGGAATATCTCGCGATTGTGTGGGCAGTCCGGAAAATGCGACCGTATCTGGAGGGGTATAGGTTCACAGTGATAACGGACCACTTGTCTTTAAAGTGGTTAAACTCGATAGAGAGTCCTTCAGGTCGCGTCGCTAGATGGGCATTAGAACTGCATCAACATACGTTCGATATACAATATCGAAGAGGAAAGCTAAACGTAGTCGCCGGCGCCTTATCCCGGCAACCGTTAGAGACATTACGGAAAACAAGTACGGAAGAAACCCAAGACAACACATGTAACTGGTTACACAAGAAGATGCAAGAAGTCATGGAGAACCCAGCGAAGTTCCAAGACTATGTGATAGAAGATGGGCAGATGTACCGTCACATATCGAGTCAGGCAAACGATGAAGATTGTGTCCCGTGGAAGCTTTGTGTACCAAGCTTCTCAAGAGAGAGAGTTTTGAAGGAAAGCCACGATAGTCCATGTGCTGGCCATTTAGGAATACGGAAAACTATTGCGAGAATAGCCAATAGATACTATTGGCCAGGAATGTTCCGCGATATCGGCCGTTATGTTCGTCGCTGCGAATCATGTCAACGCTACAAGCCAAGCCAACGGAGTCCCGCTGGTAAAATGCTTACCCAAATTGCGGAAGAGCCTTGGGCAACCTTGTGCGCTGACTTCGTGGGACCTTTGCCCCGGTCAAAACATGGTTACACAATGCTTCTTGTATTTTTCGACAAGTTCTCGAAATGGACTGAAGTGATCCCTCTTCGCAAAGCAACCAGCGATCACCTCCAACGAGCGTTTCGAGAACGTATTCTAGCGCGATTTGGCGTCCCAAAGGTCCTCATTACGGACAACGGCGCACAATTCACGAGTCGATCTTTTAAGAAATTCTTAGCTGATATGGGTGTAAAACACCAGTTCACCGCGCCATATACACCGCAAGAAAACCCGACAGAACGCGCAAACAGAACGATCAAAACAATGATAGCCCAATTCACAGGCGAACAACAAAAGGTCTGGGATGAACTTCTCCCAGAAATCTCCCTGGCTATGAACACAAGTGTCTCTGAAACTACGGGATACAGCCCAGCATTTTTAATCCAAGGACGAGAACTTAGATTACCAAAAACACTGTATGACGAACATACATTTGGCACAGGGCAGGAGGCCCTGACAGCTTCAGAACGGGAAATGAAGTTGAAAGAAATTTTCGAGATTGTACGCCGAAATCTGGAGAGCGGCCCAGGATCAAGCTCGCCACTACAACCTGCGAAGGCGAAACTGGAGTCCAAAGATCGGTGAAGTTGTTTTGATAAAACAACACCACCTGTCAAAAGCGATAGATAACTTTGCGGCTAAGTTGGCCCCAAGGTTCGAATGTCCATACAAAATCATAGATTTTGTATCCCCGGTCATAGTACGCGTCAAGCGCGAAAGGGAAACTCGAATGAAAAATGCCCACGTCAGTCAACTGAAACCTTTTCAGTCTGATGACCAACAGGCTTAAGCACTGGGATCGCAGCGCCACCTGCGTCAAGAACTGAGACCGCAGCACCACCTGCGTCAACAACTGAGATCGCAGCACCACCTGCGTCAACAACTGAGATCGCAACGCCACCTGCGTCAACAACTGAGACCGCAACACCACCTGCGTCAACTGAGATCGTAGCCACACCTGAGCTAACAACTACGTATCAGCCTAATAAATGCCACTTCGAAGCGCCATTGGTGTCAACAATTTCCGAACACAGCTTGCATGATAGCAGAATATCCAACCACACAACCGAATATTCAACTGCATGACCACCGAATATCCCACGGCATGACCACCGAATATCCCACTGCATGACCATCAAATATTATGTTGCATGACCACCGAACATTTAGCTGCATGACCACTGAACATCCAGCTGCAAGACCACCGAATCTTCGGCGGTATGACCACCGGATGGTCAGCTGCACGACCACCTAATGTCCAGCTGCATGGCAGCACATTCAACTGCAAAACGGCAGCACACAGGCGGCATGACAGCAGCATACCGGGCCACACGCAGTAGCAGATATTCTACTACATGCAAGCTAAGCCACCCACAGGTAGTGCTGCGAGCACAGCCGCGTCTGCGCGACGCAACGTCGCCACATCTCCTGCACGGCAGGAGACGCAACAGAGATGCCCCGGTAGCAATATACCGTGCGAAGACACCAACGTTTCCGCTGCATATACAAAAATTTCAAAAATATTTGGGTACTTACCAATACATTTATACACAGAGAAGCGAGCGCGGCGCTGCCACTTACCACGCACGCTGCGCAGTCGGAAAACTTTGAAGGCCAAAGTTGGAGCCCCGATGAATTCCAACGATGGCCAACAGCCACGGAAAAGAAATGCAACCGAAACCCTAACCTGAGCGGAAAAAATCGCGGAAAAAGAAAAGAAACCCTAACGATAGAAAAGAACACAAAGGGAGCGCCAAGTTGGCGCTGATAACAACCATCACTATATTTATAAAGAAAACTAATATACACAAAATATTACATAGCACTTAACAGAAAAGGAAAAGCACTTAACAGGAAAAAAAGTAAAATCCGCTCTGTCTTTGATTGAAGATGATGATGATATCGATCTCTTTGGCTCCAATGATGAGGAAGACGCTGAAGCCGAACGTATCCGTCAGGAAGCCGCCTACTTTGCCAAAAATCAAAGAAGCCTGCGCTCATTGCCAAATCGTCTGTGTTGAAATCATCGAAATGGATGGCCTTTTGTGGGGCGCCTCCTAGCTGGTTCCAGTTGGCTATGGTACCAATAAGTTGCAAATTATGTGTGTCATCGAGGACGACAAGGTTTCCATAGATTTGCTTACCGAGCAGAATACGGAGTTCAAGGACTCTGTCCAAACTGTGGATATTGCTGCATTCAACAGGATCTAAACAATATTTCTAACAAAGAAAAAAAAAAAAAAACAAACCTCTAAAGCAGCTGCCAAAACAATGGAAAAACGGGAAACAATGAAAATAAAATGGCAGAACGTCAAAGCTATGACAGCAGCAAAAACAAGTGCTGTCAAGTTACAATCCACAAAAAGGGGTAGTACACACGTGCAGGGCTATGTTCACTGAAAAGTGATTACCAACCTTAAAAATATTACAAGGAACAAGAAAGAACAAAGGAAAGCGGGAAAAAAAAGGAACCGATCAAAATATGGGGAGGTCATACAGGAATGACATTTTGACCAAATGATCATTCGATCTTAAACCACGAGGTAATAAAGAACGGAGGGAAAAAAAAGACACAACAACAACAAAGTTACAAACATTAAACTCAATATACATATAAATAAGAGGTAACAAGAGGAGATTTTATTTGGAAAAAAAAAAAAGAAAGAAAACGAACATCAACTAAAAATATTCAATAAATTTTAAGGCATAATGGACAACCAGGAGGTGATCGTCATCAGCGACAGCGAGATGGAGGAGAGTGATGTGAAGTCTCTCGGACAACTATTCACTGACTCCGACTTGAACATTTTAGAGGAAGAGCAAAGTGTTTATCCGCAAGACTAAGAAGAAGAGGCACCACCTGCTCCATCCTGGGCCTCAGAAGAGCAAGAGGAGGAAGAAGAAGAAGAAGAGGAATCTAGGCCTGAGGGCAGGTTCGACTTACGGGTCGAAGAGGAAGTGGAGAGGTGGCCCGGCTACCGACTGAAGATCGTGCGGATTACAGCCACCTTTTTGCAGGAATGTGAGGACGACGGGGACAGGAAACCGATCGTCGAATTTCCGCCATCACCACCGCCAGCGATAGATTGCGCGGACAGCGACATGGGATATGTCGAAGAAGGAAAATTTGATGACAACGTCAACAGCAACGTCGACGACATCACCCACAACAACAACAACAACAACAACAACAACAACAACAACAACAACAACAACAAGAGCTGCGGCAAACAATTGGACGACAACGCCAACAACAAAACCAACAACATCGAGAACGACAACAGGCATGGTAGTGTCAGTTCGGGCACTAGTAGGGCATCAGAGGCACTGCACATCGACAGCAGCGACGTCGATGAGGATGACCGCTACCCTGTTGCCATAACCAACGCGGTGCAAATGATGCTGGCGGGCCGACGTCCAGGCGAAGTGCGCATTTCTATTCGCACGGTAAACAGACTGAGGTACCGCATCAAAATTGGCAGAAAAGGCGAGGTGAGGATCCGCTGTCTTACCAAAGTTATGAGGGCGTTAAATTCAACGGCGAATTTTATTGCCACAACAAGCCACAACAAGCACGAGAGGCACGTGGTGAACATCGCCACCATAATTTAATTTGTTTATATATACTTACATTTTGAAACATACCCACATTGTTATACACTATTTTTTCCACGTTTACACAAATACACTGAAGTACAAACAAAAATAAAAATACATGAATTAAGCCCTGTCTTCGTCTTCCATTTTTAGATTCACATAGGTAGACAGACACAAAGGAATGCAGCGCAGCTGGGGTAGTTGTTGTCCAGTTATAAAAGAGGACAAAATCACAAACACATGCAACAGTAGTCTTTCGCCAAGCAAAGCCAAATTGCTGTGCACAAATGTTTAAGGCATAAATAAGCAGCGCAACAAGGAGGAAAAAACTCGGTAGGTGACAACAACAACGAGAGCGATGTACGGGAACTTGTTTACGCCAAAAATGCAAAACGGGAACTTGTTGACAAAATCAACAGTCTCGAAGTTTCGACAACGGGAACTTTTTTACGCCAAAAACGCACGCATAAATCGTATAAATAGCAGGCGGCAGCTACAGTTCGGGATTCAGTTCTTTGAATAAACTCTCGTGTAACAATTCAGTGAGAAAAAACATCAGTGCGATTAATTTGGAATTAACTTCAGTGCGAAAATAAAACAATTCAGTGGTGAAGACAGCCAGTGCGAGGAATTAGTCGGGAAAAATCGTAGATCTAGCTATCATACCATAGACAAGGAAACACACTGTTCGATCGTTCGAAGGGACAACAGGCAAACAGCGAACGAGAAGAAATCTACCGTGCCAGGAAGGAGAGTAAGTGGAAACATTAGCAGAGTCGGTGGCTTGTAGGCCCCTGCGAAGCCCAACCAAGAACAGAGTCGGTGGCTTGTAGGCCCAACTGTTCAAAGGACATCACCAACGGAGTCGGTGGCTTGTAGGCCCACCTGCACACAGAACAGCAGCGAAGTCGGTGGCTTGTAGGCCCACTCGCGAAAGCATCAGCATTCAGTGGCTTGTAGGCCCGACTGTTTTATTTTTTTTAGCAGAGTCCGTGGCTTGTATGCCCGCCTGCTCCAATAAAAGGTACATAGTCCGTGGCTTGTAAGCCCGCGTGCCTATTTTTGTTTCGAGAAACAGCGTCCGCGGCTTGTAGGCCCGCCTGTTGAACAGCAGCCGAAGCAGCACATACCCTGAAACAGAGCTTGTGAATTAAATCAATAATCAATAACTACATTGTCACTTTAAGAATACACCACAATAAACATTGTTAATTTTTTTAAATTTGAAAAATACTTAGTTTTCTTGTTTGAGTTCTGGGAACCCGCTGAGCGTACCTCAGCAACATCAAAAGAACCAACCAGAGGTTCGTTACAACGTCAACGTCTTCGTAAAACTTATACAGCTCGTGGTTCATTCGGATGCGATAGTCATCGCCGACTCGAACAGGACCGAACATTTTGCGAAGAACTTTTCTCTCGAACACCTCCAGAGCGGCTGTGTCAGTTTGCGAAACTACCCATGCCTCAGCGCCATAAAGCAGCACAGGTAGAACGAGCGTCTTGTAGAGTGTTAGTTTTTTCGATCGAGAGAGAGAGCGCTGGAACTTAGTTGCTTACTGAGCCCGCAGTAGCACCTATTAGCAATTATTGTTCTTCGCTTTATCTCCAGGCTGATTTCGTTGTTGTTATTAATGGCGGTGCCAAGGTATACGAACTCCATGACTACTTCAAAGTTATAGCTGCCGGATGAAACGTGGAAGTCTATACGCCGCGCTCCCTTGCTTGTAGAGAGCATATACTTTGTTTTACCCTCATTTATCGTCAAACCCACTTTGGCTGATCCTTTTCGATAGCGGTGAAAGCAGCGGTAACATCTCTCTTGGTTCTGCCAACAATATCAATATCATCAGCGTGCGCAAGGAGCTGGACACCTTTATAGAAAATGGTGCCATTACGATGCACACCGGCCTTTCGTACGATCCCCTCCATGATGATGTTGAAGAGATCGCAAGACAGTGGATCGCCTTGTCTGAAACCTCTTTCGGTATTAAAGGTTTCGGAGAGGTCATTTCCTATCTTGACGGAGCTGCATGTTTTGCTCAACGTCATCCTGCAAAGTCTAATGAACTTTGCAGATATAACGAACTCAGACATTGTTGCGTATAGGCAATCCCTTCTCGGGCTATCGCACGCAGCTTTAAAATCGACAAAGACATGGTCTGTGTCAATTTGATTTCCGTGGGTTTTCTCCAGAATTTGTCGTAGCGTGAAAATCTGGTATATGGTGGACTTTCCAGGTCGAAAGCCACACTGATAAGGTCCAATCAGTGTTTTTGTAATCGGCTTTAATCTTTCACACAATACTTTTGACAGAAACTTATATGCGATGGAAATAAGACTTATGCCTCGATAGTTGGCGCAGTATTAAATAAGTTTTAAGTAGTACAAATTAATCGATAAGCTAGATTTAAGTATGTGAAAATTAAGAAGAACAAGCGAGGTAAGTTATAAATATTTGGTCTCTGCTAATCTGAATAAAGCAGATTAGTATGTTAATATCGAAGCAGACCAGCAAGTATTCTTTCCTTTCTTTAAAGTGGACCAGAGTGGATCTAGTACTGACTACAGTAAGTATAAATTAGGTTTTTTTGTTATTTGTTAGTTTTTTGTTATATTTTACTCACTTCAGCTTATTTAACATACTAATTTTAATAGAAAAACAATCATTATTTATTTCAGCTGTGTTTTATTTATTTGGTTCTAAAGGTAAGTAGTTTGATTATAAAGTAGGTGATTATGAAGTAGTTCTATTATAAAGTAGGGAAAACCAACCCAAGTTGCACTTCGATGAAGACTAAAGACTCAGTAGCTGAACTAAGCTAAGCTAAGCTTAGCTAAGCTAAGGTAAGGTAAGCTTTACGTGTGTCACTAACACATGCAAAGCTTAGCGAACCATCGCGCCAGACGCATTGTCAGCACTTCTGGCACACGCGTATGTTTTTCTGTGTGCAGTTATTATTTAGCCAAAAAGAAAAACATGTAATTAATGTGTCAGCAATTTATGTTATTGTTTGAACAAATAAAACAACGATTGCAAGTTTGTTGCAACATAATTCTGAGAATTATGAAGTAAGTATGAAAAATATTGTGCAATCTAGAATGGTTAAAAATAACCCAAAAGAAAAGGCTTATTTCTGAGAATTATGAAGTAAGTAAGTAAGTATGAAAAATATTGTGCAATCTAGAATGGTTAAAGATAACCCAAAAGAAAAGACTTATTTGCTTGCAATGCAAATAATGAAATGCAATTATAATTAAATATTTTGTTCCTTAACTCCTCCGCCCTCAAATTCGAGCGTCCTCGTTCGATGGAGTTGTAATGAATAATTTTGGCAAATCTTGTATCCTTACTTCATTTGTGGTTTGGTTAGTTTTCTCTAATTTTACAAATTTTCTTTTTATTTTTATTAATGTAAGTATAATAATTAATATAATAATGACTACCATTATTATATTGGTAGAAAAATACATATCATTTTTAATTTTTAATAATTTTATGTCTTTAGTTTCATTAGTCTGAAACTGTTTAATGTAATCTAACGATAATATTTCTTCTATTTTACTGTTATTTGCCATTGGTTGCAGTATTGCAGGTAATGGGTTTTTTTCTGTTATTTCTCTTGACATAAATATTTTATTATCTATTTCAATGCTTGTATTATGGTGCTTTATTAAATATGATCCATTAAGTTTGACATTTTGATTATTAAATTTTATAAAACCATGAAAATCATTTAAAAATATTACATCATTTGAGATTTCTTCAATTGATTTAATGTGTTCATTATTTATCTTAACACAATCATCGATTTTACTTTTTAGCAGATGTGCTATGCACGTGCCATTTGTAATATCATTTACTACTTTTCTTGGACAAATTGTCATATTATTGTATGTTTTACACTTACTTTTTTTTCCATATATTTTGTTTTTACATAATAATATTGTTTCATATTCTATTTTATTTATTAATTTATTTTTCTTTACTGCTCTTATATCTAAAGCTCTACAATCTTCTTTTTCTGTTGTAGGCAAGTTTATAATATAAATTAGAGATTCAACACTGGATGCTATTTTTATTTCCGCGAACTCTAGAGCTTCGTCTAAATTAATGAAAGGTATGTTTTCATTTTCCAGGAAATTTTTTGTGATTTCCATTTCTTTGTCGGATAAAATATACGAATTTATGATATTTGATTTTGACCAGTGTATGGCATAGGCATTATTAATGAGCTTTTCCTTAATTGTTTCTAATTCATATTTAGTTTGCATAATTAAGTCGTTCTCTATATCTTTATCTTCCTGAATAAGCTTTGTTATTTTATTTGCATTATTAATGATTTCGTTAATTTTTTCATCAGTTAATTTATTTATTATTACTTGCCTGTCATTATTTTGCAGTATGTTATTTATTTTTTCTACTAATATGTTATAATCACCATGGTCTGGATTCCCTGCGATCCATTTCCATGCTGATCCTATAAAGTCTAGTGATCTTTTGTAAATTTGTCTGTTTATTTTTATTCTATTTAGATGAGTTTTTGTTTGATTGAGTAGTGTTACTAGTATGGGTTGTAAAGGATGATTTTTCATGCGTCCGGTTATTGTTTGTAAGTTGTCTATGGTATTGTCGTAGTTCCTCAATTCGATGATGTGTACAATTCTAAAAGTCCCCGTTTGTAACTTTGAAGGTCCAGCGTCCACAGTTATTAGTTGCGAAGCCGAGTAATCTAGTATTTGAACGTTTGCTGTTGTCAATATTGCCGTTGCAATTAGTCTAGAAAATATGTCAGTAAATTATATTTGGTATGTGTGATATATTTATTTTTATTTATGTAAGAAAGATAAATATTATTCTTAATTTTTGATTAAACTCTTGTGAATTACCCTCCCTGTTTCTGTTATAATTGTTGAAGATCTGTTTTCTTTCACTATTTCTTTCTTGTATTTGGCTGTCAGCTTAGTACCGTATCTTTTGTTGATTTTCACATAAATAGTTTGTCCTGGCGTGTAGTCTTTAGGGTAAGTTCTATCTTTGTTATGGAATTTAAGGTCTTTTTCCTGTTTCTGTGTTTGGTCTTGCTAGATTCTGTACAATGGTGGCGCATTCGGTTTGAACTACATTTATTACCATATTTTTTATTAGTTCTGCTAGTTCGGGTGACGGGTGGATTTGAGTGGGATTGGGATTGGATGGTTGTTGGGTTTGGTTACCTAACACTGGTGGCCTGATCAAATTATTTTCGTTGGCCATATTGAATTTTTATTATTGTTGATAAGATTTTATATGCAAAATTTTGCGTGTAACTCTAAATAGAATCTCCAATGTTTTTTATTTTGATTAATATTTGTGTTTAAAAAAGAGAAAAGTGACCCTTTTTTATTAAGTTGATTGTTTATTTTTATTTTATATTTTGGCTTTATTTATAACTGTAAGGTCCGGCTTCTAGAGCTACAACTTACAGTTCAATTTCAATTTTTATATTTTTCTCTTTAACTTTGTATTTTTTTTATTCTGTTGATTCTATGTTTATTTTATGTTAAATTTTTTGTTATACACTGGAGGGTCCGGAGTTCGGATTCGCAGTGTTAGAATTTTGTTAATTTGAAATTTTATTTATCTCTTATTTTATAATAATTTTTTCATAAAATATTTTTATGTTTGCTTATTAGGAAGGTTTATTTATTTTCTTTTATTTTAGCTACAGATATTTTCTTTCACAATAATAAAATTCTATTCTTCAAATTTCTAATTTGATTTTATTCTTTTTTTTTTTTTCTTTTTTTTTTTTTAGAATATTTTTCACAAAATTTAAAATAAACTTTATATTCTTAACTTTACTTTTTACTTTATTCTAATTTTACTTTTATTTCATTTCATTACAGGTAATTTTAACTTACAAAACTAGGTGAGTCCTCATCTTCAACTTCGATCCCCGCATGTTTGTCCTTTTTGCTTCCTTCCTTGTTTAATGATGGTCGCTACTAATGGTCTGCCTGGGATACCGGCTGCTGTGCTGGGTAGTGGTCGATAATAGCTCAAGTGCTTGCGTACCAAAATTGCGATGAAACCGTTGCTGGTGTCTGTTTTTATTGTTTCATTGCAACAACCTGAGTGGTGCTTTGGGTGATTTACTTTTCTGCAACAGTTTTTGATATCACTTTTTCTTTAACTGCACTTTTTTCCTGCACAGTAAAGTTAGCGGTATTTTTTTCTGCACTATTTTTTCATTGGCACTTTGTTTTATTTTAATTCCGCAACAATTTTTGATATCACTTTTTCTTTAACTGCACTTTTTTCCTGCACAGTAAAGTTAGTGGTATTTTTTTCTGCACTATCTTTTCAGTGGCACTTTGTTTTATTTTAATTCCGCTACAGTTTTTGCTCGGGCGCCAATTAGGTTTTTTTGTTATTTGTTAGTTTTTTGTTATATTTTACTCACTTCAGCTTATTTAACATACTAATTTTAATAGAAAAACAATCATTATTTATTTCAGCTGTGTTTTATTTATTTGGTTCTAAAGGTAAGTAGTTTGATTATAAAGTAGGTGATTATGAAGTAGTTCTATTATAAAGTAGGGAAAACCAACCCATGTTGCACTTCGATGAAGACTAAAGACTCAGTAGCTGAACTAAGCTAAGCTAAGCTTAGCTAAGCTAAGGTAAGGTAAGCTTTACGTGTGTCACTAACACATGCAAAGCTTAGCGAACCATCGCGCCAGACGCATTGTCAGCACTTCTGGCACACGCTTATGTTTTTCTGTGTGCAGTTATTATTTAACCAAAAAGAAAAACATGTAATTAATGTGTCAGCAATTTATGTTATTGTTTGAACAAATAAAACAACGATTGCAAGTTTGTTGCAACATAATTCTGAGAATTATGAAGTAAGTATGAAAAATATTGTGCAATCTAGAATGGTTAAAAATAACCCAAAAGAAAAGGCTTATTTCTGAGAATTATGAAGTAAGTAAGTAAGTATGAAAAATATTGTGCAATCTAGAATGGTTAAAGATAACCCAAAAGAAAAGACTTATTTGCTTGCAATGCAAATAATGAAATGCAATTATAATTAAATATTTTGTTCCTTAACTTATACAATCGTCTGGTGAGTCATTATAATACACACCCAAAATCTTTTGGCAACCTCACGGCTGCCTATTCATTTGGTAGCTACCCTGCCGGTTGAATATAAGGTATAGTTTTGTTTTACTAGGGAAATTGTAGGCTAATACGTTCTTCTCGACTGGGGAGACGACGTCTCACGTGTTAATTCAGGTAGTATTTTAAGGTCACGACGAAGGACCTACGGGTATCCTCACAGGGAGGATCCCAACATAAATGGCGCAGCCGGTACGATTCTTTTTTGTTCAGGGGAACAGCAAGGATATTTTGAAAAACAAGCTTTTGAAATATAATATATTTTTGAAAAATTAGATTTTGTACGATCCTTTTTATTCAGGGGAACAGCAAGGATATTTTAAAAAAAATGTTATATAATATATTTTGGAAAAATTAGATCGAAATTAGTCGGTAAGATCCTTTTTTTCACGGGAACATCAAGGATGTTTTAAAAAGAAAATAAAAACAAAATTAAATATAATAATATATAAAAAGAAAAAAAAAATTTTTTTAATTAATCGGTAGGCTTCGATCGTAACAAATTCAAGTGCTTGTTGCGATAACAACAGCAAAAAGTCAATTATAACAAGTTCCAAGTGCTTGTTATAATTGCAAAAGAAACAAAACCAAAGCCGATATCCAACAGATTCATGTATTTGTTGGAATAATTGGCCAAAGTTTCCGGGGTTAGACCAATGGATCATAAAATATTAAATCTAATATCGGAAGTGACAATGTCATATAAAAAAGGGAGTCTTAAAACACAAACAAAAATTATTGTTTAACGTTTCGGATTTTTAACTCTAACGAGAGTGAATCAAGGTTTTTATTTTTCTTTTTAATTTTTCAAGAGCGGCAACAGGGGGCGAACCTTCACATGGCAACGTGTCTGACCGCCTCAACCTGACGAAGCCAGCATTATCCATGTCGAAATGGTCTCAAGTCGACTCAAACCTCCACGTGGTGTTCCCTGGGCAACGGCACACTGCCATCCGTTATCTCAAACGAGAGCATCCGATTGGAGAAGGCGCGCGCAAAGCAGAGGCGCCTGGCGAGAGCTGATGAGGTCGGCCGAGACCCGGACACGGGTTGTTACGGCAACCTAAGTAAGTAAGAAGAGCCGATTAAGGCATTTGTTTTTTGTTACAAGGCAATCCCGTCATCACCTCTCTTATAACTTACCACTAGTACATTGAAAAAAATTTTTTTTATTGTTTTTGAACATGGAAGTTCAATTCCGTGTTGATATAAGTACAAACTCGATGCTGCTATAAAGGTTGTTGGGAGTTTAGTTTGTTCAGTAGGGTGACCATTTTTTTCTTTAGCAATCCGGGGACATTCAATTTTTATTTTATTGTTATTCATTGACACAAAAACAGTTTTACATTTTTTTTATATCAGGACAATTAAACATAGTATATACTATTCTGGAGTTATAAGTACTTATTTGTGGAATGAATATTTTTCAAAATTGTTTTATTATCAGACAATTCTTTTTCAAATTCATGATATGAAATTCAAAAATTTGCTTTTGCACATGTTATACATTGAATATTAGTAACTTTGTATTGCGACTTCTCATCAGACCAAAGACAATTTATTGTTGAAAAAACTCTTTCTATAAATGCGTTGCTTCCGGGAAGGCACAAAACAAAACTAGCAACTTTTTTTACATTTTCGTAGGGTACATAATTTTCTTTAGAATGAGATAAGGCTTCGTACCACTTTTTTCCGGGAATTGGTTGTTGAAACATTCCGTATTTTTTCCAGGCAAAAATATGTGCAAGTAAGTGAATTCATCAAAGAGAATATCAGCACTCACATCCAGGATTGAGCACTTCGATGAACATCGACGACAAAATTTAAATCTTTAATTTTAAAGGAATGTTTTTAAAAGTAAACAAGTAAAGGCACAATTTGAAAAACTTTCATAATGTACATCCCAGGTTTGCAAATATAATAGGGCGGTATGATAAAATTCCCTAGATGATTAAAAAGATGCCAAGTTCATTTCATGTTCTTCATTCAATAGTTTTTTTATGCTTTCTGACACGAAAGTTTCATCCCCACGAGATCGTAGTTCTAAAATTAAGTTTTTAATAATTACTTCGGATTCTATAACACAAATACTGTTGCCTTCTATCATTTTTATTTTCATTTCTCATTAAAAATTGTAGCTGCTGAATAAGCAAAGCAAATCCATAACTCAGTATCATGGTGCTCAAAAATGTTTTCTAGAATTCTTGGACAATTTTTTTTTTTAAAGGAAAAACGACTTCAGCGCTAGATATATTTCTTGAATCTTTTTCAACGCTGGTAATATCGAGAGCCACCTAACGTTAACATAGCCCAATAGTTGCTTAAATTCTGTGTCGACGAAATCACAGAAATCTTCAGGCGTTCTGTGCGAACTGTGTATATATGAAAATAACCAATGTTATCGTTAAAAGAACTTTAATGTCAGTAGGCATTTTATCAAATGGTGTTTTGGCGCCGTTATGGACAATATGTGCATTGCAACCAAGTCCAATATTTATTTTCAGTTGAGCATTAATTTTGACATCATGTTTCCATTTCCTTTTCTTGTGAGACCGCCAAAGTTTTTATTTGTCTTTTCAGCAGAAAGGTCAATGATTTTATTTTTTAAATCAAATAAATTAATTCTCGTCATGAGCTCTGCGCATATTATATCGGACGTTTCAGCTTTGATATCCGCAATGGTTAGAGTTTTATTTCTGCATGGGTTATCAACATTGTTTAGATTGAAATATCGAATGGTAATTGGCAAAAGTTATGATTTGATGTGTCACAGGAAATAGTTATAAAATCTACGTTGCTAAGTTCAATTTTTAGTTTTTCGAGCGACCTTGGGTAAAAAACGTTAGTCACTATTGCCTCACATTTGGTCCTGGCAACTTCTAATTTATGTTGTGATCGTGAATCTAATTTACTGTAGACAAGTTCAGCATATGTGATTACCGGAAGGACTAGTTGAACAACTAGCTTGCGTCTTGTATCAACTAGTGTATACTCAGCTGACAATCTAAGGTTCCGCAGGATGAAATATAGTTTACGGACAACATCGTTGATGTGGTCTGTGCACGTGACAGAACAATTAATCTTAAAGCTAAGACTTCGAACACTATAGACAAGTTTAAGGTTTTTGTCACCAATTGAAAGATCAGGAATATCCCCGTGATGAATTTTTTTCTTTGGATATGGGCAAACCATATGATTTTAGGGCATTTAACTGAAGATAATTTTGTTCAGCCCACTGGTAAACACCGTTCAGATCTTTATTTAGTTTATACACCAAGTCATCCATTAGGTTTGTTTTACCAAATAGGTATAGCTGAACGTCATCAGCGTAAGCATGCAATGACGCAATTGTGCAGGTATTGAAAATGTCATTGATAAACAATCAGAACATAAGAGGACCAAGAACGGATTCCTGGGGCACACCACTGCAAGCCAACTTCTGCTGCGAAAACCTATTACCAACTTTTACTCTGTGAACCCTGCCTGTTAAGTAGCTTTTCAATAAGTTTACAGCATTGTCACAAAATCGGTAAAAGTATTTTAGCTTGTGACAAAGAAGTGCATGATTAACGATGTCGAAGCGATGTCGAGAAAGAGTTACTCTACCATCATTATAAAAGGACCTCATGTCATCCAAGACTTTGAGGGTAGCCGTCGAGCAGCTGTGACATGCACGAAACCCAGATTGTAAGGGAGATAAAAGATTATGTGCTAAAAATGATGATATTTGATCAGCCATAATTGCTTCACAAACCTTCGATAGGGATGACAGGATACTTATCGGTCTGAAATCTTTGGGCTCAATAGGTGGTGTTTTTTTTTTTTGCCACTGGTGTTACTAGAGCAGCTTTCCAAGAACTAGGAAAGGTAGATGTAGTATGATATATTATGTGGGTAAGAGGGCTCAAAATATAAGCTAAAATAATTTTAATAAACTTTATATTAATATCATCTTCACCAACCGCATTCGATTTTATTTTCAATACAGACTTTGCTACATAAATTTCCGTAACCGTGAAAAACTGAAAGCATTGTTGCGTAGGAGACTCAGCAGATTCCCGGGTCATATTTTGCAGAGAATTGGTGTTAAGGAGAAAAAAATCATTTAGAATGTCTGGATCAATCGGGCACTCAAAGGTTTGCCTATTACCAATGGTTAGCTTTTAAAGGTTACTCCACAGAACCTTAGGAGGAAGAGATGCTTTCAGTTTGGTACTACAATAATTCATTTTTGACTGCCTGATAATCGACACTGAGTTTTCGGAAAAAATTGTTTACACTTCCTGATTGCGATGCCGCAGCCAACGAGGACTTATGCTTTTTGGTTTCTATTCTCCGATATTGAAGATTTTCCGCCACACACTAGGGAAAATATTGAATTGCATTTTATGCATTGATTTAAAGTTTTTTCCTTATTTATAACTTGAATAAACGGAAATTGTTCTTTAACGCTTCTTTAAAATGGAAGCGCTTCTTTTCCTTTATATATAAAAGTCAAGGACAAGGTTTGTATAAAAAAAAATATCCACTAGATGGCGCTGGAGTCAAGTTTTTAGTAAAAATCGTATTTATGGTCCGATTTGGCTCGCATTTATAATGTTTATTGGCAAGGGCAACAAAACTATGTCTCCGAAAAATTATTCTGCTAGGTGGCGCTAGAGTCTATTATTATTAAAAATTTTATTTATGGTCCGATTGTGCTCATATTCGCAATGTATATTGATAAAAGTAAGAGAATTACGTTTCTTGTGCCGCTAGGTGGTGCCAAAGTCGAATTATTACCAAAACCCGAATTAATGGTCCGATTTGGTTCATATCATGGATTTGGAGCAAAAATTCCATATTTTTACATTTTTTCGGCGAAGAAGGTCATTAATGTACGAGATATTAATTTTGTTTATTTCTATCTATTTTTCATGCATTCATAGGTGTATTTTAAAATAAACGCCTTTTTCTGTCCCTGCTTTTTCCAGTTCTTTCGCTTAAAAAAAAGCAAAACAAAAAAACCAAAAAATACTGTTGTAAAATAAAAACAATATATATAAGAAATAAGGCATTGGAATTAAAGCAAATTTCAAAGATTAATATTTCAAGTAATTACTTTTCCCCTCTCTTACCAATTCCATAGAAAAGTATTTGTCACTGCTCTTACCTGCAGTTATTTAATATAGAAAAAGAAAATGAAAAAAAAAAATAAAAAGGATATTATGCATTGATTTGCAATGCCGGTATAAATTTTAAGGAGTTTTCGGAATTTTTAATTCTTAAAGTTAACAAAACAGTCATTTCTTGCAGAATTTTTGTTGTCACCGCTTCGTGTCAGGAGTGTTATGTTTTACTTTATTTGCTATTATCTTTATTTTAGTTTCTGATATGCCGTCAAGTGCATAACTGCAAGAAAACACACGATTTATCGATTTCAGTTCTACTAAATAAGTGGCATTTTAAAATGTTTATTTAAATTTAATCAGTAGATTGTGGTTAGTATAGATTAATATGTCAAGAGTGTTGTCTATGATTTTGCGATTTTAAGTATTTAAAATAAAAAAACGTGTTTGTATTTGATTGCTTAGTTTTTTTACTATTTCTTATGTTTTGAGTTTTTATTGCAGAATTTTTTTTCAACAAAACTACTAAAAAATCGTTAAAAGTCCTGAGTGTTGTTACAACACCAATGCCGCCGGATTGCTAAACCTTTTGTTGTCTTTTTTTTAGATTTTGAGCTTAAGACAAATAAACTATCAAATGTTAAAACTCGGAAATTTTAAGTAGACTTAAACACTTTTTGGAGGTGCTGTGAATCAATCATAAACTAAAAAAAAACTAAACCAATGCATACTTTAGGCACTACTTTTTGTGCCATACAACCTTGAATTTCTGAATTCAAGGCCAAATGCAACTGCATAAAAATGCAGTATCCGCATTAATGACGCGTGCCATAACTGAAACGGTAACAAGCGAGCAGCTTAAATAACAAGCAATATCTCCAGCATGTTGTTGCTCACACTGCTGTGAGAAATAAACTGACACTTTTGTGCCTTCTGCACCGGGAACAAAATGCATTGAAAGCATTTTATATTAATAATATTTTACTGTTGTAATTGCATGCATTTACAGTATTTTTCTGCAATTAATAATTGTGCAATAATTAACACGAAAGAATTACGACTTTGGGAAAATAAAAGTATGACAAACAAAATGCAATACGAGCATTTTACATATGTTAAACCGAAGAATGTTCCGGGTAATTTTAATCTCGGTCAAGCTATGAGGACATGTTTCGTGAAATTGAAATTATGAAACAAAGCCATTGTAAGATATTACGAAATTAAATAAAAGTTACTTACTTACTTACATAGGTGGCCGTAACAACCCATATTCGGGTTTCGGCGACCTCATCAGCTCTCGCCAGGCGCCTCTGCTTTGCGCGCGCATTCTCCAATCGGATACACCAAATGCGGTTACGACTTCCTCGGCCTGGTCCATTCATCAGAGGCATGGTCTCCCTCGTCGTCGTTGACCAGCGACCCTCGCCTCGAGCACCTTTTTCGCTGGAGCTTCGTCGTCCATACGATGGGCATGACCCAGCCAGCGTAGTCGCTGCACAGTTATACGCCGAACTACGTCAACGTCTTCGTAGAACTTATACAGCTCGTGGTTCATTCGGATGCGATAGTCATCGCCGACTCGAACAGGACCGAACATTTTGCGAAGAACTTTTCTCTCGAACACCTCCAGAGCGGCTGTGTCAGTTTGCGAAACTACCCATGCCTCAGCGCCATAAAGCAGCACAGGTAGAACGAGCGTCTTGTAGAGTGTTAGTTTTTTCGATCGAGAGAGAGAGCGCTGGAACTTAGTTGCTTACTGAGCCCGCAGTAGCACCTGCGTCAACAACTGAGATCGCAGCACCACCTGCGTCAACAACTGAGATCGCAGCGCCACCTGCGTCAACAACTGAGACCGCAGCACCACCTGCGTCAACTGAGATCGTAGCCACACCTGAGCTAACAACTACGTATCAGCCTAATAAATGCCACTTCGAAGCATCATTGGTGTCAACAATTTCCGAACACAGCTTGCATGATAGCAGAATATCCAACCACACAACCGAATATTCAACTGCATGACCACCGAATATCCCACTGCATGACCATCAAATATTATGTTGCATGACCACCGAACATTTAGCTGCATGACCACTGAACATCCAGCTGCAAGACTACCGAATCTTCGGCGGTATGACCACCGGATGGTCAGCTGCACGACCACCTAATGTCCAGCTGCATGGCAGCACATTCGACTGCAAAACGGCAGCACACAGGCGGCATGACAGCAGCATACCGGGCCACACGCAGTAGCAGATATTCTACTACATGCAAGCTAAGCCACCCACAGGTAGTGCTGCGAGCACAGCCGCGTCTGCGCGACGCAACGTCGCCACATCTCCTGCACGGCAGGAGACGCAACAGAGATGCCCCGGTAGCAATATACCGTGCGAAGACACCAACGTTTCCGCTGCATATACAAAAATTTCAAAAATATTTGGGTACTTACCAATACATTTATACACAGAGAAGCGAGCGCGGCGCTGCCACTTACCACGCACGCTGCGCAGTCGGAAAACTTTGAAGGCCAAAGTTGGAGCCCCGATGAATTCCAACGATGGCCAACAGCCACGGAAAAGAAATGCAACCGAAACCCTAACCTGAGCGGGAAAAATCGCGGAAAAAGAAAAGAAACCCTAACGATAGAAAAGAACACAAAGGGAGCGCCAAGTTGGCGCTGATAACAACCATCACTATATTTATAAAGAAAACTAATATACACAAAATATTACATAGCACTTAACAGAAAAGGAAAAGCACTTAACAGGAAAAAAAGTAAAATCCGCTCTGTCTTTGATTGAAGATGATGATGATATCGATCTCTTTGGCTCCAATGATGAGGAAGACGCTGAAGCCGAGCGTATCCGTCAGGAACGTGTTGCCGCCTACTTTGCCAAAAATCAAAGAAACCTGCGCTCATTGCCAAATCGTCTGTGTTGCTTGATGTCAAACCATGGGATGATGAAAGTGATATTAAAGAATTGGAAAGTGCTGTTCGTACCATCGAAATGGATGGCCTTTTGTGGGGCGCCTCCTAGCTGGTTCCAGTTGGCTATGGTACCAATAAGTTGCAAATTATGTGTGTCATCGAGGACGACAAGGTTTCCATAGATTTGCTTACCGAGCAGATTACGGAGTTCAAGGACTCTGTCCAAACTGGGGATATTGCTGCATTCAACAGGATCTAAACAATATTTCTAACAAAAAAAAAAAAAAAAACCTCTAAAGCAGCTGCCAAAACAATGGAAAAACGGGAAACAATGAAAATAAAATGGCAGAACGTCAAAGCCATGACAGCAGCAAAAACAAGTGCTGTCAAGTTACAATACACAAAAAGAGGTAGTACACAAGAGGCAGGGCTATGTTCACTGAAAAGTGATTACCAACCTTAAAAATATTACAAGGAACAAGAAAGAACAAAGGAAAGCGGGAAAAAAAAGGAACCGATCAAAATATGGGGAGGTCATACAGGAATGACATTTTGACCAAATGATCATTCGATCTTAAACCACGAGGTAATAAAGAACGGAGGGAAAAACAAAAACAACAACAAAGTTACAAACATTAAACTCAATATACATATAAATAAGAGGTAACAAGAGGAGATTTTATTTGGAAAAAAAAAAAAAGAAAGAAAACGAACAACAACTAAAAATATTCAATAAATTTTAAGGCATAATGGACAACCAGGAGGTGATCGTCATCAGCGACAGCGAGATGGAGGAGAGTGATGTGGAGTCTCTCGGACAACTATTCACTGACTCCGACTTGAACATTTTAGGGGAAGAGCAAAGTGTTTATCCGCAAGACTAAGAAGAAGAGGCACCACCTGCTCCATCCTGGGCCTCAGAAGAGCAAGAGGAGGAAGAAGAAGAAGAAGAGGAATCTAGGCCTGAGGGCAGGTTCGACTTACGGGTCGAATTACAGCCATCTTTTTGCAGGAATGTGAGGACGACGGGGACAGGAAACCGATCGTCGAATTTCCGCCATCACCACCGCCAGCGATAGATTGCGCGGACAGCGACATGGGATATGTCGAAGAAGGAAAATTTGATGACAACGTCGACGACATCAACCACAACAACAACAACAACAACAAGAGCTGCGGCGAACAATTGGACGACAACGCCAACAACAAAACCAACAACATCGAGAACGACAACAGGCATTGTAGTGTCAGTTCGGGCACTAGTAGGGCATCAGAGGCACTGCACATCGACAGCAGCGACGTCGATGAGGATGACCGCTACCCTGTTGCCATAACCAACGCGGTGCAAATGATGATGGCGGGCCGACGTCCAGGCGAAGTGCGCATTTCTATTCGCACGGTAAACAGACTGAGGTACCGCATCAAAATTGGCAGAAAAGGCGAGGTGAGGATCCGCTGTCTTACCAAAGTTATGAGGGCGTTAAATTCAACGGCGAATTTTATCGCCACAACAAGCCACAACAAGCACGAGAGGCACGTGGTGAACATCGCCACCATAATTTAATTTGTTTATATATACTTACATTTTGAAACATACCCACAATGTTATACACTATTTTTTTCCACGTTTACACAAATACACTGAAGTACAAACAAAAATAAAAATACATGAATTAAGCCCTGTCTTCGTCTTCCACTTTTAGATTCACATAGGTAGACAGACACAAAGGAATGCAGCGCAGCTGGGGTAGTTGTTGTCCAGTTATAAAAGAGGACAAAATCACAAACACATGCAACAGTAGTCTTTCGCCAAGCAAAGCCAAATTGCTGTGCACAAATGTTTAAGGCATAAATAAGCAGCGCAACAAGGAGGAAAAAACTCGGCAGGTGACAACAACAACGAGAGCGATGTACGGGAACTTGTTTACGCCAAAAATGCAAAACGGGAACTTGTTGACAAAATCAACAGTCTCGAAGTTTCGACAACGGGAACTTTTTTACTCCAAAAACGCACGCATAAAATCGTATAAATAGCAGGCGGCAGCTACAGTTCGGGATTCAGTTCTTTGAATAAACTCTCGTGTAACAATTCAGTGAGAAAAAACATCAGTGCGATTAATTTGGAATTAACTTTAGTGCGAAAATAAAACAATTCAGTGGTGAAGACAGCCAGTGCGAGGAATTAGTCGGGAAAAATCGTAGATCTAGCTATCATACCATAGACAAGGGAACACACTGTTCGATCGTTCGAAGGGACAACAGGCAAACAGCGAACGAGAAGAAATCTACCGTGCCAGGAAGGAGAGTAAGTGGAAACATTAGCAGAGTCGGTGGCTTGTAGGCCCCTGCGAAGCCCAACCAAGAACAGAGTCGGTGGCTTGTAGGCCCAACTGTTCAAAGGACATCACCAGCGGAGTCGGTGGCTTGTAGGCCCACCTGCACACACAACAGCAGCGAAGTCGGTGGCTTGTAGGCCCACTCGCGAAAGCATCAGCATTCAGTGGCTTGTAGGCCCGACTGTTTTATTTTTTTTAGCAGAGTCCGTGGCTTATATGCCCGCCTGCTCCAATAAAAGGTACATAGTCCGTGGCTTGTAAGCCCGCGTGCCTATTTTTGTTTCGAGAAACAGCGTCCGCGGCTTGTAGGCCCGCCTGTTGAACAGCAGCCGAAGCAGCACATACCCTGAAACAGAGCTTGTGAATTAAATCAATAATCAATAACTACATTGTCACTTTAAGAATACACCACAATAAACACTGTTAATTTTTTTAAATTTGAAAAATACTTAGTTTTCTTGTTTGAGCCCTGGGAACCCGCTGAGCGTACCTCAGCAACATCAAAAGAACCAACCAGAGGTTCGTTACAACGTCAACGTATTCGTAGAACTTATACAGCTCGTGGTTCATTCGGATGCGATAGTCATCGCCGACTCGAACAGGACCGAACATTTTGCGAAGAACTTTTCTCTCGAACACCTCCAGAGCGGCTGTGTCAGTTTGCGAAACTACCCATGCCTCAGCGCCATAAAGCAGCACAGGTAGAACAAGCGTCTTGTAGTGTTAGTTTTTTCGATCGAGAGAGAGAGCGCTGGAACTTAGTTGCTTACTGAGCCCGCAGTAGCACCTATTAGTAATTATTGTTCTTCGCTTTATCTCCAGGCTGATTTCGTTGTTGTTATTAATGGCGGTGCCAAGGTATACGAACTCCATGACTACTTCAAAGTTATAGCTGCCGGATGAAACGTGGAAGTCTAAACGCCGCGCTCCCTTGCTTGTAGAGAGCATATACTTTGTTTTACCCTCATTTATCGTCAAACCCACTTTGGCTGATCCTTTTCGATAGCGGTGAAAGCAGCGGTAACATCTCTCTTGGTTCTGCCAACAATATCAATATCATCAGCGTACGCAAGGAGCTGGACACCTTTATAGAAAATGGTGCCATTACGATGCACACCGGCCTTTCGTACGATCCCCTCCATGATGATGTTGAAGAGATCGCAAGACAGTGGATCGCCTTGTCTGAAACCTCTTTCGGTATTAAAGGTTTCGGAGAGGTCATTTCCTATCTTGACGGAGCTGCATGTTTTGCTCAACGTCATCCTGCAAAGTCTAATGAACTCCAGGTCGAAAGCCACACTGATAAGGTCCAATCAGTGTTTTTGTAATCGGCTTTAATCTTTCACACAATACATTTGACAGAAACTTATATGCGATGGAAATAAGACTTATGCCTCGATAGTTGGCGCAGTATTAAATAAGTTTTAAGTATTGCAAATTAATCGATAAGCTAGATTTAAGTATGTAAAAATTAAGAAGAACAAGCGAGGTAAGTTATAAATATCTGGTCTCTGCTAATCTGAATAAAGCAGATTAGTATGTTAATATCGAAGCAGACCAGCAAGTATTCTTTCCTTTCTTTAAAGTGGACCAGAGTGGATCTAGTACTGACTACAGTAAGTATACAGTCGGCTGGTGAGTCATTATAATACACACCCAAAATCTTTTGGCAACCTCACGGCTGCCTATTCATTTGGTAGCTACCCTGCCGGTTGAATATAAGGTATAGTTTTGTTTTACTAGGGAAATTGTAGGCTAATACGTTCTTCTCGACTGGGGAGACGACGTCTCACGTGTTAATTCAGGTAGTATTTTAAGGTCACGACGAAGAACCTACGGGTATCCTCACAGGGAGGATCCCAACATAAATGGCGCAGCCGGTACGATTCTTTTTTGTTCAGGGGAACAGCAAGGATATTTTGAAAAAAAGCTTTTGAAATATAATAGGGGTTAGTCTGGCAACATCAAAGTGTTCAAACGCGAAGAAATAGATCTGCTTTTAAATCTCTTAAAACATTCGATACTCATTAAGTACATTGTTAAGTGCACAGTATATGAACTAAGAAACTATTTTTGAATACACTGATTATGAAGTGCTGAAAAATATATGTGCAATTAGTGAATATCAAACAATTTAATATTTGTAAAAAGTCATACAGCAGTGCAAAAACAAAATTGAATCCGCTTATAGTTTGACATTTTTTGTTTACATTCCTTAGTTGTGGAGCTAAAACGGGACAGAAGTAGTTTTATGCAAAAAAAATGTTTACATTCCTTAGTTGTGGAGCTAAAACGGGACAGAAGTAGTTTTATGCAAAAAAAAAAGACAATAAAGCTTATTTGCGCAATACTATAATTGGTTCGTGTCTTCAATACGCAGGGCAACCAATACATCAATAATTGTTATTATTTTTCGCCTAAGAGCTCACAACACTCTTTTACAAAGAACGCTACTTACACAGGGTGATCCACAGCTCTGATTTTGTTACACCTAAAAGCTCCCAACTGATTTTACGAAAAATTATATACACAGGGTTCGTTAAACGTTCGTCGTCGCATCAACACGTATTTTTTTTTGCGCTCCTCAATTGATTATTAAAACTAAAACAATTAAAAACATGCCGTGTATCTGCTCAGCAAGGGTCGAGCGTCACTTAGATGAAGACAAGAAAATTAAATGCTTCAACTGCAATGAGTTCTTTCACTGCATCTGTGTTAATTTAATGAAAAGTGATTTAGAATTTATGGTAAAAAATAACCAAAAATATAAATGCAAGGCCTGTCTTTCGGCTCGGCGCGCGTCTATTCGCTCTCCGCCGATTGTTGCAAAATCTTCACAGTTAGCAACATTTGTGGATACGAACACACAACAAGCTGATAATATCGCATCTACTCTCATTCTGCCTGCTATCTCAGAACCGGAATTGCCAGACCTAAATGCTGCTAAAGAACGACCTGTTTCACCAACTACTATCATCTCGCAAGAGTACGGCTCCACTTCGTTCCTTCTCAAATTGATAGAACAGCAGAACCAAAAGAACGTTTCGAAAAGCAAATGAGCTAATAACCTCTCAACTTAATAATATACTCACCGCTGCAATACAAGAGAGCGAAAAGAGGATCTTAGATGTGCTCCAACAAAATGTTATTGAAATCAAGAAAGATCTCACTGACGTCATCAAGAGGGTTTCTCTTCTAGAAGAAAATACAGTGGACGTTCTATCTCTTAAAGCTGAGGTCGATTCACTTAAATCTCAACTGGCCCGGCAAGAGAATTCTACCGTAGCATGCGATCTTCGCCTGAATGGCATCCCGTTCTACAAAGGCGAGAATCTTTCCGATATATTTCATTTTATATGCACTACGATAAACTTAGATCCACCTAAAACTAAAAACATTTATCGTCTGAACAATTTACGAACGCGCACTAATCCCGACGCGCCGATAATTGTTAAACTCGAATCGCCATACGAGCGCAATCGTATGCTGAAATCTATAGCTTTTTACCGCCGCGACAACAAAACAACTCTACGCCTTCATCACGCTGGCTTTCAATCGAACCAACCCATTTATGTAAACGAATGCTTAACAAAAACAAACCACTCAATTCTGCAAGCTGCGCTTCAATACAAACGAAGAAAGCAACTATTAGCAGCTTTTACTCTCCGCGGCTTAGTTTACATAAAGATAAGAGAGGGTGATAATGCTAAATGTGTGGAATGTTTGAGCAAGCTGCAAGCACTCATTGGTTCTGATCCACATCTCTCCATCTCAAACAACAACAACAATAACATCAACTCTAATCAAAATCAGTCATCAAATGTGGAGCATAACAACATAATAAGCTTTGAAGGCGCTGAACTAAATCCTTCTCTTTTTCGTGAGTAACAACAAAACTAATTTCATTCTCTCCTCAATTAATCTTGTCCACGATCAACACTTCGTCATGCTCGCCTTTGCTACTGCCCTATACTTAGAATATTATTATTATTTTGCTTTATTTATATTCTTTAAATCTTGCATTGTTTTTAAATCTATACTAAGTGATAAACATATTTCATTGCAACAATTTACATCAGAACTTGCACGCGTTACTGTAAAATCTTTTCGCACTCATAACCTCTTTGGATAACGAAACGTATAGTTCCGAAGACAGTGTGTATACCCTTATTCGTATACTTTCTAAACAACGTCATGGGCTTAGGGTATATCATATTAACGCGCAAAGTTTAACTAATAAAATGGATGAATTTAGGTATATTTTTGAGGGCTCTGGTGTAGATATAGTTTGTGTATCTGAGACGTGGTTTAATGTTGCAATACCGGATACACTACTTAAGTTGGAGGGATTTCGTGTTTTTCGAGCTGACAGACAGGGGCACGCAGGGGGCGTTGCAGTTTATGTGCGAAACAATATCTCATGCAAGCTTGAAGTGCATTCTAATATCGACAGTGCAATTGAATATGTGTTTGTGTCAATTTCAAATGGTAATCAAAAACCCTAGTAGGTTGTGTTTATCATCCACACCGTTCTTTGGACACCGCGACTCTCTTGAGTGCTATTGAAGGCATATCACTGCCATTTTCAAATATTATTATAGCTGGGGACTTTAATAGCAATCTTCTGTTAGAAAACCACCTTGTAGACAACATGCAATCCTTAGGTCTTTCTGCAGTCAATGACTCAACACCTACTCACTTTACCAATACAAATAATTCCTTACTAGATTTGTTTTTTGTGAGTGATAAGACCAAAATTCTACTTTATGATCAGTTAGTAGCACCTGCTTTTTCTAAACACGATCTAATATTTCTAAACTTTGATTTTCAGCTGAGTGATTTGTCAAATACTTTTAGTTATCGTAATTTTCAACGTATAAACTACTCACATCTCAGTCAAGCGGTAAATGATATAAGTTGGTACGACATATATCGTATGATATCAGTTGAAGATCAAGTGAACTTTTTTCAGCACCATTTGAGCAAACTGTTTAATGAATTTGTGCCCACCTCAACTAAACATTTAAAATCTCAACAAAAACCTTGGTTTAATAGCTCCATGAAAAGTCTTATTTCTTGTCGTAATTCTGTTTACAAGCGTTGGAAGAGATTTAAAACTCCCGAACTGTACGAAGAATTTAAACAATTAAGGAAAGCCGTTGGAACTGAAATGAAACAGTCGAAAATAAAATACTATAGCGAAAAATTTGAGAATGCAATTGAAAGTAAAAAAATGTGGAACGAAATTCGTAAGATTGGCATTGGCAAGGATACTTCTCGTAGTTGCGATGCTATGGATGTAAATGATCTTAACGAAAAATTCACAAACATTACAGTGCCTGTAGTCAATGGTAATGTCTACTCTGACTCCGTTGGAACCCTCAGTCAAAACGTAGTTTTTTCGTTTCACTGTGTTGATCAATGTGAAGTTCTTCAGAGCATTCTGTCCATTAAATCGAACTATACTGGTTTAGATGGTACCCACCTAATTTTTCTTAAAGTTCTTCTTCCCATACTGTTGCCCTACATCACCCACATTTTCAACACAATTTTAACCACGTCAAGTTTCCCCAGCAGCTGGAAAATAGCTAAAATTATACCAGTTCCAAAAACTAGAAACGAATTTAGACCCATAGCTATCTTGCCATACCTCTCCAAGGCTCTGGAGCTGCTGCTGCACAAACAAATTAATCAATTTGTTCTTAAAAATAATCTTCTCACTAACAGACAATCAGGCTTTAGAGCTCAACGAAGCTGTGTTACAGCACTTATTGATGTGACAGAAGTTATCCGTGCGGGCTTAGATGCTAATAAGGTTAGTTTCTTAGTTCTCTTGGATCATTCAAAGGCTTTTGATACTGTGGATCACAATATACTTTACACTAAACTAACAAATCTATTTTATTTTACATCTACTGCTGCTAACTTAATGCAGTCTTATTTATCCAGCAGATCGCAGGCTGTATGTGTAAGCTCTGTAACATCCGAATTTCTACCTATCTCACGTGGCGTCCCTCAGGGATCTGTCCTTGGGCCACTCCTGTTCTCCATGTACATAAATGACTTACCCACTATTCTACAAAACTGCATGATCCATATGTATGCAGACGATGTGCAACTATATACAAGCTGTTGCCGTGATTCTATACCAAATTGTGTGTTTAACCTTAATGCTGACCTTAATCGAATTACTAGATGGGCCTTCGAGAATGGCTTGAGCCTCAACCCAAATAAGTCTAAGTGCTTGATTATTACAAAAAGAATAATAGACATTGCAAACTTTCCAAATGTAAAACTTAATAACTGCCCTATACAATTTGTAAATTCTGCTAAAAATCTTGGGATAATTTTTAACCGAACCTTAACGTGGAGCACACACATATTGAATACTGTTGGAAGATTATATAGCATGTTGCGTGTACTGTGGATCACTCAATTCTTCACGCAACTACGAATTAGAATGCTTCTAGCTAAAACCTATATTCTCCCAACCCTCCTTTACGGATGTGAGTTATTCGCTAATTGCGATGCTGCTTGCACAGCAAAACTAAATGTGCTATTTAATAACATTGCAAGATACGTATTCGGGTTAAAACATAGGGATAGTGTTTCACATTATTCTATAAGAATATGTAACATGACCTTTGCGAATGTTCTTAAATTCCGTACTTTGTTGTTGCTGCATAAAGTAATATTCTCTGGTGAGCTTGCCTATCTACGTGAAAGACTTATTTTCTCGCGATCGAATCGAGCTAAAACTATAATTCAGCTACGACATTTTTGTTTAACTTCGGAAAGGCAATTTTATATCAACGCTATACGTCTTTGGAACTCGTTACCCACTGAACTCAGATCTATCCAAAACGCCGAGCATTATAAAAAGAAACTTAATTTATATTTTTCCACGTTGCAATGAGATAAGTAGAACTCAGTGAATAGATGCTTTTATATATTTATTTTATTTCATATTTTTCTTAAATTTCTTAATAAGTTATTTTATTTTATATACAAATTATAATGTTACTTTTACATTTAAGTTTTTTAATTTTCCTTGTAAGCTAATTTAATACATGTAGCTCGTAATATAATTATAAGGTTTCCTTGTTGAATCTTGTTGTACTAGCTTGTCGCAAATTAATAAATACAAATACAAATACTACATTTTTGAAAAATTAGATTTTGTACGATCCTTTTTATTCAGCAAGGATATTTAAAAAAAAAATGTTTTATAATATATTTTGGAAAAAATAGATCGAAATTAATCGGTAGGATCCTTTTTTTCACGGGAACATCAAGGATGTTTTAAAAAGAAAATAAAAATAAAATTAAATATAATAATATATAAAAAGAAAAAAAAAAATTTTTTAATTAATCGGTAGGCTTCGATCGTAACAAATTCAAGTGCTTGTTGCGATAACAACAGCAAAAAGTCAATTATAACAAGTTCCAAGTGCTTGTTATAATTGCAAAAGAAACAAAACCAAAGCCGATATCCAACAGATTCATGTCTTTGTTGGAATAATTGGCCAAAGTTTCCGGGGTTAGACCAATGGATCATAAAATATTAAATCTAATATCGGAAGTGACAATTTCATATAAAAAAGGGAGTCTTAAAACACAAACAAAAATTATTGTTTAACGTTTCGGATTTTTAACTCTAACGAGAGTGAATCAAGGTTTTTATTTTTCTTTTTATTTTTTCAAGAGCGGCATTTTTCCCATAAAATAGAAGAGCAGATTTTGAGGAACAGGGGGCGAGCCTTCACATGGCAACGTGTCTGACCGCCTCAACCTGATGAGGCCAGTATTATCCATGTCGAAATGGTCTCAAGTCGACTCAAACCTCCACGTGGTGTTTCCTGGGCAACGGCAAACTGCCATCCGTTATCTCAAACGAGAGCATCCGATTGGAGAAGGCGCGCGCAAAGCAGAGGCGCCTGGCGAGAGCTGATGAGGTCGGCCGAGACCCGGACACGGGTTGTTACGGCAACCTAAGTAAGTAAGAAGAGCCGATTAAGGCATTTGTTTTTTGTTACAAGGCAATCCCGTCATCACCATTCTTATAACTTACCACTAGTACATTGAAAAAAAAATTTTTTATTGTTTTTGAACATGGAAGTTCAATTCCGTGTTGATATAAGTACAAACTCGATGCTGCTATAAAGGTTGTTGGGAGTTTAGTTTGTTCAGTAGGGTGACCATTTTTTTCTTTAGCAATCCGGGGACATTCAATTTTTATTTTATTGTTATTCATTGACACAAAAACAGTTTTACATTTTTTTTATATCAGGACAATTAAACATAGTATATACTATTCTGGAGTTATAAGTACTTATTTGTGGAATGAATATTTTTCAAAATTGTTTTATTATCAGACAATTCTTTTTCAAATTCATGATATGAAATTCAAAAATTTGCTTTTGCACATGTTATACATTGAATATTAGTAACTTTGTATTGCGACTTCTCATCAGACCAAAGACAATTTATTGTTGAAAAAACTCTTTCTATAAATGCGTTGCTTCCGGGAAGGCACAAAACAAAACTAGCAACTTTTTTTACATTTTCGTAGGGTACATTATTTTCTTTAGAATGAGATAAGGCTTCGTACCACTTTTTTCCGGGAATTGGTTGTTGAAACATTCCGTATTTTTTCCAAGCAAAAATATGTGCAAGTAAGTGAATTCATCAAAGAGAATATCAGCACTCACATCCAGGATTGAGCACTTCGATGATAAAACATCGACGACAAAATTTAAATCTTTAATCTTAAAGGAATGTTTTTAAAAGTAAACAAGTAAAGGCACAATTTAAAAAACTTTCATAATGTACATCCCAGGTTTGCAAATATAATAGGGCGGTATGATAAAATTCCCTAGATGATTAAAAAGATGCCAAGTTCATTTCATGTTCTTCATTCAATAGTTTTTTTATGCTTTCTGGCACGAAAGTTTCATCCCCACGAGATCGTAGTTTTAAAATTAAGTTTTTAATAATTACTTCGGATTCTATAACACAAATACTGTTGCCTTCTATCATTTTTATTTTCATTTATCATGAAAAATTGTAGCTGCTGAATAAGCAAAGCAAATCCATAACACAGTATCACGGTGCTCAAAAATGTTTTCTAGAATTCTTGGACAATTTTTTTTTTAAAGGAAAATCGACTTCAGCGCTAGATATATTTCTTGAATCTTTTTCAACGCTGGTAATATCCAGAGCCACCTAACGTTAACATAGCCCAATAGTTGCTTAAATTCTGTGTCGACGAAATCACAGAAATCTTCAGGCGTTATGTGCGAACTGTGTATATATGAAAATAACCAATGTTTTCGTTAAAAGAACTTCAGTGTCAGTAGGCATTTTATCAAATTGTGTTTTAGCGCGGTTATGGACAATATGTGCATTGCAACCAAGTCCAATATTTCTTTTCAGTTGAGCATTAAGTTTTGACATCATGTTTCCATTTCCTTTTCTTGTGAGACCGCCAAAGTTTTTATTTGTGTTTTCAGCAGAAAGGTCAATGATTTTATTTTTTAAATCAAATGAATTAATTCTCGTCATGAGCTCTGCGCATATTATATCGGATGTTTCACCTTTGATATCCGCAATTGTTAGAGTTTTATTTCTGCATGGGTTATCAACATTGTTTAGATTGAAATAACGAATGGTAATTGGCAAAAGTTATGATTTGATGTGTCACAGAAAATAGTTACAAAATCTACGTTGCTAAGTTCAATTTTTAGTTTTTCGAGCGAGCTTGGGTAAAAAACGTTAGTCACTATTGCCTCACATTTGGTCCTGGCAACTTCTAATTTATGTTGTGATCGTGAATCTAATTTACTGTAGACAAGTTCAGCATATGTGATTACCGGAAGGACTAGTTGAACAACTAGCTTGCGTCTTGTATCAACTAGTGTATACTCAGCTGACAATCTAAGGTTCCGCAGGATGAAATATAGTTTACGGACAACATCGTTGATGTTGTCTGTGCACGTGAGAGAACAATTAATCTTAAAGCTAAGACTTGATGAGTGATGAATTTTTTTCTTTGGATATGGGCAAAACATATGATTTTAGGGCATTTAACTGAAGATAATTTTGTTCAGCCCACTGGTAAACACCGTTCTGATCTTCATTTAGTTTATACACCAAGTCTTTCATTAGGTTTTTTTTATGTTACCATTAGGTTGTTTGTTTTGTTCAGATAGGTATAGCTGAACGTCATCAGCGTAAGCATGCAATGACGCATATGTGCAGGTATTGAAAATGTCATTGATAAACAATCAGAACATAAGTGGACCAAGAACGGATTCCTGGGGCACACCACTGCAAGCCAACTTCTGCTGCGAAAATCTATTACCAACTTTTACTCTTTGTACCCTGCCTGTTAAGTAGCTTTTCCATAAATTTACAGCATTGTCACAAAATCGGTAAAAGTATTTTAGCTTGTGACAAAGAAGTGCATGATTAACGATGTCGAAGCGATGTCGAAAAAGAGTTACTCTACCATCATTATAAAAGGACCTAATGTCATCCAAGACTTTGAGGGTAGCCGTCGAGCAGCTGTGACCTGCACGAAACCCAGATTGTAAGGGAGATAAAAGATTATTATGTGCTAAAAATTATGATATTTGATCAGCCATAATTGCTTCACAAACCCCTTCGATAGGGATGACAGGATACTTATCGGTCTAAAATCTTTGGGCTCAAAAGGTGTAGTTTTTTTGCCACTAGTGTTACTACAGCAGCTTTCCAAGAACTAGGAAAGGTAGATGAAGTATGATTTATTATGTGGGTAAGAGGGCTCAAAATATGAGCTAAAATAATTTTAATAAACTTTATATTAATATCATCTTTACCAACCGCATTCGATTTTATTTTCAATACAGACTTTGCTACATAAATTTCCGTAACCGTGAAAAACTGAAAGCATTGTTGCGTAGGAGACTCAGCAGATTCCAGGGTCATATTTTGCAGAGAATTGGTGTTAAGGAGAAAAAAATCATATAGAATGTCTGGATCAATCGGGCACTCAAAGGTTTGCCTATTACCAATGCTTAGCTTTTTAAGGTTACTCCACAAAACCTTAGGAGGAAGAGATGCTTTCAGTTTGTTACTACAATAATTTATTTTTGACTGCCTGATAATCGACACTGAGTTTTCGGAACAAATTGTTTACACTTCCTGATTGCGATGCCGCAGCCAACGAGGACTTATGCTTTTTGGTTTCTATTCTCCGATATTGAAGATTTTCCGCCACACACTAGGGAAAGTATTGAATTGCATTTTATGCATTGATTTAAAATTTTTTCCTTATTTATAACTTGAATAAACGGAAATTGTTCTTGTAACGCTTCTTTAAAATGGAAGGCACTTCTTAAAATCCTTTCTAGAAAAAAAAACAAACTTGTCAAATGTAAAATATAGAAATTCGACGGAAATTACTTCATTGCAACGAAAATATTTGAATTAATTTTTCAGTGCTTACATTTTTGTGGAACAAAGTGGAACACAATCATTACGGTTGCAAAATATAAATGCTAAAAGTCTTACGTTCATAAAAAAGGTCTGATTACACTTTTGATATAGGGATGCCGTACATTTTTTTTTCTTTTTTATGAAAAATAATTAAAGCAACAATTTAGTCAGAAAAATTGTGGGACAAATAATAAAAAATGACAATTTAAAGAAAAAAGTAAAAGACGCCATCCGGGGACAAATTTTTTGTCGGGGACAATAACCCTGATCCGGGGACTGTTACCGGAATCCGGGGACGTCTGGTCACCCTATTGTTCAGACAATCGAGTTGAGTCCAACTCAAGATTGATTTTGGGGAAAATTTCTTTTATTTTTGAGAATTATATTGTTAGTAGGATCCACGAGGGTCCTGCTAAAAATGATTATTGATTGCGGATCCGTTTCCCACCACCTCTCGGGAGGTGGAGATCACTAAGGAGATCCAAAATGTACTGAATTTTGCACTTTCCGTTCGTGATTTGGAAATTTGAAACAATTTTGTTACTATATATTGCATCAAATAAATGAATGTGGTTAAAAGGGTTGTGGTTGAAAGGGTGGTTAAATTTTAAGGGCCGATGTTGATTTTGAATAAAACACAAATTATTTAGGAAATTATTGTCATTTCTTTTTATTATGATAATATTGGTATGGTTTAATTATGTATGGAGCAAAATATCGGCCAAATGGCCGCCGCGACCTTAGCTGCACACGTCCATCCGATGGTCCAAATTTTCGATGACACTGAGGCATAAGTGAGGAATTATCTCACTTATAAAAAAACTTGATGTTTAGGTGGGTTCGCATTCAACATCGGGCCTTAAAATTTAATCACCCTTTATAAAAAATAAAAAAAAATATATTTGGGTTATTTATTATATATATAATATACAAGACGGTCTGGGAGGATTTAAGACCGCTTGACCTTGTTGGTAAGATCGGTTATTGATGAATGTCTCGTGATGGGTTGGCACAGTGCGTCCTCGTTTGGACGGCAATGCTGGCGAGTGGTTGGCTGGAGATTCCCACTGGGGCTCCTCACTACCAGGTCTTCACTGTCGTTGCTGGTGAAAGGCGACCTTGGTGCTGGTCACAAGCCTTGGAAGTTCGCTGCTCGTCCTGTGTGCGGGACTGTACTTTACTTGGCGTACAAAATTGAAAGATCGTGTGATCTTCCCTTGGCCGTTTGCTTCACGACCGCGTTGAACTTCAGAACCTGTCCTAGCGCTCCGTTTTGTCGTCTGTCCTCGTCGGTCGGGGCGAAAGGATGTCTAGTTAAGTGGAACTCATGGAGGGTCGAGGTGAAAGCGATATTGAACTGGTAGTATTTGCCAGCAGCTCAGAGTACCACTCGGATGGAGCGGAGTGAGTACTGGACGAACCGAGAGGGTCCAACGAACAGTAACACGACTCAATCCTTAGGAAATACTCGGGTAGGATTTGCCACTCGATGAGAGCACTCGAGAGAGCGATACTCAACGAACCGAGCGGGTCCAACGGACATTAAGTCGTATCGGATTATCACTCGTTGAGAGCGGAGCGAGTGTGGTACTGGACGAACCGAGTGGGTCCGACGGACATTAACACGACTCAATCCTTAGGAAATACTCGGGTAGGATTTGCCACTCGATGAGAGCACTCGTCAGAGCGATACTGAACGAACCGAGCGGGTCCAACGGACAGCAGCGCACTCAAAGAGCGGGATCGCTCTTAGGGTGAGCGGAGCTCGTTGAGAGCAGTGGTGAATATGATGCTGAACGAACCGAACGGGTCCTAGGGACAGCCACACAACTCAAGGGGGAAAGCAGAGGCACTGGGAACTAACGACGTCTGCACAGTCTGCTGGCTGTGGCAAGACTGATTTACAATGTCTAAAAAAATGTTACCTTGTCTTAGCGCTGGAAATAAAAGACGTCAGGTTGGTTCGAAGGTTCGTACAAGACTCCTCGTTTATTAAAAAATAAACTAATAACAAAGCGTTGCACAGTGGCCGGAATACCCCTTCTAGCGGCGCTTGAGCAAAATGTTAAAAGTCATAATATGGCAAACTTTATTATTTTTTGTTTCAAAATTTAAACCGCAACGGATTTTTTTCTGTTTTCTTTTTTGTTTTGTTCCCAATATTCGCACAGCTGTGAGCATTCAATCTTGACACATGTTTCAGCAAAGTTAACACATGTTTTTGAGCTTGTTTCAAGTGCAATTTTGTTGAGAGGAAAAAATTAAATATTGAAACAAGTCATTATTTAATTATATTCTGAAATCTATCTTAATTAATTATAACTACTCTAATCTAATTTATAGTAACTTTAACTACCTCAATTACTTCATGTTAATTTACCTTTCAATTAAATTTCTTCTTCTTCTTTTTCATGATAGTAGGCAAGCATTACTGTAGGAACCTATAAATAGCCTACATTCTCTGAAAATATGATTCAATCTTATAAATATTTTTTGGAGAAACACTTCAGACCTGAAGACAAGATTGGAGATTTCTGCCAAATTAATTTTTCGTTTTCAATAAAATTTTTTCACAAAAAGCAAATTCTGAGAAACCCACTTTTTATTGATGCTATCGAGAAGCCCTCCTATCAGGACCTTGAAAAGAAGTCAGAGGAACTTCCCCATCGTTATAATATTTAATTTGTTAATAAGATTTGCGATTTTATTTTAATTAAAAGGTATGTATTAAATATTATAATTGGTTTGTGATCTGTGATTGTATGTTTTAGTGCTTAACAGTTGAAAAAGAAAATGTCCTTTGTGAAAGTGTTTTTAGATATGAAATTCAATTTTGTGTGGAATAAAAGTAAGGTGGATTGGACTGGATTGGGTTCACTGTTTGCTTAGTTTGTTTAAATGGGTTGTTATCTATGTCAAGTTAAAATATAGGCTGCTAGTTTTTGCAAACTTTTTATTTTTTTCGTTATTTAGTTACAATGGCAGAATCTAAACGCACCCTTTTTTTAATATGGCATAGTGAACCAGTGCCAACAAACAAATTTTTAATGGTTGAAAATCGTGTATTTTCTAATATCATTGATCGCTCGAAATATAGCGAAGAGCAATACCGACAAATTCAAAAACAATTAAGAAATTTTATGAGCCAACTTGCACAAAAGTAGAAAGAAAGTCATAGAGTTTTGGCAGTGTTCGAAAAGCGAAATAAGATGTGGTTGGATGAAGACATTATTTTATCTAAGCCGTTGCCCAACGTAATGAGAAACCTTTTTCAGAGTGCACAAGGAAGACTCAAATAAAAAAAATTGCATCAATTGTAAATGAAACACCGAACGAAGAGTTAATGATAGCAACAAGCGTGAGCCTTTACAAGGCTGGAAAAAGAAGCGCTTCACAGGTTGTTTCAAAGTTACGTTCAGAATCTGCAATAGCTCCAAAAATGCTTAAATCTGCAGACTCTGAAGCAAAAACCAATATTCCGTATACACCTGAGGAAGCTTTAGCTCTTTATATTGATGGTGGATACTCAAAAAGGTCATACAGAGAAATGCAATCTGGTGCCAAACAACGAAACTCCAATATTTATCCAAGCTACGATATTTTGGCTAAAACTAAAAGGGAGTGTTACCCCAGTGACATACACGTAACTGAAGGTTCAGCTGAAGTTGGCTTGCAAAGTCTCGTAGACCATACTATTGCACGTATAATGCAAGGCTTTTCAACAGCTTTTGAGGATCTCATGACTGTTGGCAATAATAACGATTGCATAAAAGCAATATTTAAATGGGGCTGTGACGGTAGCAGTGGGCACTCTACTTACCGCCAACGTTTCAGTGTTTCTGATACTGGAACAATTGATGAGCATTTATTTGCTGTATGTATTGTTCCTTTACAAATTAAAAAAGGACCCGCAATACTATAACAAAATAACCGGCCTTCTTCAACTCGGTTCTGCAGATCCATTAAAATCATTTTTGAAAAAGAGTCAGCGGATTTAGTAAGGGCTGAGCTAGAAAATGTAAAAAGACAAATTGCACAAATTCTGCCGACAAAATTAAGTTCTTTTGAAGTTACACACGAATGTCATTTGATCATGATCGATGGAAAAGTGTTTAATACCATAGCGGAGTCATCATCGCTGGCTTTTGGAATTTGTGGTGCGACACGAAAATTGATGAACAATCTAAATTTGGTTCAACTGAGGCAGCCACGCCACAACACCACTTGTACGAATATGGATTGTCGACACTTCATGCTTGGATACGGTGCTTCGAGTGTATAATTCATATCGCCTACAGAATACCCATAAAAAATTGGCAAATACGTGGAGAAAATAAAGAAATTGCTGAACAAACCAAAAGAAAAATTCAACTTGAACTAAGAAAAGAATTGGGTATTTTGGTGGACATTCCAACGACGGGTTCGGGGAAAACAAACACTGGGAATACCGCCAGAATGTTTTTCGAGCAGCCAACCATGGCCTCTATAGTAACTGGAGTAAAAATTGAACTTATAAAAAGGTTTGGTATAATATTGCGCAAAATGGCATGTGGGTATGCAGTTAACGTAGAGGCTTTTCGCATATATGCCTGAGAAACAGCAAAAATATTTGTTTCCGAATACCCTTGGTTTTATATGCCTCTGTACATAAAATATTAATACATGGAGCAGAATTTATTGACAAAGTTTCGCTACCAATAGGAATGATGTCAAAAGAGGCACTTGAGGCAAGAAATAAAGATTTTCGCACTTATAGGCTGAACCACACGCGAAAAGACACGAGATTGCACACAATGGAAGACTTACTGCACGCTCTATTGGTTTCGTCGGATCCTTTTATTACATCTAAATCTAAAAGCACCTCGAAATACTCGAAAAAACACATCCAAATAGATGGTGGGGTCAAACAGCTTCTTTTAAATATGAATGATATACCTGGCGACCTTAATTCTGAAAGCTCCGACTCTGAATAGTTTTTTTCATTTGCACCTTAGATTCATCTAGTAGTTCCGAAACGGAATAAAACACTTTTATTACAATTGTTATTACTACAGTTATTTTTTTTTTGGAATTATAATTAATTTTTTGTTATGAAAACAACTTAAATATATGAGGACCCATATGACCAAAAATAGTTATTTCAACAGAAAAAAATAAAATAAAAACAAAATAAATAAATGAATGTTAAAAAAAAAAAATGTTTTTAATATTAAAGTTTAATATATTTTCAGCCCAAGGGAATGTGAAACATTAAATATTTTAACTTTACGATGTTTTCCTGAATAAAATAAAAAAAGTCTAAAATATGAAAAAATTGCAACTTTCACAAAAAAAAAAAAAAAAAATATAAATATATTTTTAAAAAACATTTTTTTTTGTTTAGCATTGTAGCTTAATCTGTTTTCAACTAAAAAAAAACATTACACAAACAAAAAAAATTTTTCCCTAAGCGCTATTAATTAAACGCTGCTAAATGAGCCTTTTCGGCCACTGTGCGTTGGCTTCTGCCAGCGGTGCTTAATAATACTTTCTTATTACTATGTAGTAAGTAGTAAGTACTGATGGTAAGTATTTCATTCTTAATGATATTTACATAACAAAGTTAGTATGCAGAATAAAATATCTAAGAGCTTAATGTTAATATTTCATGTTAGATGCTAGGCCTTTTTATAATAAATATAATTCATAACAAAAATATAAATTCAATACTAGTGTAAATTATATGTTAACATAGGGGTCAAGAAGCAGTAACTGTAGGGTGGACTGAAGCGAATATAGCTTCAATCTTGGAAGCCACAGCCTCTCGTTCATCAAGACCGTTAGTGCGTGGTGAGGAGCCACATCCTGTACGAGGTGATCCTACTTTTACAAAACACTACGGATCTAGACATGGGTGTCCAGAAAAACCCCCCCTAATCCGGGATAGCCCGTGTCCAATCGGAGTGTTTGCAGTCGGGGGCAACAAGACTGTATTCTAGCGGCGCACCTCACTGGAACCTGCCCGCCCCAGTGAGTAACTAAGGGCTTACCGTGATAGTGCGGGCTATGTCATGGTGGACGGTTCTTTCCCCTACACTCGTGGGATTCATATCGAAATCCAAAAAACAGAAAAAAAGGGAGGGTGCGCTGAGGGGACTAGTCCTGAAGCGGTGGAATCCCAAAAAGATTTAGCCGTGGAAGGGTGCGGCAAGCCGCAAGGTAACCTGCCGGGCCTGGTGGACAATGGAACTACGAAAGGGGTGAAGCTGAAGCCAGTCCTGTCGAAGCTGCAGTGCCAGGGAACGCCAAATCCGAAGCGGCTGTTAGCTCTTCGGCTAAAGATGGGAAAGGTGGACATCCTGTACAGGTTGATAGCCTTCCACATAGAGAAAGGACCATGGAAGCTGGTAGACGACCCTCAAAAGTCGATGGTCAGTACCAGGAAAACCTTGTGGTGTGTCAGCTCAATCTACACCATAGTAGGACAGCATTAGCAATGATGATGCGTTGCATGGAGGAGGATGGAATTGACATATCCATCCTCCAATGCAATGCTCCAAGAACCTTTTATTCTTCACAATAGAATTAAAGGTCTCTCAGAGCGAAAGGCCACGCTGTACCAACCGGTAACAGATGGCAGGCGGAGGACTTGTATCTCGGTGAGGCATGGTATACTAGCGGTACATATGCCACACCTATGTTCCGCAGATCTCACCGTTGTGAGAATCGAGGATGGTGCAGGAGCTTGTATGGTAGCTTCAGCGTATCTTCCTTACGACTCTTCGGACCAACCACCTTCAAAAGAGGTGGAGAATCTGGTAAAGTACTGTGAGGAAAGGAACATTGGAGTGATAATAGGATGTGCTGCCAACGCGTACAATACTGTGTGGGGAAGCACCAATAACAATGACAGAGGAGAGCAACAGCTTGAATTTGTGGAGAGGTATAATCTGTTGATAGCAAATAATGGAGCACAGCCGACTTTCGTTGATGCGAGGCGAGCGGAAGTCATTGATGTAACCGTCATTTGCAGAAGGATTCTGAACAGAATAGAAACCTGGAGAATCATGGATAGGCTAACCATGTCTTACCACAGATCCATTCAGTTTGAATTCAAGTACGGAATCCGACACCAACGGAATAGCAAGAAGGTCAGGATTCCCAAGAATACAGATGCTGTGAAATATGAAGCGAAGTTGAGGGAAACACTGACCCAAAAAGCTATAAAAGTACCAGAGAATACAGCGGAAGTGGAAAGCCATGTCAAATATCTTAGTTCGGCCATGGTCGAAGCTTACGAGGTGGCATGTCCTATATCTTCAGTAGACGAGGGTGATCCGACGCCATGGTGGTGCACGGAACTCGAACCTCTGAAGAAGAAGTTTAGGAAGGCCTTCAATCTGCACATGAGGGGGAACCCCAGAAGCATGTAGGCTTCAGAAAATGGTTTGAAAAGATCCATAAGTCTCCAAAGTGGGACTGATCCGATACACGGATGGAACCATGGCAGAGAGCTTACTGGAAGCCGAAAGAATGATCACTATGGACGGAGTGAGAAGTGCTATACGCTCATTTGCTCCGTACAAAATAACAGGACACCTGGGAAAAAGGATTATGCGGAGGCGAAGTCATTCAGACCGATCAGCCTTACGTCTTTCCTCTTGAAAACGATGGAAAGAGTAATGGTTGACTGTCTTGAGAGCACTTCACTAATGTATAGAGCAGGTAGGTCTACGGAGAGTGCGTGCATTCAGCTAATGTCTACGAATTAGTAAGATTTGCTGAAAAGGAGCTATTTTCGGGAGGCATTGCGATGTGGCCCCATCTATAGACATCGAGGGTGCTTTGGAAGGCTGCGGCAAGCCTTGACAGAGCGCAATGTAAGCCCAATGATAGTAAATTGGGTAGACAATATGCTCATGCCCAGGGCGGTCAACAGGCAGAATGGTAGACTCAAGACTATAGGTAGAGTAAGTAGAGGATGTCCCCAGGGCAGTGTGTTATCGCCAACCCTGTGGAACATATTTGTGGACTCACTACTGGTTAGACTGGATGAATCGGGCATACACACGATAGGGTATGCAGATGACATTGCGTTGGTGGTTTGTGGTAAGTTCATTGACACCATTTCAGACATCATGAAGGGAGCACTCCGAATGGTGAAGGAGTGGTGTCGAGAACAAGGTCTTGCCGTAAACGCAGGAAAATTCGACAATGTTCTCTTTACTAGAAGAAGGGCAGGTCTGAGGAGAGAACCCCTCAGACTTTTTGGAGCTGGAATCAACATGTCCACGAAAGTTAAATATTTTAGAAATAGCCCTGGATAGCAACCTGAACTGGAACGAGCATGTAGAAGATAGGATTCAAACAGCCAAGAGGGTTCTCTTCAGTGTAGACGCGTTTGTGGTCTTAAATGGGGGCTAAACCCAGAGTCTATGAAATGGGTCTACACTGTGATGGTTAGAGCGGTCCAACGGCTGGCGTGTGTTGGAATAAGAGGTGCAATACGCACCACTCCAACAAGTGCAATGGAGGTTATGTTAGGTATGCAGCCTTTGGATTTAGAAATAAAGAAAACGTCGGCGCTAACAGCCCTCAGGATGTTGCGAAATATTACGTGGCATGGATCAACGGCCCTACATGGTCATATGCGCATCCTTGATATTGTACATAGAGATGTCAGGGAGACGAGTATGCCTATGGACGGAAGGCAGAGAGTAAGAATAACAGAAAAATGTTATTAAACTCTTATAACAGATGGAGTCGTCTGTGAAGAAATCGCTGGTAACAATATCAGTATATTCACGGACGGCTCTCTGATGAATGGCAGAGCCGGGGCAGGCGTTTACTCAGAAGAGTTGAGCCTATCCTGTGTACTGAGGCTAGGGAGGTTTGTGTCTGTGTACCACCAGGCGGAAAGGCTTGCTGTGGTGCATACACTGGACCACCTGATAGATGACCGGGTCAATGGCAAGAATATTGTCATTGCCCTTGACAATCAGGCGGTGATTAGGTGTTCAGACAAATGAGCTCCAACTTATGTGGGTGAGAGGACATAGAACAGAATGAAAATGCTGATTCTTTAGCGAGAAAAGGATCAGCAGAAGAGTTCTGTGGACCAGCGCCACGTATCGCCATAGGCGACAACATGGTGTCAGGCCTTATTATGAAATGGACGGACTCGGAACTCCGTACAAGGTGGGAAGAAGCTGTTAATTGCAGGCTACCGTTTTTATTCAATAAACTGACAAAGTGAAACTTAAAACAACGAGTATATTTCAGATAAAGAGTTCGAACTTTTCGATAAAATATGTGTCCACACAACTCTGCAAACAATTTTTAAGTTTTATTTCACATTATAGACTTGACTGAATAAATTCAAAACCGTTTTCAAAAATGTTTAAAAATTCAAAATTAAATGATATTGACAAAATTTACTAAAATAATTCTTTAAAATTCATTTTTTGTTGGATTCATACGAAATTTCTCTTAAACTGCGCTTAGATATCTTATCTATCAATGAGAAAAGGAAAAACTTCAAATATAGTTTTGGAACATAATGGAAATTACAGTTAAATAACAATTTATCTAAGTTTCTCGCAAAAATTACAGGTGTGCAAGGCACAATTTTGCTTTTTACGCCCAAGCTATCGGTCCGATTAAATTCATATGTATGAATGAAAAAAAAGTACAAGTTTTTTCTGAACAATGAAAAAAGAAACATGAAAATTGGGCCATTGTATCAAATTCTACAGCAGCTAGGGCAAGATCACCTTTTTGAAAAAACTGCAAAAATTGAATTTACAAATAATTACTCTAAAACGGCTCCGTCGATTAAAAAATAGTAGCCATTTTTGGAATCAGCGGGCCAAAGTCCTTTAAAAAAAGTTAATGAGTTGATTGGAGCTAATTTTTTTCCATTTTGTAGAGTAGTGTAATTTAACGTAAGGAATTAAAACCCTTTCTAAAACAACTAAAACAAAATACTTAAGGAAATAAAAGCCACCTTGCTAAAATAAACCAACCTAAGGTATGAAAACCCTTACTAAAACAATCTAGTAAACAAAAAATGTCAAACCTTTCATAACAAGAACGAAACATGGAAGGTAATATAATGAGAGCAATCAAAACCTTTCTAAAGAACACTAAAACAAAATGCTAAAATAAATTAAATAAAATTATTAAAACCAACCAGCTAATGGCAATTAAACAACAAAAACCCGTTTAAATAAGAGTGATTAATAGATTTAATCGCAAATTGAAGACACTTTGAACATTGAAGTATCGAAACATCCATATATCACCACAACACACACTTCATCAAAGTAATGCACAAGAAAATATGCCGAGACGTCATCGGTGGACGAAGAGATAGTAAGGACTAATCGTGTGAAAGAAGACAACCACTACAACCCCCCACAAAAGCCAACAAAAGTTAGGAACTAATATGTTATAGAAATAGGAAATAAATATTAAATAAAACTAGATAAAAAAAAAATTTTTACAATGCAACAAATAAAGTCAAATCAAATACATATATATAGAAATAATGTAACATTGAGTTAAATAAATAAGACAAGAAAATCTTAGATCCCATAAAGAAATAATGAATAAAGTTGA